>JAAGEH010002531.1:34927773-35132625 GCA_011751065.1 Lasiurus cinereus
GAGAGAGAGAGAGAGCTCTCAGTGTGAGAGAGAGGGAGAGAGGTAAGGCATTGCCACTGGAGGAGTGGCAGTGACCAACAGTCCCTGGTATGCCCAGCAAAGAGTTCTGCAGAGGACAGCAAAACCAGGGCACACTTCATTCTGATTCCCCTCAGACACGTTCTAGAGACTCCCCAAAACAACTGGGAGAGACTTAGAAGTAGACATTGATTTCCTCAAATTATGCAGAACACAAGCCAGCAATATTTTGGAATTTAGATTAGGATGACCTACTGGGACCCGTAAGCAGGGGAGGAGGCATAAGGACATTCTGATTTCAAATCAGTTATTGAATATGTATGTGCAGTCCAAGGTGTGCTTGGTTCCTGCACTTTTCAAGGGTGAATAAATGTTTTGTTTTGCTTTGACATTTTAAATATAATTATTAAAAATTGATTTAAGGGAGGTCATGAGTATGTACAGTTTTTTATCTCCTCTACTCAGTGTTAAAAACTGTATAACCTAGTATTTCCAGTGCTGTTCAATAAATGTTTATTTTTAAACTGAAGTGAAAGAAATAGGAAAATTTAAGACACCATAGAGAAAATTCCCATGGAAGAATTTAGGAAATTTAGATTTCAAAAATCAAAAATTGTGGACAAAGGAAGGAGTTTTCCTTTTTGTTTTGATAGAAAAAGGCTATGACTATGTAGCCCTAATCATATTAAAGCACTATTGGTTTATGATGTATAAGAGTTAGATAAAACTAAGTAATCTTTATTGTGTTAATGTATGGCAAGCATTAGATTAGGTCATTTAAATTTATCACCTCATTTAATCCTTTACAGTCTTTTTGTTTGTTTATTTGTTTGTTTGTTTGTTTGTTTTTACAGTGAAAAATGTTATATTTAGAATTAGGCAGTTGGATTCATTTTATATGATCTCAATGTTGTTGGCAACATCCAAAGCATCATTGTCAGAAGCCAGTCAAAAATATGCCTTCTTTTCTCCATCAGGATTGATCAGGCTGTTGACCCTGGACACATCAATGTTATAAAGCTTCTTCACAGCTTGTTTGATTTGTTGCTCATCAGCCTTGATATTCATAATGAACACAAGTGTATTATTGTCTTCTACTTCTTCATGTTAGTCAGAGAGAATGCTGGAGGCTAAGTCCAGCAGGTCATAATAAATGCAAGAAGTCCTCAAAAGATTGAATGGATATATTCAGCAGGGCTAAAATTCTGCATGTTATTATCTGCTGCTGGAACAGCCAAAGACAATTCCTCCAACTTAATGGTCTCTTACTGTTTACCAAACCTTACCTTTGATATGTGTATCTGCTTTGCTAGAGGGAAAATGTGTGAATAAAAAGCCCTGGGCCAAAAACCAGTTTGGCTCAGGGGATAGAGTGTAGACCTGCAGACTGAAGGGTCCCAGGTTCAATTCTGGTCAAGGGCATGTACTTTGGTTGGAGGCACATTCACAGTAAGGGGGCGTGCAGAAGGCAGCTGATTGATGTTTCTTTCTCATGATGTTTCTCTCTATCCCTTTCCCTTTCTCTCTGTAAAAAATCAATAAAACATATTTTTTTTAAAAAGGCCCTGAGTCCTGAGATTCGAGATTCAGAGAGTTTAGTCACTAGAACTGAGTCGTTTCATTTATTTATGCACGACCCCTTTTCCAGATTCCTGAACCCTAGCAGTTACAAAGAAAGACCCTAGAAGGAGAAGTTGATTGCACCATGGTCAAGCCTATTTCTCCTAGAGACACTCTCTGGGGGATATTTAGATCTGCAGTGTCTTGGGTCATCAGAAAATGGGTGATATGCACATCTTTGTGTGTGTGTGTGTGTGTGTGTGTGTGTGTGTGTGTGTGTGACTGTGGATCCTTTCAGCACTTTTTGATTTTCCTTAAAAGCCTTTGCTTTGGCTTCAGCTTTGGAAGGGGCATGGTTTTGGGTGCCATCTTCATAAAAGCCTCCCAATGACCTTAAGTGTGACTATTTCTACATTTGTTTCGATTTTACAAAATAAAATATTGAAGAATACAATGGTTTTAGAATTTCTGTGAAGGATTATGAATGCTCTAAAGTTACAAGTCAGCCTGTCACAGTTTTGTAGGTTCTAGCATAAGACACAGATTCTTGTGTCTGAAACAAAGGACTTTTTTTTTTTATTGTACATTAAGCAGCATGAGTCTCCTATTTGTGACAGTTTCTTTGTCCCAAGTTCCATTTGGGCAACACAGAGGGATTCAGTTGGATGATGTGCAGATAATAAGATGGTGTTACTACTGAGGAAACACTAACCTAGAGAACCTTATCATTTATACTGGACAGTCAGATAACCTGCCTGGCCTTTGATCCAGAGAGAGACTTTGCTTTTATTTTACTGGCTTCCTTTTTCTTTATTTTATTTTACTCTTCTCCCAAGAAAGCCACTCATTCTATATTCCAAGGATGTTTACAATATAAGCATTATTGAAAGATACTCTAGCCCTAGCCCAGTGGTCAGCAAACTGTAGCTCGAGCCACGGTTTGCCATTCTATTGACTAATGAGTTTGCCAGTTTGGCTCAGTAAATAGAGCATCAGCTTGTGGACCGAATGGACCCGGGTTCAATTCTGGTCAAGAGTATGTACCTCTCTTGCAGGCTCCTCCCCAGCTTGTGCCCTGGTGAGAGCTTGTGCATGAGGCAACCAATTGATGTGTTTATCTCACATCAGTATCTCTCTCTGTCTTTCCCTCTCTCTTTCATTCTCTCTAAAAACCAATGGGAAAATATCTTTGGATGATGACAAAAAAAATCAAAAATACTCTGGACTATATAAGACCCACTGTAATTTGTTTTCAAAAATTACCTACTTCTCATAGTATGCCATCTTGCCCTCCATGAGTATGCCATCCTATTACCAGTCAAATTAATACCCACTTTTCAATAGTAGAGCTGGTATTTAACTCCAGGCATTCTGATCCTGTCAAATCTAGAATAGTTTGTGTGTGGGGGTATTAACTGAGCAATATGGAAGTTTCTAAGTTAAAGTGTTATGAATAATTAATTAAGTAGGAAAGAGAATTAAGTGAGTCAAAAGTCAGAAAGTTAGAGTAACTTGGGTTAGCATAGTAATAGACCATACCATACTATAAAAGATCAAGGACACTCAGAAAGATTGCTTCAAGAGAAAAAGCAAGATAGAGGTTACTATTTTTATAATGGTACTTAATCCTCTAGGCTCTGCTTACCCCTCAAGTCATATCCCTCATCCTTCTCTGGTTTATAGGCGATCACAGGGCACCCTCCTATTCATCTAAGCAAATTTATTTTGGTAGCTCTCTGTACTCACTTTCCTCGCCCCAATCCACTCTCACCTACTCACCCCTCATCCCCATTGCCCATGTAATGCTTATTACACTACATTGGAACTGCTTGTTCATTGTCCAGTCCCCTACCAAAGCATATGCCCAAGACAGAAGCTTTTCTTCCTGTCTATCAAACAGAGCACTAGGCCTGCACATCTTCCCTTCTTGGTCTATACCTTCCTCTTTAGTGGCTCTCCTGCAATAGGTCTGATTCGCCTTCCTCCCATTCATTTCAGCCTTGTTGTGTTTGACCCAGGATGAGACTAAGTACTTAAATCCAAATATACAAGGGTCACTTTTTAAAAATCTTCTCTACATCTCTTGCTATATTTCTATGACATCTCTAGTTTTATATTGTCATTTTTAGTTTCTTCAATATATTTTCCACTGATTTGCCCTTTTTATCACTTTTTTTTGAAGAACCACTTATGACTTTACTTCTGCTTTTTTTTACTGAATCATACTTCATTAATCTCTTCTCATATTTTAAAATTTATTTTAAAAAATTTTTAATGTAACCATTCTAGAGTAGACTTCTGGTAGTTCATTCCCCCACCCCCCACCCCCAGGGGACAATAATAGCATTTATTTATTTTTTTAAAATAAATCTTTATTGTTCTGTTCATTACAGATGTTCCTTTTTTTCCCCTCCCATAACTCCCCTCCACCTGATTTCCCCCCATACACACACACCATGCCCATACCCCCACCACTGTCCTCATCCATAGGTGTAAGATTTTTGTCCAATCTCTTCCTGCAACCCTCACTCCTCCTTTCCCTTGAGAATTGTTAGTCCATTCCATTTCTATACCCCTAATTCTATTATATCCACCAGTTTATTCTGTTCATCGGATTTTTTTTCACTTGATTTTTAGATTCACTTGTTGATAGGTATGTATTTGTTATCACTTTGTTGTTCATAATTTTTATCTTTACCTTTTTATTCTTCTTCCTCTTCTTAAAAAGAACCCTTCAGCATTTCATATAATCCTGGTTTGATGGTGATGAACTCCTCTAGCCTTTTCTTATCTGTGAAGCTCTTTATCTAACCTTCAATTCTAAATAATAGCTTTTCTGTGTAGAGTAATCTTAGTTCTAGGTTCTTGCTATTCATCACATTGAATATTTCCTGCCACTCCCATCTGGCTTGCATAGTTTCTGTTGAGAAATCAGCTGACAGTTCATATGCTCCCTTGAAGGTAACTAACTGTTTTTCTCTTGCTGCTTTCAAGATTCTCTCTTTGTCTTTTGCCCTTGGCATTTTAATTATGATGTCTCTTGGTGTGGTCCTCTTTGGATTCTTTTTGTTTGGTGTTCTGTATGCTTCCTGGACTTGTAAGTCCATTTCTTTCACCAGGTAGGGAAAGTTTTCAGTCATTATTTCTTCAAATAGGTTTTCAGTATCTTGCTCTCTCTCTTCTTCTGGCACTCCCATAATTCTGATGTTGGTACGCTTGAAGTTGTCCCAGAGGGTCCTTACACTATCTTCACATTTTTGGATGCTTTTTTCTTTTTGTTTTCCTGTTAGGGTGTTTTTTGCTTCCTCATATTTCAGATCTTTGATTTGATTCTTGGTGTCCTCTAGTCTGCTGTTGGATTTGTGTACATTATTCTTTATTTCATACAGTGCATACTTAATTTCTGACTGGTCCTTTTCCATTTTTTTGACATTCTCATTAAGATCTTTGAAGGACTCACTAAGTTTCTCAGAGTTCTCAATAAGTTTGTCAGTGGTTTGTAGAAGATTCTAGAATAACCTTATAAATGTGGTTTTGAACTCTATGTCCAATCATTTGCTTTCCTCCATTTCTTTTATTCGTGCCATGTTTTTTGGTCTCCGCATTTTGGCTGCTCCCTGGTGTTGATGGAGTGGCTTTCTGTGCTAGGTGTCCTTAGGACCCAGTAGCTCCACCTCCCCAATCACCTGAGGTGGACACTCTTGATGCACCCCTTTGGGGGCTGGGTTCACAGTCTTGCTGTAGTTAAGCCTTGATTGCTATTGGTACACTGGGAGGAATTGACCTCCAGGCCAATTGACTATGAGGATTAGCTGTGTCTATTAATGGAAGAACTGCTGTGCTGGAGACACCCCCATTGGGCAGAACTTGCTTCAGTGGGGCTTTGGTGCTCACTGAGTCTGCCTCTTGAGTGTGTCACTTATGTATGTGAGGAGTTGAAATCTGGTGTCATCTCACACTGACCTCTAGGCACACTGGTTCCTGGATCTCCAAGGAGGTGCAAGTCAGCTAGTGTCTGAGGCCACCCAGCAGGAGCTACAGGGATCTCTGCAGATTTCTCCTCTTTGCTTGGAGTTTGAAACATTTGGAGTTGATTTCTCCTCTTTGCTTGAAGTTTGGAAGTTTTGGAGTTGTCTGACCCAGTTGCAATTTGTTAGGTTAAGCTGCCAGAGGGCAGGCCATTCATTTGCAAAAGTTGCCTCATAACTGGGTGGGTTTGTAAATTGGGTTGGACGGGGTCTCAGGGAGTCTCTAACTAGGGCGTGGCAAACAGCAATGGCTGCCAGTCAGCCCCTTCTGCCTCATTCTGTTCAGTGTCCTGTGCCCTGCACCCCAGCGCATTAAACTATGATTCCAGTGAGCAACTCTGTGAGAGAGCCACCCTCCCTTTCTGACCCGATGGCAGACAGTCCAGTTTCTCCCTGTATGAGTCGGGGTCCCCAGAATCTCGCCAGAAACTGGAGTTCAGAGAGTTGGGAACTTGTAACTCTCCCAATTGAAAACAACAGTGCACGCCAGCCTCATTCACACATGCCTCAGTACCTCTGCCTTTCTGAACCTCTGCATGTCCCACCAGGTCTGGATGCACTTTTTTTTTTTCCTTCTAGTTGTAGAACTTGCACTCCGCCAGCTTTCCTGGGGTTCTGGGGGATAGTTGTTTTGTCTTTTAGTTGTAGTTTTGGTGTGGTTGTGAGAGACAGCATGTACAGATGTATGTATATCTTATGCCACCATCTTCTCTATCTCTTCTGGTAGTTCTTTTAAGATATATATGGCTCTCAGAGCATTTGAAATGACAATTTAAATATATTTAGTTTCCAAGAAATATTAAAAAGAGAGGTTTTAAGGGGTCTCATGTGTTAATTCATATGAATATTCTATGAATATTAGGGTAGGTGGTTTACATATGAGCACGCATGTCCTGAAGGTGGCTAAGGGCAACACATTATGGAAGTTGAAGAAAAAAAATGAGAACAGAAATGCTTAAGAAGGTGATTCATTAGAGAAGCATTTCCTCTACTTCAAGGAGACTCCAGCCTTCAGAAGCTTTGAATCTCTAGGGCTGACCTGTAGGAGTTTTTTAATGCTGACCGATCTCCGGGGCTCTTGGTGTGGAGAAGACTTTGCTCCCCATAGCACAGCCATTTAAGAAGTATCAAACAATTTTCATCTTTGTCTCTTGGTCTTTTCTAAAGCTTTTTTTTTTTAAGGAAAAAAAAAGTACTTTGAACACAGCAGTTGGTTCTTCCTTTCTGGGTTAAAATAAGAGAAACTTTTTTTTCTTTCAATTTTTTAGTATCTTAACTTGTTTTGAAGTTTGGACTTAGGTGTGTTTTGCATTTGATATGCTTTAAATCAGTGAATACATACATTGTATTTATTATATGTATTTTCAGAATCTTTTCTCATATATATTCATCTATTTATATATTTATATATACATATATATGATTGTATTTGTTCATGGTCCATCCTCCTACTAAAGTGTATATTCATATATGTATATGTATACAGGAAAATGAGTATAATATGTATATATTAAGATATAGGTGATAATAAAATATAAAATGAAGTACAGATTATCCCAAATAATAAGTGAGGAATATGCTAATTATCCATTATGTTTTGAGGCCTAACAACCAACCATGTAAGGACCAGATCTCAGATCCGCAGAAGGGTAGGGCAGTAAGCTACAAGCCTGTGGTGAAAAGCTACAGGAGGGGGCAGGGCAGCAAGCTACAAATAGCCGAGAACTACCAACTGGCAGTAGGCAGGTGGCCAGCTGAGGCAAGAGGTAGCAAGCTACTTGCACACGGATTCATGCCCAGGGTTGCTAGTAACATATAAATGGATGAGGATGTTCCTCTCAATATTGTAAAACACAAACAGAAGGAGCAGTTTTCTGAAGTGACGTACACATAGTGATATAGATCAATTTATTTTACAATGCAGCTCCATATGGCAAGGATGAATTCTGTTTACCATAATTTATGTTTGGTAAAGCAGTTCTAACTTATACAAACTATCTTTCAACATATAACATAGAACAGCTTCTTATCAGTCCAGAGAGACAGTTTACTGAGATCCCAAGCAAGAAACACGGGGAAATGATTTACAACTGTGAAGCTTATCATTGGCACACAGAAACATGACAAGGAAGAGGAATATACTCCATCAGCCTCCCAGAGAGGTAACCCCATTTCTCCTAAATGTTGTGCAAAATGGACTTAATTAAAGCGACTGAAAATGTTGTTTCGTAGTCCTCAAGACAGCAACCTTAATGGAGTAACCTCTACAAATAAGGTTTGATCATAAATAAGGTTTTTGCTTAGAAGTAAAGTCATATTCAGCTAATACTGCACTCCCCAGCCCACTTTCTCTGGACTAGGGAAAGAGAGGGCTGAACTTTCCTTAAAGGGAACATCACAAGAACAGTTAAAAAAAAAAAGTGAAAAAGGCAGGTGCTAGGTTGTGGGTGTGGGTGAGGTTGACTGGTGATGGTGAAGTGAGTTTTACAAACTCCCTTTCATCTAAAATTAGCAACAAAGGTGTCAGAGATAATGATTCCTGAACTTGTCTTTCAGTCTATCTGTATATACCTATTGGAAGAGATAGAGAGACCTCTACTTCGATCTATCTTTCTATGCCTGTGTTTATATCTATTGTTTCACTCTTGAGTCATGGAAAACAGGATTATTCAAGAGTAATGTGATTTGGTTTCCCCCAAAATTTAAGAAAATATTGTAAAGGAGTCCTGGTTTGTATGGTTTTGAAAGACTACTGATACATTTGGGTTTCCAACTCCTATATTTGAAATCTACTCAGTCCTGTATATTCTTTACAAGAGACTTTAATGACTTAAAGAAGAATCATTGCTAGTAAAGTAAGAGTGAACAAAGTTCTCAAGACTTCAACAAAGCAGGAAGGATACAGAATCCTACAGTATGCAAGGCAACTGTGAAATACTAAAAACAAGAATGTATCTAATTTGAAATGCGTAAAAAGCAAAAGAGAAATACTTGTTTCTAACTTAGAAAAGGTAAATAGACTTGAATTATAAGTAGTGAATTCTCCACTAGGAACTTTTTTTATGTTTTAACAAGGTAGGCACTCAACTCTTTACACTGCTTTAGGTCATTAGAGAATACAAGATCTCTCAAAAAGAATAACAGCTTCCATTATGATGGTTTTTGATGGATGAAGGTATATTATCACATTTTTTAGGAAGATATTCTATTTATTTTTCATTATTTTCTTTTTCTTCTGCATTTGTGTCTTATTCCAGTTTTCTTCAGAACTTCTATAAACAGAGTAGGCTCTCAGAGTCAATAAATCAGCCTATTCTAGCATTATCTCAACAATATATTTGTGGGTTTTTTTTTTTGTTGTTGTTGTGTTTTTGTTTTTTTGTTTGTTTGTTTTTTTTTGGTAGGACAAAAGCAATATTAAAAGGAACAGTATACAAAATTTAGATTTGACTGAACAAATGTAGAGTGGTCAACCGCTGTTGTGACAAGACCCCAGTATATTTATTTCAAAAAGCTCTAGTTGTATTTTAGCATAAAGAAAATTTTTGGCACATAATTGACTGTGATCATTGACTTCTGTGTGAAGATCAACTTGTTGGCAGAAAATGTGCTAAGCAGGGGATCAGCAAGTAGTGCAGAAGGTCGGGCAGACATCTGTCTCTGCTAAAGACATAGCATGTTCTGATGAACTGTAGCAGACTGAGACTGTCAACAACATTCCCCCAGAATTAAAAATCTGGCAAAACTTAGATGATCTCTGTCCTGGATTGAGGGGAATTTTTTTAAGTGATGATTTCTAAATCATTTCACATCCTCGATTGCTGTATCATATTTCCTCCCCCTCAAGTTTAAGAGAAAAACACAAATACCACCAAAATAAAATGATCACAAATTGGGAATGAGTCCTATTGACATAATGTAATTTTCCTTCTGATTCTTAACATGAAGCATTGAAATGATGCCCAGTTTCCCGAACTGCAAAAACAATGTAGACTACATTGCATTATCAGTATGAGATTGATATAGTCAAGTGAATATAGACCTTTTATTTAACTAATTGCACCTTATGCAAAAATATGAGCTCTTGTGTTTCTGTTTCTGTTTTAATCCTCATCCCAAGATATGCATTTTTATTTATTTTCCAGAGACAGAGCAAGGGATGGGTAGGAGAGGGAGGGAAGGAGAGAGGGAGAGAGAGAAAAAGAGAGAGAGAGAGAAATCTACTGTTTGCCTCATGTATATGCCCTGATCAGGAATCAAACCCAGGACCTTTTTGATGTAGGAGAGGATACTCTAACCAACTGAACCACCAACCAGGGCTTCTGTTTTTTAAATTAAATTTATTGGGTGTAAATTGGTTAATCACATTGCATGTGTTGTTTTATTTAATCTGTGGTTACATTTTCTTCCAATGCTTCATAAAGCAAGAATAAAATGGGAGCCAAAAATTTACTTTTGGTTATCAGAAAATATAGGAAGCCTATATTCTAATCATAACAATATTATTTACTACTTGCTCAGATCAAAATTCATGTCAGACATTATGCTAATCTATTTAGCATTTCTGTATTATCTGACTTTTAGAGTTAAAAAATTTACCTTAAGAAAGATTAAATAACAGGCCAAGGGAGGTGGCTGAGCCACCAGAAATACTTTTACGTTCTATTTGTCTCCAATGTCTATAATCATGGTCTTCAGTACATTCATATGCATTTCAATACATATTATCACAGAGTAAGCTGGTAAAGGACCACCATATTAGGTCTTGTATATCTGGTACAGCACAAAAAGAATTTATTATGTCCAGACTTTCTACATTTAAGTCCATAGTGATGTTAGAAGTCATTCCTAAAACATACATAAGTTAATATAAAAATGAATAAATAGAATAAAAACTAGGGATCTCTTTCTTCTAAAATGAAAGTTAGATTCACATTTAAAAAGTGACTAAACTTGTGTTTATACTTTGTTAGTAAGTGTTTAGGGAATAAGTAGCTAGAAAGCTACATGTTGTGCATGATGCAATAGATGAACAGAAAGCCCTGATGCTCTCTTTGTGTATGGGTGCCAGGAAACATCTCTGATACTCGAGATTAGGTATATTATTGACTTCATTATTATTGTTAATAATAGAGTCCCAGTTCATGAATTTCATGTACTGGGGGAAGGGGGTGTCCCTCAGCTGGTCTGTGCCCTCTCCCAGTCTGGAACCCCTTGCTCCTTACCGCCTGCCTGCTGGCTGCTCCTACCGCTAGGCTCACTGCTCCATAGTGCTGCTGTGGCGGCAAGAGAGGCTCCCACCACTGCTGCTGAGCTTGCCAGCTGTGAGCCCAGCATCTGGTTGAAGGATGCTCCCCCTGTGTAAGTGCACCGACCACCAGAGGGCAGCTCCTGCATTGAGTGTCTGCCCCCTGATGGTCAGTTCACATCATAGTGACTGGTCATTCTGGTTGTTCAGTCACTCAGGCTTTTATTATATAGATTTGTTGGGCATTTTCTTTATAATGTCAACATTTTTTTATTATTTACTATATACTTAATGTTTATTTTATAAAAACATATTCTTCATTGATCCAAGGCACTAAAATACAGTATTTAAATGTGAAATCTTATGGTTCTAAAACTGTGCTTATAAGTCAGCATATTTCATTTAAAGGATGCACGTGCATATGACATACTCTGATTTCCAATCAATGGTAAGTAAGCAGCCTAAGATGAAAAAATGAATGACTTAGAGAGCAGCCTAAGTTGAGAGCATTGCAAATGTCAGTTTGTTGTCTTCCTCCCTAGTGTGAAAGTGCCATGTGAAATTGCTTTCCTGATATGCCACAATACGAGCAAAATATAGGAACAGCCATACTACTATACCTCATGCAACAATTCAGTGCACCAATAATCTTGCTCATTCAAAATACCTTCTCATAAAAAAAATTGTTAATTTTTATACCCAAAATATAAAATGTGTGTCTCAATGCCTTTTGAACTTTTTCTAATTACATAAAAGTGAGTTAACTTAAGTTGTTTCTCTGTAGCTATAAAGTTTACTAAAAATTATTTCTTTTTCAATTAATTTTTGAAGACAGATAATTTGCTGTATAACTTATTTGAAATAGTATTACTTCTTCTGATAGTGTTCTTTCTATATGTTATAATGTGAAAATGATTCTGGGAAGCTTCCTGTGGTAGACAGAATGATCTTATGCCTCTAATTCTGGCTCCCTGGAGTTACATGCCCTGTATAACCTGCTTGCCTACCAGGGAAAGGTTAAATGGAGAAGATGAAGAGATTTTGCATGTGGAATTAAGATCTTTAAACTGTTGACTTTAAATTAATTAAAAGGGAGATGTTTTTGGTGGTCCTGACCTAATCAGAATCCCCTTAAATAAACTCTTAACAGTCAGAGACAGAAAAGATTTGAAACAACAGTGTCCTTTTCTTATAGAAATAAACTGCCAAATTGTGGGGAGACAAGGGACAGTGGGTGGCTATTAGGAGCTGAGGGCCTCAGTCCTACAGGCTCAAGGAACTCAGTTCTGTCAACAGCTAGTAAGCTTAGAAGAGACTATAAAACTTTAAATGAAATCACAGGCCCAGGTGATAACTAGATTTCCACCTCATGAGACCTGGAACCCATACTCAAAGTCCTCACCCAAGGAAACTGTAAGATGATACATTTCTATTGATTTTAACCAGTACCTTTCTGGTTATTTGTTACACAGCAATAGAGAACTCATAGACCAAGCTACAACTATTTTCTCTGGTACTAAACAATAAAAGTGTAATTTGTGCTCCTTGTATTAGCATAGGGAGAAAATCATCACAGGTGAACTTTCACATTCCTTTATTGTCATTAAGTAGCCACTCTTTTCACCTTCAGTGTTACTTATCCTTTTCCAGTTCACACAACAAAATGGTGTAATTGAAATTTTAATTCTCAATCAAGACCCAAATCAGAAAACAGAAATATTAAGAAAGGATAAAAAAAATGAGCATAAAATCAGTGGTAGGAAGCCAATAATGTATATTAGTCCTCTATCCAGTAGGTTTAGCTCACATCCTGATTTTTTAACTGGAGGTGTTTTTTGTGTGTTTTTTTTTTTGTTTTTTGTTTTTTCATTTCCAAAATTCCTCAAACTATAAAATATAATATTGTCAACTACATTCACTTCAGACATTCAATTTCAAGTGGACCAACCAATTCAATTGCCCCAGGGGTTGATTACTGAGAGATGATAGGCTAAGAACATGATTAAAAATATGACTGTCTTGCTGTGCTAAGAAAAATCACTTGTCCTTCTGTTTTGCAATCATGATAATATCCATGACTCACTCGATAATATGATGAGATTTATTTTCTGTATGAGGATTTAGATGCTACAAGCCAACTTCTAAAATATTTTTGAATTAAACAAGAGAATATAATTCTCAAAAAATTCCTTTTGAAAAAGCTCAATTTTGTAAATCAAGTATTATTTCTTCATTGATATTTTAAGTGCATTTTCAGAATGGGAAAATGAATATAAATTAATCAGACACTGAAGGATATAGTTGGTGTTGATTTTTTAAAAAGTCTTGATTTTAATATAAATAAAAATTTTGAATACATCTTTTAAATGACCCTAGCTGAGTATAATGTTCTGCATAAATGACTATATCAAAGTCATATTAAATTATTTAATATGAAAATTTAATCTCAGACAGAATCAATTAAATTAATTTAGCTGCATTTCATTATGTCTCTATGTGTTAAATGATTTTGACCTGAGGAAAAGATTCTTTTGAACCCTGGTCGAGGTTAGGTCCTCAGGTACAAGTTCCTAAGCATCTTCCTCTATTTTAATAATTGGCTAACTATATTTTCCTTACTCTATAATGCTTACTGCTACTCTTTACCGTAAACATGGGAGGTCCACAAGGATAGAAACTATATTGACCTTGTTCACTACAGCATCTACCCAAACCAAATAAATACTTCCTGGGGAGACTGTATGACCCAAGGAGCGGGAAAAGGGTTAGAGGAAGTGAGGGGAGGAAGAGTAAAGGGAGGAAGAAAAGGAAGGAGCAAAACAGAGGAGAGAGAAGGACAGAAAAGGGCAGGAAAGGAGGGAGAGATGGGAAAATGGAGAGAGGAAGGAAAGAAGAAAGACTGGAAGGGAAGTAAGAGGAAAGGAAAAAAGGAAGAAAGAAAAGAAGAACTTGTTCTGGCTGTTGGGGCTCAGTTGATTGGATGTTGTCCCATCCACACAGAAAGGTTGCCATTTGGATTCCTGGTCAGGTACTTTATTTTATTGAAGTGCATTACCACTATACCTAGTTGTTTAAAGGTTTTATCACAAATGCATGTTGAATTTTGTCCCACGCTATTTTTGTTGTTGCATTTATTGATAGGGCCATAGAGTCAACAAGGTCCCAAGATCTTCAAGCATCAATACAAAAACTAGAAAACATGGTTATTACACACACTCAGTCTAGGAGGAAGGTAAGACCTGATTCTAGGTCTGAAGAAGTACAGAGTTATTCCTTGAAAGATATGGTCCTCTTTCTGTATCCCTTTCTAAACTAGTTGGGGCTCCTGGTTACTGTACTTTCAACAACATTTAAAACCAAGAAGGGGAAAAAAACTTAATGGCAAAATAAAACCAGAAAAAAAAAGCATACTTTAAATATGTGGACATAATAGAAGTTGCTATCCCTTAATTATTCTTGCTTACTGTATAAAGCAAAAGGTTCAGCCAAATATGAGGCACAACTTAATTTTTCTTTCTTATGATATTTTCTGTTTATAAAAGTAGTATAAAGTTAATTGGTAAATATTGTTTTTCTGCCTAAAAGCCTAAGGTTGAATTATTACTTTTTGGTTGTTATTGTTAATCCTCACCTGAGGATATTTTTCCATTGATTTTTAGAGAAGTGGAAGGGAGGGGAGAGACAGAAAGAGAAACATCCATGCAAGAGAGACACATGGATTGGTTGCCTCCTACACACCCAGACCAGGGCCAGGGATTGAGCCTGCAACTGAGGTATGTGCCCTTGATCATCAATATCCACTAGGGTGACTTACTACTTTTTATAGCATATTTATTTAATATGTTTTGGGGTGAAAAAGATAGTATACTAAACAAATTGTTATGGTCCCTAAAATGGTATAATCTTTTAAAAATTGTTATAACTAATCATGGAGACTGATTCCTGATCTGAGATAAATTTGATTCAACTATAATAATAGCAAAACTGAGAACATTCATATTTTAATAAAGTCTGCCTAGAAAATAAAGATTATCAACATTTACCTTACTCTATCTTTTGTCACACATGTTACAGTGTTTGCTTAATACTCACTCTTGGATTGACCTCCTGCTAGCTCCCTCTCCTCAGTACCTAAAAGCATCTCTCACACTTCTTTAAGGTGGCAGTTTCTAAATGCTAATTATTTTCTGAGACAAATCATGTCAAAACGTGGTGTGAAGTAGGCTCCTTAGGTGTCAAATCTTTTTATCCCTCTAAGGGCTGCACTTAGTGCCTTAGCTCTGTTCTAAAAACTTTTCAGTCCATGCGCCACAGCGGTACCCAACAGCAGTGCTTGTGAGCCTGATGTATTCTCTTCAAAAGCGCCCAGTCCATCTCTGTATCACCTCCAGTGGGATTTTAGGATCCCAACTTGCTATTTAGTAATGTCCCTTAAATAGTAATATTTATAGTGTATTTCCCTATTTCCTCATATTCATCAAACATTTTCAGTTGTATTCTTTTTCCTTTTCATTCAACTTTTCTTAGAATGGTTAGACCTTTCTTTTTATATTTTCTTTTTAAATGCATGAACAGTTCAAACATGAGTTGTGGGAGCCCCTTTCCACGTCCTGCGTGGTTCAGGGTTCCCGGTTCAGGGTTTGGGTTCTGAAGGAGGCCGCATACAAACGAAATAAGAGACTAGAAAACATTAATTTGGCGATATTGGGGGGCCAGGCGGGAGCCTTCCTCTAGTGGAAAGGACTATCACTTGCTCTGGCCTTTCTCTCTCTTTTATTAAGGCTTTTGGGCACACCCCTAGCCTTTAGGCAGGAAATAACAAAAACAGAAATTAACATGAAACAAACAGGTAGAGGCTGCTTTGGCTAACAATGTTTTCAATTAAACAGTGAGTAATTAGCTCTGACCTTTCAGAGCAATTAAGGTTGACCAGCCTTCTGGTTTCCAGTTCACATCCATTTAGTGAGAACAATGTTAGGTTTCCAACAATGAGTAAACAATCTTTAGATAATCATAATAGGCTAAATATTTTTTGGTGCTATCACTGATATTTTCCAGAATTCTACAGTGGTCCTTCCATTCTGCTTGTATTTTCTCCTTTGAGCGTCCATCTATTTAGCAAGAATGTAGTTTGGTTGCTAAGGCTATCCTATCATATTCATTTTATTCTTCTTCATTTCTTATTTCCATAAAAATCTTGATGAAACATGCGTTATCCACAGTCATGCACCCACAGGTGTGAAAGTTACATTAATATAAGTTTTTTTCCTATCTGCTTGGCATGATGATCAATCATATTTTATCAGATGTAAACTTAAGAGCTCTTTAAAAATATATATTTAATGGTTATAATTATCAGCTCCTACCAGTTCTCTCTGTTCCATCCCTAACCTAATCCTGGTCCAGACATCTTTGGGACAGATATAGATGTTCATTTCCCACAAAATGGATTAATTTGTTTATATTAACTCATGTGCTTATGAATAATCTCCCTTGTCAGCTATTTGGAGACAATGAACATATTGTTTTAGGGTCATTTACTCTGTGCAGGGCACTGTACTACGCTCCTTGAGGGAGAGATATATTCTCATTGACTTATTAGTTCCATGCAGCTGCCCATAGAACTGATAGGTTTGCTGTCATGGGTGGAAGAGTGGGGCTTGGGAGAGGAGATCTAGGATCAGAGCAGCTAGGAAACCTTCTAATTTAAAAACGAACATTTAATTCATGCATAATAGTGTATACACTGACTTAACTCACTCGTGACATTTCTCCTTCTCTGCTCCCATAATTAAATCCCCTTTTATTCCCTCTTATTTTCCCTGTGCAGCTGGGAAAGATGAACAGAGAAGGAAAAAAAAAATCTTTAACACTCAGCTTTGCTTTCATCTCTCCGCCAGGACATATTCTGTTGCAGAGAGTAGGAACTCATTCCCTCAGTAACCTGTCCTGTCACGGAGGAAAAACATTCTTCAAACTGCTTCTCAGAGATCGTAAAGCAACCTCACTCCATTCCCACCCCATGTTAACACGCTGTCTGGATATCATGCTGTTTCTCTACTCACAATGAGAAGAGCACATAAAACACCCACACAAAACACTAAAGTTGGCAACTTTCCTGATTCATTCGGAAAGTACAATTTGAATGCCCTGGGATCACCTAGCAAGCAAGACAAACAAGGTCATCATTTTTATTAAATATTTGTTCTTGGGAGTGAGGCACAGTGGTTTTTTAAGCAAATAAATAAAATAGCAGAAAATATATAAGGGTGACTGGTTTGTAGAGAGTTTAAACAAAGTGATGTGAGGGTATGAAGGGTGGTTACTTCCAGTTTGTGGGAAGAGGAGCCTTTTAAAGGGAATGGTCCTTTACCTGGGATCTGCATGATGGGAAGCAGTCAGCCTTTAAATTTTGCTGTAAGATCATTCTGAGAAGAGGGTGGGGCTAGTGCAAAGATTCTGAGGTAGGGAGTGAGCTTACTATCGTTAAAGAATGGAAATATATTAGTGTCCTTATAAGAAGGATGCTATTCCCACAATGGGGGCCCCATCCTCATGATGTCACCTCAACCGAATTACCTCCCAAAGTTCCCATCCCCTAATATCATCACGCAGGATATTAGGACTTCAATATGTGAATTTGAGGGGGCCACGATCATTTATTACATAACACCTGCTTTTCAGGTTATTTACATCTATGTCCATATGGTCGAAAGTGTATTGATAATAGTGTGATACTGTGCATTTCCTGAAACTCATTGTTCAATGAGTTGAACATTTCAAGTTCACTCAATGACTTAAAATCAGTCAGGGTGAGAGTGTTTATGCGACAGAAAAATGCAAAAGCTAGACTCTTTCCCCTCCTCCCCCAAGTCCCTAGAAAACTTCTTTAATATTGACTAGCATGTACTGTATATACAACACTGGTCCAAAATAAATTTTGTTTGCTTTTAGGATGTAACATACTCCTGGTTATTTATATATGTTGATACTTGTAAAATAAGTCTTTTTACCTCTCTCAGTTTAATTTTATTAAGATAAAATGTAAGTCAGAAGGATGGGGTTCTTTTGAGAAAAATCATGCAGAAGAATATCACAAAAGCAATGCTTTTCAGAGAGTAAGAGTAGATGAGATTCAGAACTCATGTGAGACAAGTAAGAGGCATCTATAGTGACATTGAGAAGACCAGTGCAAATCGTTTGATGTCTTGTACAGGTGATGATGGGGGCATTGCTGTTTCTTTTGACAGACAGAGAAGATATCCCTGCCAAGACCATATTTGAGAAAGACTTCTTATTTTTTACCTAGTTAAAGCTGCCATATCTGCCCTTCCCTGGAATCATAATGTCCAACAGCTTGCTCACCATTATATTTCCTCATACCAGATCTCCAGAGATAAAACTTATTCAATCAAGAGCATTCTTTATAATTATTTTTGAAAATTAGATCTCTTAGAAATGAAAATGCCAACCAAGACATATGTCCTACACTGCTTCTAAAAATTAATCTCCGAAATGATATGCAAGTCACAGGTCTCACAAATCCTCCAAATGTACATTAGAAATAAACTCATGACAAATTTCTCTTAAGTTTATATAAATCCAAAAATACCATCGATGTTTATGAGTGGAAAGTTTATGTCTCAATATAGTCGATGCTTAGAAGTTCCATAACAATGTAGAGCACTTGATAAAATACTCTATTTCTTGTACCTAAATATAAAAATTAGAATCTGTTATCTTTGAAATGGAGTAATCTTCAGCCACTGTGGGGCCACCAAGAGGATAGGTAATTTCTGAAATAATTAACCTCAAAATCCCTTAGAGTTTAAATCTCATACCTGGAACTGGCTGTCAGATGAGAATAACTCAGTTGAGCAGAGAGTAGCCAAAATGCATTTTCTATTTCATTAAATTGCTTCCTCTTGCTGATGACTAAAACCCAACATGGATATTATGATTCTATGGTTGTGATATAAATTACCACCAGAAAGTATTCTGATATTTCCAGATAACACAAGGTAAGCAACATAGTCTGCATTGATTTTGAACTACTAGAGTTTCACATAACTAGACTGATTTCATTTCTTACCAATTTAATACTGTTAAGAAAAATATGTCATTTCTCTGAGGAGAGGATTTTTAACACTTATCCTGTGTCACAGATATTGTGACACAAGTCACTAAGGGAGAAACATGAATTAAATAAGGTATCCAGTAAAGTGGTTACATTATTTAACTTGAAGACATCCAGTTTAGCTAAAGAGAAGCATACATTAAACTAGAGATACATATGGGAGAGGAAAGGAGGCAGAATCTCACAAAAATTAAGCACCCTATATAATAAAAGAGTAATATGCAAATCGACTGAATGGCAGAAAGACCGAACTCTGAGGCGCTCTGACCACCCGGGCAGACACTCAATGCAGGAGCTGCCCCCTTGTGGTCAGTGCACTTCCACAGGGGGAGCGCCACTCAGCAAGAAGCTGGGCTCAAGGCTGGCAAGCACAGCCAAGGTGGCAGGAGCCTCTCTTGCCTCCACTGCAGGTGGGCAGTAAGCAGTGCAGGGTCCAGGACTGTGAGAGCCCTGGATTGCAAGAGGAAGTCTGATTACCAGCTTAGACTCGATCCAGCCTAAACTGGCAGGAGGACATCCCCTGAGGGGTCCCAGTCCTAGACTGCAAGAGGGTGTAGGCCAGGCTGAAGGACAGCCCCTCCTCCACCCTTTTGCCCTCCAGTGTACAAATCTTGTGCACCAGGCCTCTAGTAGGATATATAATTGGGCTGGGTCTTACGAAGAAAGCAATGTTCTAGGTTCAAAAGATATTTCAAATGTTAAGGACCAGAGATTATAATCTTCCTTTGAAATGCCAACAGGATTAATCTGACTCACATATTCTCTGTATGTCAGCTGACTTCTCCTCACTACCTTCAGGCTTCTTCACTCTCTATTGTTTATATCTCTTGTGTTTTTTTTATAGTTTGCTTCATTCTCCCTCTTTTGTGTGGTAGGATTGTGTATGGCAACAGTGAAAAAGACAGATGACTTTGCCCTCACAAAGTTTACCCATAGTGAGCAAAATGGAGATTAACCAGGACTTTAAGGTAAGTGGGATGGGTTTAGGTTATGAAAAGTTCTACAGGTTCATATAGGGTTCAAGTGTAGATTTCTATGATATAAGATCTGTATATTGCACTGTGTCCCTACCACCCAAAGTCACCCTAATAAATTTAACTAAAAAAATGAAAGAAAAGTTGTAGGAAGAAAATAAACTAGGACTTGCAGCTTAAAAAGGAGCCTGAGTGGAATAGAATGGGCATGAGTGGTGGGGATGATCAGTACTACTTTAGATATTGGGAGGGCTTCAAAGGAGTCATCCATTCAGAGAGTTGGGGATTGAGTAAAGCATCAAGGATGGGAAGCTGGAAGAATTTTGGTTTAATAATTATAGCAATGTTTAATCAGAACATCCAGCTTACTGTTAGTTTATATTGGCAAAGCACATTGTTCAGTCATTATTTTTCCCTCTGTGCTGAGCAGTGAGTGAGTTGACCTAGCCAGGGAAGCCCTGCATTTTCAGTTTAATTCCTTTATTGATCCTGTGCTTTACAGTTTCATAACAGACTAAATTATATGATTACTAGAGGACCAGTGCACAGATTCGTGCACATTGAAAGGAAACTATTTAGAAGGTGGCTGGTGAGGTGGGAACTGAGAAAGACAGGCCAGACATGCCCTGGAGCCAACCTCCCACAGTCCCTTCCTGGCCAGCCACATCTGGGCGGGATGCCAGAGCTGGAAAAGGCATCTGCAGAGTGAGTGGGGTCCCTCCAACAGGTAGGGTCCCTTGGCCTGATCTTCAGGGATCAGGCCAAAACCAGCAGTCTTACATCCCCTGAGGGGTCCCAGAGTACAGGAGGACACTCTGCAAAGTTGCTATTGCTTGGCAACTCCTGCGTTGAGTGTCTGCCCCCTGGTGGTTAGTGCACATCATAGCTACCAGGTAATTGGCTGGTCAGCCAGTTGCTTAGCCTTTTATATGTGTGATGGTGATATATGTTTGATTTTGTTTACTGCTGTACATCCAATGCCTGGAACACTCAGAACAAGGCAGAACTTAAGAAATATGTATGGAATTAAGGATTTAATAAATGACCTACTAGCAAATAGGTGGATTAGGGAATGAATTTAAATGTAATCAATTTACATAGTAAATAATAGACTAGAATGTCACTCAAGAGCCTTCTCCATGAGCGAGTTTGCTTACACTGTCTTGGATATGCAGTTTAGATTTCCATGATGTAAAAAATAGTTTACCATTTCAATTACACCTAGGTATATATACACAAAGCCATCAGATTTCAAAATAAGTCAATATATAATTTATATTTTAAAATTCTAAACATTGAATACAGTGCTTGTACTTCATTTAAGTAGCTGTTGAGTAAACAAATAAATGCGCATATACTTTTTTATTTCTTCTATTTTAATGTTGGCTTGGAAATTTTATAATATGGATTTCTTGCTACCAAAATATATAGAAAACCTGAGATGGTTCAAGATCAAGCATACAAAATTTTCAACTGTGGAATTAATTATATTGTTCTATTTGAGGTTATTTTCCCTTCCAACCATAACTTTTGAATGTTGCTTTTAGAACTTTTTGCAAAGTTATATGTCATGTGAAATGAAAAATTAATTATTAGCACAAATGTCACCCACAGAAAAGCAGTCACAGAGCAGATGAACATTTAATTAGTTTTTTGATATATTTCTTACACTATATCTTTTATTTATTATTCGGTTAAAAATAATTTTTTGATGTTACTCAGACCTCCACACAGTCAAATTCTGGTGGGGATATATGTTTTTCAGACCGACTCAGAAAGCAGCATCAATGTCTTATTTCTTCATTCATATATAAATATATAAGAAAATGATTTCAAACTCAAACAAATCATGTTTTCTTTTGACAAATTGATATAGGCTTTCTCTACAGACTCTGAAAATTTCAGGTTATAATTATAACACAATGAGGCAACTTGTTCCCTTATCCTCTGGAGATAAGGATGCTAATTAGACCACTAATGTCTACCTCCTAATCACAAATAAGCTTAGGACTAAATATGTGTTGCTGCCACCATTGGGAGAGAAAGAGATGAGGCATACCAATAACCATCTGTCTGAAGGAGAATCTTCTCAGACTGTCCAAACAGGGTAAGCACTTTGATACCTGCTGTGGTTCCATGGAGAACACAATTGCATATTAACAACTTAACTAGCATTAAACTCTGCTTAACGTGGTTGACATTTGGGTACTTGTTCTAATAATAACTGAGATGATTTCCACTCAGTCATTCATTTTATAAACTTCTGTTTGGTGTCAGTCAATGTCAACACTGTTCTAGGTGCTGTCTGGTTTGCTAAATATTTTAATTTCGATTTCGTATACCACCAGATACCAGTTTATAGCAGGGTAAAAAAATACACACACACACACACACACACACACACACACTAGAGGCCCAGTGCAAGAAATTTGTGCATGGGAATGGGGGGTGTCCTTCAGCCCTACCTGTTCCCTCTCCAATCTGGGACCCCTTGAGAAATGTCCGACTGCCCATTTAGGCTCAGTTCTACCTGGATCGGGCCTAAACAGGCAGTCGGACATCTCTCTCACAATCCAGGACTGCTGGCTCCCAACAGCTCACCTGCCCACCTCCCTGCCTTCCTGATTGCCCCTAACTACCTCTGCCTGACATCCATATCACCCCCTAACCACTCCCCTGCCAGCCTGATTGATGTCTAACTGCCCCCCTGCCATCCTGTTTGCCCTGTGGTCCCGGTCCCCCCTAACTGCTCTTTCCTTCAGGCCCCGTCACCCCAACTTCCCTCCTCTGCTAGCCTGGTCACCCCTAACTGCCCTCCCCCAGGCTTGATCACTCCCAACTGCCCTCCTCTGCTGGCCATCTTGTAGTGACCATCTTGTGTACACATGGGGGCAGGATCTTTTGACCAGATGGGGCAGTCATATTGTATGTTGGAGTGATGGTCAATTTGCACATTACTCTTTTATTAGATAAGATAGAGGCCTAGTGCACAGGTGGGTGCCAGCTGGTTTGTCCTGGAGTAGCCTGGGAGAGGGACCTGTGGTGGTTTGCAAACCAGCCATGCCCTCCAGTGGCCCAAGCAGAGGCCCTGGTATCTGGGATTTATTATCCTCTACAATTGAAACTTTGTAGTTTGGAGCAGAGACAAGCCTTCTGCTCACACAGCCATTGAAACTTTGTTGCCTTAAGTGGAGGCCTGGGCCTGCCAGGGTGTGCGGAAAGCTTGGCTTCTTCCATCACCAGGGGCAACCCAAGCCTCTCTCCTGTCCTCTCTGTGGCTGTAGCCATCTTGGTTGGGTTAATTTGCATACTCGCTCTGATTGGCTGGTGGAAGTGGCTGGTGGGTATGGCTTGTTAGTGTAGCAGAGGTATGGTCAATTTGCATATTACTCTTTTATTAGATAGGAGATATATATATATATATTCTGACACCATCATGGAAAATTAAAGTTATATAATTATACTATAAAGTCACAAATATGTTAAAATGAAATTTCCTAAAATAAAATTTTAAAGCATAGATGTCTCAGGCTTTTTTTTTACTGAGATACTTTGAATGAACAATTCTTTAGAGCACCCTACAGTGTTGATAAGGAAAAGTAAATAGTGATTCCGATTCAAAGTCAGTGTAATAGAGTGCTAGGTTAACAAAGTTACTGGATATGGAAAGACATTTTTTCTTGACCTTGACTTGGCATTTCTGTGAAGCACAATGTTGTCTAGCTGGATTCAGTATTAATGCAAAACATTGAAAATTTAATTTGCTGAAAATATTTCAAGATAAACCCTCAATGAATGATGAAGTAGATGAAAAAGTGTAGTCTCATTAGACCTGCATTCATCTCAGTTATCTCATACTATTCAAGGCTTATCAACTGTTCTTACTCAGAAATAAACCACTTTTTTTTTAATCTTTGCAGTGTTACTTAGAAGTTGTCATATTTCCAAAGATCTTAGGTTGAAATATAAATATTGAATATTTAAACTTGTAAAGAAAATATCTAATATATACTAAAAAATCAAGGTATTGCCGGAAATATATTCTTATATACTTTTCATTCAATGAACAATTTTATTTTTATTTAGTTATTGCTGTGCCATAACTCAGCAAGAAAAAAAATGATCATAATCAAAGATCACCATTCCTTAGATGAGTGAGATCGTGTGATATTTATCTTCCTCTGATTGGCTTATTTCATTTAGCATAATGCTCTCCAGTTCCATCCATGTTGTTGCAAATGGTAGGAATTCCTTCTTTTTTAGTGCAGCATAGTATTCCATTGTGTATATATACTATATTTTTTTAATCCACTCATCTGCTGATGGGCAGGCACTTAAGCTCTTTCCAAATCTTAGCTATGGTAAATTGTGCTGCTATGAACATAGGGGTGCATATATCCTTTTTGATAGATGTTTCTACCTTATTGGGATATATTCATAGAAGTCGTATTACTGGGTCTAATGGGACTCCATTTTTAGTTTTTTGAGGAAACTCCATAATGTTCTCCAATGTAGCTGCACCAATCCGCATTCCCACCAGCAATGCATGAGGGTTCCTTTTTCTCTGCATCCTTGCCAACATTTGTCGATTGTTGATTTGTTGATAATAGCCATTCTGACAGGTGTGAGATGGTACCTCATTGTTTTGATTTGCATCTCTCAGATAATTAGTGACTTTGAACATGTTTTCATATGTTTCTTGGCTTTTCTTCTGTCTTCATTCGAAATGAAATAAGCCAATTAGAGAAAGATAAATATCACATGATTTCATTCACCTACGGGAAATTATGAACAACATAAACTGATGAACGAAAGCAGATCCAGAAATAGGGAAGCATCAACCAGAGGAACGGTAGGGAAGAGTTGGGGTAAGGGGAAGAAATCAACCAAAGGACTTGTATGCATTCATATAAGCTTTACCAGTGGACAAAGACAATAGGGGATTGAGGGCTTGGGGGTGAGGGAGTGGGAAGGTAATGGAGGATGAGGACAAATATGTAAAACTTCAATCAATTAAGAAATTTTAAAAAATAAAAAGATCATCATCCAAAGCCACCGGATTTCTTCCCTGAGGATGCAATATCCAGCAGGCTGGGAAAGGAGTGATGAAGTTATGCCTTTTGCTAGGACAAGTTCTGGCACCTTTAAATTCCTAAAGCTTTTAGTGTTATTGGCAATAGTGGTAATAGTAACAATAATGAAAGTCTATTTGCAAGAGATTTTTAGAGTATAAATATACATTAGAAGTATCTTTTCTAATCTTCCTTCTTGGCAAGTAATGAAAGTGAACCTAAGGAAGTTAATTTACTCTCATGTTAACATAGAGTTTGAGGTTGACACTTTCTTAGCTTTCTTTCTAAATTCCACATTATGGTTATTTATAGTTATTTTAAAAGTTGTGTAATCTATTGTCCTCACTTTGAGGACAATTTTGCTACGTTAAAGATGCAATGACTATATTTTATGAGAAACAAAACCCGTGAAGAATTTAATAGTAATGAAATGATAAAATATTAAATGTAATATATTCTTTTACTAAAATGCAAATCAGTCCTGGCCGGTTTGCTCAGTGGTTAGAGCATCAGCCTGCAAACTGGAAGCTCCTGGGTTTGATTCCAGTCAAGGGCATATGACAGGGCTGCTATCTTGATCCCCAATGTGGGGCATGCAGGAGGCAGCCAGTCAATGATTCTCTCTCATCATTGATGTTTCAATTTCTTTCCTCCCTCTTGCTTCTTCTCTGAAATCAGTACAAATATATTTTTAATAAATAAAATGCAAATCAGTGATGATGATATTTCTGTTTATATTATGTCTTATTTTTAATGAATTTCATTTTGTATTTGTGTTGAGAATTTGAAACCCTAAACTCACCAAAGAATATATTTCCATTACCGTCTCACCTAGAAAGCTCCTAGCCTATTTAGGAATTATTTTGGTTGACATTAAATGATATCCATTTTTGGGAAAATGAGTCATTAACATAAATTATGATCTTTTGAAGATTATGTGGGGAATACAGCATGGCTGTCAAACCCACTGGCTAACTGTACATGGCAGGGTTAACATTAATTATACTTTCTAAAATTATCTAAACTATAGTTTAAAAATGATTAAATATATTATGTAAAAGAATTTTAAAAATTCCATATTTATTTCAAATGTATAATATGCTAAAGCATTTTGCAAAGTTAAAGAAATAATAATGTATATTAGAGTTATAACTTGTAAATTCTTCAGGACACTTGTATGTGAATTCATCTATTCATTTGATAAGTATTTAAAGATACTATGTGACAGACACAAGGGACATAGAGCATAACCCTTTGAAGGATAAGGATTTCTTTTTAGTATAAATCCTTCCTTTAAATTTATGAATACCTGGCTCAGGAAAGATTTGAATAGCCCAGAACAAGTTGTGTAAACATTTTTATTAAATGTGAACTTCCAAACTCCATTTGAGAATATTTATGTCTCTAGTAAAACCAAGCTTAAGGCCATGAATGCATATGGGGAAAATACATAATAGTATTTTCTAACAATATAGATATACTTAAATTAAATTTGATGAGATAAATTTTCATATTTTACATTGCTTCCCAATAATAAATCATGACAAATTATTTTTCCTTCACAGGAGCTTCTTCTTTCACTGTGAATTTGTATATACTAATTAATTATTTTAGATTTATATAAGAAATCCTAGGTTATAAAACATAACACATTTTTTTGCCTTTAAAGGTGTTAAAATTCCAAAAGTCAATTGTATTGATTTTCTTATTAAAATGGACATACATTTCTACAAAAAAAATAATAATAATAAACTGGAATTCCACAACTCACTTGATTTTAAATCCAATAATTTAGTTTTTCCAGTAAAATCAATTATTAGCCATAACCCCCATAAAAAAATGTTTTTGCTCCAAATTTATTCTATCCTAATTTTTTAAAACAACTGCATTCAGTTATTTAAACACATGAAAATTATTTAAACACAAAATTCATTCTAATCAGAAAGTGCCTTTTTTTTTTCTGAATTCTTATTGTAAACAAGACCAAATAAGTCCATGTACTCATTACACCATTTCCTGGCACTGTTGATGACTGCATGCCCATAAAGGTAAACAGAGTATTCAGCAAAATGCCTAGAGCAGCAGAAACTAGCCATAGTACAGTGTCAAGGACATTTGGTTACTTCCCAGGGAGCCACTACTGAATGTAAAAATGAAAGTTACTACATTTTTTTCAGTCTTATGCATCTCATGTTTTGATGTTTTGATGTTTAATGGGTGATAACATAACCTTGAAAAATCCCTCAACTATAACAGATCTTTTAATGTGGCCCTTTGGTGTCTAAAAAATTTGTGTGTCTTTTTCCTCATGTTAAAAATGTTTCAGAGTCATTCTGCCAAAATTTTCCATAAGACTCTCAGGTTTATAGAGATGCTTGGCTTGGTGATTTGTGCCCTGGAATCATTACTTCTTTCATTGTAATATTTAAATTATTATTTTTTGTCCTACCTGCTTGGCTTAATGGATACAGTTTCAGTCACCTGTAGACAGAGGAATCCCGAGTTCAATTCCAGTAAAATCAAAGGCCTGTGCCCAGATTGTGGGCTTGATCCCCAGTAGGAGGCAGTCAATCAATAATTCTCTCCCATCATTGATTTTTCTATCTCTTCTTCCCTCTCCTTTACTTTCTAAAATAAAAACATATATATATAATTTAAATTATTATTTCTCATTCCATGAGGAAAAATGTCTTGGTTCAATTGCTCTCAAAAGTTGTTAAAACCAGTTCAGGAAAAATAATAATATTCAAAACAATTATTGCAAAGACAATGGATGCGCAACTAGGTCTGAAAATAATTATTACCTCTTTTTTCAAAGAAAACTGGAAATAATCACCACTGCATATAGACCAAATTTCAAATATCAATCTGATACTCATGATCCATCTGCCTAACGTGGAGCATACCAAGAAGTTACACATACTACTCTCGCCTTTCACTGAACTGCTTGACCAGGTGCAATTACTTTTGTTTTTGTTTTTGTTTCTGTTGTGTGTGTGTGTGTGTGTGTGTGTGTGTGTGTGTGTTTAATTCATTTTCATTGATTTCAGAGAGGGAGGGAGAAAGAGAGATATAGAAACATGAATGATGAAAGAGAATCATTGATCAACTGCCTTCTGCACACCCACTACTGGGCATCGAGCATGCAATCTTGGACCTGTGCTCTGAGCAGGAATCAAATCATGACTTCTTGGTTTATAGTTCAACATTCAACCACTGAGCAACACCAGCTAGGAGTAACCAGGAACAAATGTATAAATAGAACAAATGTATAAATGTATAAATCTCTCTAATTACTCATTGGATGTTTAAATCCTTTTAGGTTAATTTAATGATTTCCATTGGATGGCACCTATTCTTTTGAGATCTAAATATTAGTCTAAGGATATTTAGCAAAATAAGCACCAAGTATGAAGTGCACACTTTGCTGTAATTGGTTAAATATAAAATGTCAAATGTCCCCCAGTGCCAAATTGTAGTGCTCTTTTAAGTGCTTAAGGAAGCACATCAAATTTTTCAAGTCACTTGGGTATCATATAGTATATCGTTGGCATAATCATGTAGGAATAATTAAAAGCAATTAAAAGGCCTTTTAAGGGCCTTTGTTCCTATGGGCCATCTTTGTGTCAGCCCTCTAATTTTTTTTCTTTTTAGTTAAAATAAACTATATTATAAGACAAATCATTGGCATCCTATACATAACACATCATGATATAAAAATGACTTCCTAACATTTGCACTGCAAGTAGAATTCTGTAGTATATATTGTTAAAATATATATGTAAAAAAATTTAGTGTTTGCAGGCACAGAAGTATGAGAGACCTAGAAGTATTTAATTTTAGTACTAGAAGCCCAGTGCACAAAATTTATACATGGGTAGGGTCCCTGCCTCCCCCATCTCCTTTTTCCCTCACTCCCTCAGTGCCCCTTCCCCCCCAACTGCCACTGGTCACTTGCCATGTTCCGCACCGCCCCCTGGTGGTCAGTGCACATCATAGCAAACAATTAAACCCCTGGTCACCAGGTTGAACTCCCAAGGGGACACTTTGCGTATTAGCTATATATATATATTTAAGGAGATTTTATGTCATTAGATCTTTATCACATTATGTAATATAATATTTCTAGTCTTTTAAAATTTATTTTAACAGAGGAGAAATGCACAACCATGTATATGGTTCCAGAGTCAGTTAATAGAACACAGATCTTTCTGATTTCTGTATAGTCGGGCTTTAATTCCTTTTCATAGTTTAATACCCCATTAAATTATTGCTACTTGGAGATGAAATGGAAATAATTACGTTATGAGGTAACAATTTTGATTAGATGATTTTTTGTCTGGTTTCATTTGGTTGGGTTCCATAAACTGCATCTTATTGATGAAGTAATGACCAAATCTAAGAAGCATAAACATTAATCTCAGAGTAAACATGAACAAGGCGAATAGCTTGAGTTATTTACTTATTTCAGATCTAATTCCATAGATTAAATAAATTAAGTCTGTGAGAAATTCTTAACTCATTAATAAATCTAGGGATGATTGATAAATTTCCTTAAACTTTTAAAATTACATTTTAAAGGTTAACCCTGGGACAGAATTATGCAATGCTTCAAAAATCAGTCTAACCTAGTGTTGCTTTTCTTTGTCAATGGACAAGATTAACCTACATTTATATCAAAAATATTTTTAAATTAAAAATATCTAATGTAATGCTATAGTATTATAAAGTAAAAATCAAAATAATAAATATGCTAACGTAGTTGAGAATACACATTCTATTTTAAATTTTTTAGAAGAGAATGAATGCTTCCTGATATCACTACATTATCATTCAGCATCCACTAAGGAGCCAGTGTGCCTGCAAGTGCAGTGATCAGTAAAATTTCCTCCTCCCTCTCCTCATTTTTTTCTCCTCCTTTTCCTTGTCATTTTTCTTACTCTCTAATCAAATTAATGCCACACCATCTATCCAGTCACACAAGGGAAAACTCAATAATTACTTGAAGTCTCTGTTTGTCTCTGCCCTGCAGCCAGTTAGTATTGGCACTTGCCTCTTATCTTAGCAGTTTGGTCTCCTAAATATTTCTTTAATTTTTTCCCACTCCTTCATCACTGGTATTACTGTCCTTGTTGAGGTTAAAAGCAAACAAACAAAAACAAAAACCCACATCTCTATCCTATACTACTTCAACATTCTCTTAATTATCTATTTTCCCTGCTTCTGATTTTCTGATCTCAAATCTGCTTTCCACACCATTGCCAAGGTGCACTGTTTAAAACAGAACTATTGCTTAAAACTCTGCAATGGCTCTTTAATTTATGTAGAATGAAATTAAAACTACTTTGTATGCCATAGCTAACTTACTTTCATCTTGACCCTTTTCTATCTCTCCAGACACGTCTTCACTCCTCTCTGTTTGAACTCTTATTTTTTTAAGCACATTGAGCTACTGATAGTTCTCCACCTACATTATGATGTTTTGTGTCTTCATGAGTGTTCAAATGAAGCTCCCTATGATGGGAATGCTCTCACCCAGTCCTTGATCTTGTAGGATAATTCCCCTAAGTTGTTTTTTGTTTGTTTGTTTTGTTTTGTTTTTTTGCTTTTTTTTGTTTTAAAGATTGTCTATTACAAAGTTTCCATTTTTAAATAATTAATTGTGGATGTGTTTTCTATCCCAGAGTATCTTATCTATCTTCAGCTCTCTAGAACCCAGAATAGTGACTACAATAAAAATACTCAGTGCATTGTTATGAATGAATGGTAGAGTTCAAATGAGTATATCAATTTCAAAATGTTTATCCATGTTAATGGAAAATGTGAATAATTCAACTTAATCTTCATAACTCAACCAGAATTTAGCTATTTGTTAAAAATGCCAGAGTAGAGCCCAGGGATTACCAAACTCATTTACAACAACTTAAAACGTGGTCACTCTGTGCTAGGTGAAGGAAATGTGCCCCAAGAATGTGTTGCAAGTTTATCTACTTACACATGTGTGTGACATACTCCTAATTTGGTAGTTTCTGACTCCTGGCAATTCTATGAATGAGTGATGTCCAGTGTCCCATCCCCAACAGCCCTGCTTAGCTCCTGTAGACTTATGACTGTGACATCTTTTATGGAATCAATCCTTCTTATTTTTGGTTTTCCTATTTACCTGCTTCTCCTATTCCCCCCTTCCCCCCAGCATTATTGTCTTTTTAAAAGAACGCTACCTTCTCATGATATGCCCAAAGTAACACAGCTTCAGTTTTATAATTTTTGCCTCCAGTGATGTTCAGGCTTAATTTACTGTAGTGCCCACTTGTTCATTTTCTGGTGGTCTGGGGTATCTGTAGACCTTTCCTCCAATAATATATATATTTTTTTTCAAATATATATTTTATTGATTTTTTACTGAGAAGAAGGGAGAGGGATAGAGATCCAGAAACATCTATGAGAGATAAACATCAATCAGCTGCCTCCTAACATACCTCCTACTGGGGATGTGCCCACAACCAAGGTACATGCCCTTGACGGGAATCAGTTGGCAGGCTGACGCTCTATCCACTGAGCCAAACCAGTTAAGGCCTAATACTATATTTAAATGAATTAACTTTTTTCTATTAGCCTTCTTCACTGTCAAACTTTTGCATCCATTTATAGTTACTGAACATTTCTAAGGTCTTAGTAATTTGTTGATGATCTTAGCCTTACTTTCATATAGGAGCATGCTATTCTGTGTTCTAAAATGCAACTTTTAAACTGTGAGTCCTTTCAGGGTAAGCAAAGACACTCATCTCTCATCAGTGGACATATTAAGTATTGATAGAATTCTTTCAAAATCAATTGCAGGTATATAGGGGTTTAATGTTTAAAAATACTAAAGTTTAATTATCTTTATAAGCAAGAAAATTATCATATTCATTTAACTGTAGCTAAAATATTGGCTGTTTTCTTTCAATCTTATATTCTTTATTGAAAATTTAAATTCTCTTCATGATAAGCTTCAACATGTAAGAAAAGTATTTATATATTTGAATTCCATCATACACCTCTTTAATAGTCAATATTAAGGTCAACTTATACAGCCTATCAATTCTCTAGCACCATCACTGCACCATCTTGGTGGCTTAGTAACATGTAAAACCATCACAATATTTGCTAACAGCCTATGGATAAGTGTTCCAGAACCTGTGATTTTTTTTTTCTTTCTGACAGAGGTCTTGCCTTTTCAGATCTTAAAGGCAGTAGAGCTTTCATTAATAGAAAAATGAGGATTATATAAAATACCCCTGCCATTGTAACTGCTAAGGTTTTATTCAGGTTAAAACGCACTTTGACAAGAAGTTAATGTGCCAGCTGAAGCGTTAGTACGACATAGCTTCAGCACAGAACTTTTCTTTTCAGTTTGCAGACTATCCTGCAGTGAAGGTGCTGATATTAGGGAAAAAATTATTTCAATTCAAAGAAGAATGTTTAATTCACAAAAGACTTTTATTTCTTATTGAATTATGCTTTCTAGGGTACATGAATTGAAAATTGAAGAAGTAAACTCTATTCTCAACTATGTCGTTGTCTTGTTGCTGAAGGTTATGTGAAGTCACCAAAGTAATTATCTTCTCTATTTTGCCATACATACAAATAAAGATATTAATTTTCCCACAAGTAACTAGAGAGAATTATATTAAGAGATTGGGAAAAAACAGAAATTGGTAGAAATTCATGGGAGTTCTACAGGCAATTATGGAAGAATATATAAGCTGAGAAACTTTCTGGACCTTTTTAAAACAGAAAATAAGAGTGCTGGCTGGTGTGGCTCAGTTTGGCCAGCATTGCCCTGCTTACCAAAAGATTGCAGGCTTAATTCCCTGTCAAGGTATATGTCAAGGCTCGATCCCGGGTATGTTTCTCTGTCATATTGATGTTTCACTCTCTTCCTCTCCCTTCCTCTTTTTTAAACTTCAATAAGAACATTTTTTAAAAAATAGCAAATAGATGGGAATTTTAACTGTCTGTACCACTGGACATGGGCTATTCTGAGAGAGGGTGCTACCTGAGTGACTTCACAGTGTCCTTTGTCTTTGTACTAATCTCCTGGTTATAATTCATTGGTTCAGGGATACTTTCCTGATGCAAGTGCTGAACTTGCAACTCCAAGTATCTAGTTTGACTAAGTTGGGCCCTTGAACTTGAAACTGTGGGCAGCCACATGTGGGCTAGTAAAGCTAAAATAAAAAAAGTTCCTTTAGAAAGACAATAAAAGAAGATATTTAATGATTAGCAGAGATGAGGGACTCTTTAGCCTTTGGGCTACAAAGGTGGGAGAGATAGGAAAAGAGACAGAGGCAGAGACAAAGGCAGAGACAGAGACAGAGAGAGAGATAGAGACAGAGATAGAGATAGAAAATGAATGCCAATAAGTGGCAACTGCCTAACTCTGGGCCTGGGAAAATTATTTTACTTGCAAGCAAATAATTTCTGCCTATAGCAATGGACCCTCACCTATTTAGCACTAATTTTTCCTTGAAAATGCCAAACTATTTTTAAAAATCAGTTTAAAATTATCTCCTGTCTTTCAATGATCAAAACACCTGATTATGAGCTCATAACTTCAAATATATAAATTAATAAGAACTATAATTCATAGCATTAGAGTTAAAAATGAAATATGCACTTCAGTATTGTTTTATTCTCTGCTTATTTCCTGTTTATCATTTCTCATTAAAACACCTAAGCAGGTACGGGAGAAACATATTATTATTATTTACTAAGGATTTAGCTTTGTTTAGAAAAATGAAAAGTAACGCCTTGCCTACTGAAATCCTTTTGGCTTTACAAGTATTTTTTATTTAAAAAAAAAAAGCCCATGCACAACAACTTTGTTATAGACTTTTGAAAGTTATTTTGTTTATACCCAAAAATGATAAATGAGGATTTTTATCTTACAATTCAGTTAAATGTTCTTTATTTAACAGATGTATCCAGCCCTGTGTTTTGCATTATATTAAAAAACATGAATGTTTTAAACAGTAATATTCTCTCTTGGTTCTGTAAGAGATTGTATCAATTTCTATTCTACCCAGGAATTTTATCCATTGCTTTAGATATAAATATACAAAATCTCAGAAAAGGTGCAATTTATTGATGTATTACTAGAGTTATAGCAGTGACAGCTTGTCATAAGCTTTGCAAAAAGAGTCATTAGCCAAATGGAAATTTAGGTCAGCTAACAATTCTGAATGATATTTAGAGGATCACTGAAATTATTGAAAATGGGCTTCATATTTCATCATGCACATGTCAAACTCGATGCCTCATTCATTTATTTACAGTCATGCTTCCAAACTTACCTGAATATGCAACCAGTGAAGATCTATCATTTAATAAAGCTTTCCTCCCCCACAGTTCTGATTCTTAGCAATTCAGGTAAATCACTCCATCTCATATCTTTGAATAATCTCTCTCATTCTCTGGCACATCCAAGTAAATATTTATTCATATTATATATACATGAACACAGTGACAGGTACTAAATATATGAAAGTATAAGTACTTACAACATTTTCCCACTGATGCCTTTTAAAGAAAATGTATGATCTGTGCTGTATAATGTGGTATGATACAAATGGTGGAAATACCAGGAGCTTCAAATTGCCTTAAGGTTTCATCAGGGTGACCATTAAACAAAAGGTGCTAGTCAGGAGGGAGGGAAGGAGGAAGGGAGGAAGAGAGATAGCCTGGGGGGGGGGTGGAGAAAGGAGGAGAGGAAGGGTAAACTAGCATAAGAAGTAAACTAGGTTTTCTTAAAGAAAATATAGATTAAAAAATATTGTAATATTCAAGTTTTTCAGAGTCAGAATTATTTTTTCTTTGCATGTGTTTCCATGCTGATATTAGCCTTGACTCACCAAAAAGACCACCTAGTATTAGCTGGGATATACACATATGTATATTCATATACATATGATTGCACAGTATATTAGAATGATTTTATATGCTTTAATTTGAGTAAAATTATGTAAGTGTCAGAAATTTACATCATATACATTCTCTCAAAGTATGGTCTAGGATCAAGGCAAATCCTTTCTGATTATTTCAATCTTCAGTAACTGATCTCTGCAAAATTCTGGTATCTGGTTACTTTGATTTGCTCATTTCTAGTTATCTTATTCTCCTTTTTCCTTGGTCAACTTATTCCCATAATCAGTTTTTTACTAATAATTGCAATCCTTCTATACTCTCAATTTTAAGCATCCAATTCTCCATTTATAACCATTTATCATTCAGCTCATTCTCTCTAGAGTTCTGAATACAATAATTCTTTGACTCCATTGGAAACTCCAATTCATTGTTCCTACCCTATTTTCATTCTCCCTCAGCCACATCTTTTCCTCAACCCCCTCTTTATCTGACTTCAAATCCACATTAATCATTATTATTACTTCTGTGCATAGATCCTCCACACCTTTATTTTTATCCCTCCATATATTTGATGAGAAAAATCTTGCCATCATTTAATTTAACTATGCATTTCACATCTGTTTAGAAAAATACATACAAGCACACTCAAAATCAATTTATGATCACACATCTTAAATTTATTTTTAGTGTGCCCAGTCAATCCTGCTACGTTTTCCTAGATGAGTATCTTCATGCTTCTCCATGTGATCAAACTATCAAGAGTCTTCTCCTACCACACTACTCATTGCTTATCGCATTCTCTACTATATCACTGAGAATATGGAAATGGTTACAAGAGACATTTTTCATCCTCTTGCCATCAAATTAGGTTCTTTAATACAATGTTTTCTGATTCTTCCTTTAGCAGTAAGTTTTATGAAAGTAGGTTGTTCTGTTTTCTTATTCACTTTGTTTCTGTGTCCCTAGCACCCCAAACAATGAAAGCCTAATAGCAGCCTGTAGATAATTGTTGAATGAATTCAATCTAATCTCTAATGCTTTCTATAATTATGGTACTACCTTTCAATACTTATTATTTATTCTTTATCTCATACTTTTAGTACCTAAAACAGTGCCAACATATGGTATTTATTTGCTAAAATTTTTGAAACCTAAACATGTTTGAATATTCAGGATATTTAATCATAGCTATTCCAATAACACAAGTAACAGCTCTGACCATCTCTTACTGGGGCATTTTCTTATCACAGTTTAAGAAATTTGCAAAACATAAAAGTTGAGCTTCAATTAATCATAAAATTTAAAGCATTATATTCTATTAGAATTTTTACATATTCAAGTTTAATAATTATGTTTATTTATAATTGATTTTGAAGGAAGTATGTCTTTCTCGAAGAGCCATATTATTTCATTTTATATATCCTACACTAGAGGCTGGAATTTTAATAGCAATAGACAAAAACACAAATGCATACTGAATAGGGATCAGCTTCCTCCTTGTGGGTTCTTCTTACTTCTTCATAGACTATTATTTTCTAGTAAGAGGCAAAATGGAAGCTCGTAAATCACAAACCTTATTCATATTCCAGAATTCAAGCTTGAACTCATAACTCAGGCCTTAAATATATTTTATAGTCTTTAAACTTATATGTGTATGAACATCATAACACAAGATTAAACTTTTGTGCTTGATTTCTCACTATAGCAAACTTACTGATCTTTACACCTGATATTTCTAACTCAGATTAAATTTTCTATTGAATTCATTGATGAAAATAGCAGAAAAAGAACAACCTATGAGACTATCTTTACATTTATTGACATAAATTGTTCAAAAGATTTGATTCAATAATAATCATTTGCAATTTTCTTGTTTTTCTCACCCATTTACAGTCCATAATATTACAGATATTCAACATCTTGTTATTCTGCAAATAAAGCTAGGAGCAAAAATGCACACTCTCAATAAACATATTAAAGCAAGGCAGCTTGGTTTAATTTATATGTGTATTTAAAAGCAAACTCTACTTTGAGGGCAAAATGAAAACCTGAAAACTATCTTAAACATTACATTGAAATAAATTGCATCGTATTTTTTCATTAAAATATTATACTCAAAAGTTTTTTATCTTATAAAGGCATTGATATAAATCACAGACATAAGCAAAAAGGGTAAAAAAGATATATCTTAGTCCTGCTGGTTCAAGCAACATGGAATGCATCCATATCCTCTTCAACATCATAGTACTTTTCATATTTGAATGACATTAAAATGCACTATCATCAAATATCTGTGCTCCAAATGAAAAACTCACACACCCTTTCTATGCTAGCCTATCATTTTATTTGGCAGGATTTTACTCATCCTATAAGATCCTGAAGAGTATAGCTGTCTTGTTAAAGTCTTTCACTTTCAAAAAGAAATAATAGCCTCTTCTGTGCTTTAATTGATACAACTCTAAAGTAGACGTTATTTCCCTCTGACCTTGACCTACAATTCTTGATATCTGTGTGGATGCTTTTAAGGTAGATTCTGTATCTCCTCATTCTTGTCCAATGTTTAGCAGGGGGCATATGGCATATAATAGGTACTCAGCAGTGCGGGAGGCAACCCACCCATGTGTCTTTCTCACAGTGATATTTCTTCTGCTCTCCCCCCATTCCCACTCCCCCATTCCACTCTCTCTAAAAATTAATGGAAAAAATATCCTCAGCTGAGGATTAACAACAACAACAAAAAGAATTATGGAAATTTTTTGATGATATCCTCAAGTAGGTTATACTGAATAAAGAGATGAAAATATTTAAGGTAGTTAAAATTTACTCCTCAAATACCTCGTTGAGAGAGTGTAAAAATACGTGACTTAAATTTTTCAAGATAAATATTGGGAAAGAAACTACTACATTCTAGGTATTTATGTAGTAGCAGTTGGGTAGATACTGGTGATTTTGAATGGCATTTCTTATGTGCTTTTATGCTATGTTATTAAGATGATGATACTCACTGTGTTTTTAAAGTCTGATAACCTTCCCTTGTTATAACTTAGTCCAGTTTTTAGCAGCTCACACTGTCAGGAACATTTAATTTATATCTAACTCACATCCCTCATACTGTTCTTAGAATATACAGAGAAAAATATGTGCCTATATGAAGCCAAAGTGTTATTTCTTAGACCAAAGATTATAGTGGAACAGCTAATATGACTAAGAAGTAATTTCTCCAAAATTTTAAAAGAACATAGAACATGATTGGGAGAAGAAGAACCAATACCTAATACACAATTGATATAGTGTCACTCTACTCACTTCTGTCACAGTCATTATTGAATTCTTCTTACACAGAAAATACTATTATATACTAACAATCCAATTAAGTATCTGTTACTTACTTAACATGGATGTATAGACTATTACAATAAAAATTTACATTTCTTACTAACAATCTTATGACTTTATACTGTTGATACCTTTTAAAGTGTAATATACTAAAATAGTTATATTCCTTCATTATGTTTATATCTGTGTATGCATACATATAGTATAAACATGGGGTAGGTAAAATGAGGTTTGCAGTTATTAAGCCATCATTACCTAACAGATAAATCATAAGTGATGATATGAAATAATAAGACAAATAATACAAATAGATAACAATAATAAATTAATAATAACACAAGAATAAGCTATTTCATGTACTTATAACTATAATCCTACTTTTTAACTGTATATACATTATAAGGGTAAATTATTTATGCAAGAAACACATATTAAATGCCTTAAATATAGGGTACTTTAGTATACTAATATTGATATACAGAAAAAACAGGTGCAATTCAGTATAGTTATTAATATAGTTGGAACAATTTTATAAAACATTGAAATATACCTGCAAGATCAAGAGAACATAGGTAGAAATGTGGTATATTATAAAGTGAGTCCTAATTTTACTTGTAAGAATGGGAGGCTAATGTACTTTACACACAAAAATATAATTCTATAACATTATTACTTTTTTGTTAAGTAAATAAAAACATGTACTAGTAAAGCATTCAGGACAGAGCCTGGCATAAAGTAGTTACTAAAATTATTTATTAATTGCAATTTCCATTAGTACCTTACATATTTTATGTTACAAATAGCAAGGCATATTAATACTTCATCTTTCTAAAACATGTCTTTTATCATTTTATTTCCCAAATCAAGATCTTTTTAGATCATTTCTTTTTTGTTCTAAAATCAGTGTTTTGGTCAGAATCCACAGCTCCCATATTCTATTCCTCCCCAGATATCTAACATTATCTCTAATTTATCTAACATTTGCTCTCCTATTCTTTCTTCTTGCTGCTTTCATGAATGCCACATTTATTTCCCCTTTCCCATTTATTTCTCCACTATTCCATCTTTACTCATGCTATTTCTGGTACCTGACATGCTTTCACTGTATAGTATCCATTTATGAAATATTACTTTCAATCACAGTTTCTACCACTGTAGGAAAATCTTTATTAAATATTTTGCTTGTAATCACCAAGATAATATTCAATATTTGCTAAGCCATAAACATATAAAGAGGATTTGGGAAGAGAAAATAGATTAAATCATAATTTTATTAAATATAATTTTTAAAGTTTTCAGGAATAGAATGAAAGAAATGAGATACTTGGTCATTCATTTACTCACCACCTATTAATTGAATGCCAATTGTGATAGTCACTATTATAGATACTTGGGATTAAGATATCTGTCTACATAAGACTTCTGTGAGTGGAGACAAATATCAACTAATAAGTATGAAAATTAATAGACTAATAAATTACAAATGATAAGTATTATGGAGATAAAAAGAGTAAAGTAGGATATGGGAAATATAGAGCTGTATCCTGATTGAGAAATTTGAGCAGTGAATGAGTTATTTAAAAAGTAGAAATAGAATAATCAACGCTTTTAAGGAGTTGGACAGTAAAAGCAGAAAGAAATAGGACACCAATAAGAAAGGAGAGCAAACTTAGAAATAATATGTTTGTTTCTTTGTTAAAGTTAGGAAATAATTGAAAATATGGACTAATCTCAATTGTCAATTGGAAGTAGAGGCAGGGTATATATTGATTAGTTCAACAATAGGAGCAGATACAATAGTGGGAACTGACCAGACTGAAGCAAATGACTATTTGACATTGAAATAAACAAAGCATGGTATTCCAACCTTGATTTGATCTTATCAATTTATAATTGTGCATATACTTAGGTTTTTCCTCCTTTGTTGTGTTATAAAAGGTTAATACAAGATAAATGAAGAAAATGAATCTGTGCACTATTCATGTGGACTATTGGCTCAGAGAACTTGTTAAAGGTAGTAAGAGCTACAAGGGCATTTGAATATTTTTCTCAAAGTAAGGATTTTGAACACATAAAAGCCTAGAGGCCAAAGCAACCCTGTTGACAGTGTTGAACAATGTACACAGAAGTTGGCCTAGACCAGAAGGACAAAGTGTGATGCTTGCATTACTGTGGCGATTGGGAATTGTGACCAATAGGATGGTTTCCAGACTAAGAGCTGAATGTGTTGGCAGATAAGCAAAAAGGCACTATGATCCCAAGTTTCATTGCTAAGAATCTAAGTATAAAAGAATTTTTAAAATATGTTAATACATTCTTCAACTATAGCCAAAGAATTTAGGCACACTTAATGAGGGACTGGATGAGCAATTACATAGATTTTTAAAAGATCAACCAGTAATTTAAATATTACTGCAATGTGACTGGAAAATTCAAATTAAATTTAATGAATATGTACATTTCTTTCTGAAAGTTGGAGGGGGACTTACATATCTATAATTTTAATAAGAACACCTACACAGGGAAAAATAGAAAATGTGCTATTCTTGGAATATTCAAAACGAGTATGGAAAAGACTACAGTGTATTATATTTGTTGCAATTAGACAGATTTGAGAACTGGTTCTGACTGCCAATTTGCTAACTCTAAGACCTTAAGTGAGTTACTTGGCATCTTTGAGGCTCAATTTTCTCATCTTAAAATAAGGATACTAATATTAATTGCAATACATATTAGTTATGAGAATGCATTGCAATTAGAATTCAGTAGTGTGGTCCATGTGAAATAATTTAGAGGCATTGTAACTGTATTGATAACTGTATTGATACCAGTGTTGGTATTTGCATTTATAGTAATGTTAGTGCTCATATTGGTATTGGTGTTGTATTGGTATTTGTGTTGGAATTGGTGTTGCTGGTGATATTAATAGTAGTATTAATGTTGGCATTGGTGCCAGTGTTAATATTGGTTCTGGTATTGATGTTGGTATTATTTTTGAGGTTGGCATTAATGCTGGTTGCCCCGGCCCGCGGGGTCATTCAACAGGGGTAGCGAGGCGACGCACCTAAGAGAATGAGAAACAGACAGGGACACGAAGAAAGGAGGCAAGGCAAATGGTGTTCTGATCAAGCCTCAAAATTTTATTTCCGGTGACTCTTCTTATATATGCTCAGAAGGGGGAAGGGGAGGGGGAAAAAAGGCGCGAGGAGGTATGTGGCCTAAGCTGATTGGCTAAGCTAGTTCCAGGTGCTGGTTGCTGATAGCTGATGTGGCGGTTATGCCTTTCCTGGTTGGGGGAGGTTTCAAGTATGCAGTTCTGGCCTTGGGGAGAATTCCACAACCCTTGCTGTATTTCCTGGCTCCTGACAGCTGGTGTTGATGTTGATATGTGTATTCATATTGGTATCAGCATTGGTGTTGCCTCTGCTATCCCTAACAAGGTACAATCTGAAAACAAATATTAAGATAACAGGAGAAAAAATAAGGCCCAAATTGTAGTCAAGAGTTGGAACTACTAACCCATCTTCAATAACCTGCGAGATGAAGATCTTTGCACTGAGAGTTCCCAAAGTCTGACAATAAAATGATATCAAGTTCTTAGGCACATAAAAGACTGCTTTCTGGGTTAAGGGGGGAGTGTGAGCTAAAACGCATACCTGTTTGAAAGGATCACAGTACAATTTAAATGAAATATATATAGCAATGATGTCTATCACATGATGAATTATTTCCCCATCAGCCCGCTTTTGCCTATTTTTCCTCCTATATCTAAAGAAAAGATTCAAATGCATCCTTTTTTTTGTTCTGAGACTGTTTCATTTTCTGGGGAAATAGGTTTCTTTCATCCTTTTAAAACTTAAAGAAGTCAATAAATATGAATAAAAATATAACAAATTCTGAAATCAAAATAATTTTAAATCTTTTTATATAAGAACGTGTTCTTTAAAAAGGTATAATCAAGAAAAGTAGCAACTATAAAACTTTCATTTATTCTCCTTTTCTTCACTAAGATGCTGAGAAACAAAGGCATCTGTTCATTTTTAAATACCTTAAATTTGAAAGATGAAAGGGTAAAAATGTAGCTGCTCAGAGATTATTATTTCTAATTTCTACAAAAGCATGGATTGTTTAATACTGTTAGAAATTGGGGAATACAGATCATGAATTAGAAATTTAGTGGATTTGTTTAATTTCCTCCTGAAAACTAAAATATGGTTATGACTTTATTAGTATTGGAAGGAATGAATAAATTCATCTTTAGTTGCAAAAAACCTGATTTTATACCTAAAAATCAATAACTATCATATAGACTTTCAATATAAATATGAATGATAAAATATTAAGCTTTTAGAAGAAAAATATTAAGCATTTTTAATATGGTGACATAATATTTTTAATAGTAACAAACAAAAAAGTGAGAAATTGAATTTTATTAAAATTAAGAACTTCTGCTCATCAAAATATCCAATAAGAGAATGCACTGGGAAAATATATTTATAATACAAATAAATGTAATTTTACTTTTGTATATTTATCCTTTGTGGCACTTATCATATGGCATAGTTTTTCATTCATTTGTGTAATTTTTAGGTTAATTATCTGTCCTTACATAAATCTTAAGTTCCATGAAAGCAAAAGTGTTACATGATTTTGCTCATCTTTTTGTTCTATTGTCTAATAAAGTGCTTAATGCATAAAATGCAATTGATAACTATTTGGTAAATAAATGAATTTAATTTAAAACAGTTACAAAATCAATTAAAAATTAAATTAAATGATGTATTTGTGCATTTAATTAATTAATAAGATAAATTTTATTTGTTAATTTCTGTCAGTCTTTTACAACAAGAAAACAGAATTTATTTAAAAATTTACCAAATAAGCAAAATGAATAGTAAAAAAGTTGAAGATAAGCCTGCAAAGTAAAGACATAATAATTTGAGGACTTGAACTATATTGTAAAGATTATCTATATTTATTGAAATGTAATGCACTCCTTCTCAATAATGGTTGAAAATAAAAAAAATGGCAAAAAACCTACATATCAAATTAATAAAAATAACCCAAGCTCATTAAATTACTCAGTGGTAATTTAATAATGGAATAATATGATATTCACATTATGGAATAATATGATATTAAAATTTAATATTATACACAATCACTTGAGTTCAAAATAAAGTTTTAAAAGCATTTTTTTGCCATTTAGTAACAATATGTCACATTCCACTTACAGTTTAATTAGGTTTTTAATAGAAAATTGAAATGACGATTTCAAATAACTCTAGAGATTATGTAAACAACTAAACATTGTCAAGAGTAACTTAGGGGGTCATCCCGAATCCGGGTCCATCCGACACCTGCAGCCCTCACTATGCTGCAGAAGTTCGACTCCAACGAAATCAAAGTCGTCTACCTGAGGTGCACCGGCGGGGAAGTGGGTGCCACGTCTGCCTTGGCCCCCAAGATCGGCCCCCTGGGCCTGTCTCCAAAAAAGGTTGGTGATGACATGGCCAAAATAACTGGTGATTGGAAGGGTCCGAGGAAAATAGTGAAACTGACCATTCAGAACAGACAGGCCCAGATTGAAGTAGTGCCTTCTGCCTCTGCCCTGATCATCAAAGCCCTCAAGGGACCGCCAAGAGACAGAAAGAAGCAAAAAAAACCACATTCAGCACATTGGAAATATCACTTTCGATGAGATTGTCAGCATTGCCCAACAGATGCAGCACCGATCTTTAGCTAGAGAACTCTCTAGAACCATTAAAGAGATCCTAGGGACTGTGCAGTCGGTGGGCTGCAATGTTGATGGCCGCCACCCTCATGACATCATAGATGATATCAACAGTGGTGCTATGGATTGTCCAGCTAGTTAAAAAACTACAAAGGAAAAAGACTCAAATAAAGATCATTTGACAATAATAATAATAAAAAAAGACTAACTTAGATATAAAAGAAAGTAAGAAGATACAAGTTTCAATATAGCTTTTCATATTTTTATAACTAGTGGCCCAGTGCACAGATTTGCACACATTGAAAGGAAATTAATTAGAAAAAGTATTTTAATATAGCTTTTTGCCTTTTCTCTATAATAGAAGTGTCAGAGATGAAAGAAAATTAGTAATATGTTTATAAAAATAATATATAAATTGATTAAGAAATAAACAATATTCTGTTGAAGATGTTACTTTCTTTCGGCTTCAGAGGTACATTGTGCCAATAGTTGTTCTTCAGACATATTCTGTTGACGAATGTCAACAAAAACAACCAAATTCATGACTGACAATGACAGATTGCAACACCCGCGTGTGATTGGCACCAGCGAGAACTTTGTATGTATAGTGCATGTATGAATCAAGATTTATTTTTAAATTGCCAGTGCACATTGGACGTATGGCTGGTCACTTAACCTTTTTTTATATATAGATAGATAGGGGTCCCAGAGTGAGAAAGGGCGTTCTACAAACTAGTTGTCATACAGGGTGTGGAATACAAGCACAAGTGTGTAGTAAACCAGATTCAGGCTGACAGTGCCCCAGCAACAATGTAACCCATGGCCAAAGTTGGAATTGCGCAGCCCTGCAAAGAATTGGGGTCCTTCCTCTCTGGTTCTGGGTGTGTCACCCAGGAACCTCTCCTGCCAAGTCACCATAGCTTGTCAGCTCCTGCATTGAGCATCTGCCCCCTAGTGGTCAGTGCATGCGATATATACTGAACAATCAGATGGTTGGATGGTCAGACAGTCACTTAGTCTTTTATATAGATAGATAGATGTATTATATTATAAAGTATAATATTATATGGTAATAGTTTCCTGCAACTGCTTGGAATAAAACTGCCTATTAGGTGACATTACAATATCTATATATCAATATGAACTTTTCTGAGCCTATAATATTAAGTTGCAAAAAGCATTTATCACAGTGATATCAGCAAAATAGCTGAACACAACAACCCTTACACATATCTCCTCCTCAATAACAATAATTTGGTATCTGGACAAAAGCTCATTTTCTTATTAAGTTCTTAGAAATAGGTGTAGCTTTCAAAAAACGAAGTAGTCTGGAATGAAAGTTTAAAACAAATAAAATGAGTGGTATTTTCACTTTTATTATAATGTGTAAAATTTTAAAATCTATTGTTAGCAGGCTTTTCAATTAAGGGACACTGTTATAGTCTTCATATTTCCTGCATTTTAATCAACACTAATGGGCTTATCCAGGCACATCAAGGATCACTTGACTCAGTAAATATATTAATCACATCTTATTAAATCCTTATCATCTCACAGAAAGACTAAACCTATAGGAATGTAGCTTACTGACATATGGATGTGTATGCCCAAACACAAATATATATTTATCTATATTGTTTAGTTCTTAAATATTCCTTTGCTCTCTTTGCCCTTGGAGATTTTTCTTTCTCTTTATGATCCTTCTGAGGAAACAGAGGGAAGCTAGGTAGTCAGAAACTGGGACCATATTGGAGAGGGGGGAAATAGAAACTGAAAACTCAGTTGGGTAGAGCTACTAAGACAACCAAACTGGGTTGGGAAAGGAGGGCTCGCATAAGAGATATGAGCTTTAAAATGTGTGAATGTTGCTAAGATAGAAAACTTTCAGGTAACCAATCACAAGGCAGTAAGGTGTATAATCCAATCCCGGGGACATTACTAAGGCAGAATTCTTTGAAAAGACCAATCAGGAGCTAGCAAGACTTTCTCTACCCCCTAAATTAAAAATTGTACACTTCCTCTCTCTCTCTTTTCCCTGGCATTCAGTGGGTCCCTGGTGTTTGTTCCTATGGTGGGGGAGCACATCCCTGTGCCTGTGTGGCTTATGGCCATGTGGGCCTCCACATATGAAGTAGTAGACTTTAATTAGCTTGGATGCTGAACTACTCCTGACTGTAACATGAAAAGGAAGCTCTGGCTACTGAACTGCTCCTGGAACTTCAGCTACACCTTTTCCAGGACTGGCCTCTCCCAATAAACTTTGGTTCCACTAACTCTTTTTGTCTGTGACTTCATTCTTTATTTTTCTGAGACAACAAACTCTGACTCAAACATCCACATTTTTGTATCCCTTCTACACTACTGTACTCATCTGATAAAGAACTTTATTTTAATGTTGTCACTCCTTCTAAAGAAAGGACATGAGTGTTCCTATCTCTTTCACAAGCCTCTCATCTTTCTTAGGCCGGCATTTACCTGAGGCATGTTCTCCTGGCTGAAGGCAGTACAAGAAAGCAAGCTCAACCTCAAAATGATTTTCACCTTTTTTCCCCCATCACATTCATTAATACCTCACAAGCCAAAGAAAGTCATATAGCCAACCTGACATCTGTAGGGTAGAAAAACATATTCTCTCACAACAGTGAATAGAAGAGGCATTGATTATTTGCTGCAAAAGTAATATAATCTACCATACTTACTAAGCAAGTAATTACAGAAAATGGAAGCAATCACATGGAGACTGCCCCTTTACTCAACTGTATATATCTGAAGGCTATTCAAATCCATAGTGTCTAGTACATGCTTTAGTACAAATTTAAACTCATCTTTCTTTACTCCAAGTTGAAATATGCTTAAACAAGAGGTAAAGCTAAAAACACTTTTTTAAAATGAGATAATTAAGCTCCTAACCAATCACCACATACAAAAAAAAAACATTTTGCCTCTTTGAAAAACAAGATAAGATCTATCATAAATAGGTTTGTAACAAAAGGATAGTCAGTGGTCAGTTCTAAGAAATTTCTCTATACAAAGATTCTAAAGCTGTGTTTATTCAAGTAAATGCTTAAATAGAAAAATGATAGTTGGTTTCTATAAAACTTCAAAGTCAAGACAAGATCATCGATGCTAAGAGTTTATTTCTTTAGTTCATTTCATTAAAGATCATCAACTCATAATACAATCGTCTAGTTTCAACTTCTTAAGTTCTTAATCATTCTAACAATTTTATTTCTACATACAAAATGAAAAGTGACACAGAGAATAAGATCCTCTGAAAGCAATAGATTTCTAAGCTTAATGTTGTGATTAGCTTGTTTTTGTTTCTTTCCAAAACATTACGCCATACTGGGTTTCTGCTACATGTTACTTGATTTCATTACATATGGTAAGTTAATAGTTTGTAATTTTCAGTCAGTATTCATTGAGTTGTTTACCTATCTTATTGCTCAATGATACATGAAAATCCAGGATAAATAATAGTTTCTGCCATCTTCACAGACTCTAAACAAGTATTTGAAAACATAGACTTCTTTGTATAAAAAAGAAACCACTTTGATGAGAAGTTTTATTGGGCATATCTAATCTACAGTTTAGATAATTATTTGAAACTTTTAAGCCTGATTGATTTTCATTTCCATGCTATTAAGCAAGCACAAACTTCTGTAATAATATTTCTTTGCATTATTTTTTAAAAACAATTTCATACATACAAGAGAGTTGCAAACGCAGCACAGAAAACTTTTCCTTTTACTAAAACACTTCAGTGGAAGCATGCTTCCCCCCAAGAAAGACACTCTTACATGACTCCCCTTGCCCACCTTCCCCTCCACATGAAAGTCAGCATAACTTGATCCACCTAATTGCTTCAGAATGCAATTATTTAAGAAAGGAAGGGGAGAAAATAGCTGTTATTATACTTGTGGATATCTTTTTAGTCATTTTCGTTAAAGAGTACAGACTTTTCATTAGTTATAGCATCATATGGAGGAACCTTGAGAGTTATTAGTCTAGAAAATAGCAATTCAGTAAACCTTTGTTTTATGTATTTGGTTACCCAACTCTGAGATTTCCTACGTAAACGAACAGCAAAATTAATAGCATAACTCGTATCTAATGTTGAGTGCTATATATGTATATATTATTTTAGTTGGCAATAGTCTGAATTGATAGTTTGTACAACATTGGAGACGTGCCATGACCAGAATCACACTGAGATCTCTTGATTCATGAACCACACTGCTGGGCTCTTTATAAAAAATCATTATCTAAATTCCAGATAATGTATACTAAACATTAAAAATGGAAATATTGTTTATGGGCTTTTTTTCCCTCTGAAAAATTGTTTAAAATGTAGTGTGGGGCAAAAGTAGGTTTACAGTTATATATGAAACAGAATTTATTTTTTTAAATTTATCTTTATTGCTAAAAGTATTACAGATGTCTCCCTTTATCCCCCATTGACCCCCTCCACCCCATTCCCCACTCTAGTCATGACACTGTTGTCTGTGGAAGCATGGAACATACTAAAGAATCTCAGAGGGAAAGGGAGAGGGTGAGTAGAGATTAACCAAATAACTTATCTATAATAATAAAAGCATAATATGATCATTAGACTGGATGTCCTTCTGGACATCCTTCAGGACAACCTTCTGGATGAAACCAGGGCTGCGAGGGAAGCCTGAGTCCCAGGTGCCAGAGGGAAGCCTGTGCTAGCAGCTGGGGAAAGGAAGGCCTACTCTTGCATGAAGTTCATGCATTAGGCCTCTAGTATGCTTATATGTAGGTTAATTTATTTTAAATAACAAATCTTAAAAGATGTTAGGTCTCAAATCAAATATAAATACATAGGAGAAAAGAGATAGTCTATTCCCAAATAGTGTTTATTTCTAGAAAACTGACCTATTTCTGTAACATCAGGGAAAGGAATAAGCATGTTAATCATACTAAAGGCATTTTCTACAAGTAAACCACAAAGTGCATTTGTGAATCAATATGCTCTGAAAGAAAGAGTTCAAAACCTATCCAGAGGGAAAATCATTTTCAAAGTCAAAGGGCAGTAGCAATGGAGCATTTTCTTTCTTTCTGTTCAGATGCCCATGGAGACAAAGGAGTTAGACACATGGACCATGCAATGGAGGAATAATAGCCCAGGAATCCTGAGGCAGAGAGCATGACCATGGAAACTGCTACAGGGTGGAGTAATATTTGGTTTCCCTTTAATCCCTTCCAGACTTTTACAGAGATTTTTCCACTGTCTTGTATTATAATTTAGAAATACTTTCCTCCCATTTTTTTATTCTTATTCTCCCTCAGTAACATATTTGTGTGTCACAATTTTGATAAACAAAATCAGTATATATGTTTTGAAAATTTTCCTTCATTGGCTTTTATTAAAAGGCAACCGGGTAATATATTTCACTTTGGGCAAACTGCACGTCAATATTTTTCTTGTTCTGTTGTGGGAAGGATATAAGAGAGGGCAGATCACTGTAGTTCAGAATCATCCAGCTACCAAAAATCTGGATTATAAATATTTAGATTGAACCATTATCCTCTGATCATTTATTCAGCAGGCCAGCACTGATTGAATAACCGTCTCTGCTGTAGGACTGCACAATGTTAGCCCCGGGAGCCCAGTGATGAATGAGAAAGGACATAGGCCTTAGAGATATTCAGAGTCTAAATGGTGCCTCCACGGGGCAGCCTTCAAAATGTTTGGAGAATTAAAAGTGAAAGTCATTTTATCATGTTCTATTAATATCTATGAGAAGATAGCACTCACTTTAGGAAGAAATAAATTGTAAGAGTCAATGCACCTAGAAAACATTGATTAAATATTTATCGGTTTCTCTGATACTTTGCAAAAAAGTATAAGTAAGCATCAACATTTGCTGATCTAAATCACAAAGGACCTTGAATTTTCAAAAAATGGAGTTTTAAATTCTCTCAATATAGACTTCTCTATCTTAACATATGCAGTTGTATTCTAGCTGTCAAAGAATTTGAGAATTAATGCAATGGATGATGATTGACAGCTTGGCTCATTCTAAGTCTCTTCGGTTTCCTTAATGGAGGGCATTTTGAAACACTTGCTTTTAACAGAATAATTGCCTTCACCCTTCGCTTTATTTTTCCTTTGTAGACATTCTGCATAACTGTCTGAGATAATGGTGTACTTCATTATATGTTTTTGTTCATTCAAAAAATACTTATAGAATATATATCTTCTACAAATAATAAAACTTTACATTCCATTTGGCTGATAGATAACTTCTCTTTCACTTTTGCTGTTGTATGTCTCAGCAGAGTTACAGGTTTATAATGTCACTTTAAAAAATTAATAAATTTTGGATTGATTTTCAACTATTATAACTTCTTCCATCCTAGTATATGTTATAGTAAAACTAAGAAAATATATCAGTTATATAATGCTGTATACAAAACCTCCTACCTCTTATAGATTTGAAACAAGAACAGTTTATTATTTTGTATAATTCTGTGAGTTGATTGGGAAATTCATCCGCTGATTTTGCCTGGACTCACTTATGTGACTGAAGTCAGCTGGAGGTGACTGAGCTGGATGGTCCAAAATCACAGTGACATGTCTGGGAGTTGGAGCCACCTCTCAGCTGAGGCACTGGTTTCCTGCCAGTTTGCTTCTTATCCTCAAGTAGGCTTGACTACTTCCAGCATATTGCATTTCTTTAGCATCCATCCATTGAATGACGTGTTCTTTTGATATCTTGGCTATTGTGAATAATGCTGCAATGAATATGGGAGTGCAGATACCTCTTTGAGATTGGGATTTCATTTTATTTGGACATGTTACCAAAAGTGGGACTACTGGTTCATAGGTAGCTCTATTATTATTTTTTTTTAGAAAACTCCACGTTGCTTTCCAAGTGGTTGCTCCAAAGTACATTCCCACCAACAGTGCACAAGGATCCCCTTTACTCCACATCCTCACCAACACTTATCTCTTGTCTTTTTTTGCAAGTGAAACAGCATTATGTTTTCATGTAGGAAATTTGTTTTAATCTCATTGCAGATAAAATTGCAAACTTCTTATCTAAATATCATTTTCAAAAATTATACTTTGTCATGTTTGCATTGGACAAATCTTAAGAGGATTTTCATTGTAGGGAAGTAATGAGCATGTTTAAATATATCAATTCTTTCGTGAAGAACTTTGTGACAAAGAACTCACCATTTGGACAGCTCTGAATATTGAAACCTTCTTCCCTTTACTGGAGTGAAATCTGTTTCCTGGTAACTTCTTTCCAGTATTTCTCCCTTGAGCACTTTTGAGAATGATATCCAAAATGGGACCCACAATTCTCTATATTCCATTGGATCTTTCTTCCCTTTCCGTGTAAAAAGAATAGTCTTGATATCAATTTTACTCTAATGGTTTGAAAACTCTCATGATGGAGGCTGATTATAGTTCTCTGAACTTCTGAATATGTCCTTTGCTTTGGGCATATACTTAAAAAAGTGACTTTATTTTTATTGTTGGAACTATCACATATGTCCCCATTCCTATTCCACCCCTACCTATCTCCATACCCCTTCCCTCTGGCCATCACCACACTGTTGTCTATGTCTATGGATTATGCATATATGCTCTTTGACTAATCTCTTCACCTTTTCCCCCTAGGTCTTCCTTCCTACCTCCCCACTGACAGCTGTCAGTTTGTTCCATCTATGCATGCCTCTGTTTCTATTTTGTTTTTTAGTTTGTGTTGTTCATTAGATTCCATATATAAGTGAGAATGTATGGTATTGGTTCTTCCCTGACTGGCTTATTTCACCTAGCATAATTATCTCAAGGTTCATCCATCCTGTTGCAAAAGGTAAGAGGTCCTTCTTTTTCACGGCCAAGTAGTATTCCATTGAGTAAATGTACCACAGTTTTTTCATCCACTCATCTGTTGGTAGGCACTTGGACTGTTTCCATATCTTGGCTATTGTAAATAATGCTGCTATTGACATAGAGGTGCATATATTTTTTTGAATTGGTGTTTCAGGATTCTTAGGATATATTTCCAGAAGTGGGACTTCTGGGTCAAAAGACTGTTCCATTTTTAATATTTTGAGGAAACTCTATTATGTTTTACAAAATGGCCTTTTCCAGCTTGTATTCAACCAACAGTGCATGAGGGTCCCAGTTTACCTACATCTTCGACAGCACTTGTTTGTTGATTTATTGAGGATAGCCATTTTGGCAGGTGTGAGTTTTAATATGCATTTCTCTGATGATTACTGATGTTAAACTTTTTTTTTTTCCATGTCTGTTGGCTATTTGCATGCCCTTTTTGGAGAAGTGTCTCTTTAGGTCCTTCGCCTACTTTTTAAAGTTGGATTGTTTATCTTCCTGATGTTTAGTTGCATAAGTTCTTTATATATTTATTTTTATTTTTTTATATACAGTGGTACCTCAAGATACAAGTCCCTAACATACGAGATTTTTGAGATATGAGCCGTCAAGCGAGTGATTTTTTGCTTTGAAATACGAGCAATATTTGAGATACGAGTAATCGCGAGAGTTTATCGCGACTTGAGCGTCTCATAGTTTCCCACGCCTCAGTCAGTGTGATTGTTTACCACTTTGTCGAAGCATCTTTTGTGCATTTACATACTTTATCACATTTCTTTTTATAACCATGGGTCCGAAGAAAGCCAGTGGAAAGGTCAGTGCTCAGAAGAGGATGATGTCTATTGAATTACAGTGTGAAATCATAGAAAAATAATGAGCAAAGTGTGCGAGTAGCTGACTTGGCAAGGCAATATGGGTGTAGTACTTCAACGATATGCATTGTGCTTAAACAGGAGTCGATAAAGGGTATAACGCCAGCTAAGGGCGTTACAATAATTTCTATGCTCCGTAGCTCTCTCCATGAAAAGATGGAGAATCTACTGATGGTGTGGGTTGACAAAGAAGCAGCTTAAAGGAGATACATTAACACAGGGCATCATATGCCAGAAGGCGCAAGCAATTTACAGTGATTTGCTGGAGCAGACCCCGCACACTTCCACGGACAAAGCATCGAAAGACTCATTTAAAGCCAGTAGAGGCTGGTTTGATAACTTCAGGAAAAGGTCCGGCATTCACTCCATCGTCAGGCATGGTGAGGCAGCAAGTTCGGATGTAAAGGCAGCTGAGGATTACCTCAAAGCTTTTTTTGAACTGATAGAAGCCAAAGGATATATCCCCCAGCAAGTCTTCAACTGTGGCGAGACAGGGCTTTTCTGGAAGAAGATGCCGAATAGAACTTATATAACGGCAGAGGAGAAGGCAATGCCAGGCCACAAACCCATGAAGGATAGGCTAACTCTAGCACTGTGCGCCTATGCGAGTGGCGACTGCAAGATCAAGCCTCTGCTCGTATACCATTCGGAAAACCCCAGAGTCTTTAAGTCACATAAGATTTTAAAAGATAAACTGCAAGTTATGTGGAGGGCAAACGCAAAGGCAGTTCTTTGTGAAGTGGGTAAACCTGGTTTTCGGCCCTTCTGTTAAGAAATATCTACAGGAAAACAACCTAACCATGCAAGCCCTACTTGCCCTCCACAATGCTCTTGCTCACCCACCGAACCTCGAAGATGAACTCCTCGAAGAGTTCAAGTTTATAAAGGTTGTCTACCTACCTCCCAACACCACTTCTATCCTGCAGCCCATGGATCAGGAGGTGATTTCTAATTTTAAAAATCTGTACATCAAGCACCTGTTCCGGCGCTGCTTTGAGGTGATGGAGAACACAAACCTCACCCTTCGAGAGTTCTGGAAGAACCACTTTAACATCGTGATATGCCTCAGAATTATTGATCAGGCCTGGCTGGGTGTTACAAGGAGGACTTTAACCTCTGTATGGAAGAAGCTGTGGCCTGAGGCCGTAGCTGAAAGGACCTTCGAAGGATTCGAACCCGAGGTGCCAGTGGAGGAGGAGATAGTGTCTCTGGGAAAACCCATGGGCCTGGAGGTGGATGAGAGAGATGTGAATGAGCTTGTCGAGGAGCACTCTCTGGAACTCACCACGGAGGAGTTACAAGAGTTGCAGTCTAGCAACATGCAGAGGTTCTCCAAGAAATTGGTTTTGAGGAGGAGCCAGAGGTGGAGGAGATCTCTACAAGTGAGATAAAGGAGATCTTAGGAATGTGAGAGAGTGTGTCACAGTTGGTGGAAAAGAAACACCCCAAAAAAGTTGCTACTGGTCATGCATCGGAGCTGTTCAATGAAACTTGCCTCATCCATTTCAGAAACATTCTGAAAGGGAGGAAGAGGCAAACCTCGTTGGACACTTTTTTTTGAAATCGGTCAAAAATGCAAAGACCAGTAGCAATTAAGTTCAGTGAAGATTAGTTAAGTTACATTCAGTTTAGGGATAAAGTGTAGCTTTAAGAGTGTAACGAGTAGGTAAATACACTTTTTAAAACCAGTTTATTCCTTTACATTCTCTTTTATTATGTTTTTATACAATATTTGTCATTTATAAATACATTTTTCTTATTCAAAAACACATAACAAGAACAACTGGGGTGGCATTTTGGGGGCTGGAACGGATTAACGGCATTTCAATTGATTTCAATGGGGAAATTTGCTTTGAGATACAAGCAACTTGATATAGGAGCCAGGTTACGGAATGAATTAAACTCGTATCTCGAGGTACCACTGTAGTTTATTGATTTTTTTACAGAGAGAAAGAGAGAGGGACAGAGAGTTAGAAACATCAGAAACATTGATTAGAGACATTGATCAATCGCCTCTTGCACGCCCTCCACTGGGGATGTGCCCACAATCAAGGTACATGCCCTTGACCAGAATGGAACCTGAAACCTTTCAGTCCCCAGGCTGATGCTTTATCTACTGAGCCAAACCGGTTTCGGCTAAGTTCTTTATATATTTTAGAAATTTTAGAAATTAACCCCTCATCATATGTATAATTGGTGGGTTTCTTTTCATTTTGATGATTTCTTTTGCTACACAGAGCTTTTTAGTTTGATGTAGTCTCATTTGTTTGTTTCCCTTTGCCTTACCATAGGGGATAAATCAGCAAAAATATTGCTACAAGATATGCCAGAGATTTTACTGCCTTTGTTTTCTTCTAGAATTTTTATGGTTTTGCAACTTACATTTGAGTATTCTATTCATTTTGTGATTTTTAGTTTCTTTTTTCTTTTTTTTTTTCTTTTCTTCTTTTTTTTTTTTTTTTTAAGGCTTGTCTGAAATTTGGGCCTATTTTTTGTTTGTTTTGTTTTGTTTTTTATTCTACAGGGATATATAGACCCCTGAGGTGGCATTTAGAGCCTGAGAGATATTATCAGTTATATGATATCCTGTTACTAATCCAGATGATACCTTAAAATCGATTTTTCTTAAGGAGTGGTTTATCAGTAGATAATTTGAGACATATATTAATTTTTAAAAGTCCTCTGAAGGTAAAAGGTTATTATTTCATGTGTATTTTTAAATGACAGTGAAAGATCTATTTTAGATAAGCCAACTGGATTAATTAAAAATAATAAATAAAGCTTATTTGAATAATTATGAAACCTAATGAAAGAAATGCTCATATAAGCACATCTTCTAGAGAGAAAAAAGTTAGACATACATTCTGGAAATTCAGACAAAAACATGGTTGACAATTCTTTTATCATTCCACTTCTTATATTGGCGAATAAAATTTCCCTTTCCATTTGTAATTTTAAACATCGTATTCTCTTAAGTATAATAAAGGAGACTAAACAGTAAAAATGGAGGATTAAGAATAAACATCTTGTGTCCTGGACAGAAGTTCCTGAAGTGTCATCAAAAGTAGGATAATGAAGGCAATCACCTTCTCAGTATCCCTAAAGATATGAGAGATTGATCAGTTTCAATCTGAGCAAGATTGGAAAAGTATGAATAGGGCAGTCTAATGAAAACCTGGTATACACTAGTCTCTTTATACATATTACCTCCACTACATATAAGCCTCATGAACACTCTCAGGTAAACATTAGTCATTTAATTTAACAGATGAGGAAGTGAGGCCCAGATAACTAACATGCCCAGTTTACATACTTAACCACTTGTGAGAAAGATCAGCTTGTTTGACTCAAAAGGCCCAGTGTTTCCTTGACACCACAAGCCAAGTTTGTGTTTTTCCAGACCCACACTGAGGAAAATCCAACAAATTCAGGGCTCATTTGTGGTTGCTTTAGCAGTGTTGCATGACAGCAAAAGCATCGGGCAGTGAATCAGGTGAACTGGATCTTGAATTTTCCTTCACTGAGTTGGAGGTTTCCATGAGTCATTTTGCATCATGGAATCTAGTTTTTTATGTTTATGAAATACAAAGTTTAAATTAGATGTTTCTAAGACTTATCCCTGATTAGAAGTTCTATGATTTTCACACACTTTTTAAGTTATATTTTCTTTTAAAAACAAGATTTATCTGCATTTACTGTATTTACTTTTTATGTCAGATATCATAAATATTTGTAAATGTGATGAAGGTTTTACTATGCAAGATATTGGCATTGGACTGCAATACCTTTTAACATCATGTTATGCTGATACCAGGTATTTGATATCAAGCTGAGTGATGCCTGACTGAATGTCTTTTATGTTAGTAATCCTCATTTTATTTGGCAATTGCAAGGTCTTTGTCTTAAATATACAGTTAAATTTCTGAAGTAGAATGGCAGTGATCCATTTTATAAAATTTAGTGATTTGGTCATTGGAAGAAAAAGCTGAAATTTGGTTAAAACTAATAATATAACACAAAATCTCAAACTTTTTTAGAAAGGGGGGTTGTGCACATGTATATGCATCAATATATGTGTATACATGTATATAAACAAGCACACACAGGTAAGCCAAATTGCTTTTTTGGGGATCTGAAATATCATATTTCTCATAAATTTTAAAGAAGTAAAACTAATAAATTTCTCATAAATTTTAAAAAGTAAACCTAATAACACTAACATTTTATGTCATTAAAATTAATTTTTACTTTGTAACTAAAAAGTGAAGAAATTTTTCAGTCCCTCTTCCTATCATTATTTATTTTAAAATTATAAATTTTTAATTTTACAAAATAGAAAATATAGCTAAACAGAAAGAAAGCTACCTTTAACCCTATAATATAAATATAACCAATTTTGTTGTTGCTTGTTTGTTTGATTTTTAATCTTTATTGTTGAAAGTATTACAGATGTCCCCTTCCCGCCCCCTGCTACCCTGTAGCTGTATCCCTAGGCCTTCACCACACTATTGTCTGTGTCCATGAGTTATGCATAAATGCATATAAGTTATTTATAGATATAACCAAGTTTTAATTTCTTGATTCATATGCATGCACTTCCAAACTTTCTCTAAGCATTTTTATATATAAATACAATTACTGGTTTTTAAACCTGATTAATTTTGCACCTATTTCATATGAACAAATAAATACAAATTAAAATAGTCAATGTCTTTAAGGCATTTGACAATATGGATATAAAAACTTTATTAATTCTTTATTATTCATCACTTAATGATTTTTCTCATTTTATATTATTAACAATGTACAATAGTATGAATGTATCCATCTGTGTTTGACTAATTTTTCCCTTTAAATTAATTTCAAGATACGAATTATTAGGCTAAATGGTGAAGCAGTGTTAGAAGTTTTTATACTTACTGTTAAATTTCCCTACAGATTTTTAAAAAATCACTTTACATTTTTTCAACATTCTTCCAAACACTAAAATACTTTGACTATCTTGTTAACATATTTCCATAAGTTCATACAAAACATACAACTATGTTAATATACAAGTATTCAAGACAAAGCCCCTCAGTGCCTCAATTGATAATTATTTTGCCCCATGAAATGCAAGCCTAATACTCTATTTATTTGTTTGTTTTTGTAAGAGGACATTTATTGGGTAAATTACAGAGGTAGAAAAAGTAATTCCTAGAAGCAATAGGCTTAGGCAACAAGTTATAGAGGTAAAGGAAGGGCCTCTGGAGCTTGTGAGTGAGGAAACAAAGGGTAAGGTGCCTGGGGCAGGGAGGAGGGGGAGGGGAGAGAAAGAGGCATGGGCACTCTACTTAAAAGGAGATCACACTGGATCCTTGTCAGAAGGTTTTAAGAGTGGAGATTTTAGAGGAGGTCCAAGTAGATCTCAATAGAATATTCAGTAGTTTTCAGGTATGTCCATTCAGAGTTGTGGTTTTCACTAATTGATTTGCCAGCAAGCAGGGGACGCTTGGGGGAGGGGAGCAAAGAGGAGTGATGCCATTATCCAAATTCAGCTGGTGGTGTCAAGAGCAGACTATTTATTTTAATCATCATAAAACTATTTTACCCTCTTTTATTTTCCTATGGGGACTGACCCAACCTAATGTTTATTTAGTTCAGGGACCTCAGTGGGGCTAGTTCATCCCTTGTTTCAGGCTTATATGTGACCAGGCCTCAGCCAATCAGTGCATTTAATTTACTCTTCAATAGAGATTGGTTCAGGGATGGGCATATTCTTTGATTTAGAAAATTGACCATGAGGATTGGGATTTTGTTCAAATTGACAGAAAAAGAGATCTAGTCTGAGTATACTATAACTGCCTAATACAAGGCTGAAAGTTCTGTAGCCATCTTCTAGCACATGGATGTACTTCTCTGACTAGAGCCAGTATATCCTGAGAGTGGCAGACAAAATAAAAAGAATGGGAAAAGTCAGTGATTATAACCCATGCCTGAGCTGTATAGGATCTCTCGACTTTTACCACTAAAAAAGAAATAACCGGAGAAACCAAGATGGTGGCATAGGTGAACACCTAAGCTGATGCCTCGCACAACAATTTCAAAACTACAACTAAAAGACAGAACAGACACCATCCAGAACCACAGGAAAGCTGGCTGAGGGAAAATTCTACAACTAGAAGTAAAGAGAGGGACTCACAAAGACTCAGAGGAGCTATAAAAAGCTGAGATACAGAGATGCAGGCGTGGAGAGAATGGGCGCCGGAGTACCTGCCTTGTTTCCTCTACCGGGAAGGAGACGGAAAATCCCAGCTGCACTGAACCCCAGCTCCAGGTGAGACTCATAAGGGGTGTCTGGACTGTTGTGAAAAGGAAGGAGTGCACAGAAACTTAGGGGAGCCACGAAAGACAGAAGTCTGGAGACTTGCAAAAGTGCAGGCGAAAGTGCACACACAGAGTGCTAACTGCTGATTGTGCCTGGCTTCCTCTAGCACAGTGGTTCTCAACCTTTGGGTCGTGACCCTTTTGGGGGTTGAACGACCCCTTCACATGGGGTCCCCTAAGACCATCAGAAAATGCAGATATTTACATCACGATGCATAACAGTAGCAAAATTTCATGGTTGGGGGTCACCACCACATGAAGAACTATATGCAAAGGTCACGCTTTAGGAAGGTTGAGAACCACTGCTCTAGCAGGAGGAAAACAGAACCTCACAACAGCACTGATATCCAGGTCCAACTGCACTGAACACCAGTTTCGGGTGAGACCCTGAGGACCCAGACTCATACGGGTCCCTAGGTCACTCAGAAACTCAGGAACCGAAAGGTAGAGTTCTGGAAGCTCACGCACATGCAAAAGGCAGAGGTCTGGAGGCAAGCTCACATGCGCAGACACAGCTGATCCCCACTGGGTCAATCCCCCCAGTGATACCAACAACAATCAAGAAGTAACTACAACAAGACTGTCCACACAATTCACCAAAGGGTGCACCAAGAGTGTCCACCTCAGGTAACTGGGGAGGCAGAGCTACTGGGCCACATAGGACAGTTAGCACACAAAGCTACTTTACCCACTCAGGGAAACAGCGAAATATGCAGAGACTAAAGAAGAGATCACAAATGAAAGAAATGGAGAAAAACAAACAACTAGATATAGAGTTCAAAACCACATTTTTAAGAATTTCTTAGAAAAAATGGATAATTTAGCGAGACCCAAGAGGAGATAAAAAAGAACCAACTAGAAATTAAACATACACTGACTGAAATAAAAAATATTATATGGAAACCTATTAGCAGACTAGAGGATCTCAAGAATTAAGTCAAAGATTTGAAATACAAAAAAGAAAAAAACACTCCACTGGAAAAGCAAAAAAATAAATTAAAAAATGTGAAGATAGTGTAAGGAGCCTCTGGGACAACTTCAAGCATACTAACATCAGAATTATGGGGTGCCAGAAGAAGAGAGAGAGCAAGATACTAAAAACCTATTTGACGAAATAATGACTGAAAACTTCCCCCATCTGGTGAAAGAAATAGACTTACAAGTCCAGAAAGTGCACAGAACCCTAAACAAAAGGAATCCAAAGAGGACCACACCAAGACACATCATAATTAAAATACCAAGAGCAAAAGACAAAGAGAGAATATTAAAAGCAGCAAGAGAAAAATAGTTAATTAACTACAGGGGAGCACCCATTCAACTGTCAGCTGATTTCTCAACAGAAACTATGCAAGCCAGACGGGAGTGGCAAGAAATATTGAGTGATGATTGGCAAGAACCTACAACCAAGATTACTCTACCCAGCAAAGCTATCATTCAGAACTGAAGGTCAGATAAAGAGCTTCACAGATTAGAAAAAACTAAAGGAGTTCATCACCACCAAACCAGTATTATATGAAATGCTGAAAGGTATTCTTCAAGAAGAGGAAGAAGAAAACAGTAAAGGTAAAAATTATGAACAACAAATACATATCTATCAAAAAGTGAATCTGAAAATCAAGTCAGTTGAAAATCTGCTGAACAGAATAAACTGGTAAATATAATAGCATTAGGGGCATAGAAAGGGAGTGGACTGATAATTCTTAGGGGGAAAGAGGTGAGGGGTGGTACAGGGAAAGACTGGACAAAAATCATACACCTATGGATGAGGAAATGGGGGAAGGTAAAGGCAGAGGGTGGGATGAGAACCAGGTGGAGGGGAGCTATGGTGGGGAAAAGAGGAACAATTGTAATAATCTGAACAACAAAGATGTATTAAAGTTTAAAAAATAAATAAATAAAAGCCTAAAAAAAAAAGAAGAAAGAAAGAAAGAAAGAAAAAATGACCATATGGGTTAAGTTTTTGGTTGCCTACAAGTTAAGGATACCAAAGCTGACTGATAGATGTTTAAATAAAATTTTGAATCTTTAAAAAATATATATTTTTTAATTTCAGAGAGGAAAATAGAGGGAGAGAGAGATAGAAACACCAATGATGAGAGAGAATCATTGATCAGATGCCTTCTGCATGCCCCACACTGGGAGTTGAGCCCACAATTTGGACATGTGCCCAGACCAGGAATGCAACCGTGACCTCCCTGGTTCATAGCTTGATGAACTGAGTCATGTTGGCTGGACAATTTTTGAATCTTCAATGGCTCAGTCTTCACTAACATTTTCAGCAACACATTTATTACTAAGTCTTCCAAAACTTGGTGTTTCCTTCTTGTTTATTTCTCTTTACAATTTGCGCTTCCAACCATATTAAGGATGCACGTAGTTTTACTCACTGCCCTATCTCCTCTTTTATCTCTGGATACTAAACTGTTATATTTCACTCTTGGTAAAAACACATAAACAAACAGCAACAAAATGACAATGGCAAAGCCCTCAATATTTATTGCTGACCTACGTTTATAAATTCTTCTAATTATTGTAAAATGTTATAGCTCCTCCACCTGCACACAGACCATGAGCTTTTAAAGAATAGGTTGTGATCCTTATATTTCTTTTCCTCAGAGTTTTGCTTTTAGCAAAATAGGAACTCAATAGAAAACGTGCTGATGGATTGGAAACAAGAATTTAATGACAAAAGGAAGTAGTAAAAGAGGGTCTTTTCATAGGATAGCAGAGAGCCCTAAAAGCATACAAATCCGTATTAAAGATAAGATGAATTGAACAACCAAAATCTGTAGGCCACACTGGCTATACATATATCAAGGAGGAATAACATCATGTTTCTAAATAGTCACACATTATATAAACTATAAAAAATATAATCAGCGAATTATACTAGCCCAATTCTATTTGGGGTATGTTATTTTATTCGCTTGTCTTTTAATTTTAAATTATATTGCTTTTTCTTATCTTTGAAAATAGAAAAAAAAATTTTTACTGGAAGCCTGCCTTGGTATATTCTTTACATTAAAATAAGTGAATACTTCACATAAATAAACTCAATATGTTATAAAGACATTATTTATAATCATATAAATAATTTATATAAATGATTTATATAATCACATTAGTAATTTATGTAAGTAATTAGTTAATAAATGTTAGTCTGTGTTTAAAAAGAGTTCCATTTATCCACTCTAAACACGTATTTTTGGTAAAGGAGAGATGAAGCCTTTATTGCAAGCACAGAGGGGTTTACAATATACCAGGCAAGCCTCAGACTATCATCTGTTTTATCAAGATTTAGCTCAAAAAAAGTAGGAAACCCAGGGGCTTATCAAGACATACAGAAGTGTTTTATGACTGATGCTGGAGTCAAGTAACTGGTATGAAAATAAGCCCTGAGTAACAGGAGGTTTGTATGAATTAAAATGGATTCCTGTTATATGAACCTTCATCTTATTTTGTAGCTTACATACTGAGCATAATATATTTTATTAAAAATAAAAACCATTTTATAATTTTGCAATATATTTCAAAAAGCAATCTATGTACTGTTAAACATTTTTAACTAAAATCTTTTTAAATTTTAAAATATTCATAATGATGTTTTAGAGATAATCTTTGCTAACACTTTAGTGAAAACTTTCCAAAATGTTTCCCATGCAACTATGAGCACATTTTTTACAAAATTGCATCATATTATATATAATCTTAAAAATTGCCCTTTTGCTCACTGAATCATTATTTCTTTTGTATTAATGAATATTTTTCTATTATACAGTATTAAGAGAGCGCTATTATTTAATGAATCAAGCAAATATTTACCTGTAATTATCAGCCTGTTAACATTTACTAACTATTAGAAATAAAACTTTGATGAATAAAAAGATAAACTTTTCATCTCTCATTAATGAGACTTGCTTTTGTTTACCATTGTTAAGTAGTGTGGTTGGTGGCCACCATAAAGCAGAATTTCTAAATCATTTTATCACTTATTCTACCTTTTCTTTCCAAAATGGTAAGAGTAGTTTCAGGTGACTCCACCAATTACTGAACAACCAACTGACTGATTTATTTCAGGAAGGACAGAGCCAATATATAGGTTGATCACAGTTCTCCTTAGAGGCCGATTTACCTTGATGCTAGTGAAGGTTAAGTTTTAGGGATTCTCATTTGTACCAGCTTTTTCTAAGGTCCAAGGAGGGGCCTGGCAATGTGTTCATATGTCTTTTGCTACTTAAAATTTTGAACAAAGAAGGTTTGTAACTGCGATTTCTTTTCATACAACTCTCCCTTTGTCAGCACCTTCCTTTATGAAGAGTGGCATTGGAGGGACGATGAGACTTTTGGAGATGTAATTATGAAAAAATTGAGTCAAGGATAACATTTATTTTGGGTTCAGGGGCACATATTTCTATGATTTATAGTCACTTTTACCTATAGCAATTGCTCACTGTTGACATGTAGTCATGATTCCATGACCATTACCAGAGACTAGACTGACTAACCTAGGGCTCTGGCAGCAAGGCAGAGGGCTAGACAGACCATCTGGAGGTAACCAGCATCTCCTCTGTGTGGAGAGTGAAAGAGAAACCCAGTTTGACAACTATAGATCCAGAAATCCAGTCTGTGGAATATTTCTTGAATTGTTATACCTTGTTTATAAAAGAAAGTTGATAAAGTTTTATTAACCTTAATATTAATTTTTGAAGTTTTTTGATGTTACTGACCATGAATTGTGGCACATTATAAAATAAGAATTATGAATTTAAAAATTTTGATCACTCAGGCCTACCCAGTTTGCCTTGGTGGATACAGCACTGGCCTGCAGACTGAAGGGTCCCAAGGTTTGATTCCAGTCAAGGGCACATATCTCTGTTACAGGCTTCTAACCCATCCAGGCCCTGGTCAAGGTCGTGCAGAAGGCAACCAACACATCGATATTTCTCTCTCGCTTCTACTCACTCTAAAAATCAATGGGAAAATATTCTCAGATGAGGATTAAAAAATCAAAAATATTTGATCATGCATGCTAGAGAAAATATCAAATTAATTTGCTCTTATCTCTATGGAAAATCATATTTAAAAATTGGTAAAAAGAGTGATAATAGCAGACACATGCCAAGCTATTAATAAATTAAAATATTTTATTTTGTGATGGTTGAAACTTTAAGATATAGTTCAGCTTGTTAAGATTTAAAAAATAATCTTGGTCACTCTAAAGGAATAGTCACTTATCTATGTAAATTGTTTATAACTTTGTATTATGTTTTGTATAGAGGGACAGCTATGTTATATAAGCTTTAAGTCCCACAAAATCTGGATCTACTTCTAGCACTTTCCCATTAGTGCAAGCAAGAGGAAAAAATTACTAAAAATAACAGCATATACTCTTGCCCTACTTCATTCCTTTCTTATTACATGTATGAAGAAAAAATGATTAAGTGCTACAATGCACAACTCAAGAGTGTAGCTAAGAATTACAGTACTTTTCAGATCAACAGGCATTGTCAATCTCCATGGAAAGTAAAAAGCTTTCAGAAGTTTTGTAAGGGTTTTAAAGTGCAGAAACATTACAAAATGGTAATGTCTGGACAGCTGTCAACTTCTAAAGCAGGAAATATGTTTCAGTGTTTCTTCTAAATATAAAAGTAATATAGGTTCTCTTAAGTGGTTTTAAATACTGAATGTATGCAAAAGAAAGCATATATGTATATGCTCTGTTTCCTTTTAATCTACATATATAAAAGCCTAATATCCAAAGTGTTCCCTTGGGAGTTTGACCGTCCAGTGATTCAATCACTCACTATGATGTGCGCTGACCACCAGGGGGTGGCACCGAATGAAGGAAGGCCCCAGCTGGCAGCCAGCAGCTGGGTAAGGGAGGCCCTAGCTGGGAGCTGCTAGGAACCCTACTCATGCATGAATTTCATGCACTGGGCCTCTAGTCTATATAATAAAAGAGTAATATGCAAATTGGCCTTAATGGCATACCTACAGGGAATGACTGGTTGCTAAGATATGCACTGACTACGAGGGGACAGATGCTCAATGCAGGAGCTGCCATTCAGCCAGAAGCCAGCTCATGGCTGGCCAAGGCTATGGCAGTGGCCTCTCCTACCTCTGTGGCAGTGCTATGGATGTCCAACTAATGGCTTAGGCCCACTCCCCATGTCCTTTAAGGGCTCCTGGGCTGCCAGAAGGATGTTTGACTACCAGCTTAGGCCCACTACCCTGGATATAAATTATTTCTAACTAATGTCATTATTTTCATGTTTTTACTTGTCCAGAAATTACATTAAAATGTTGACTAAACTTTTCTATTTGATGTCATTTAATAGTAAAACTAATTAGATTGATAATCTATATTTAACTTATTTTAATTATTCAAATATATATAATTTTTAATTTCTAAAAATATCTAATCACTAGTAGTATGCTTACTTTATTTGATTGCAGAAATGTTGAGATATACCTACATATAAAAATTGGAAAATTTTGTATTAAATTTGGAGTCTGCCCCTGCTGGGCCCATATCTTTACAAGGCAACAGTTGACTATAGTTGAGTAGCTGCTATACCCTTTAGATTGGGTATGCATTTTCCAATTTTCCACCTTATTGTATTCTACTAGGTCCATTTCACTTCTGTATGTGGCTTGCCTCAACATAGTAAGCATTTACTGTAAATTTTCATTTTTAATACTGAATTAGATAGATATTTATAGAGAAGATTTACCAGGATTCACCTGAGCTTTGGTTTCCTTGTGAAATTGTGTTGTCCATAATGTCTAGAGTTAAATGGGTTCCAATATTTGTTGCAGTTGAGTGGATATATAGTGTTGGCAGACCATTGTTAAAGGTATATATGTGAAGTATGAGAGCTCTATGCTGGTGAATTTAGTCAAGGCGAAAAAGTTACTGGAATATTGGGGATGTACAAGACTACTAGTGAAAAAAAAAATCTTAGTATTTCACAGTCCTTAAAAATAAAATAAAAGGAACTTCTTATTATAATATCTCATATAGTATCATTAGAGGCCCAGTGCATGAATTCACGCACAGGTGGGGTCTGGTCGGCCCGCCCCCATGGATACTAATTGGGCTGGGCAGGCAGTGGGGAGGAGATGCAGGAAGTTGGCCAGCCAGCCCCTTTTTTGATTCGGCTAGTTGGCTGGCTGCATAGCGATTGGACAATCAGGTTGTTCTGGTGTTCTGGTATTCTGGTCACTTTTATATATCTAGATAGCATGTGAAAAAACAATGTTTTTTGGGATGCGCTAATGAGTAAATGAATGACTGAATGTCACATGGTTAGAATTTATTACTGGTGAGAGAAAAGTTAGTGAGTGTGAGAATCAATGTGAACTGCCTAAGAAAATGGAAATAGAACTCAGTAAGTGAGAAGGAAAATAGAGCAAAGTGACAGAGCAGCTAGCAATGCTTATTATGCGTTTAACTCTACAGAATGACTGAAGAAACAAACTGATCAGGAAATTTAATTGATACAGATGTTATTAGGTGACATTCCACAAAAAAGGAACATAAGATATAATGTTTAGACCCCTTATGTTGATCTAATTTTGTGAGGAAGCTCATCAATGCAAAACCAGTTTCCTAATCACCCTAAGAGGTACAGTCATAGTACATTTAACCATTTATTTAAGAGAATCAAACTTCTTTTGACATGTCAACAATGAAGTAAAATTTAGGAAAACAATTATACTGGATAACCAACAGTCCTCTTTGTAATAATTTTTTTAAATTAAATCTTTATTATTCAGATTATTACATTTGTTTCTCTTTTTTCCCCTCCATAGCACCCCTCCACCCAGCTCCCACCCCTCCCTCTGCCCTTAGCTCCCTCCCATTGATCTCATCCATAGGTGTATGATTTTTGTCCAGTCTCTTCCTGTACACCCCTCACCCCTTTCCCCCTGAGAATTATCAGTCCATTCCCTTTCTGTGCTCCTGATTCTATTCTATTCACCAGTTTATTCTGTTCATCAAATTTTTAATTCACTAATTTTTAGATTCACTTATTGATAGATATGTATTTGTTGTTCATAATTTTTTGGCTTTTACCTTTTTCTTCTTCCTCTTCTAAAAGAGTACCTTTCAGCATTTCATATAATACTGGTTTGGAGTTGATGAACTCCTTTAGCTTTTTCTTCTCTGTGAAGGTCTTTATCTGCCCTTCAATTCTGAATGTTAGCTTTGCTGGATAGATTATTCTTGGTTGTAGGTTCTTGCTATTCATCACGTTGAATATTTCTTGCCACTCCTGTCTGGCCTGCATTGTTCCTGTTGAGAAATCAGTTGACAGTCCTATGGGTGCTCCCTTGTAGGTAATGAACTGTTTTTCTCTTGCTGCTTTTAATATTCTCTCTTTGTCTTTTGCTCTTGGTATTTTAATTATGATGTGTCTCGGTGTGGTCCTCTTTGGATTCCTTTTATATGGGGTTCTGTGTGCTTCCTGGACTTGTAAGTCTATTTCTTTTACTAGATGTGGGAAGTTTTCAGTCATTATTTCTTTAAATAGGTTTTCAGTATCTTGCTCTCTCTCTTCTTCTGGCACCCCCACAATTCTGATGTTGGTACGCTTGAAGCTGTCCCAGAGTCTCCTTACATTATGTTCACATTTTTGGACTCTTTTCTCTTCTTGCTTTTCCAGTTGAATGTTTTCTGCTTCTTTATATTTCAAATTTTTAACTTGATTCTTGCCTTTCTCTAGTCTGCTGTTAGGACTCTGTATAATATTTTTTATTTCAGTCAGTGTATGTTTAATTTCTAGTTGGTCTTTTATCATCTTTAGTTGGACCTTTTCCATCTCTAGTTGGTCCTTTTTCATCTCCTCTTGGCTCTCGCTAAATTTATCCATCTTTTCTAGCATATTCTTGAAAAACCTTACAAGCGTGGTTTTGAACTCTATATCCAGTCGTTTTTTTCCCTCCATTTCTTTTGTTTGTGATTCCTTCCCTTGTCTCAGCATTTTCACTATGTCGGGAAAACTTCTGTGTTGAATTCAGCCTTGTGAAACCAGACTTGCAAAGCCACAGAAGCCTCTGTTGAGCTTGGGAGGGGTGGAGTCTCAGGGCTTAAGGGACCGCCTTGCCTTCCAGTCGGCCCCGCCCTCCACGGCCCCTGAGTCTCATGTGACTGGGTAATCGCTGGAACTGTCCTTGTGTGTGTGCGCCTGCAGTGCCTCTAGACTGCTGCCTTTCCAGCTCCCCTGCACACCAGGACCACATGAGTCTAGGTCTCCAGGGTTTCGCCCAAAACAGGGGCCCAGTGGACTCAGAAGTGGCACAGTTGGGAGGGTCTGTCTCCTGCCCACTCACGAAAGCCAGCGGCACAATCAACAATCTGTCCTTCAGGCAGCGCCGTGCGCGACCAGACCTCCGATCTTTTGCGACTCCCCTAAATTTCTGTGCACCTCTCCCTTTTCACAGTCCAAACTCACCCTCTCACCCTGTATGAGTTTCGGCTGGATCTGGGGTTTAGTGTTGTAAGATAAGGGGTTCAATGCCGTTGGGAGTCTCCGTTTTCCTCCCGCCAGAGAAAGCCAGCCAGGTATTCGGGCACCCGCTCTCTCAGAGCGCCCGTCTCCGTACCTCAGCTTTTTGCAGCTCCTCTGGGTTTCTGTGAGCCCCTCTCTTTCCTTCTAGCTGTAGAACTTATACTCGGCCAGCTTTCCCGTGGTTCTGGATGATGTCTGTTCTGTCTTTTAGTTGTAGTTTTGAAATTGTTGTGCGAGGCAGCAGTGTAGGTGTTTACCTGTGCCGCCATCTTGGATTCTCCCTGTAATAATTTTAATAGAGATGTATTATCTACAGTGAAGTTTAATAAGCACAAAATGATTCATATAAGCTGAAATTTTCAGAATTCAAGTGAAAAGCAGGCAGTATCCACTTTCACTATTTTAAGTTCCTTGGTGGTTGAAAAAGTGTTGTGGACACTAAGGCCTTTGTTTCCTACATTATGCTTGTTTGGCTTCCTAACATCCCTGAGCATTTCATTTAGGCCCTTCCAGGACTGTGGCACCCTACCCTCCCAGCTCCATTCTTCCACTCTCGTATGTACGCTGCTCTGAGAGCCAGTTATCCAGATATCAGCATCTATCCAGCAGGCTGGCCTTAACATTATGTTGGAATACTCCTTTCTCCTGGGAAGACATCCAAGTGTTCTCCCCCACTCTCCCTCTCATCCTCCTTCCTTTTCTACTTTGCCTATTTCTAAGGAAGAGACAAAAAATCAGCCTAGAAATTAATGTCTGTTGTTACATCACTTTACCACAAAATTGTTTAAATGGTCTTAGAGACAGACTCACTATTCTTCTGTAAAGATCTACATGAAGAGGTATAATATATCTCCCTTCTCCCTTAGGAGGGTCCTGCAGGAGACAGAGACCAGCCAGCTTTCTATAAGTTACTCATGTTTGCACACCTCTGGCATTGCAGTTGGGCTAGCAAGCCACCAGAAGTTTGAACCACTGAAGAGTTATTTATATTTGTTTTAGAAGTGTTAGACAATGCACCTAGAAAAGTAAATAAAACAAAGAAATTATAATGATTTCCAATTTCCTTTTCATCCCATGCTGTGGATTGAATGGGATGCTTCGTAACTGTCAGAAAATTATCTTAAATTCATGGATTTGACTATTGAAGACTGAATGGTCCTAGAAATTAGAAAGCAACAATATTCTAGTCATTACCCTGGGCTGTCTGAGTTGATGCTTATTGCTCTCCTGGGAATGAGTCCTCAGCCAGCGGGCTCAGTGACTGCCAGGAACAGTGATTTAAGCTCTACACTAACCACTTCCTCCACAAGACTGCCTTTTAGGGCAAAGGTCCATCTGGGACTGAAAAAGCAGATCTATTTTATAGCATTAAAAGGTATTTTACAGAACTAATTAGAAACAAAGAGCTGTCCATCTCTCTTGCTGGGAATGTAAGCTATTCAGAGAATTCATAAGATTATTCTTCTACATCTTAAAAAATTAAAATAAAAAATTAAAAATCTTAAAGAAATATAGTAATAGTAAAAATGTAAGTACAGTAGACTGAAAAGCAGATAAAACAATAAAAGATTTTGTGGTGGTTGAAAAAATAGAAAAGTTAAAAAGGGCCAAGCAACCCCCTTATTTAAATAACCCAGCTAAAAGTTGTGGATCAATAGTCTATGTACTTGTCATCAAAACCAAGTCCCTTCTAAGGGGAAGACTTTCTGGTAGTTTCAGTCATCACTCAAGATCCTCAGGCAGAGTCTTGGACAGAAATGAGTCACCAGCTTGAGTCATAGCCCAGAGTGACACATCATTGAATAGAGGAAAGGAAAATGTTAAAATAGTACAAGGTGTTTTCAGCTGATGCTGAGTCAGATCCTAGGCAATACTGGAAACACTTCTCTTCCACTATTATAACGTCTTCTCATAAATAGAACTACAAACTAGTTTACATGTTAATAACACTGTTAAATGTATTTTAACAAGTAGAAAAATGCAATTTAAAACTTCTTGGCAAGAGTACCTGTCTTGCATTTGTAGGCACTTTGAATTCACTCATGTCCTGTTTGTCAGTTTGAGATCCTCTAAATTCATCATTTTATTTAAAAAAATTTTTTTGATTGATTTTATAATATGTACTTTCAAATTTATGTTCATTTTTGTCATTATATTATTTTGTAGTAAACATTCAGAAATGTATTCCTTATGATAAAAGTAGTAAATAATAATTCAGCTAAATAATTTTTTTCCAATTTTATCTGCTGATTGAATGAATGAAGGCTCACATCGCCATATGTTTTTATATATAAGCTGCTACTTTCCAGTTCAAAATACCCATATTATTTCAGATCACACATTGCACTACAAATCAAGTTTGTATCCCTGTATATACTTTAACAAAACAAAACAAAAAATTTAAATCAAACTAGATCCCTAGCTTGTTTGGCTCAGTGGATAATGCCGGTAGCCAATTCCAGCACTTCATAATTACAAGAGTTTATCAAAAGATTGGTGAAAGTTGGGGGCTCAACAGGGACTGAGTCACATATATAATCATATATGTTGGAATGGCTAATAGGTACTTCTCCCAAAGTGAATAGGATTATTGTTTGCTGCCAAGCAGCTCAGGGTATGTTAGTCTACATGTTACTGCCTCTTGTTGGCTGTAGGCTATTCCCCAATCTTCTGTACTCTACCTTTTGATGTGTATTATCTTCACCTTGCCTTAGGACAAATTGTTTTAATAAAAAGAAAGGGGTCCTGAAACAGAAAGAGTCTTTACCTCCTTTAGATGAAGCTCCTCTGACCCCAATGCCTTTCAAAACTATCTTTCAGCTGAGACCGGTTTGGCTCAGTGGATAGAGTGTCGGCCTGCAGACTGAAAGGTCCCAGGTTTGATTCCGGTAAGGGCATGTACCTTGCTTGCAGGCACATCTCCAGTGTGGGGTGTGCAGGAGGTGGTTGATAGATGTCTCTCTCTCATTGATGTTTCTGATTTTCTATCCCTCTCCCTTCCTCTCTGTGAAAAATCAATGAAATATATTTTTAAAAAAAACAACTATCTTTCATCTTTGGACTCCTACTTAATCTATGCACAGCCTTTCTCCAGATAGCTGAACCCTTCATAATGCTGGGACAAGAACTCCAGCAGATAAGAGTGCTGGCCTGCAGACTGAAGGGTCCAGTGTTTGATTCTGGTCAAGGACACATGCCCAGGTTGTAGTCTCAATCCCCATTAAGGGGTGTGCAGGAGATAGCCGCTCAATGATTCTTTCTCATCATAGATGTTTTTATCTCCCTCTCCCCTTCCTCTCTGAAATCAATTTATAATAATAAAAGGGTAATATGCTAATTACACTTAATGTTCTTCTGGTCAAAGCCAAAGCAGGTGGAGCCAAGGCACAGGCAACTGCCACAGCAAGTAGGGACTGAGCCCCTTGCACAAATTTCATACATCAGGCCTCTAATAAAAAAATATTTAAAAAAAAAGAAATTTGCCCCAGCTGCCTGGCTCAGTGGATAGTGTGTCATTCTGCAGACTGAAGGGTCCCAGGTTCATTCTGTCTAAGGGCACATGCCTGGGTTGCAGCCTGGATACCCATTGGCTCAGTGGATAATGCCGGGAGCCAATTCCAGCATGTCATAATTACAAGAGTTTATCAAAAGGTTGGTGATAAAGAACTGTTAAACATATTTTAACAGTGCAGGTGTGCAAGAGGCAACTGATCAATGATTCTCTCTCATCATTGATGTTTCTATCTCTCCTTTTTCCTTCCTCTCTGAAATCAATAAAGCCATATATTTTTTTAAAAAGGAAATTAAACTAGAAATCTTTGAATGCTCTAAGAATGTATTGATGCAATAATGTAATTTTCTTTTATAGTCTCTTTAATATGTATTTTACAATTTTGTTTTTGAAAATGAAAGCTTATTTATGAATCAAAGTTCCCAGGATCACCAAATAAAGTGGCATGCTGTCATTGTGCTGGGGAAATCTTATTTAACATCTCTTGGTTTACATGTGAACTCTGCCTATCAGCAAGTCACTTGACTTAATTAATCTTGCTTTCCTTAGGTGAAAAAATAAGAAAACAATAGGATTAGCTATAAAGCACTGCTGAGAGGCTAAATAGGGTAGTGTACTTTAAAGTATTTTATATTGAAATTATTTTAGACTTAAGGAAGACAAAAAATTAGGTACTAATGCTCCCATATACCAGAGGTCTCCAAATTTTTTCTGTAAAGTATCAGATTATACATATTTTAGGCTTTGTGGAAGAGATAGTCTCCTATTGTGCTTTTCTTTTTTTTTTTTTAAATCATTCAATAGGTTTATAGTGCTGTTACTTTGTGGGTTTAATTTGCATTTCCCTAATGAATCCTGTTGAGCATCTTTCTAAATGCTTGTTTGCTACTTGTGTGTTTTATTTGGTAAAATGTCTGTTCAGATTCATTGTCTATTTCATTTTTTTGAATTAACTTTTAAGTTTTTTTTATATATTCTGAAAATAATCCTTTATTGAATATATAGTTTCAAATATATTTTCTCAGTCTTTGGTTTGTCTTTTTATTTTCTTAATCATTGCATTTTTCAGGGAAAATTTAGTTTTAATAAAGCAAAATAAAATTCCTTGTTTTAAATTTTTATTTCATCACTCTCAAAGGCATAATATCAAGATATTATAATTTTCTTCATAGTGAAGATCATGATGTTTCATCCTTGGAATTGTAATATAGGCACTATGGTTTTGCATTGTGTTTTTTTTTTCATGGAAAATATGAGTTTAAAGCATTTAAACAAATAGTTAACAATACAAACTAATTCAGTAATAATTTAAGAATATAAATGACTACTATATTATGAGGCATGCATGATATTTTATTTTAGTGTAATATATAAAATTATGATGGAAGGAAAATTGGTTTAGTAATATTTTATCTGTGGACAAAGTAACAGAATCAATGTAAGCATTAAACACAAAATGTTATTCTTCCCTTGGCTGAAGAAATAAACCATATTTTAAATTGGCACTTGCCAAAATACTATATATTGAAATATATTCTATTTGCATTTTCAATTTTTTAAAATAAAACAATTGTGAAAACAAATTTTTATTGACAGAGTTTTCTCATTAAATTGCAATCCATTTTGGAACCAGGAAAATCAAAGAGGATCTAATGTATTCATAATATTTACCGTTTGTTTATGTATAAATGTTTTTCTCTATGTTTTATTAGCTTTGGTTCAATTACTTTGCTTGATGGAGCAAACCAGAAGTCTTGTATATTTTAAATAAATAAATCTCTGACTAAAGAGAGAAAGGGAGGAGGATAGATAGTCAGAAACATCGACACCGATCAGCCGCCTCCTGCTCGCCCCCCACTGGGGACGTGCCTGCAACCAAGGCACATGACCCCGACCAGAATCGAACCCGGGACCTTTCAGTCCGCAGGCCAGGCCGAAGCTCCATCCACTGAGCCAAACTGGTCTCGGCCATTTTTTTTTAAAATGTAACTGGTAGTTTACTGGAAAACAAGTAAGATCTATACTTCCCCTTACACAAAAACACCTGAAATCATAATAACCATAGAAGTACTAAGAGAAAATGTAAGAGAATATAAGTGTAGAATAATAAGAGCATAGTAAAATATAAAATCTAGAAATCATAAGCAAAGATGGATAAATGTTATCATTCCAAATATAAAACTTTTAGCACAATAAAAATCAAGCAAACCAGCTGTACACTAGCTGGGAAATTTTTAATATAAACATGATACCCAATGGACTAATTTCTTTAATATATACAGAATTCCTACTGATCAAGAAATAGGTCAGCAATCCAGTAGATAAAAGATAAAAAAGCATGAGATGTCATGACATAAAAGTAATATAAGTAATATATAAATTATTGTTAAATATGTGAAAAGTCACACCCAAGCATAATAAGAGATATTCAAAACTAAGTGATGCCAGTTTTTAACTACAAGATTGACAAGCCCCAAAATTGCAAACACACTGCATTGGCCAGGATGTAGGGAGATAAGCTCTCTGATGCATTACAGATAGAAGAATGACTTCATACATCTTTATATGGCACGATCCACCACAATTTTAATTGTGCATACCCTCAACCAACAATGCCCCTTTAAACATTCTATTCTAGCAACTTTATTTTGCTCACGTGTACAAAATATGTGTTTATTGAACATTGTTTGCAATAACAAAAGATTGGAAACAACTTAGTATATGTCCACTAAAAAATATTTATGTTTCACTGCCCTTGATATAATTTCAGAAATACTTATTTTTGTGATAAAAGCTAGATGCATAATGTTTATATATTTGAGTAATTGTTATGAAAAACATGTACTGTATCTATATATACATACACACCTACACCATATATATATATATATATATATACACACACACATGCATATATATGTAAATATGTGTTTATGTGTGTATGTATATAACAGTATATATATTATATATGTATATATATTTAGAAGATTACACAGCAATCGTTGCTAACTATCAGCAGTTATTCTGGGGAAATAACCCTGTTGTAGGAGGAAATGGCACTAAGAGGCAAACTTTTATTTCCCTGTATGCTTGTGCCTTTGAACTTTCATTACATGCATATATTAATTATTCAAAAATAGTTTAGGGACCTAAAAATTAAGTCACCAAAATGGTTGGGAAACCAGAGGGCAGAAATTAGAGACACCAGAAATTTCTCTTATCTGAATCAGACTTTGAAGGTAAAGGCTTATTTTTGCATAATGTCCTGCATGTTTACTGGAGACAGCATCCCTCAGGAAATCAAGCCGGGGAATAATGGTAGCTGGGAATTTACTATATAATGTGTAGTCTTAACAACTAACTTTCCTTAGTGTGCATGGTGGGAAGAGTACAGGAATTTAAAATGTTAACACTCTGCTATGTCTATGGTGTGCAATTATCTTTGTGGCAAGAACTATTCACAATGCAAGCTAAAACAACTAGAGAGAAATAAAAAGTGTTCTAAGAAATGATGGTTCTGTTGTACTGGAATAATTTTGGAAGATCTTATGGGGACATTCAAATTCAGATATTAAAATTTGGAAGAGGTCCTTTCAGGTAGTCATATCAGCATGAGTAGAGGGTTAGAGAAAAGAATTAACTTAGTGTTATGTAGAGGAATGTAAAAAGTATTTTGAGTTATGCAAATGTTTTGAATAATTTTAAAATATTCTTGGAACTCTACATTCAAGCAAAGTATACTCTAAAATGATAGATCAAGAAAGTCAGAGACAATGAAGACTACACTAAAAAATGACAATTACATATACTTTCTTCTGTTGACAATATAAATGCATACAGTAAGTTAGATGACTTGTAAATATACCCTACAACATCACAGTTATGAAAATCACCCCTGGAATCAAATCTGGGGTCAGATCCTGTCTCCTGGCTCCATCCTTCAGTAATGCCTTAATCTTGGGTAAATTACTTTACAGTTTTGATCCTTGATTTCCTTAAATGGAGATAATAATAATGGTTACCTCATAAAGCTTGTTGGAATGATTTAAAGCAATATTACATGTGAAAATGCTTATTGTTTAATATACAGTTGACCCTCCATGGTTGCTGCCAGTAGAGTGAAGTTTTCTCTAAATTCAGACTGTTTAGGTTCAATTACTGGTTCCAACACTAAGTTGAGACCATGGGCACTTTACCTAACCAATCTGTGCCTTATTCCTCCCCTCTAGAAAGGGTTAATAATAGTGATCTATTGTATTATTTTTTCATTTCTGCTTAACAGGTTACTGCAAATTTACCAACACTAATTTATTAACCCACAGTTATATATATCAGAAGTCCCGGTCAGGACTTGACTGGATTTTCTTCTTTGGGTCACACAAGGCTGAAATCTTAAGTTTAATTCAAGGACAATTTGGATATTAAAGAAAATAAAATTTGTGAAATGTAAAACAACATTTTTAAATGCAAAATAATAAAAAAAATCATAGTCTCCAAGTATCATTTGATAAAATAATCTATTAATTAATGTTATTAAATAATTACAGAAATAATGAGAATTAATACATTTAATGGTTTTTACTGTTTGACAAATTAAAAGGTGAGTTAAAATTTTTCAAAATTTAATGAAAGTGGTGGGTGGGGAATGAAGGTAATTAGTTATTGAGATAATTTTGTTTGGAATTCCATAAGGGATTACTGTCATACTCATTTTCTCCTCCTCCTCCACCTCCTTCATCACTATCATCATCTCCATAATCACCATTGTCACTATTGTCATCGTTTGTCGCCGTCGTTATCATCATCATCATCATCATCATCATCATCATCATCATCATCATCACTGTGAAGCCACTAATGGGCTAGACCCTTTTGGGACAGTAACCTATCACTACTAGTATGTGTTTAGTACTTTTACCCACGAGAATAATAAGGTTTGACAATTAACGAACTTGCCCATATTAAAAGTTACAGTGGTAGAGACAATATTTCAATTAATATATGTTCTGCTCCAGAATCCAAACTATAAGCAAATAAGAACAATTCTTGAAAATCAGTAAACTTTCCACAGTTCCATTTTTGATAGTTTTGCTGATACTTTATTCTGCTTTATTTTCTGGCAATGTTTTCCAAGTTCTTTTCTTTGTAGCACTAAGTGTACAATATGTTAACAGGCATTCTGAGAAAAGACTTGTCCTAATGAAAAAAGAAGTTTATAAAATTCTGGATTAAATACTTCTGGAAAAGTTTCATAATCTCAGGACCTTTCAAAGTTTCATATGCTAGTGTTCACCATGAATCCTCAAGCTGCTGCTTTGATATGCAATGTTACCCAAATTATGAGACCATTATAAAATGTGTTTTTTCCCCCTAGAAACCTTTTAATAACTTGAGGAAGTAAGCTTGCAGAAAGTATTTGGGAAGTGCTGTCTTCAAACGATGTATAGATTCATTTTTGGTATTCTAGGCACATATGTGCAGAGTTATAAAATGTAGCATGGATCATATATGATTAGTAAAGGACCCTTAGCATTTTATGTGAGCTTAAACATTCATAACAGAATTTTATCCTTTTACTTTTTCTTCTTTTTAAACTAAATCTTTATCTTTGGTCTTCTAGCATTTCTTCTATTCTACTTTTGCAGAGGCTAGATATGAATTTAGTAAGAGTGAAATGAGTGCTATCAATGTAAATTAGGTAAAATACCTAGAACCTTCAAAATGAAAGCTGATTGGTACATGATCATTATCAATAAATGAGAAAAAAGCGGGGCACTAAGCACAGGGAGCTATGGATCTATGGCTATGTATCAGAATGAGATTTGTGCAAGTAGAGGTATTAAACTGGCAGCATATACTAAAAATTGTCTACCTGGTAAAACAGAATGGCATTTATTGTCACAACTCTAGGTATTTGGTCACAGAATATGCATTTAATGTAGTTTTATGCTCTCATGGAGGTTTTTATTTTTATTTTTTAAGAATTTAAATTAGAAATCTTGCCCAGCTGGTGTGGTTCAGTAGTCACAGGTTGATTTTGGTCAGGGCTCATGCTCAGGTTGCACTTGATCACCAGTTGAGGACATGCAAGGCAGCCAAGCAATGATTCTCTCTCATCATTGATGTTTCTATTTTCTCTCTCTCTTTCTCCCTTCCTCTCTGCAATCAATAAAAAATATATCTTAAAAAATGAAACAAGAAAAACTTTTAGTGACATACACTGTAGCAAAAAGTTATTTAACTTCCTAACATGCTTATTAAGGTTATATATTATAAAAAATGTTGAAATAAATGGAAATTAAATAGGAAAATAATATCTCTTCACAGAGACACTGTCATTTTATATTTTTGAGATTTAGCACTAACCTTTAGAAATAATACCTTTATACTGATACTAAACATCTCATTTAAAAAAAAAGAGGTATATGGTGGACATGCTATAGCATGACTGAAAGCACACTTTGAAAATTCAGTAATAATGATGTACTAGAAGTTTGGAATATAACTGTACAAAACTTCTTTGCTGAAACTCTGGACAATGATGTCTTATTCTAACATCATTGGCTTTCAGCATGAAAATAGACAGTAAGTAAATGATTCTCCCTCCTTCCCTTAGCAAAGACATTTAAAAAAAAAGATTTTTTTTTTTCACAAATTAGGTGAAAAAAAAAGGCATTGAAATGCACAGATTGGTAATTACAAAACAGTCATGGGGATGTAAAATACAGCATATGAAATATAGTCAATAATACTGTAATTATGTATAGTTCCAGTTGGGTATTGGAAATATCAGAGAGAACACTTTGTAAAGTATATACGATTGTCTAGTCAATATGCTGTACATCTGAAATTAAAACAAAATAATATTGACTCTAAACTGTAAACCCTATTCTTTCACCCTCTCACCAAACATATAATCTGAACAAACCTTGTTTTGAAAAAAAATTTCATTGCCATTGTTTATTTGCCAGAGGTACAATACCTTAACTCTTCCATAGCAATATACAATAATACTTTTCCATTGGTCTTTTATCCTTGATCTCACTTCAAATTCCAAAAGGAAGCTAGAAATTAAAGTTTAAAGAACCCAAGCAGGGCAAAAGGAGATGGAGTTTGCATGGCCATATGTCCTGTTATCCTTTTCTTAGGACATTCAGTCTCCTTTCATAGCCTTGCTTTCAAGAATATTCCCTTCGGTTTTTCTGTGTCTGTGTTTCTATCTCTCTTCTTACCACTCTCTCTGGAAGGAAAGAAGAAAACAAAACAAGTATTTCATTTTTTGGTACCTGCAGCTGCTGAAACTGAATCCATGTACACTAAGCGATCCTTCTAATCGGAAAAAAAGAGGAGAGCACTACTGTAAGCCAACGGCTACATTTTGGTTCAGCTATTTTCACTGACCAAACCAGCCATTGATACTGTTTTTGTGGGCAGTAGGGTGATTTGATCCACTTTAGTGAGGTTTCAAGAATCTATCATTGCACGGCACCCCAATTCACCCCATATTTCTCATCGGAAACAGGCGCATGTCTCCTATCCCCTGGCCCCCACCATCACCTTTAAGGCCCCGTGAGGAGATGAGCCCCTAACCCTCTGCCCCAGGCCCTCCCCGCCCGCCCCCCCCCCCCACTCCCCCAGCTAAGGAAAGAGCAGACACACAGGAAAGCATCCCCATCTCAGCTGGTGACAGTCTGGCTGCTCCATGGGTCTCATTTCCTGAGGATCCAGGACAATTGACTTGGCAGGGTTCTGCCTCTCCAGCAGCTTTGTGCCCCAAGAGCTACTTTTCGAAAACCTCTTTAACTTATTTCCCTGGCTTGTAGTGAGAAAGGGACTTGGAGGGGTGGGAAATCCTTAACGCGGTCGAATGATAAAGTCAGTGCTGGAAACCCCGAGAATCCCCGACCCCAAAGGCGCCTCCCGGAACCCCCGCATCTCCGGGGCGGGTGGGAAAGGTACCGGCGCCACAGGGATGCAGGAACTTCCGAGGCGGCGGCAGGTGCCAGGGTGTGGCTGCGGTTGTCTCCCTTTTCCAGCAGAAGGAGCCACCTCCGAGTGAGAGAGACAGACAGACGGAGACCGAGCGAGAGAGGGGGGACGGGGTGGGGGTGGGGGCGGGCGACGGAGGGAGTGGGAGGGAGGGAGGGAGGGAGGACCGGGGGCGGGGGCGCCGGGGAAGCCTGGGAGGCTCAGCTCGCGCGCACGCCGCCTCTGTTTGTACACAGTGCGCTCCGGCGGCCGCCGGCTCCCGGCTCCCCGCCCTCACGCTTCATTGTTCTCCAAGTCAGCAGCCCCGCAGCCCAGCCCCGGAGAGCGGCAGCAGCAGCAGCTCCGGGGAGGACAGACAGTCTGCGATTGCCCGAGAGGGTGACCTGGCGCCCGGGGCTCCCGCGCCCCACCCCGGCCGGCGGCCAGCCTCAGCTGGGACTCCCCCCATCTCCCTCCGCCTCCCCGCAGCGGAGGAGGAGGAGGAGGAGGAGGCGGCTGAGACCCACAGCCTCCCCAGCTCGCCCACCTCTGCGCCAGAGCGCAGGCGAGAGGAGAAGAGAGAGACTCCGCTCTCCGGCCACCCACTCTTCCTCGCCCTCTCCAAGAATTTGTGGGAGGAAGCGCTGCGGGAAGGAGACATCTTCCCGAATCCGCTGCCAGGGGCGGGGCTGCCGCTGCCCTGCCTGCGGTGCCACCTCGGGGACCTTGCCCCGCGGCTGCCTCTCCTGACCGGCGGGGGTCAAGTCCCGAAGCAGGAATCATGAAGCAGCACTCGGCGGCCGCCGCTTGGCTCCTGGTCGGGCTCAGCTTCTGGGTCCCCCCGTTCTGCAAAGGTGAGGAGTCTGCCGCCACCGCGGGGGGCAGGACACGGGGGGGGGGGGAGTGCTGTCTTTGCCTGGCGCTGGAGGTGCTCCCCTGGACTTGTCAGGGGTGGCGGGCTGCGCGGAGGAGGCAGCACGCCCTGCCTGGGGTCTCCGGAAAAGTGCCCCTAAAGTCAGAGCAAGTGCGCGGGGTTGAGGGTGCGGGTACAGGAGGTGAGATGGAGGAAAGAAGGGGACGAAGGGCGGCCGGGGAAGGGCGCTCTCGGGCACCACAGATTCTCACTGGGTTCCCCCCACCCACCCCACCCCAGCAGTGCCGGCAGAGGACAGTGCTGTCCAGAGCCTGCGGAGGACACCGGGTGGGCATTTCCTGGGGTGGGTCCGGGCTCACCTACTGGAAAAGGCAAGTGGCTGGAGAGGCAGGCGCGGGACTGGGTGCCCCCGGGGTGCAGAGCTTTGGCACGGGGTTGGGCTGAGCCTTTGGCCGCCAGAACCTCACCCTGGGAGTTTGGGCTGAGCGGGAGAGGGAGAACTGTCTGTCTGGCAAGTCAGTTCTGCCTTCTTCCTCCTCCTCTCCATCCTCGAAGGCAGCGTGGGTTTCAGGAAACCCCTGGGAACCCACCCCTCCTCTAATCCCAGGGGCCGCAAGCTCTGCTCAGCACTCCCTTCTGTACGGGCTGAACTCTTGGACATGGAAAATCCTGCGGTGCGAGGTGACCCTCGTGTTCCGCGCAAGAGCGGAAAAGTTGTAAGAGCTGGCCCAGTGGTGCTTTCCATGATTTGTGTGACACAAACCAGCCTGTTGGGGGGTTGGGGGGGAAGAACAAAAAAAAAGGACCGGGATGAGTCTCCTGCTGAGTTGTGACTTCCAGGTCCTTTGTGAGGGCTTACTTAGCCATACAAGCCCTGGATGGGCTCCCGTCAGTCTCTGCACCGGTGGGGGCTGAAGGGGGCCAGGGGATAGGATGGAGGGAGCGGTGGGGTTTGGGGAGACCGAGGGAGGGGTGGCCCCTTGCTGCATGCACTTCCCGGGTGCCGGCAGCCCCTTCTAGAGAGTCCCCAGGCTGCTGCACGGAGAGCTGAGTGCACTGCGTGGTTTCAAAGACGCTGCCTCTGAAAATGGGTAGTTGGGTGGAACATGTGTTCATTTGAGGTTGTACACTGAGTGAACAGTCTGCACCTTCCGCCCCTGCACTCGTGCATCCATTTGTTTCGCAGGAAGACTGGGCACGCTGGGGCGACTGACCGTTCGCCCAGGAAGCCCGGGGCGCCCCTGGTCACTTGCCCTCCCTGCCCCGCCAGGAGCTCTCTGCTGCCTCTCCTTCCTCGGCCTCCCTCCCTCCCTCCTCCCCCAGAATGAGGCTCTTTCCCCCGGCGGGGAGGCGTGTGTGTAGGTATGTACGGCGCCTGCATTTACCAAGTGCCCTTCCCGCGATCAGGCAGCGGCAGCCGCTCCACGGAAGGTCGCGGCACGGCGATGGCTCCGTAGTGGCTCCGCGGAGTCTCCCCGGCGATCTGGAAAAAGACTGTGTTCCCACCACCAATCTGTCTCCTTCCTCTTATTGCCTGCCCCAACTGCTTTTGTACTTCGATCCTTTCGCAGGAGGGAGGAAGGGGGAGCTGCAGGCACTCCTCCGTCTTTCCTCCTCCTCCCTTCCCAACCCTGTTCCTGCTCCTCGCCGGGAAACGCACGTCTTCGCTCACCCGCTCACCGGCACCTACAAGGTGCCACCAGCCTCGGCCCCCGCTCCGAGGTGGAGGAGGCGGCGCCTGGAGCGTGTGTGGCCACGGGGCGCTGGAGCCTTGTGGGGTCGGTCCGGTTGAGGAGGAGCCCTTGGCAGGATGAGTCCCCCCAGCTCGATGCAGCCCAGAGCTCTGCCTCCTCGGTAGCAGAGTCGGGGCACAGTTTACCCGGCCAGACAAGCCCCCCACCTTGGTGAGGTTTGCCTGGCCTCCCCATTCAGGCTCCTAGACAAGGCCAGCAGCTGTGCACTCCGAAATCTTCAGTCGGTGTTTTTTTTTTTTTTTCAGTCAGCCTGTGGGGAGAGGGAAAGAAGGATTTAGGGGAAAACACCCTTTTTCCATGAGCAATTTATGTTAGACTTGGCACGTTTCTACTTTATTCTCCTTCAGCCCTGCAGAAGGCAGAGTGTAGCTTGCATGACAGCTCCAAACCATTAAACTTTGAACAAAGTTATTAAGGCTGGTGCTAACACTTAGAATCTCTCTGCACCTTCCCCGCCTCCAATAACACACACACACACACACACACACACATCATTTATCCAATGTATGCCTTTTAGAAATTGGAGGAGTTTCCCTGTGTGGGTTGCAATTTCCGTGCATTAATGCCTGGGATTTGATAAGAACGTGCAATTCCTTTTATTATTTTTATTTTAAAATTAAACCAATGGATCAGTCAGATTGAATATTTTATTAACTCTTAAATTATTCATGGTTATGGGTTGCTCTAAAAAATCCAATAACATGCATACAGTTGCAGCAAGCACATGACATCTTATGCAATCTGTCCCTTTGCCTGCAGTTTGTGCTTGAAGTCCTTAAGCAAATGGCACTGTCTAAAAATGTCTAGACATTTCCTAAATGCTCTGAATCATCAGTATTTACATTTCCTTTTTAAATAAATGGTGATTTTTAGTTAATCCTACATGAAAATAAATTAGTAGCTGAGCAGTCTCACTGGAGATAACACTGTGCTTCTATGGTTACACAAGTATAGTTATAATATTTATGCTAAAATAAGTTTTTATGTGTTTAAAAATTATTACATATTAATGTCTTTATTATCTAATTTACATTACCATTAATTTTATACTTTAAAAATACATGCTAACTTTAGATTCCTGTTGAAATCTTAAAAAAATTTTAAGATGTTGAAGTAATAATGAAGGGAATATTAAGTATCCTGTTGTGACTATTTCACACTAATGCAAAATCTTGGCCATGTTATCCACAACGTACATTTCCCCTCTCTTCTGGACATAAACATTTTTTCCTGAACATTATTGTTGAAATATTTTCTTATAATTGAAATGCATTTTGTTTTAAACTTATATGATTAGGGGAAAACATTTATAATAATACAAATTAATGGTTAAAAAAAATTGAAATGGTCTATTCTTCTCTCTAGGTTCTTGATGTAACAAAGATCTTCAAAACCAAGCAAATGTATAGCACTTTTCTAAATTAAAACTCTGTTGTATTTTACTCAAATATCTTAAGATAATTATTGATATAAAACATGTATTCAGGATTTATGATATTTTAATGTTATTAATAACATTTGCTTTCATTGCTGGATACCTGATTTCTTCTCACAAAATTATAGCAGTATAAAATAAAAGGGTAAAGTATACCTGACTAAAATAGCTTGGTTACTCACAACCATTACAAAATATAAGTTAATAGTTTTGAGAGCCTACATTTGTAGCCCAAACTCCTAATTTCACTGATATTAATTAAAATAAAATTTTAATTAGGTAATTTATTTTTAAAACTTTCTATCTTTTGCAGGATTTTGAATGGAATGGACTATATATTTTATCATTTGTGTACTGTTTTAAAAACTTGCTAGATTCAAGTTTTTAAAGCCCAAGAAACTAATTCTGATATTTGTTGTTCACTGAACACACTTTCAGGTGCAATATCATAGGGTATGATTTATGATGTAGTAGGTTCATTATGCTGTATCCCAGCCAAAACAAAACCAACAACAGAAATGTAGGATTCAGAATGCAATTCAAGCCAGAGTAAATCAGAATGAATAGGTAGTGAGTAACAGATAAATTTTGCAAACATGTAATCAATGGTATGGCTTCTATCACAGCTAATAAATTTGCTCTTTAGTTGAGTTTATTTTCTAAATAATTTGCAAACTGGCATTTTGTGTTTGTGGCAGAGGAAACAGTAGAAAATCAAAGCCAAGCCATTCCTACCATTCATTCCGTTCTTATCTGCATTTTAATGAAGATGCCTAGTATGTTTTCCTTTTTCAAATCGTTGTCCATGTAATGGCTTTAATATCTGTTGGTTAATCAAAGTAAACAAGTATTTATAGGCAAAATGTCAAATGGTTACCCATGTTGAGTACTGGAAATTTTCTCATAGTTACATGATAATGCTAGAAATTAAGTAAAAACTTAAACTGAATGAATCACCACTTAATTGCCAATTAAAATATACTTCCAAGAAGTCTGATTTGAGAGTTGTGGAAGGAAAAGTAGATTGGGATAAACTCTGCCCTTGCCAGCAGGTGTCAGGATAATCAGTGAAGACTTTTAAAGGAAAGCTGGAGAAGATAAAAGAAGTAAACTAGTAAATGCTAACCTGCAAATCCACATAAAGATAAAATGTTCCACACTTATTTTGTTAGATGGAGGGCATTATGGAGTACTAGGTCATACTTAATTGTGTGAAACTGATGTTATTAGTGCTCCCCTGAAAAAGAGAGGACCCATGGCTTGTACCATGGGACTTTTAACTTGGAAAAAATGTTGCTCCCAGTGCCACAAGCAAGCCCATGTCTAGGTTAAACGGCTATATCTCAGGGGTCTCCTGAGTACATTCAAATGAAATGCTTGTAGATTTTATAAGGTGCTTATAGCAAAACAATTATTATTGAAATGTTTGGCATGATTTTAAGCTGGTTCTCCATACCAACTGAGAGTATTATAAATAAAAAATTCTGTTATAATGACTTTATATATTATACATATCTATAGTACTGGTAAGAGATAACTGCATATCCTTTCTAACACAATAATGAAGTGTACGTTTTCTTATAGTTTGCAAGTTTCTAAATAACGTAAGTTATGTGCCGAAAAGAGACTAAAGGACATGAAAAAGTTTTATTACCCACTTCAGCCCCATATGAAACCTTATATATGTGCCCATTCTGTATCAAGTTGTCAGTCAGCTGACATCATTTATTTGTATTTAATTGATCCTTACCTGATAACCTTTTCTTCTGGCATCTGCTGATACAGCCCTTAAAACCAGGTTACAGATTCACCATAACACCATTTCTACAAGTTCTCTCAGTTTTTTATACAGTCACTGACACCACGCAAACAGTCTGTCTCCAGTGGCGTCTTTTCTGTCAAAGTCCTCCTAAAATAAAAATTATCTCCCTCTCCATCTTTTGCCCTCCTCCCCCTACACACCCCCAATATTTCCTTGCTCAATAGCATCTAGGGCATAGTAGTCACTATAACATCCTGTCATCATTCTTAAAAGGTCGCAAATCTCCCAAACTAGAATTTGCAATTTATTCTCTTGTGAAGGGGGGAAAAATGATGACAAGCTGAAGCCTCTACTACTAAATCCAGAGATTTAAAACATAATTGAAAATAAAGTAGGATCTGAATTACGGAGCGATTCAAGGATTTCACACCTTGGTTTTGAAACAAAATTTTTGGACAGAATCATGCAGTGTTCCCCTGGTCAGACTGGTTCCTGGGTTCTTTGTCCATGGGAATCAAAGAATGACTCCACGGACAGAAGGTGGTATAGCAAATGTGGAAATTTATTAAAGAACAAGTACAGACTCCCACCTGGGGAGGAAGAAGAGTCCCACTGAGTCCCTGTTTATGGCTCTTAAAGGCTGTAGATCTTGGTGCCTTGATATCCCCTCTGATTGGTCACTATTTCCTTGGACTGGTTACTATAGTAACTCCTGAGCTCAAAGGTTGAACCTCACATGGGAGGTCCCCCAACTCCTTATTGTTTTCCTATTCCCTTTGGGGTTTCTTCTTCTGGATGAAGGGCTTTCTTTCCTTTATTTTGCAAATATAGACCTTTTGCTGTTCCCAGCTCCCTCATTCTATGGAAATGTACCTGTTGCAGCTTTTCAGCTTCCCTATTCCAGAGGTCCGGCAACCTTTCCAACCTCAGGGACCACCAGTGGTCCCAGGACCATAGGTTGGCAACCACTGCCATATTCTATGGAAATATACCTTCTGCTGCTCTGCATCCTGTGCTCCTTTCATGTTTCTCTTAATTTCTAAAATTCTAAAATTTCCTAAATCTGTCCTTATTTCCCCTAAAAGTTCCTGTTTCAATTTGATCACAGTGACCTGCCTAAATCTATCAGCTGGGCAAATATTTAAATTCACTGTACTTTTGTAGTGAAGTTTTCTTGCTTTGCCTGTAGCACATAGCTAAGAACCTAGAAGAAAATATCAAAAAATTCTAATCATCTCAAATAGATACAATATTAAGGTCTTAGATCATTTAGAAAAGACTGTAGCTCTTGGTTTTAGTTTCTGGACTCTCAACTAGATCCAGAGAATGAAGGGCATATGAAGTAATAGGTCAGACTTAAATCAGAGCAATAAAAGGTGGCAACTGATATAGGAGACTGGAAAAGTATATGCAAAACAGTGATAGCTTGCAGGGTAAAAACCTGAGGACATTTGTTGGGGGGCTAAATTTAAAGGCTGAAAGGCATCAATCATTATGTGAGAATATAATAGCATTTGGGGCCAGTATTGGTTTTGCATTCTAGACACAGACTCACTGTAATATGTTTAATATTTTCCAGTACAAAGACAGTAAAATGTATGCATCATTGAAGAGATTATATAAAAAGTGTTTAAGCTTGAAATCCCGCTTAATGGTGAAAGAAACAGAACTATGAAGAATTTGTATGTTTGAAAACTTTTTTTCCCATCATGCCAGAGAAAATGTTATTATATATTTTGTATTGATTTTCCCCTACTGTAATGAATGAAGGTATCACAAAATATATTACTCAATTTTGTAGAGAAGAAGTGGACCTCAGAATGCATATAAAATGTTACACATATATTTTGTTATATTTTAGAAGAAAATGTACTGTTATTTTGATGTGAAATATGCATTATTATATTGATAGTAACTGGGTAGGATTTATTCAACAGAAGATTTAATAGTGCATGAAGTAGAATGGGAGATTTTATGTACAAGAATTTAAGTGAGGGAGTTTTAAGTACTAAAGCACTTTTGAATGTGATTATTAATATGGAGAAAGATTGACTCTATATCTTAGCTTACTTTTACAATTTTTTGAAACAAGCATTTATCAAACTGGTTGATCTCTCTAAAAATAATTTCATATAGTATAACAGTGAATAGGTGGGAAGGCCAAGGTTTTAATGTCTTATTAGACAATATTGTGCTTGATTTAAAGGTAATCTCTTTAAGGTTTATGCTTGGTATTTGATAAAATCATTTATTTTGGGAATGCAAAATAATCCTCTTAAATCTCTTGTACTGAGGTCAGGCTGAATATTTACCTTCTACTGCTACTGGAGATTATATGAAGACAACCAGGGTAAAATGGGCTCATGACTCTCGAGCAAGAAGACTAGAATAGTCAAATGAACATTGGAAGGTGTTTGTATTTGAAATAACTTAATCTCTCTTGGCAATGGCAAGCAGTCTCCGACCTATGTGTCTTCTATCTGTGCTCACACCTTTGATGCCATTCTGTCCTCACATGCTTCTCTCCAAATGGGCATTGAACTCAGATTTTATCCACGCTACTTTTCATGTTTGTTTATCCACCTTTTTTCTTTCCATAGTTTAACTTTTGTATTATAGACACAAGCTTTTTTGAAATGTTGTCTATAGACAAACAAAAAGCAAATTACCATTCAAAAATGCTTTAACATTTATATGCTAAGTTCTTGTTTTATATTTTGTGCTTCCTACAGAGCCAGGGCTTAGAACAGTATCAGGCAAAACAAACAATACAACTAAACAATGACAACAGAACCCACAAGACACATTCTATATATTGAAATGAATGGAGCTACCCTCTCACCCCCAAATCAGAGTTCCTTAAATATACATACATTTTAAACAGCAGTATATCTTTTGTATTAAAAAAAAAAATAAGCCAAAAGTAGTTTCAAGAACTTCGTTTTTCAGTTTTTACAACCTGTGTTTAGGTGCACCTGCTTTGAAAATACTGCTCAATGCTCCAGTAAGAGCTTATTTAAGATGCAATGTTAATGCACGGGCATGATATGGAGTGCTTTTTATGTTCGTGATGCATCATCGTTTAAAGAAAAGCTACTGCTAAGTGATAGATTACTTTGTTAGATACAAAGTTATGACATTTCAGCTAACTTTAATTTTGACTTCAACATGTTTCAGGAATCAGTTTCCCTTTTTCTTCTCTTTAATGGGGGACTCCCACTATATCAGGTTCAATATCTTGCCAGACAAGTTACCAAGGGGCATTCATTCTGATTTATTTATAAGTGCAGTTAATAAGAATAGTATTTACTGAGTGCATGATATGTGTTCCATCTTTGATTCTCACAATAATTCTGAGGCAGGTAATTTTATTACTTACATATAAATGGTATAATTAAGGCTCAGAGAGGTTAGATAATTTCCTAAAAGAACATAACTACTAAGTATCTTGTTAGAATTAGAATCCAGTTTAAATCTAAGCCTGTGACCTTAACTGGTAAACAACTCTGTGTGGCACATTCTGTGTGTCATGGGTATATTTTGTTAAATTATTTTATTACTTATAAAGCACACATTGTGTCTAATTACTATGGTAGATTATTTTGAAAAGGGTAAATTATATTTATTCTCTTGGGACAATGTTTCTTAATTTTTCAAATTTAAGTTGGTAAAGTGTCACACTTTTCACATTCAGAAACAAGGGTTGGAATATACTCTGATCAGAAAGAGGTAATGTGTCTTTCACACTAACGTTACACTAGTAAGAATATGAAGATGGGAGAGATGAGAGCGCTTAGGAAATGATTCAAAGCCCATTGTATTCAACATCTTGCTGCTCAGTTTTGTTTCCACGTGGTTTTTATGATTTGTTTTGGTGTTCTGGGCTGCCAGTGCTCCTCCTAATTGTGCTGTTGCGATTCAATCAGATGTGCAGAGCTTGTTTTCTCTGTTGTTTCCAGATACATAATGTAGGCCAAAGTTATCTTAAAGTTTAACAAGGTTTTTATTTCTGCTGATTTAATGAAGGTTTTTAATTTTCCTCATATCCCCTCCTCATTTAATTTGATTTCTATGTAACTTATTAGAAAGTTTCATCCAAACAAAAGCACCAAAGAGTCTCAAACTACATCAGATAGAAAATTACATTTTCTAGTTTATTTTAATAATTACTTAACCAAAATATGGTTTATTTAAAAAAAACTATAATTAGATTAACTTGAAACATTTTACAAAATAATGAAAATTTTGTCATCTAATAATAGATCACCTTATTAATATCTTTTGTGTAGCTTGTACAATATTTAATAGTTGAAATGGACCACCAATGTTTTGTTATATTTATATTTCCCAATAGTAGTAGTAGCAGTAGTAATCTACACTAATCTACAGTAATAAAAGGGAAAGAAGCAAATTGACCATACCTTTGCTATGCCCACCAACCAATAAGGAATGAGTATGCAAATTAACCCAACAAAGATGGTGGTTTAATTTGCATATACAGGTGCTGAGCAGCCCAGGGTCGGACGCTTTTGTCGCTGCCATGATGATGACACAGGCGTTCTGCACAGTTCCAGCTGCTCTGGGCCTCTGGGCAGCATGGGAAGGCGGAAAGGTGGCTCTGAGCTGGAGCAAAGACAGAAAGATAGCTCTGGCCAGAGCGAAGGCAGTGCCAGCAGCCAGGGGAAGGAAGTCCCATTCTTGCACGAATCTTCTTGCATTGGGCCTCTAGTAGTAATAATATTAATAATAGAATAGTTAAAATTTCTTAAGCATTTCATATTGTTATTCTAGGGAACATAGCAGAGAAGGCATTCTATTCTTTGTCTTTTTTTATTTTTTTTAAATCCTCACCTGAGGACATGTTCATTGATTTTTAGAGAAAGGGGAAGAGAGGGATAAAAACATCATTGATCATTGTGTTGCCCCCTGTATATGCCTACCTGTGTCTACCAGGGATTCAACCTACAAACTAGGTGTATGCCCTGACTGGGAATCAAACCCATGACCTTTGGGTATACAGGAGGTGACTCCAACCAACTGAGCCTTACTGGACAGGTCCAGTGAAGGCATTCTTTTTCTTTTCTTTTTTTAAATTGATTTTTTACAGAGAGAGAGGGAGAGGAATAGAGAGTTAGAAACATCGATGAGAAAGAGACATCAATCAGCTGCCTCCTGCATGCCCCCCACTGGGATGTGCCCGAAACTAAGATACATGCCCTAGATCAGAATCAAACCCAGGATCTTTCAGTCCACAGGCCAATGCTCTATCCACTGAGCCAAACTGTTTTCAGCAGAGAAGGCATTCTTAATCTCATTTAATGTACAAGGAACTTGAAGTTCAAAAAGTCACATGATCTACAATTCAGAATAACCTATAATTCAAGCAACCAATGACAATTTGAACTTGATTCTACATGTTCTGATTCCAATTTATTTTTTACTCTTTTTTTATACCATTTTGCTTATGTGAATTATAGTTGTGCATTTTTCTTAGTTCTTGGACTCACAAAACAAGAAGGAGGAGTTGGTGTACTGCTATTTGCCTTTTTGAAAAAAAATATTTCAGACTGCTCCTCAGCCCAACGTTTTTGCCATTAACTTATACCACTTCCTTTCCTCTTGGTAACCAAGTAACCATCTTTGCCAGCAGCCAGGCTTTTATTTCTCTCCAGGCCACTGCAGAGGTTGTTGTTAAGCCCTGCCTCTTTGATCAGACCCAGAGATAGGCCTGGAGATACTGACTGGCATAGGAACCTACCAATCAAAACCAAAGGTGAGTGCTGTGGGAAACCAATGGCTGCCTAGAAGGTGGAGCTTCTGATGCTGACTGGCATAGGAACTGACCAGTGAGAAACAAAGGAGAGTGCTGGGAGGAGCCAATGACTGTCTAGGAGGCAGAGTTTTTGACGCCTACTAACATAGGAACTGACCAATGAGAACCAAATCTGGGTGCTGTGGAGAGCCAGTGGCTGTCTAGGAGGCAGAGCTTTTAACACTGACTGGCATAGAAACCAAACAATGAGAACCAAATCTGGGTGCTGTGGGGAGCCACTGGCTGCCTAGGTGGTGAAGCTTTTGACACCGGCATAGGAACTGACCAATCAGAACCAAATTGGCCAGCCGAAGAGGGCAGTTGGAGATGACATCAGGCCTGCAGGAGAGGGCAGTTAGGGGTGATCAGGCTGGCAGGCAGAAGCAGTTAAGGGCAATCAGGCAGGCAGGCCAGGTGAGCTGTAAGGAGCCAGTAGTCCCAGATTATGAGATGAATATCTGACTGCCACTTTAGGCCTGATTCCTGGGATCATGCCTAAAATGTCAGTCAGAGATCCTCCTGTTTCCAATTGGAGAGTTGAACGAATCCCCACTCCATGAATGAATTTCATTCACTGGGCCTCTAGTTATTAATAACTATATATTTGGGAGTATAACCATAGGAGTAATGATTGAGGGAGGATAGAAAGTCATGGAAGAAAAGAGTCAAGACACAAATGGCCAGGTTTTGGAAAAATCATCTATGTGGTATTGAAATTCCCACAAATTATGTCAGGAGAAATGTTGCAGAGAATGACAGTGAACAGGAAACAGAAATCTTCAAGGAATGAGGGCATATGGTAAAGAAATCAGGAGATAACTGTAATAAGGTGGTAAGTTTGGGGATTAGTCATATGATGTGAGATTAAAACTGCGAGAGTACCCTCAGGAAGTCTCATTGAGGAGCAAGAGGGACCTATGCCAGATCTCAGGTCTAAAAGCTATAGGAGAGAAACTAGTACTTAGTTAAGAGAATTACAGTGTAAGCAGTGACCCAGGTAAGAGCTGAATTCCTCTAGAGCAGGAACACATATAGTAGCCCAGTCCCAGGCATCATGCTCTTTGAAGGTCCTCATTCTACAGGGTTTAACACATTGAGCTCATTATAATAATTGATATGTCTCACTAAGAGGAATCCATTTCAGCACATGAAATATGTTTTTGTATACAACAGCTTTTTTAAACCTCATAACTGCCTCAGGGGTCATTATTTCCCCCACTTTACAGATAAGGAAAAAGAGAATAGAATTAAGTAATCTGCACTAAATGCGTGTGTGCACTCTCTTTTTCTCTCTCTCTCTCACACACACACACACACACAGAGAGAGAGAGAGAAAGAGAGAGAGAGAGAGAGAGAGAGAGAGAAATAAAACAAAAAACTAGATGTTTGTCTTATAGATGAAAGTCCAGGACTCTTTACTATAGCACAGTGATGGGAGGATCCCTTCTGCATTTAAAGCTCAGCTGGGTCTAGGAAGATTTCTGCCTTTGTGCCCTGACCTACTTTGTCCTATTCAGACAGGCCTCTAGGTAGTATTTTGAGGTCTGCATAGTTTAGGTTACTGGGAATGTCAATGTCTGTCTTAATCCTTGCCCATGTTTGAATTGCTTGTGGTCCTGATAGAAAAACATTATTACTAGGGGAATATTTATTTTTCAGTTTTAACATACTCAAAATTATGCAACCTATTACACAAAGAATTCTTTATTCCTCTAATTTACATGTTTCAAATACTTGTAAACCATGATGTTTCTTCTTTAGTGTCTGACATGCTAAAGTCATACATATTTTTTCCCTTTAATCTGGCCTTGTAAGCCATTCCTTTCAACATTTTAGTTGTTTCATTTGCAATCTGTCCAAGTAGTCTACTATTTATTCAAGAGGCTTGGGAAAATCTCAACAAAGAATTCCAGGGATGCGTTTCCCTAAAAAATGCCACACACATTAGTCTGTATGTTTTATTTTGCAAATATATTCTTAATTTTTAATCTGTTGCTTTGCTAATTATGTATTTCAATCAGGACACCTTTTCCCAAATAATATTTGTCCATGTCTTTTTTTTTTCATGACTTTATCTTACATTTCTTTCACTGGAATTTTACTTTAATTTTTTTATTCTGTAATTAGTATAATAGTTGTTACTATTATATGGTGAATGCTCTGCCCACAGAATCTCAGAATAATTTAACTTCATTTGCTGACAATGATGCTAATACTAGAGGCCCAGTGCACAAAATTTGTGCACTTGGTGGGGGGGTGTCCCTCAGCTGGCCTGCTCCCTCTTGCAGTCCAGGAGCCTAGTGCTCAATCGCCCCACAGAGGGAGGCCCCACCCCCCTGGGTGGGGCTCTGTGGTTGATCAACCTGCAGAGGGAGGCCCCACCCACCTGCCATAGCAGCGCATGCAGATGGCCTGGGCCTCCCTCTGAGGGGCAATTGTGGAGTGGTGGTGGGGCCCCCTACCAAATGCAACACACTCATCTTGGCTGGCCTGGCACCAGTACATGTCATAGCATGGTTGTTGGGATGGTCATTCCACTGGCTGTTCAGTCAATTTGCATATTATGCTTTTAATTATTATAAATGCTATTTATTGCTGTTTTTATATCATGAATATTAATGTTCGATAATAATGCAATACACACATTCCTCCCCTTAGTTTCCTTTTTTACATTTATTTCTTTTGAGGTCTTTAAGTATTTATTGTTTTCTTGAATCTATCTTCTATCTCTATTTTTATTTTTCCTACTTCTATATTTGTTTCTAGCTATCTCCTTCTGTATGTTGCCATTTTCTGCCCGTAGCTTCTTTCTCAGTTGAAACTACACACCTCCACACAATCTGATGTCTCTGATCACCTTTTCCACGTAAGCAATACTCCAACATATATCCATCTACACACTATATATCCTTTACTCTCTATAACTCTATTATCTTTTAATCATAGTATTTTTTCAGAAATCGTAGTGATATAACCATTTTTATATTAGCTTGTTTATTTTCTGTCCTTTTTCCAATGCATTGTAAGCTCCACGTGGGCAGAACAGACATCCCTTTTGTTCCTTAATATGTATTCAACTCCAAACATGGTGTTGTGCACAGCATAGGTACTCAAATGATATTTGTTGACTGAACTTGCACATGTATCAATGAATGAAACCATGAATGGAAACAACGATGCTGGCACATAAATCTTTCCCTGGTTAAAAAATGTGTTCCTTTGATGGATCCATTAACTTACTTAGTACATTCTTATCTATTTGATGCACTGATGCACTGACCTGTGATTTACAGCACAAGCGATACACTTGGAAAAAGCAATAAATATTTTAGTAGTGGCAAACTCTAAGAGCTGACTGAATAATGACCTACCTGCTTCCATTGCTGTCTGATTTATAAACACCTTATTAGCAAGATTCAGGTTGTACCTTAAATGAGCAAATTCAAAAAAATAATTGCAATTGTGTATAGAAGATAGTAAGCTTTAGACTATCATTTTATCATCAAGGGTTGACAAGAAAAGTAATGTGCAACAAATTCAAAGCACTTGGTATTTTTAATTGCCAGGTGGGGGACCTTGAGGTAGCCCTTTGATCAGTTAATTTCCTCAGTGCACCTGTGATCAATCCTATATGCTCTACCAGCAATAACTGTCCTAACAACCTGTCCTCCAACCGTAACTTCTTACCCTCCTCCCACCGTGCATTCACACCTGCTGAACCCAGATGTACTTGGCAGAGGGAAAAAAACAGCACCTGGGAGCTGTGTCTGCTTAGGAGCCTCATCAGCCCTGTAATGACAGTGTTTATGTCATGGCAAACTGCTGTTTATTCCCCTTTGGGCTACTACACTTCTACATTTCTCAAATGCCTCAGTGGTTCTAAAACAATTTGTATGCTTGTGACCCCGGTCATTGTGTGATTTCTACTCATAGCCTGAAAGCTCTGAAAACTACATGTCTCTCTTTAACACAGTATATACAGCAAGGGATTGTGTTGAGTAAAAATTGTAAAATCTAATACTTTGCTCCTTTTTTATGTGATAGGAAAGAACTGTTGGCAATTTATTTTGAGGAACAGTTAATTCCTTATTCTTGTTCTAAAGTTTTAATTATTTTTAAACCTATAAATATATACTCATTGAAGAAAAGTTTTAATGGTGACATTTTGGTTATCTCTATTGATTCAATTAACAAATATCTTGGGTGGATCATGTCACATAGTTGTATAACTTATTGACCCAACAACTTTTATTGTGGAAGGGATTGATGCCAAAGACTGTCCCGAGTGTTGCTATTACAACAATAAACAAAACAGGCCCAGCTCTTTTTCCCAGAGTGCTCACATTCTAAAGAAGGGGAGCAGAGAATAAACAAAGGAATTAGTAGGTTACAAGGAAAGGGTAAGGGTTTCAGGAATGGATTTAACTCTTATATAGTTTTGCTCAAGTCAAGTCTCACGATTCAAAAAATTAAGGAAGCCTAAACTGGTTTGGCTCAGTTGATAGAGTGTCAGCCTGTGGACTGAAGGGTCCCGGGTTTGATTCTGGCCGAGGGCATGTATCTTGGTTGCAGGCACATCCCCAGCGGGGAGTGTGCAGGAGGCAGCTGATCGATGTCTCTCTCTCATTGATGTTTCTAACTGTCTATGTCTCTCCCTTCCTCTCTGTAAAAAATCAATAAAATATATTTAAAAAAAAAAGTTAAGGAAGTGTGGCATATGTTGCAAATACGTTGTCTTAAGCTTCATTTGTCTTTATATTGTACTTATTATTTTATGTGGTGTTAAAACAAATTTATTTTGTAAGATATATTCATACTTTTCATTATGATTTGCCTTTGACATCATATTTAAGTGCATATGAATTGCTCTTTGTTTTTCCTACCAAATGGTTAGCTTTGTACCCCAACACAAATTACATCAAACGTTAGGAAATGAGGCATATATTATATATTAAATTCTATGATATATTTGCATCAGTTCAGAAACTTACCAGGGTGCTTCTCTATTAGTGTGACAGTAGCATATAGTTTTAACTTCTAAATTTGTAATATATTTGTGCCATTATATACAATTATTTGAAAATACATCTGAATACGGTTTGCTAATATTTAAGTTTGGATGCTTGCATATATTTTCATAAATAAAATTTTAACCTATGTTTATCAGGCTATGAATAGGGGAAATGCTAAATTTGTAGAATTAATTGGGAAATTCTGATCCCTGGAAGACCTTAAATATCATTAGAGTTTTATGTTTCTTGAAGTTTTGAAATAACTCAGCTATTAACCAGTCTGATCTGCTTGCTGGGTGTTTTTTGAATACTATTTCTAGGATCTTTTGTAATCAATAAAGCACTTGCTTGTTATCTATTTTCCATATTTTATGATTTCTGATTTCTGATACAATAGAATACTTTAAGGATATCTTCTAATTGATTAGCATATGTTTTATATAGCATTAAAATGTTTGTGAAGAGTTTCATATTTATAAAAAACATAATGCAGTAATCTGTATACAATCTGATCACTACAAAGCAAAAATGTAAGCATAAAACAAGATATTGGCTCAGGAGTTAGGGTTTCCAATTTCAACAGATAACTAACCTTGGTTTTTTAAAAAGGAGAAAAAAGTGAGGATTATAATGATAAGGCCTGACTCTTAGTGTTATTGTGAGGATTTAATACAGATTAAGTGCTTAGAACAATGTCTGTAGCCCAAGATGGGCCAGTATAGTGATCAGATATAACCTATGTAGTATGCTTATAGATCCTGACACAATATAAACCCTCAATGAACACCAGGTATTATTTTCTTAATTGTGTTTGTGGCTATACTGTAAAGAAGACAGTTGCCATAGGACACATTAAGAGGAGAATGAGCAGAAACTGGTTTGGCTCAGTGGATAGAGCGTTGGCCTGCGGACTGAAGGGTCCAGGATCGATTCCAGTCAAGGACATGTATCCTGGTTGCGGACACATCCCTAGTGGGGGGTGTACAGGAGGCGGCTGATGGATGTCTCTCTCTCATTGATGTTTCTAGCTGTCTATCTCCCTTCCTCTCTGTAAAAAAACAATAAAATATATTTTTTAAAAAAAGAGGAGAATGATATACTAGTAAGAAGAGGGTGGAAACTTGGATCAGTTTGACAAATTGGCTGATCATCAAAGTTGAGCAATCCTTGAATTTATCTTAAACATATTTTGCTTAAGTTCTAGCTTCACAATATTTAATTTTGGGATATTTGGTTGCCATAGTACATAAGAGTTGTAATAACAAAGAATTCCATAAACTGGGTAGATTATAAAAGCCAGAAACTTGTTTCTCATAGTACTGAAGGCTAAGAAATTCAAGATCAGTATGCTGGCAAATTCAGTGTCTGGTGAGAGCCTGCTTTCTGTGTCTTCACATGGTTCATGAGCCAAGGGAGTTATCGGTGTCTTCTTTTATAGAAGTGACTATTAGTATTGTTTATCCCCCTTCCCCTGTTTCAGGAAAAGCAAAAGCAAAAAACAAAACAAAACAAAAACTTTCTATTAAAACAAAACATTTAAGTCAAACACAAGATATAGATATGCAAACATGTGTTAAGGGTCAGAATAAAACTATATGGTTTTTTACAGAATGAATCAAGTGGTTTAGATGAATTAAGAAATAAATGATTATTCAGCCCTGGCATCATGGCTCAGTAGTTGAGCTTCAACCTATGAACCAGGAGGTCCCGGTTCTATTCCAGGAGGTTCTATTCCTGGTCAAAACACATGCCCTGGTTGCAGGCTTAATCCCCAGTGTGGGGTGTGCTCCCAGTGGCAGCTGATCAGTGATTCTCTCTCATCATTGAAGTTTCTATATCTCTTTCTCTCCCTTCCTCTCTGAAACAGTAAAATACACACACACACACACACACACACACACACACACAAACACACTCACATACTAGAGGCCCGGTGCATGAAATTCTTGCACGTCGGTGGGGGGCAGGCTGTCCTTCAGCACAGCCTGCTCCATCTGAAATCTGTGACCCTTTGAGGAATGTCCAAGTAGGTTCAGGTCTAAACGGGCAGTCAGACATCCCTCTCACAATCTAGGACTGCTGGCTCCCAACTGCTCACCTTCCTGCCTTCCTGATTGCCTTTAACTGCTTCTTCCTGCCAGCCTGATTACCCCCTAACCACTCCCCTGCCAGCCTGATTGATACCTAACTATTCCCCTGCCGGCCTGTTTGCCCCTAACTGACCTACCCTGTGGGCTTCGTCACCCCTAACTGCCCTCCCCTGCAGACCTTGATCACCCCAACCACCCTCCCTTGCAGGCCTGGTCCCTACCAAAGTAGATGACTGCTAGGGCAATTTGAGTATTACAGGAGTGTCTCCATAAAGGAACAATTGTAGCATGCAAATTCAGGATTCCCCATTTTAAGCTAACTCTTGCATTGAGAGGTATCAAGAAATTGCTAATTCAAAAAATTAGTGATGGTTCATAAATAATTTTGAAATTGAGCTTTACAGATACAAAATAAAGCATGCTTCTCTAGAAATAATTAAATTAAATAATACTGAGTAGCAATCTTACTTGCATACCAAGTCCTTTTTGCAGTAGAACATAACATATTTAATGGACATAACACCAAAGGGTAAAGATAATGGGACAATAATTCCACTATTATTTATATGTACAATTTTATGTAGATATAGGTTTATGTAACTCTTCATCTGTATTAGCCCCGTGGACTGGTTTAGGTATCAAAAAACTTAATCTTGGCCCTACCAAGGACATGCCTAGTGACTTTAAGCAAATGCCAGTCTCTAAGCCTCATTTTCTTTTTTGGCAAAAATTGAAATAATAGCCTGTTTATGAGTTATTGTTGTTGTTATTTTTGACTTACTATAATGACCAGAATGTAAATGAAGCAATATGTAAGGAGTTATTTTGAAACCTGAAAACTGTAATTTAAAGTGTCTATTTTGGTGGTAGCTTCAAATTCTTGCTTTGCTCTCTATGCTTTTTATAGAATCAGCTAATACTGGAAGTCATGACAATTCTCAGTTGTCAAGGGAAAAATGATATTCCCTTCATTTATCTTTGCTTGTTTGTTAAACATATTCTGATGCCATGAAAACATTTTTTTATTTGACTTGAAAAGAGAGAGTGAGAGAAACATAGCTTTGCTGTTCCACTTATTTATGCGCTCATTGGTTGATTCTTGTATGTGCCCTGACTAGAGATCCTAACCTGAAACGTTGACATATCTGGATGATGCTCTAACCAACTGAGCTACCTGGCCAGCTCCTCCATGAAAACTCTTGATTACAATTATTTGGAAAAGGAACATAAACACACTTAAAAAATGACAAATCTGGCACTTAGGTAGTCACTGCAACGTGAGAGTTTAACTGGTGAAGATCAGACTATGGACAGCGCTCACATGTTAAAATGGGCATATTCATATCTGATATCCCTCAGTGTCCATGATTTCACATTTTTTAAAACATATTTTATTGTTTTTTTACAGAGAAGAAGGGAGAGAGATAGAAAGTCAGAAACATCGATGAGAGAGAGACATCAATCAGCCGCCTCCTGCACGCAAGGTACATGCCCCTGACCGGAATCGAACCTGGGATCTTTCAGTCCGCAAGCCGACGCTCTATCCACTGAGCCAAACCGGTCTCAGCTGATTTCACATTTTTAAACCTAAATTGAGAAATAAAATGACAGCTTAGAAAATTCTTTTTTGTTCATACATATGTAGAAAGTTATTATTTTTATCCCCACTGACAAAATTTCTATCTCTAGAGGGTCATCTTTTTTCTTTCTATGTTCCTGCAACCCAAAACTTCAACTTCTAATCCCAATGCCAGTTCACAATATGAGATTAACACTATGTTGTCATAGTATTAAATATAACACTATTTAAAATATTTAACTAGTATTATTTAATTACTTCTAGAGAAGAATGCCTTATTTTGTTTCTGTAAAGCTCAACTTCAAAATTATTTATGGACCATCACTTGTTTTTGAATTAGCAATTTCTTGATTCCTCTCAATGCAAAACTTAGCTTAGTTTCCAACACCAAAATGCAATCACATTATTATCCTCCCCTAGTAACTGTAATGTATATGTCGTAAATTTCTAATTCTTTATTATAAATAAAAATAGGTAGGTAAATTAGAAGAATAAATACCTTAATTAAATGACCTCTTTAGTTATAGTTAGTAATAGAATTCATATGGTAATTGCTTTAAAAGTAAAATTTTTTTGAAAATCAAATTTATTTGTAAAAAATAGCAAAATTGTTGCAAAAATAATTACTGCATGTTCTTTGGGAAGTGGCATAGACAATTTGAAGAAAACTTTCTTCATTATTTTTAAAGGCATTAATTTATTTTACTTTGTATTTCCCATAATTCAAGAGTGCTCAAAGTATTTAAAATGTTATTGGTGATAATAGCTGTATAGTAAACCAATTTAGGGTTGGAGGTTTTGGGTTGCTGACTTAACTTTAATTGGGAATATGTTATAAATTAAATCAATTGACTTTGGAATAATGAGAGATATGAGGAACTCATCCAGAATTAATTGTTTGTGAAAGCAATTACTATGAGCAAAGCCTAGAATCTGAGCCAAGGCAATTGGATCATACAAATTTTAATAGTGACTTCTCAGGCTCCTTTGCCTTGGTGCATCAATCTGAAAATATGCATTTTAATATGTAACTGCATTATAGAAAACTTAATATTTAGATAATTTGGCAATATTAGAAATACAAACCATCACTCCATAACATTTAATAGAAGGAAATCATATTTATGCAGTGTAGCTTGGATCAACCATTTTCTTAATTCAAGAAATTGTAGGAAGATATGACAATGAGGAAATTAGAATTTAATAATTTAAAGCTTATTCAGATGGTTCAATGGTTTCCTGGCTCCAAAAAAAGGGAATTAAAGCAGAATGAATTGCTGTATAATTTGGTTGCATTCCAGGAACTTAAACATTGTTGTTTCTTTTGTTGGAATAGTAACAAAGGTGTTCAGTAAAGCAAAAAAGATACTGTTAATGTACTTTCAAAGCTGGTAATTCAGAAACTAAAGTGGAAACCACTTCAGAACACTTATTAATAAATGTTTATAAATTAAAACTTAGTTTATTTGGCATTGCTGCTCACTTAGGAATTTAGTTTATATGTATTCTATATTAAATTCATTTTGTTATATATCTATAGAAGCTTGTTACTATAGGGTGTTGTTACTCAAATTGCAGCTATGAAATAACATATGTAAACTTGTGTAACCATAATATTTATGATTTCCATTTTAGGTTATTAGACTATTATGTTGAGATGCTTAATATTGGTTTTTTTTTTTGGTTTATGAAAATCACTGATATATCTACAATGACAAAATGGTACTATAATATGTTAGAGGCATTATTGATACGCAAAATACACTTTCTACTTGTTTAGTTCAACGAGTTTTAAAAATTGTATCTCAATACTACCTAAAACAAGTTATATAATGTTTCCATTATTCTAGAAAATTCTCCCTTGTTATGAAAGTACATTTCTTTTATTCCTAAATAGTGTTTCATATGAATATACCAAAATTTGTTTATCCGTTCTCTAGTTGATGGATGATGGAATTGTTTCCACTTCTTAGTTATTATGAATGAATATAATCTGAAAAGTCTTGTAGAAAATATTTTAATATAATTTTATTTCTATTAAATGTATATAATTTCATTTCTCTTTGGTAAAAACTTCTAAAAATAGTTTAGAGGTTTGGAATGGAGTTCCTGAGTCATAGGTAGATATATGTAAAATTGGTGAAAAACTATTCAGCCAAGCTGGAAAATGATTGTGTAATTTTGCCTCCTTTTCAGCTATGTACGAAGGACTCTGTTGTTCCATAACTTCACCAAATTTTGTCATCATTATTTTGATTATAGCTTGATATGGAATGGCAGCTCATTTTATTTTTAACTGATTTTTCCTAATGATTAAGAATGTTGAGAATATTATTATGATTTTATTGACCATATACTAGTATATTCTTTCATGAAGTGTTTAATCTTTTACAAATATTACCTTTTTGTTATTGTTTGGGTATATTAAAGTTGATTTATCCTGTATATAACCTGAATATGGTCACTTTGCCTGGTATATACTACAGATATAATTCCTAGTCTGTGGCTTGATATTCTTTTTCTTAATGGTGACTTTTGATGGTATCTAATTTTAATTAAGTGAATTTTATTGATTTTTTTTTTCATTTACAGTGTTTGATATCCTAAAAAGTCTTTGTCAGTCCAGTGTCACAAATATATTGTCTCTTTTCTTCTTCTCTCATAAATTATGGTCCTTCTTGAATCAATTTTTGTATGTATCACAAGGTATAAGTTGAGATTTATTTTTCTAATAGTGTGAATTACTTATTTCTGCACTATTTTTGGAAAGACTGCTTTTTCCATTGCATTAACTTGGTTCCTTTGTTATATCTATTTCACATCTTTAATCTGTTTCTCTGATTTTATACTAATACCAGAGTCTTGATTACTTTACCTTGGGTAATGTATTAATAAATTTTAGAATTTTCAATTTCTTCCAAAAGCTTGCTGGGTATTTTGATGAAAATAGCATCAGACCCATTAAAGGATGAAATAACAAAATCTTTAAAACACTGGAGGTAGTTAACAGAATCAGAGATGTTTAAAATACTTATGATCACTTTATTCTTTTATAAGTAAAAATTGTACTTAATTTTGGATAGATAAGTCACTTTGGATAGATAAGTGATTCTTCTATTTATAAAGATACTAGAGACCCAGTGCATGACATTTGTGCATGGGGGGGGGAGGGAGGGAAGAGAGGATGTCCCTTAGCCTGGCCTGTGCCCTTTAGCAGTCTGGGAGCCCTTGGGGAAGTCTAACTGATGGCTTAGACCTGCTCCCCGTTGGACATCCTTAGTGCTGCTGTGGAGGCAGGAGGCGGGAGAGGTTCCTGCCACCACTGCTGTGCTTTGCTTTTGGCTGAGTGACACTTCCTCTGTGGGAGCACTCTGACCACTAGGGGGCAGCTACTGCATTGAGTGTCAGCCCTCTGCTGGTCAGTGTGTGTCATAGTGACTGGTCATTCTGCCATTTGATTGATTTGCATATTACCCTTTTATTATATAAGACTAGGGGCCCAGTGCACAAATTTGTGCACCTTGAAAGGAACTGTGGGCTGCAAGTGTACGGTGGGCATAGGGGCGGTTCTTGGCCCATCCTCTGCGCCCCTGCCTGGCCCCTCCCACCATGGTCCCGACAACCCTGTTCCCACCACCACTGCTCCCACCCGCTGATGGTACAGAGCAATTGGGGTCAGCACCAGCAGTGGGTGCATGCGAGGCCAGTGCTGTCAGCAGGTGTGAGCAGAGGCTGCTGCCCTGATCACTGCTCAGGAGCAGGAGGTGGTGGAGAAGCCCTCAGCGGCAATCAGGGTGTGCAGGTGCCGTTTGCACTCACTGATGATGCCAAGTGATTGGGACTGGTGTCAGGCTCCGGCAGCGCGTGCGAGGAGTGGCTTCAGTGCCAGCTGTGAGTGTGAATTGGACCGGTGTTGGCAGCAGGTGCAAGTGCCAGGCAGGACTGCAGTGCATGGGAGCAAAGAATTTTCAGTAACCACCAGAGGCTCACCCCCGATATCAGTGACCAGTGCCTCGCCTTGGTCTGGCATCCCCACTCAACTACTCTACCATCCTGTTGCTGCCAATGTCCACCATGTTCCACATGCCCCCCCTGGTGGTCAGTGCACGTCATAGCAACCAGTTGTTTGGTTGTTCCACCATTTGGTCTATTTATATGATAGCCTTTTGTTATATAGGTAGGACTGGTAGTTTGGTTATTCCTAGTTTCTTATAGACTACTCAGGCTCATGAGACAAGAACACATTATGTAGAGCTTCATCTGGCTTTAAAACTTAAAGAATGTGGTGAGTGTGTGTGTGTATGTGTATGTGTGTGCACACATGTGTATTTTGATGACTATATCCCAGAAATGTGTTATCAGAAAGTTTTTGGTTCAACTAAATCTCTTTTGGTTCACATCTGGAGCAACTCCAAACTAATGAGATTTTCTTTTAAGCGGGTTAAGCAAAACCCAGTGATTAGCTATCTTTTTATTACTACTTACGTTGCAGAATTGACTTAGGGAAGTAGACTAAAGCTATACTGAAAAGCAAGATATATGCTTTTGAGCTATTCATTGCTGGTATTTTGTTAGCACCTTAAAATATGCACTATGTTAATACGATACCTGCATCATTTTAGAAAAATATATTTTAGAAGAATCTTGCTATAAAATTCTAATCCACTCTCCAAGTATATTATTGTTGCTATTTTATAAGAAAATTAAAACACTAGATTGGGTTATTGGAAAAGGGAGACATTCTTTGCACTTGAATGGCAATAATTAGCAGCATAATTATATTTATTGCCTCATCCATGACTTAGATACACCATACATGATTACAGTGAAATGAAATAAATATCTTCCAAAGGATCACTTTTTGGCATGCTATTCTGGTAGGATTTCTTAGCTCTATACCAGGTTCTACTTTGAAATGTGCTTAGGCTTCTTTTCCCATCAGTGTTTACTGAGGTTTTTATTGAGATAATTACCATTCTGGAGGTTATAACCTACACAGGCGATGACATTATTTATTTCTTCTTACGAGTCTAATAGGAAATGACTGGTAAAGGGCATTCAATTTATCTACTCATTTTATATTAGGAGATGTTTCTGGGGGCAGTGAATTTATTCCCAGGTTTCAAACACCTTGGCCTTTCAGTTGTCAAACTTCAGTCTTTAAGTGAATTAACTGGGTTCTGACTGAAATAATTTAATTCAGAGAAGGCTGTACAAATAGCTGTTCCTATATTTTCTCACACATTTTTGTAAGGTTCAAATAGTTGGAAAGCAATTAGATGCTGAATTACTCAGTTATCCTTACAACACCTATTCTTTGACCTCATAAAATCTCCACGTTTTCTCTCCGGGAACCCTTTGACCGCCTTCCCTTACTTTTCTATTCAGCTTCTATAACCTTGTCCCTTATATTAACCACTGTCTTGTGACTCTTCAGCTTCTTCAATCAATTTTTTTTTGGCTTCTCCTTATTGGTCATTGTTCAGGTCGTTGTTCTACAAACAGATGATACAAAAAGATGCATGAGATTTCTGGTCAGTTCATTCACTCCTGGTTGATCATGGAATTAGAAGAGAGGCATTAGTTGAAGAGTTTGAATGTTTAATGGTCAGAGACCAAAATGGTCTGAAGTCAACAGGCACCCATCTGTCCCACAGTCTGAGCTGCAGTCCCCATTCTCCCAGTCAGTGGCCAGTGCTTGGAAGGGACCACAAGGTTAGCCTCCATCCTCTCGTTTGAGTGTCCACATTACTGCCTAACCTCCTCTCCCCCATCTACTGAAGCGCTTCTGACTAACATATACTTTCTTTGGATATGATAATACATTCCCTTAATTCCGATTCAACTCTTGCTGTCCTAAAATGTCAATATTTTCTAGCTGTTGGGACTTTATAATTTAACCATCAATGGCAGCTTTAGTTTTTTAGATTGGCAAGCTCTTAGGGGGTTTTCAACCTGTTCAAAATTGTAAGTTCAGTGTTCATGAGCGATATAATAAAGACTTAAATCATGAGATTTAAGTTTTGTGTTGGTTACTTATTTCAGAAATAAAATTGCATATCTTAGAAATGTATTTTGTACTTTTATGTTTGATGATTAGTAATGTGTTATGATAAATAATTTATCTAATTAAATGCTTATCTGACCAAATTTTTGGTAAAAGTTGGGTATTACAGAGGACATTTATCCAAACCCTGTATTATAGCCAAAGTTCTGAAGGCAATTTCAAAAGGGAACTTCTTGCTCTTTTAGATCAATTTCTATGTCACCTGCTCATATCATATTGTTGTAGATATTTATAATTACGAGTAACACTTGGTTGTAGCTTTTTGACTTATATATGATTATAGGAAACTGGCCCATTTAGTTCGAAGGAAGAGAAGATGAATGAAAAATAGGTAAGATCAGCTGTATTTCCAGAATACAGTATTATTTGTAAAGCATTCACTGGAACTGCCTCTAAACCCCCATATTATGAGTTCCAGGATACACCAGAGCTAACTGTTGCTTGTGCAGAAAGTTTGTTGGCTTTGTGGAGGATTTCTGTGGTCATTGCGGTTTTCTGTGTGAATTCTGCTTTTCTTGTGGCTTCTGTCACTGATCTGGCTACCGTAGAGAGAAAGAAGTGAATGAATACTTTGTCAGTATTCCTAGTGATTCTATGTTTCCATTTTATTCACCAAAAATAAGAACCTGATGGGAGTTCTGGGATAGGAATGGAAGGCTACAACAAGAAATGAGAGCATACATCAGAAAGTTCTCACAAGGCCCGAAGAGCTTGATACTTAAAGAATCAATCCCTGAATTATTGATATAATGAACAGTAGAAGAAAATGAACATGATGGGTTAGATCCAAGATTATATGGGAGAGGAAATAACAGCACTGTATTTATCTGATGTATAAGGCAGAATAATTCCCCAAAGATATCAACTGAAATAGCTTAAACCTGTGAAAAAGAAATGTTGCAGATATAATTTAAGGGTCTTGAGATGGGGATATTATTCTGGATTATCTGTTAGGCCCCAAGGTTCTTAAAGCTAAAAAGAGAGGCAGGAGAAGGAGATGTGATGGCTGAGGCAGAGTCAGAGTGAAGTTTGTGACTGTGAAGATGGAAGGAGGTGGGGGCATAGGAATCAAGGAGTGCAGGTAGCCTCTAGCAGCTGAGAAAGATAAGATAAAAGATTTGCCCTTAGTTCCCAGAAAAGCATGCTGTCCTGGTGACACCTTGATGTTAGTCCAGTGCAACCCTTTCATATTTCAATCTTATAGATTACAAAATAATAAGTGTTTGCTGTCTTAAGCCATTAAATTTGTGCTAACTTGGTATAGCAGCAATAGAAACTAATACACTGATGCAGGAACTTCTTTCCCAGTTATGTAATCCTAGTCATTCCTCATCAGCATGCTTGCTTTGGCCTACTAAAGTAGGAGATAGTTATTTGCACATGATCTTTTATGCAACTGGTTAAGGTTTTTAAAAGACACTCAGAGTGAATTCATCTGAATTAAAAACTAATTCAGAGAACAATATGTTTAAAATATGTTTATTGATATATTTAAGAGATATAATAGTGGTGGTGAACTGCATTACAATTTTCACCTCAAAGTGATTCTTCTTAATTTTGATATGAAATTATGTTTTCTAATACTTCTGTAACTTCATTAAAATTATCTTTAAAATTGTCTATAAAATTTAACAATACTAAAATAGAATACATTTAATATTGTTAAAGATAAATGAGCCATGTGCTCAGATTTGGGGCTTTTTATTTCATGCAGAGATCTATCTATCCAGATTTGAAATGTGATTTTTAATGTGGTGATAAAAAAAAAAAAAGAGGCAGAACTGAGGTAGTACTATGATAGAAAAATTCTCTCAAGGAAATGAAAAAAGTATTAAGATATGAAAATTATGTAAGATATAAAATAGAATTCTACCCTAAATTATGTCTTCAACATAGTTCTATTATACTTACATGTGTGGAGAATTGTAACATGTAAGCCTAAGAAAATATAACATTTATTTTTATTTATTATTTTTTAAAATATATTTCACTGATTTTCTTAGAGAGTGGAAGGGAGAGGGATAGAGAGTTAGGAACATCAATGAGATAGAAACATTGATCAGCTGCCTCCTGCACTGATGTGCCCGCATCCAAGGCACATGCCCTTGACCAGAATCGAACCTGGGACCCTTCAGTCCACAGGCCAGTGATCTATCCACTGAGCCAAACCAGCAAGGGCTAAAATTTTTTTTTTCATTTATATATATAATTTTCTGAGCACCACTTGGATCAGGCACTGTTTTAGGTCCTCAGGATACAAACAATAAAAATAAAGGTAAATTCTTACTTTTAAAGTTTTCATTCTGCAGGAGGGGACAGACAGTAAACAATATAAAGAATACCCTATATAATAAAAGCCTAATATGGTAAGTGTCTAGTTGTCCAGTTGGTCATTCAACTAATCAAAGCATAATATGCTAATGATATGCTAAGGCTGCACAACTGCTTGCTATGACATGTACTGACCACCAGTGAGCAGATGCTCCTACAGGTAGGTTAGCTTGCTGCTGGAGTCCAGCTGATTGGGACTGAGCGAGATAGCTTGGACATGCCTTGGAGTCCCTCCCCAGCTGGCCAACCTCCGGTGTCCCTCCCTGGCCCTGATTGTGTACTGGTGGCCTGTGCCCTCTACCCAATCTAGGCTGAGGGATGCCCTCCCCCACTCCAGTGCACACATTTTGGGCATCGGGCTTCTAGTAAGTAAATATTGTGTTGTGTGGCATTATGTGCTAAAAATAAAACAATTCAGAGAAATGTACAAATGGCAGCACTCATTTTAGAAAGGGCAGCAGCAGATGGGCTTACTGAGAAGATATCATTAAAGACCGAATGAGGCCCACTCAGAGATCTGGAAGGAAGTACATAAGCCCCAAGCAGCAGAAATGGCAAATCCCTGAGACAGGAGTGTGTCTGACCTTCAAAGTACTGAGGCAGCTGGACTACTTAGAAAGAGGAGCAATGGGAGGAATCAGTAGGACCTGAGGTAGCCATGTGGCATGGGTCACTGTACTAAGATGGTTTATTTTTATTTTTTTGGTTTGTTTTTAAATTTTATTGATTTCAGAGAGGAAGGGTGAGGGAGAGAGAGAGAGAAACATCACTGATGGGCTGCCTCCTGCACATCCCCTATTGGGGACCATGCCTGCAACCCAGGCATGTGCCCTTATAGGTATGGAACCTAGGACCCTTCAGCTTGCAGGCTGACACTCTATCCACTGAATGAAACCAGCTAAAGCCTAGCCATGGTACCAGGTAAAATGGGAAGCCATTGGAGGATTTGGAGCAGAGGAGTGGAAGAATCTAACCTGTAATGGCAGGATTTCACTCTAGCTGGATGGAGGAAGTACTCATGTTTTCCTAATTTTAACATGGCTACCAGAAAATTTAAGATTATATTTATAGCTCATTTTCTATTTCTATTGTACAGTGCTGGGCTAGAATAAGAGATAACAAGGTGAATATCCAAATCCAAAGTGGAATATCTGCCCAGGACTTCTTTTGTTTGTAAGTTTAAAAGATACATAGTAGAGCTTTCCTTTAAAGACAATTCTGGGTCATTATTATATAAAACTAGAGGCCAAGTGAACAAAATTTGTGTACGGGAAGGGGATGATGTTCTTCAGCCCAGCCTACTCCCTCTTCAGCCCAGCCTACTCCCTCTTCGATCCTACCTGGATCAGGTCTAAACGGGCAGTTGGACATTCCTCTCACAGTTCAGGACTGCTGGTTCCCAACTTCTCAGCTGCCTGCCTTCCTGATTGCCCCTAGCTGATTCTGCCTGCCAGTCTCATCACCCCCTAACCACTCTCTTGCCAGCCTGATTGATGCCTAACTGTTCCCCTACCAGCCTGTTTGCTACTAACTTCCCTCCCTTGTGGGCCTGGTCACCCTTAACTGCCCTCCCCTGCAGGCCTGGGTCCCCCCCCAACTGCCCTTTCCTGCAGGCCTGGTTCCTCACAACTGTCCTCCCTTGCAGGCCTGGTCCCTGCCAACTGCCTTCTCCTGCTGGTCATCTTGTGGTTGCCATCTTGTGTCCATGTGGGGGCAGGATCTTTTGATCAAATGGGGGCAGTCATCTTGTGTGTTAGAGTGATGGTCAATCTGCATATTACTCTTATTAGATAGGATGCTAGATAATCACATACTATTATTTTAGTAATGTTATTTCAAGACTGTTTATTAATCTCTTGTGGATTGTCAGATAACTGGTGGCCTATGGCTTTAGTATATACAAGTTTGAGAATTTTAAATATACATAGAATTGTCCTAAATCCTTTAATTAAATCCAAAATAAAACTCATTTAGGTTAAGTGCTCATTTCCCACAATAAGTCATCCATTTCAAGGGACTTTAAAAGACATATTAAAAATATTTAATTTCACAAGTAAGTAAGTAGCAGTTCAATTTGTATGATATATCTTTTGGTACCTGTCAGTAAAGAAAAAATTAAAAGTTTGGTAATCTCTAATGTGATTCTGCTGGTCATGGTTGTTGTTCTAGGTGGTTATAAATTGGTTCAATTTTTTCGGTGGGAAATTGACATTAGACACAAGAATTTAAGGAATTTGTTATCATAACCAAAGGTGAGACATAATAATGAGAGAGAAATAACTGCTAATCACTAATTTCATAATATTGAGAGATAAATGCACTATGATAACTTACTACTATGAGTAACAACACAAATCCTACAGCTAGACTACCAGTTAGATACCAGGATTTTTCACTTAATATCTGTGTGACATTAAGTTATGTACTTACTTTCTCTGCACCTCAGTTACTTCATCTGTAAAATCAAAGCAATAATAATAACTATCTGATAGAGCTGTTATCAGGATTAAATTAGTTAATATTGCTAAAGATTTGAAACAGTTCCTGATGCCCAGTAAACTGGATCTATATTTTTAAGTTAGTCAAACATAATTTGTTAAGATATGTGCACATAAAATATAATATTGCATATAATATGATAATTGAGAGTAGGCATTTAAATGATTGCTATATCCATGCTATAAAATAATATGCAGTCATTAACAATGATGTGAGCTGTGTTTATTGACATGGAAGAGTGTTGATGGTGTCTAAAAGGTAAGTTGGTCACTTAACAACTTAATGTATAGTTTTATTCTATTTTATGTTATTAATGAAAAATGACTGGAAATGTGTGAACATGATTCCTTTGAAAATAGAATTTAGCTTTTTAAAATTTGCATGTTTTTATTTTTCAAAATGATCCTGAATTATTTTTATTACCAAAGTATATTTTAAAATGGAAGTCATGAAACATTAATTCTTTTCTTCAATAATGAACTGTGTACTTTAGAGTCACCAAATGGTTAAGTGCATGACGGTTGTTAGTTACCTCTTAGAATAAAAGGAATAGCTGGTTGATCTACTGAGTAGATACATTCATTCCAACCCTCCCTAACCTGTAGCTCTAGGAAGAAGGAACAAGCTGCTGCAGGTCGAGCAGGGCCAGAGAGCACCCGTGGAAGGCCTATCACTAATTAGACTCTTCCAGACCACGGATTTTCCACAACACAGGCTGCAGAAATATCTGGTGCACTGTTGTCCTGAGACCCGTGCTTGGGAAAGCAAGCTGTGCTTTTCTCTTTATAAATAATAGTAGTGACATGTTTCTAAATTTGGGCAGAGACATTAACCAGAATATTATTGAGCTCTTAAAAAGGCTAAAATGTCACATAGTACAGAGAAAAGAAAAAATAAACTATATTTTAGATGAAATTTTGAGGTATAATGTGTAAGAGTCATCAGAATTATGGACAGGAATATATATATATATATATATATATATATATACACACACATATATATGTGTGTGTGTGTGTGTGTGTGTGTGTGTGTGTGTATTGGATGTTTTTTAAAAAAATATATTTTATTGATTTTTTACAGAGAGGAAGGGAGAGGGATAGAGAGTCAGAAACATCAATGAGAGAGAAACATTGATCAGCTGCCTCCTGCACATCCCCCACTGGGTATGTGCCCGCAACCAAGGTACATGCCTTTGACTGGAATCTAACCTGGGACCTTCCAGTCTGCAGGCCGATGCTCTGAGCCAAATTGGTTATGCGGATGTTATTTTTATTTGTTAAAATAATGATTGACTAAAATGTTTCAATTTCCATAATCTAAGATGTAATGGAATATAATTTTTTGTTGTTGTTGTAATCCTTACCTGAGAATATTTTTCCATTGATTTTTTTTTTTTTTAGAGATAGTGGAAGGGAGGGGGAGAGACAGAAGGAGAGAGAAATTGATATGATTGTTTGCCTCCTGCACACACCCTTACCAGGGCTGGGATGGAGCCTGCACCCAAGGTACATGCCCTTGACCATGCTCTTGACCAGAATCGAACGTGGTACCCTTCAGTCCATGGGCTGATGCTCTATACACTGAGGCGAACCAGCTAGGGCTACAATATGGTTTATATGTTTATGTCTATTGTGTAATGTTGCTACACAATAGACATAAACATATAATTTTGTAAGAATTTTAATTTTGTAAGAGTTGAGGTAGTACTTTAAATATTTTGAAAACATTAAGTTACATATACCTTCAATAGACATTAAGGGCAGTCTCTGTGTTGGTGAGTTTTCTGGCTATCATGGCTGAAGAAAAAACTTAACTCATTGCAAAATCATTAATATATTTTATTTTTTTCTGTCCACAATGCCAGATTTATTGGGGGAGACCTCATCAATAAGCCAACAGAGTCAGACACAGGTTACACATTGGGGGAGAGGTATTTATTAATATATTTTAATTTATACATCTTTAGTTCAATTATCCATGTTTCTCACATTCACAGTTCTTTTGTGTGTGAATTGTTTTTGTTTTGTTTCCTTTTATTTTATGGTTTTGTTTGCTTTGCCACAGTAGAATATAAACAATGAAAATATGAAAATCAGGTGGGGGGTTTTACATTTGTTAAATGGAAGAGAGAATCATTGAAGGTTTATTGCAGTGGTCGGCAAACTGCGGCTAGCAAGCCACAGGTGGCTTTTTGGCCTCTTGATTGTGGCTCTTCCACAAAATACCACGGCCTGGGCAAGTCTTCTTCTCAGTGCAGAAGTTTAAGTTTAAAAAATTGGGCTCTCAAAAAAAAAATTTCAATTGCTGTACTGTTGTTATTTGACTCTGTTGACCACTGGTTTGGATAAGAAAATAAATTTTGAATAAGAAAATGTTGGTAAAATAGATGTTGTTGTTTAGAATATTGCACAGAGAAAGATGGGTATAACGATAGCAGACACTGTCAACCTCTTGCCTGCATTTTGGGTGCTCAAAATGATGTCCATCTGCTGGACCATTTCTATGCCTAAAGGCTTTTTCCGGAACAGTGAGAGTGGAAATGGCAGATCATTAACACCTCTATAGATCAGTCCCACAGTGTCTGTAGGAAGTTGGTGTATGAATACCCTACTCCCATGCTAAAAGTAGTCTATATCTCTGAAGTGTGTTGTCCACCTTTTACAAAGTTACTTTCCCCAGTTCCCCTACCTCCAAGACATTAAGTCCAAGTTACCTATTAAGTCCAAGTCACCTTGTGCTGTGGAGTAATGGTCACTCTCCACTGGCTGCTCTTGCTTCCATGAATTATTTTCCCACATCTTCACCATTGATTCTTGTACTTGGGCTTGGACCTATTATCAAGTTCTATCTGGGGAACCTGAGGGACAATATTTTAGTGGCAGGAGATTTTTATCTCATTATTTCAAAATTATAGTGCTTAAGAGAAACCAAGATGGTGGCATAGGTAAACACCTAAACTGCTGCCTCACACAACAATTTCAAAACTACAACTAAAAGATAAAACGGACATCATCCAGAATCACAAGAAGGCTGGCTGAGTAGAAATTCTACAACTAGAAGAAAAGAGAAAAACACTGAGACTCAGAGGAGCTGCGGAAGGCAGAGGTTCAGAGGCATGGATAGGGCTGGCAACTGAGTATGTGGCAGGCTTTCTCATTTGAGAGGGAGACAAAAGCTCCCAACTGAACTCCAGTTCTGAGCAAGACTCTGGAGACCTAGACTCATATGGGGAGAAACTGGACTGTCTGGCAATGGTTAGAACTTGAGGTTGGCTTTCTCACAGAGATGCTTGCAGCAATTACCATGGGATACTGAGAAACAGGGGCCTTTTTTTTTTAATTGTGAAGCTCAAATTTATTTCTATTTAAAAATGCTCAAGAGACTTTAAAAAGGCCCAAATGCCCAAAGGCATCCAGGTTTAATTTCAGATCATCCTGACTTGGCATACTTCCGTTTCTCTTTTTTTGAGGCATTGATTTGATCCTTTTAATGAGACACCTCGGCAATTCTAATTGGATCCTGGCGACATCTTGTGACTCCCAGTATCTGTCATAAATGGCCATCCGGTTACGAACGATGAGAAACGTAATACCAGAAATAATCACAAGACGTCTGCAGATTTTACTTGACTATCCTTTCTAAATGATTCTTTGCAACCAGGCCCAGTGAGGATTACTTTGAGTAGGGGAGATCATGATGAGTGTCACCTGGTATTAAATGCAGCTTTTTCAGAAAGAAACCAGCAAACACACTTCAAGATGAAACAGCCGAAACAGGGGCCTCTTAGGTCAGGGCTAATGGGAAGCTATTGCTGTATGTTCTGCCCTGAGACTCAGCCCCATCCAAGCTGAGTGCAGAGGCTTTTGCATATGAATGGCCTGTTCCTTGGAATTTTAAACTTACCTAATAAACTGCAACTGAGTCAGTAATACCCAGAACATCCAAAAGAAGGCCCAAGGCCCCACAGCTGCTTGGATTACCTCACAGCAGGACCTCATCTGGGCACCTCCAGAACCCAAACAAAGAAGAGGGATCTGCAGATTTCTCTGTAGCTCCTGCTGGGTAGCCTCAGGCAGAGGCTAAATTAGCACCACCCTGGAGACCCAAGAGCCAGTGTACCCAGGGGTCAGAGTGGGACCATTCAGATTACAACTACTCAGATCCATAAAGGACACACTCGAGGGGCAGACTCAGTGAGCACCAAAGACCCATTGAAGCAAGTCTTGTTTCATAAGGGTATCTCCAGCACCCAAGTTCTCCCATTGTAGACACAGCTGATCCTCACAGCCAATAGGCCTAGAGGTCAATTCCCCCCAGTGATACCAGTAACAATCAAGGCTTAACTACAATAAGACTATGCACACAGCCCACAAAGGAGCACACCAAGAGTGTCCACCTCAGATAACTGGGGAGGTTGAACCACTGGGCCCTATAGGACACCTAGCACACAAAATCACTATCAACCCAAGGAAGCAGCTAATATTTGGAAACAAAGATACAGGTCACAAATGAAAGAAATGGAGGAAAGCAAATGACTGGATATAGAGTTTAAAACCATGGTTATAAGGTTTTTCAAGAATTTTCTAGAAAAGGCCCATAAATTTAGTGAGACCCTCAAGAATATGAAAAAGGACCCACTAGAAATTAAGCATAAACTGACTGAAATAAAAAAATATATAGAGATCCAAAAGCAGACTAGAGGATTGCAAGAATCAAGTGAAAGATTTGAAATACGAAAAAGTAAGAACACTCAACAGGAAAAGCAAAAAGAAAAAAGAATCCAAAAATCTGAAGATAGTGTAGGGAGCCTCTGGGACAACTTTAAGCAGTACCAACATCAGAATTATGGGGGTGCCAGAAAGAGAGACTGAACAAGATACTGAAAACCTATTTGAATAAATAATAACTGAAAACTTCCCCCACCTGGTGAAAGAAATAGACTTACAAGTCCAGGAAGTACAGAGAACCCCAAACAAAAGGAATCCAAAGAGGACCACACCAAGACACATCATAATTAAAATACCAAGAGCAAAAGACAAAGAGAGAATATTAAAAGCAGCAAGAGAAAAACAGATAGTTACCTACAAGGGAGGACACATATAATTGTCAGCTGATTTCTCAAAAAAAAAAACACTATGTAGGCCAGTTGGGAGTGGCAAGCAATATTCAAAGTGATGAGTAGCAAGAACCTACAACCAAGATTACTCTACCCAGCAAAGCTATCATTCAGAATTGAAGGTCGGATAAAGAGCTTCACAGATAAGAAAAAGCTAAAGGACTTCATTGCCGCCAAACCAGTATTATATGAACTGTTGAAAGGTATTCTTTAAGAAGAGGAAGAAGAAGAAAAAGGAAAAAATAAAAATTAGGAACAACAAATACATATCTATCAAGAAGTGGATCTAAAAATCAAATGAATAAAAAATCTGATGGACAGAATAAACTGGTGAATATAATAGAATCAGGGGCATAGAAAGGGAGTGGACTGACAATTCTCAAGGGGAAAGGACTGTGGGGGATGGGGAAAGAGATTGGACAAAAATTGCATACCTATGAATGAGGACAGTGGGGGAGGGTAAAGGCAGAGGGTGGTGAGGGAACCAGGTAGAGGAGAGCTATTGGGGGGGGGGGGGGAAGAGGAATAATTGTAATAATCTGAACAATAAAGGTTTATTTTAAGAAAAGGTAGTACCTGCTTTTCAGGACTTTATAATATAGATCTGGGCAAATGTATCTGAATGTATCTGAAAAATAAAAGTAATTCAGTTAAATAGATATTGACTCCTTTCTAAATGGAAGGAACTATGGTAAATCTGCAAGGGCTAACATTTGTGATACAATATGTACCTGCAAGAAAACTGAAGTTTAATATTGGGTGAGAAGGTGAATATGAAGATGATTATAAGTGTGATATGTGGAATCAAGTGAAACGATTACTCTTATTATATGTCTAGAATTTTCCTCAAAAACTAATCCAATCCTATGTTTAGAAGTTCATAGATTGTATCTGAGATTATATGAAAAAAAGAGAATATAGTATATAGTTAGTTATGTACATTTAGGTAAGGAAGATCATTAGGAAGTCACCTGCATTTAGTTGTAGTTACTATAATTAATGAGATGGGGACAGTGCATTATAATAAAATTAAAGGCAATATTATTGCAAATGTTAATTAGCTATTCACAAATGGAGCATAGCATTTCTTTACTCTTATACATATTCAATTTTTGTCCTCTGCACAATGATACAGGAGCTGTAAATTTTTTAGAGCATGTGAGATGAGAAACTTTTCCAATAGGAGAACAGATAAAAATAGAACTTTGTATTTCATGTGATTTGAATAGATTCACAGTTTTACCATCTACTTAATGAGAATATTCATGAAAATACCATGATTAGCAAAATTAAATTAGCAAACCAGTAGTTCAAAGACAGTGCAGGAATCAACCAATTATGACCCTTGAGTCAAATCAGCCCTCACAGTGTTTCTGTAAATAAAGTTTTATTGGAACACAGTTAAGCCCATTGGTTTATGAATTGTTTCAGGTTGTTTTTGTACTAAACAGCAGGGTTAGGTAATATCAACACAGACAGTATGATCCTCTAGTCTAAAATATTCTTTGTTTTTTATAGAAAGTTTGGTGGTGCTAAAATAAATATTTAAGAGAAAAATGATAGAATTCAGTGGATCCACTCAATAGAGTAAATAAAATTTGTACAAGCATCAGTTTCTTTTTTTAAATTTTATTTTATTGTTGTTATAAACTGTCTCCTGTTTTTTGCCTTGTTGCACCCCCCAACCCCATCCAACCACTGCTTCACCCCAGGCCTTCCCATGCTATTGTCTGTGTCCATGGGTTATGCATATATGCATTTATGTTCTTTGGTTAACTTCTTTCTTTCCTTCCCCTTAACCTCCCCATCTCCCAGGTTTGTTATTCTGTTCCATGCATCTATAAATAACAAAATAGACAGTGTTTTTGAACCTATTCCAGGAGGCATTTTTTAAAAAATCATCCCCTTCTATAGTTCAGGAAATATTGCTGTGGTTGCATAGGGATTTGCTGAGTGAGATTCTCCCATACATTTGAGGTTATTCAATCTATACCTATTTTTAGTGGTTTTGAACCAGCTTTTACTAGCTTGAAATTTCTCTCTTTCTTTGTAGTTGAACTTGATTACACTTTATTTTTTGAAAGTTTTGCAAAATGCTTGGTTAATTTTACCATATATTTATATATGGTGTTATATAAATTATTATAGTAAGTAAAGATAATTTTTCTGGCCTCTATTCATCTATGCATATAAATGAAAAATGGAACATAGCCTTGGCCAGTGTGGCTCCTTTGATTGAACATCTTCCCGTATACCAGTTTTGCAGATTCTCTTCCAGTTCAGATCACATGCTTGGGTTGTGGGTTCAATCTCCAGTGCAGGGCCTGCAGGAGGTGGCCAATCAATGTTTCACTCTCACATGTATGTTTCTTTCTCTCCCTCTCCCTAGATCTTTCTCCAAAAAGCAAAAAAAAAAAATATATTTTTTTAAAATGGAACATATACACATTACTTTTTTCTGTACCACCCTGAGTCCCACATAATTAGGGAGCAATTAATAATGTCATGATCTTTTTTATTTCAAGTGAGATGTCTATAGGAGATGCTCAGATGATTGATATTTTGTTACACAGTGATTCAAAGTCAACATTATAATCTGAGAGCCATAGTTCTACTTTAACCACTTCTTAAATGGAACCTAATTGATAGCTTTAAGTTGGAAGAGTATCTGGCTTTTTTTTTGATAACTTATATTTTATTATTACTGTTTATTTTCCCCAGTAAAAACCACCCTAAGAATAATAGGTACTTTGAAAAGAATATTTGAGTAATTCCTCTTCTTTTTTTTTCTGTAAGTAGGAGAACTCAAGAGGACATTTCCTTGGCAGAATGTGTTTCAGAGGTCTCTAATCAGTAAGGTTCCATCTTTCTATGGGAAGAAAATTAGTGGCATGTGTTACCCAATATTATAATTACAGAAGGATTTAAGTGGTTAGGTATTTCCTCTGCGGTGAAATGTGAGCTATTACAAAAGAGATTTATACTGTTCTGTAGAATTTTATCCGTGTGAGCCAAGAATATGAGCCACAGGAAAAGATGAGAGAATAACAGCTTGGTTTTTCAAATGTTTATGTGAAAATACATAATCCTTTTAAAATACTTTGTAAGCAATTGTGAGAGTCTTTAGAATGGCACCACTAGCTTGCTTAAAGTATAAGATATGACTGATTTTTTGAAAATGCTATTATAATTTTGAAGCAATATAAACTGTTTAAATCAAGAGCCATAGTCTTTGACACAGTACATGGTTTATTATTGTCTAAGGCAACTCTATTTAATATAAATGTATAATTTAAAAATTTTAGTAGCTATATTAAAAATGTTATATTATTTTAATAATATCTTTTAATAGCAACTATTGTTGATAATATTTTATTGTATAACCAGATTTTCTAAGAAACAAAACTTAAGTGTTCTCATAGAAACAAAACCTTAGGTAGCTATGCAAGGTGATAGACTCCATGGGAGTAGGGATCCTTTTGTTATCAGATAAATGTGTGGATGACCTTTATCCATTTTTAATGGGAGTGGAGTTTTGGGGGTACTGCTGAAATAAGCATTTCCGGGGTCCCCACTGGAGGAAGAAATGTGGTAGAAAGCTTTGTTTTCATAGAATTGTATTTTTGGGTTTCTAAAGTCCATTTCCCTTAATCCAGTCCTGGAAGATGTGCAGCTGGAGAGTCATTTGAGCTAGAAGCAAAGTCAGCGTCCAGAGTTTGTTTTCCATGATGGAGCTGGGTCCAGTACAGCATTCGGCTAGTTACAGCCCACCCATCCATTGTGTGGGACCCCATGGCTGTGAGCCATGTGGACTAATGCAGGAGGGCCGGGAGAATACACACCCTGCAACAACTGTCAAGATTCCCACAGAAACTGAGAGAGAGCTCCTTTGTTTAGGAGCTTAAGTTTAGCAAATGCTCCCATGTTTGCAGTGACCTGTTCCTAGGTATGACTGACAGACATGTACCTTCTCTATTTCACCCAGACTTTACTGGCTATGTGTGCATTCTTTCCCTGTCCAGTCCCTTCCTGGAGAATGTTAAACTGAAGCTTCCTGGCAAACAAAACTACACAAATGTCATGCCTATATTACTTGACCTTCCCCTTGCTCCTTTCCTATCAATTAATAACTGGGTTAGTTACAATAGGATCATTTTCAAATGTAGATTATATATATCACATTATGCAACTACACCTCAAAAAAAGCTGAGAAAATAATATATAGTTTTTACTTAACCCAATATGTAAAAATAGCATAAAATTATTTATATGTTGCATTCTGTGTTTTATTCTCAGTGTTTATAATCTGGTATGCTTTACATTAATAGTGTACCTTGTGTTTAGATTTCACAAAGTTTACATTTGAAAAAGCAGAATCACATGCCTAAGCTGTTAACAAATTTAGTTTTTTTATAATAGCTACATTAAATATTAGATTTTTATTTAAATTAAAATTTATAAAATTATCATTAAAGTAAAAAATTAGTTCTGCTATCTCACTAGCCACATCTTAAGTGCTCAGTGGCCACATATAGCTAGTGGCTGGACAGTACAAATGTAGGTCATTACTCAGTCATACAGGTAAGAGTTTTCAAATACTTGTGATTTATTAACTTATAATAGTGAAACATGCCTCAGAATGGCTATAGTGTGCCAATTTTAGCAAAATACATAAAAATGAATCTCCACACTCAGAATTGACTGGCATATGTTCTGTGGGTATTTTGGATTTTTCTAATGCTGTATCTGTACTAGGTTACTTTTTTTTCCCCACATAGTAGCTCCTTATCCATATTTGCAGAACCTCTGCTAGTACAAGTTTCAGAGCTAGATGGGCTACATTCCCCTCACTGTCCCCAAATAGAATTACTTCACTGAAAATTTTTCCAAATATTAAAGATATAACAGTTTCATGTTAACATCTTGGTGGGACCTCAATCTGAAAGTTTCCCTTAGCCTTGGCCATAGAGCAGCGGTTCTCAACCTGTGGGTCACGACCGCTTTGGGGGTCAAATGACCCTTTCACAGGGATCGCCTAAGACCATCGGAAAATGCAGATATTTACATCACGATCCATAACAGTAGCAAAATTTCATGATTGGGGGTCACCACCACATGAGGATCTATATGCAAGGGTCGCGGCCTTAGGAAGATTGAGAACCACAGCCATAGAGTGACTCTTTAGTAACAGAGGGAGAAGGCCTGTTTTTTTAAAAAATATATTTTATTGATTTTTTACAAAGAAGAAGAGAGAGGGACAGAGAGTTAGAAACATCAGTGAGAGAGAAACATTGATCAGCTGCCTCCTGCACAACCCCTACTAGGTAGGTGCCCGCAACCAAGGTATGTGCTCTTGAATCAAACCTGGGACCCTTCAGTATGCAGGCTGATGCCCTATCCACTGAGCCAAACCGATTTCAGCAAGGTCTGGGTCTTTAGGACCAACCCTAGAGCATCCTATCTAATAAAAGAGTAATATGCAAATTGACCGTACCTCCACTACACCATCAGCCATGCCCACCAGCCCATCAGAGTGAATATGCAAATTAACCCAACCAAGATGGCTATAGCCACAGAGAGAGCAGGAGGGAGGCTTGGGCTGCTTCTGGTGATGGAGGAAGCCAAGCTTTCCACACACCCTGGCCAGCAAGCTTCAACTTAAGGCAACAAAGTTTCAATGGCTGTGCAAGCAGAAAGCTTGGCTCTGCTCCAGGCTACCAAGTTTCAACAGTAGAAGATAAATAAATCCTAAATGCCAAGGCCTTCACTTGGGTCGCTGGGGGGTGTGGCTGGCCTGCAAACCACCACAGGCCCTTCGCCCAGGCTGCCCCATGCCCTAAGGGAACCCCCACCCTGATCCAGGACACCCTTCTGGGTAAACCAGCTGGCCCCCACCAGTGCACCAGGCCTCTGTCCTATCTCATAAAAGCAATATGCAGATTGACCATCACTATAACACACAAGATGACTGCCCCATGTGATCAAAAGATCCTGCCCCCATGTGGACAAGATGGCCACCACAAGATGGCCAGCAGGGGAGGGCAGGAACCAAGCCTGAAAGGGAAGACAGTTGGGGGTGATCAAGCCTGCAGGGGACAACAGTTAGGGGTGACCAGGCCTGCAGGGGAGAGCAGTTAGGGGGAAACAGGCTGGCAGGGAAATAGTTAGGGGGTAATCAGGCTGGTAGTCAGAAGTGGTTAGGGGTAATCAGGAAGGCAGGCAGGTGAGCAGTTGGGAACCAGCAGTTCTGAATTGTGAGAGGGATTACTGACTGCCCATTTAGGCTCGATCCAGGTAGGATAGAGCCTAAATGGGCAGTTGGACATCCCTCAAGGGGTCCCAGATTGGAGAGGGAGCCGGATGGGCTGAAGGACAACCCCCTCCCCCCACATGCACAAATTTTGTGCACTGGGCCTCTGGTTTCCTAAAAGAGAGAAGGTTCTTGCTGGGTAATGTGAGTTAGTGTGAAACCAGAGTCCACAGAAGGCAGTCTTGATTCTGCATCTCCTGTGGACATATACGTATAAATAAATTTATAGTTACTCATGCAGTGTATATGGAATGGACCTAATGAGTGCTTGTTTCAGGTTGACATTCTAAAGTCATTAAATAGAAAAAAAATGTTCTTATGGGAATATTACATCACTTGGTATTTCTCACAGTTGTCTCAAATTAAAGTGAATCTGAGTATATTTCCTGCTCCACTATAGATGAGCTGGCTCATTTGAATATAGATAAGCTAGACAATTTTGTTCCTCTAAAAAAAAGGCAATTTATTAACAACATAACAAGAATGTCAAGAAACTATTTTTACTTCAGGTTGAAAGGACTTAAAGACTTGACCCATTGTACAGCAAAGCAGTTCTGGAACATAGCCAAGAATAGAAATTATGCCACCACATTTTTTTTCTCATTTTAAATGTACTGAGAACTCAGCTAGTATTAAACAAAAGTAAAATAAATAATTTCCTAGTGATGAATTTTGGCAGATGAAAGTTTTTAACTAAGGAAAAAAAAATACCAGCAGGCAAAGAAGGTACACATGACATTTAAAATGGGCCAAATGTAAATGACTTCTCCTTTTCAGTTTCTCTCTAAAGAAAATAAAAGACAGGGAAATATTTTATTCCTTACATTTTAGTCATTGAAAATTTCAAGACATATTTACAATGAATCTGAATATAAAAAATGTAGAAAGATAGGATTAGGAATCATGAAGATTTAAAGTAACTTGTGAGAGTGGAAATAATTTGGACACGGAATTTTAGTCCTGAGTTTGCTTTCAACACCCTGAATAGGCAAGATTGTATAAAGGATTCATGGCTACTTAAAAGCTGAGAAGTTCAAGGAAAATATTCTCTTTTGCTAAGAACTATTAAAATTTGAAGGAAATTTGATTACAATTGTATGGGTAGATGATTTCTATGTTTGCTTTTAGCTCTAGATGTTTGAAAGTCTCTGAAATAAGAGGGGAAACAGTGAAACATGAGGAATAACATTCTGGCCAACAGCTTGACCCTAATCAGTATTTGAACTTAAAACTGAAGTATAATACTGAACAATCATGAAGGGTAGAGAATTCATCATACAAAGACTGGCTTGCTGCTCTGTGTTAAAAATAAATAAATAAATAAATGCTTATTTAGTTCTAGGAAACTGAGTAATGATGGCCCATAAATTCTTTGATAAAATTTCTTTCAAAGGGAAGAAATCAATTCACCCTGCAGGGCCTAAAGAAGGATTGTAATCTGTCTTTATATAAAAAAGGGGAGAAAGGCTGGTATAAGGGAAAACACAAGCATTGATAATGCATTTGATGCATATTGTGCTTCTAGGGACAAAGAAGCTGTACACAAATAAACTGTAATGTTTGCATGAAAGTCCTCTTTATGACAGTGAGACATATGGATTAAAAAAAAGGAATTTTATGCTATTCTCAGTTGGGTTTTCTATATGAAATGTGACTGTTTGCCAGTAGCAAAAAGGATAGTTCCCAAACTCCTTCATCTACTAGAAAATTAACATGGTTTTAAAAGTAATTAATTGAAAAGGGATGGATTTCCTACTTGATCCTATGTCAGATTATGTGAGTTTGCTCTGATCATTAAATATATTTTTTAGGTCTAGTCTCTGAAGGATTTGAGGTGATTGTATGAGACTTCTGACCTATACAATAACGTGACAAAAGAAGCTGTTCAAGCTTACTTAAAAAAACAACCCATAGAAATATCTAACCAAACCTTGTAGAAATATCAGGAACACCTATCTTTTTTTGTTAATCTGAATTTTTCCTTATACATTCCTTTGGTTTCTATGAGACTCAGCTTTGTTTTGATTATTGTAAATCTTTCCTTTATATAAGCAGGCAGAGTGGCCAAACAGCTACTCTTTAAACTAGGATATAAGTTCATCAGAGCAAAGATTGTCGTGTGTTTTATTGACTGTAGTCTAGTATATTGCATTTATTAAGAGCAGATTCAGTGTTTGCTGAAAAATGTGGAGGGCATGCTATGGGTAAAAGATTGAGCTATGTGGTAAATAAAAGATAAATGTGTCTGATAATAAGTAGCCTCTTGTACAATATGGAGAGATGGGGTAGAACTTCGTCAATCATTTCTACTGTCTCCCCAGTACCTACCACAGTTCCCAGCAGTTAGAAGAGCAAGGGAGAAAAGAGAGGAGTAGGGAGGAATAGAAAACTATAGGTCCAGCCACATAATGTGTGGGTCCCAATGCAAAATGAAAATATGGCACTCTTTTGTTTATAAGTGATCAAGACGTTGAATATAGCAATAAAAAAAGCATTAAACCCTGTGAGAAGCACTCTAAAGTGTGACTTCACAGGTCACATGCCCATGTAGATGGACTTGGGGAACTGCATTCACTTTGAGAATAAACAGTTATTTCTTTTCTTAGATAAAGATTTTGGTGGATTGGATCATTTTCCTCAATTCTGCACTCTCTTCTGTTATATGATGTTACAATGCCTGAGAGTTAGAATTTATACTTCCCCACCCCAGGGATGCTGGGTTTTGTCATGAGACTTATTTAGCCAAAGGCTAGAAGTGACAGTGTGCTGGTTCCTAGCTAAAGCCCCCACACAGGGCAAGTTTCATATGGTCCTGTCTTGGTTCACCATGAGAGTAACCTGCTCTGATAGTTCTGACAGCAAATGGTTTAAGAACCTGAAAGCCCATAAATTAACCTGAACCTAATCGGCAGTTTACAGTCTAAAGCCAAAGACTTGGGACTTTATTCAGCCTAGTCAAAAGCAACCTGCAGTCCCAAAAGAAAGGAGGAAAAAACCCACAAGTGTATTATTTTAAGCCAATGAATTTTAGTTTGAATTTTGTTAGTGTTATGACAATAGTGGATGAATATGTAGCTGTGATATTGATGGTGGGAGAAAAACTGAAAGGTTGTAGGTGATGTCATCTGGGAGACTAATCTACTGAAAGTAAATGTAGGTGAAATGAGAACTGAATTTATTGTGTATCTACTGTAGTGCTGAGCACTGGTCTGGATGGTGCCAGTTGTATTTGAAGAAGTGTGAGGTGCTCTTCTTACAATAGAAAATAAGACACACCCTTATAGTTAGCAACAGTGCGTTATAGGAAATGAGTATCAAATAAATAAAAAAAAATGTGCAATGGAGTTGAGAGGAATGTGAGAAAAAAAACTGACTCAAACAGTAAATTGTGTCCGTTTTTTCTATTAAACATAATAAGCCAAGTAGGAAGCAAGAAAAACCTCCCAGGTCAGTTAATCTGGGAGCAGCCCTCCTATCTTGCACTTCTTATCTAAGGTGCTCCTGAAGCTACAAAAGTTGGGGGATAAGGTAATCAAATTTGACCGCCTCCAATATTTTCACACCAGCAAAAAGTCATAAGATATTTGGATTAAGGTACTACTTTAATAGCTTCACCATGGAGCAGAGCCAGGGCCAATCTGTCGGTTCAATCGCTTATGGAAAGTAAGATATTGAAGGCACAATGCTAGTAATTTTACATATTTTATCTCATTTGGTTTTGGGATCATCATCATGAATCAATCATTTTTCTTTTGTACAAATAAGGAAAGTGAGATCCAGAGAAATTAAATTTGTTGATCAAGGTTATATGACTGTTGTAAAAGTCAGCTATTGCCAAACTTAGCTGCATAACAAATGCAGCAGCTTAAACAAAGAAACATTAGTTTTTTGCTCACATGTCTGCAGGTCAACTGGTGTTCAGATCGACACTGGGCTTACTTGAGTGGCTCCTCTTCCTGCTATAGGTTATCTGGTCTTGACCACAGGCTACAATTTCAACTCATATTCACTTCATGTACTTTTATCTTTTGTGAAATGGTCTTGTCATGGCAAATAGCAGAAGTTCATGAAGCCAGTTAAACAGCACAGCACATTTTATAGTTTCTGCTTATATCACACCTGCTTGCATTCTGTTGGTCAAAGGAAGTTATGGACTTGGCCATATTCAGTCAAAAATGGACTAATTAAGGAAGCATGTCTTTAGTCCTTCCTGTTCTTTCCAGAATTAGTATAACATTCAGTGGTGGATGGTTATGGAGATTCCAGCCAAAACAATATCAGAAAATGAGAATAATTTTAATTAAGATAAATCTAGAGTTAGTTTTCTATGTTTTTGTATCCATTTTTTTTTGGATGATTATATGGATGTGAGTAAATATTGAACAACAGAGAAGCATGGAGGAATGCTGCAAAGAGAACAGAAAATGCACATTCTTATAAAGTAGATGATCGATAGCCTTGTATTTTATTATGGTACAAAGAAGGGCAATCTCATAGCTTTTGCATGGTCTTGCATATGATTATGATTTCTTGTTCAGTGTGAAATTGGAGATTATAGTTCTGCAATAAAAAAGAAATATTTGCATCATTATAGAAGAAGTCACTTTTTTATTGTGATTCATTATTTACTATTGCCAAAAATAGTTGTGGAAAATATTGAAGGTCAGCCTGAATATAGTCATTTAGTCATAAACTTGTAGGTAATATAAAATAAGACCTCGATGGTATCAGAAAAAAGATTTCATCCTTTGTTCTATCTGAATCATATTCAATGTGTATTTGCTTTAGAGCCGTGCCCGTGGTGTGGATGCTTTTCTTGCTCTGCTTTCAGAACAATTGTGCCCTGAAGGAGCACTATATGTATTATATTGCAACATATACTATATTGCACTTCATTTTAGTCATGCTAGAATAACTACAGTTTTTATTGGTTGCTCATGTTCTCTAATTTGGGGATGCAGTTTCATTTGAATTGAGTACAAGAAATTTCCAACTCAATAGTTTCTTACATGTAAATTTAGCATTATTCCAACCTCTTTCTTTCAGCTTTGGTTTCCAGTTAACTGTTTTCCAATGCAGATCAATGTTTACCCTAGATAAAGTTCTTAAGATATAAAGGGCAGTGAGAGTCAGTCACATCAAGACAAGATGACATGTCTATGCAAATTCCAACAATTTATTCCTCTAAAATGATAAAGCTCTGAGAGTGCATGCATAGCTCAATTATCAGAAAGACTTTTCTATGAATTGGGAAAAGGGCCTTCTTCACAGTTTATATGCAGGCTTGGGTCCATGTACAGGGATAAGTCTGGAACCCAGTTCCTCTGAAGACCAGGACTTAGTCACTTGTCCTGGTACCCTTGTGTGATGAGCAACCTGTGCAACTGTGTAGAGTTCCTATGATTAAAAACTATCCTTTTTAGGCGAGAATTAGGTTGGCTTTCCAGCTCTGCTACTTATTAGGAAAGTGACATTGCTCAAGTCCCTTAAACTTCAAAGGTTGTTGTTTGTTTGTTTGTTTTTTATCTTAGGGTTGAGAGATAAGATATTACTTCAAAGGAGAACTGGAGATATGTCCCTGATATATATTTTTTTTGGTCTAAAGTTTTACATATGTCTCCTTTTTCCCGGATTGATACTCCCTCTCCCTTCCCTGTCCCTGCCATTTCCACTCCTGAGGGCAAGCCCCCACCACCCCAGTATCTGTGTCCATTTTTTATACTATTATGCATGCATACAAGTCCTTTGGTTCATCTCTAACAACCCCCCCACCGCCCCCCACCCCAACCTCCCCTGCCATTTGTTTCTGGATCTATTTTTGTTCATCATTTTATATTGATCATTATATCCCACATATGAGTGAGATCATGTGATATTTATCTTTCTTCAACTGACTGGCTTATTTCACTTAGCATAATGCTCTTCACTCCCATCCATGCTATTGCAAATGGTAAAAGTTCCTTCCTTTTAATAGCGGCGTTGTATTCCATTGTGTAGATGTAGCAGAGTTTTCTAATCCACTCATCTGCTGGTGGGCACTTAGGCTATTTCCAAATCTTAGCTATTGTAAATTGTGCTGCTATGAACATAGGGGTGCATATATCCTTTCTGATCAGTGTTTTCTTGTTTCTTGGGATAGAGTCGTAGAAGTGGGATCACTGGGTCAAATGGGAGTTCCATTTTTAACTTTTTGAGGAAACTCCATACTGTTCTCCACAGTGGCTGCACCAGTCTACATTCCCACCAGGAGTGGAGGAGGGTTCCTTTTTCTCGGAATCCTCGCCAACACTTGTTCTTTGTTGATTTGTTGATGATAGCCATTCTGACAGGTGTAAGATGATACCTCATTGTTGTTTTGATTTGCATTTCTCAGATGATTAGTCACTTTGAGCATGATTTCATATGTCTCTTGGCCTCCTGTATGTTCTCTTTTGACAAGTGTCTATTTAGGTCCTTTCCCCATTTTTTGATTGGATTGTTTATCTTCCTTTGTTAAGTTTCATAAGTTCTCTATAAACTTTGGAGATTAGACCCCTAGCATTAGCAAATATGTTCTCCCATGTAGTGGGCTTTCTTGTTGTTTTGTTGATAGTTTATTTTGCTATACAGAACTTTTGTTGATGTAGTCCCATTTAATTATTTTCTCCTAAGTCTCCATTGTCCTAGGAGCTGTGTTGCTAAATTGCTATGACATATGTCTGATATTTTGCTGCCAATGGAGTCTTATAGGATTTTTATGATTTCCTGTCTTACATTTAAGTCCTTTAGCCATTTTAAATTTGTTTTTTTGTTTATGATGTAAGTTGGTGATCCAATTTAATTTTTTTTGCATGTATGTGACAAAATTTTTCAGCACCATTTATTAAAGAGACTATCTTGACTCCATTGTATATTCTTGCTTACTTTGTCAAATTTTAATTGAGCATAATAGCTTGGGTCAATTTCTGGGTTCTCTGTTCTGTTCCATTGGTCTATATGTATGTTCTTGTGCCAGTACCTGGTGGTTTTGAGAACTGTGGCTTGGTAATAGCTTGATATCTGGTATTGTGATCCCTCCAACTTTGTTATTCTTTCTCAGGATTGCTGTGGCTATTCAGGGTCTTTTTAAATCCAGATCAATTTTTGCAGAATTTGTTTTAGATCTTTGAAATATGCCATTGGTATTTTAATGGGGATTGCATTGAATCTGTAGATTGTTTTGGGTAGTATGGACATATTAATGATGTTGATTATACCAACCCATGAACATGGTATGTTCTTCCATTTGTTTATGTTTTTCTCTATTGCTTTTTTCAATGTCCTGTAGTTTTCTGAGTATAGGTCTTTTACATCCTTAGTTAAGTTTATTCCTAGGTATCTTAATTTTTTTGGTGAAATGATAAATGGGATTGTTTTTTTTTTCATTTTTCTTTCTGTGATTTCATTAGTGGTGTGTAAAATGGCTATAGATTTCTGGGTGTTAATTTTGTATCCTGCTACACTGCTGAATTAATTTATTAGGTCTAGTAGTTTTTTTGATGGAGTCTTTGGGGTTTTCTGTATACAGTATCATGTCATCTGCAAATAAGGACAATTTTACTTATTTTCCAATTTGGATGCCTTTTATTTCTTTTTCTTGTCTGATCTTTGTGGCTAGCACTTTCAGTACTATACGAACAGAAGTGGGGAAAGTGGGCATACCTGTCTTGATCTCATTCTTAGGGGAAATTAGTTTAGTTTTTGCCCATTGAGTATGATGTTGGCTGTAGGTCTGTCTTATAAGGCTTTTATTATATTGAGGTATGATTCCTCTATTCCCACTTGCTGAGAGTTTTTTTTTTTTTATCAAGAAAGGTTTGATATAGTACTATATCAAAGAGGAGTGGTGAAAGTGGGCATCCTTGTCTTGTTCCTGTTTTAGGGGAAATGTCCTTGACATTTTGTTTGGAATCATATTCACATTATGTAAGAGAAAGCTACAGAATGTTGTTATTTTTATAGTGATATTTGGCATTCTCTCAACTATATTATGGATTTAACATATCTAAGTTAAAGACACCACCATCCACTGTATGAACCAAGCCTGAATCTAAAGCTTCTGTATGAACCATCTTCCATGCCCTCTTTCCTCTCCAGGCATCATTACCTAGCCTATTGATGCCCTTTCTTAAACAATTATTTACATTTTAATCTCTTCTCTCACCACACTCACTGCCTTGGTCCAGGCTCTCATTATTCCTTCCCAGGATTATTGAAATTACTTCCCAGTAATTTTGAATCAATTTCAATTTTCCCTAGCCTGCTCTCCATACCTTCCCAATAATTACCTTTACACTGGCTGAATCCTTCAGTGATAGGCTGTAGTGCACAATAGGAAATCTCAGCCCCAGCTGTGTGCTTTTCATGTATGATCCCTGTTTGCTTTCCCAGGCTCATCTTCTGCTCTCCTGTTCTCAGTTGTAGACCAGATACATGAAGCTTTTATACTTCTGTGCCTTTGAACATGCTAGTGTCACTGTCTCAAAGCTGCACTCTCAGGTTCCTGTGTCTTAACCATTCATTCCTTTTTTATTTCTATATCACAGATCAGTTCAAATATCCCCTAACCCTTGCTTCTATTCTCCACTTCCTTCCTGAGGCATACACCCTTTCTTGTTTATAACAACTAATGTCACTTGCACTGTAATTTTCCAGTACAAGTTGTGGTCTCCAAAGGATTGTGTAGACTTTGGGTTAGAGGATAGGCCATAGGTTCCTTTTAATACCTGCAGATTTGGGAAGTTCAATGCCTGAGTGCTATTTGCCATTATTGTTCTTGCAATGAAATGATGTTACACACATTTATATAGTTTGTCTACTGTAAAATAGTTACTATTTGTTGTATATCTGAAAATGTTAGTTTAACAGATCCGGGAGGGGGGGAATATGCCCAAACAAATCACTTGCCACTAAAGTCACTGGAAAGGAATTGTGTTACAATGATAAACGTTGAGAGTTTACAGGGACTTACCTGTTAGAAGTTGCATTTAAGTATTTACAGGAATCTTCTCATTAATTCTCACAACACGTCTCCATGGTTGTTAGGTTTATTGTTCTTATTTTCCTGAAGAAGAAGCTGAAGTTTGAACAAGATAAACCATTTATTCCCGACCATGCATTATGCGGTAGAACATGGTGAGCCCAGACTGTTCACCAATAGACTTGACTAGAAATCCATACGCCAGTGAATGACATGATTGCTTGATTTTCTGTTAAGCCACAAAGATGCTTGTTGTGAGGAAAGTCGTTTTACATTGACGTTCCCAGTGTGGACTGCATCGGGTACAGTGTCAGTAACAGCTAAGGACCAGGCTGTGATTACAAATGGACTTTTCCTGGAGGCATTCTGCCTGCAGGGCCTCTTTCTTTGACCACCTCCCAGCACTAATACCAGCTGCTATTAGAATTAAAAAGGACCAGCTATGGATTCCATTGGCTAGAAGATTTTAAGACCTCTCCTCAATTTTGGTATAACTGAAAGACTCATGAGTGAGAATTACAATGAAAAAGTAATGAGAATCACTTTAATTAAAATTTTTATTTATCTCCCAACTATCGCATGTTCTCTGGTCTGGAGAAAGAGCTGGAAGCGATTTAAGACTCCTTTGACCCAGATTAAAATGTTATTGCACAAAAAGTTATGTGAATCAAATGTTTTTCAGTAGTTAGTTAGAATGCTAACAAAGAAAAAGAGAAAACAACCAGTGTCTCTTAAGGATTTAAAAGACGAGATGATTTTACAAAGACGTATAGAAAGTGACAGTTGAGGCAAAAATAAGTAAAATTTAAATTAAAAGAAAAAACAAACAAATAAACGTGGTGACATGGTGACATGTTGAGGTCAATGAATTCAAGAGCCAGGTTTGTTTTCCCCATTTTTGCCCATGTCCTTGCAGCTCATAAAATGTGTATTTGACAAATTAATCAAATAGATATGTGTCTCTGAACAATAGGTAGGAAAATGAAAGCTAAAGATGGAAAAGGCACAATGAATCAGGGCACATTGGCAACAAACTCTGAATGGGATGCTTGGATTGAATTTGAAATGAAGGAGGTAATAGAACTTGATTTCTTATACTTGAAGAAAAATTTTCCCTCTTTTTTTCAGTTGCAGTATTTGAAGAATAAACTATTTTCTTCTTCTCATATGGCTCCTGTGCAAGGGCACCGCTCTTACATGAAAAGATTCAGGATGAAAGACATTCAGTGACTACTGATGTCTACTTCTGTTCTTCTGGGCAGGAAGAAACATATTGCAAAGTTTTTGCCCTTTTTAAGGTTGGCCTTGCTCCATTTCCCCAGGCACCTGAAAGGTTACCTCCTGGGTACCTTTGGTTTCTTTATCTTCCATCAGGCAGCATTCAGAAATTCTTCTAAATACGAACTCTGAATCTTAATACATTTCTGATATGCGTTGGTTAGTTTTTGAGAGAAAAGTTTGTGTCAATATCATTTTCTTATTTAGTAGATTACAATAGGAAATTGGATATATTGGTATTATGTTTATTAATATTTTACTTGAATATTTGTATAACAAGGCTTTTTGGTCCTCTTGATTAATGAAATGTGAATGTTTCAAATATTGTAAAACATAAGACAAAAAACTAAAATTTTAGCATTTTGTGCTCTAAAATTACTTATTTATTTATTTTAGAATTTTGTGGTCTAAAATTATTTATTTATTTTTTGACACAGAAATTTATCTTTCAATATGAAGTACTCATCCATTAAGTTTGTGCTTGATCTTTGTGTTGGATTGTTTTTTAAGGAATTATAACTAATCACTTTATTGTGAATATTTCAGTTTCTCCAGACTATTTAAAAAAATATATTTCTCAATGAGATATTAATTTTTTGCCCATTAAAACTTTTTTTGTTCCCATTTAGGAATCTATGAATTATCTTTTTATTATCTACTTTATTACAATAAATTTTAATTTGCATACACTAGTAATATATTATTTGGTGATATTTTAATGTTTATAATTATTTCGCTTGAATTTTAATGGTTTGTGAATGCATATAATTTATCTTCAAAAGCTACTTTAGAAACAGTGGTCTGACTAAAAAAATACACTTATCTCATAATATTCATTTAGAAAAGAATTAAAATTTAAGAATATTGCACAGATTTTTTCTTATTATATGTATGTAGTTATATTATTAGCTTGTTCCTTTGAAATTAAGCAAGTAGAATAGTGATAATGCATTGATTTGTTAGAAATCGTCATTAATTTTTTTACTCAAATCACTTTGATCAAAACCTGAAGACCTCTCAACTTCAATCTCAAACGCCAACTTATGTTACTTGTCAAGCGGGGATAAATTATGGTGTTTAAGCAAGTGATGCGTATATCTTCAGTTGCTGTTAGGTTCTTATTATAGTTTCAGCTCTGGGTGATCAGCCATACTGTTTACAACTTAAATATAAGAAATTCATTTTAATTACTAATAATTCACAATATGAAGTAAGACATACCAAGCTACATAATCATATGTTGGCAGGGAGGTTGTTAGCCCTAAACTTTATAATTTTGTGTTCTCTTTTCATAAGTCTTTTTTTTTTAATTTTCTGTTTTCTTACTGGCCACTCTCTTTTCCCTCTATACTTCTCAATTCTACTAATTATCTTCATATATCTATCTATCTATCTATCTATCTAGTTATATCTATCTATTGCCTATATATCTAACATTATGTCATCTGTTTATGAATATGCATACACCCACTTAAAATAGCCTGGCTATTTCTCTCCTCAATGCAATATGAAAGAAGTACACTGTCAGTTTCACCCCCATTCTGCAATGTGCAGATGGGAGTTTCAAAGTTATCTTTACCATAGAAGCTCTTTGTGTTCATCATAGCCCTTTGAGAAGCCATGGATTTATTTATGAAGCTGTACCTCTGCTATAAGTGTTTTTATTGAATCAATGGCAAATACCAACAATGCTATTATAGCGACACTGTCCCTAGATCCTCCTCACATGTGACTTCTCATGTGTCTGCCAGTTGAGATCCCAGCCTATCTTCCATGTGCTTCCAAGGGGAGGGTCCTGTTAACTTCAGCGAGGAAAGCAGCTCCTTTGAGCTTATGAAATGGTGCATTGAAAACAAAAGTTCTATAATCAGTACTTTATCTTGAACTCTGCAACAACTTTCAACCTTAATCTGAGGTAGGAAATCAATTACTGCAGTGTTCTGTTCTCTTTATTTTTCCAGAATGAGTCTGATATTAGATTGTCTCTTGGCTGGAGAGGCTTTCTAATGGGAGCACGTATCTAGCCTTATAACATATTTGCCAGTTTACCCCAAACTCCATAGGTGAATAATTTGATTTCTTTGAGCTCATATAAGTTTACTTCTTTATTCATTAAGTATTGACTGAGAAGTCATTGTTCCAGGTCTGAATATATGTAAGGGGAATACTTAAAATACATATAAATGGACAACTGCTATATCCAGGCAGATCCTACTGTTAAGGAAAGATAATATGCAGAAAGATGTTTATTTAATAGTTCTTATAAAGAATCTTTTGTTGATAAATATCAATGAGGAAACAAAATGAAATAAATCAACAAAGAACTTTGCTGTAAGGGCTGGAATGCCAACCCCTCCTGATCCATTTTTCTTTGCTTCACAATATTCCAAGAGCACAGAACCAAGTGCCCTCTGTATTGGTTTTTATCATAGGTAGCCTGCTCTGCAGGAAGGGTGAGTTTGACAACAAGCATGCATGCAGTCCCGGGGAGCCTCCTCCAGAGCCCTGTATACATAAAAGATAAGCAGAGCTGAGAGGCTAGATTGTAAATAACATAAAAAAAACTATGGAATTTTATTAATAATTGATCTCTGTTGTAAATGTTGGTCGCATCTATATATATAAAAGCCTAAGCAACTATTACAACTGCTCGAATGACTGGTTGACTGGTTCCTATGATGTGAATTGATGACCAGGACCTGCACCCTGATGCTCAGTGCATTCCCACAGCCAACCTCCTGCAGCCTGCCAACCTCCCTCCTCCCTAGGCCTCTAGTGTTTTTTTTATAAGCATATAAATGATATACTTATTGACTTTATTCATTAAACTCAGATAAAATAGTTGAATGTGTGGAAGCATACTATTAATAAAGATAACATTTTTTAAAGATCCATGCTTTTCAGTTTGTCTTGCTGGCGGTTGACAATATATAGAATACATATCTTTAGTTTATTTAAAAATAAACTGCTGCAGATAAATTTGAGAGCTAAAATTTACTAAATCTGTCATATCCATTGTACAGACTAACTGAATTCCATTTTTTTTTTTAATGAAGAGTTTTCTGACTGTAACATGTTAAGCACCCAGTCAGTCACTGGTGACTGACACTATACTTTCCGTCTGGAAGACAAAATGGGCTAGGCACTTAATGTGTGAAGAAAAGAAAATACATAAAAATATAGATTGTGCTCTTTTAAACATTGAAATTAACCATCTTAAGGCTTTATTTTCTAAATTATCTGAATACTTAAACTCAGTTGAAAATACAGGGCCGTGAGCACTTTAGCCTGCTATTCCTGTTACCTGTCTTACTCTTGCTTATTTGTTCTCATCTAGATAATGGCAAAAATGCACTCTTCTACATTTCTGAGTTCCAAGCATTACAGACTAGTTTACAACTAAACGTTTTCTCTTTGCACTGAATAGAAAAAAGTACTCATTACCCCAGGAGAAACTGGTGATTTTCTAGGAATCTCAGGCTCTCTGCTCATCATACTTACTCAGATTTCATATCTGTTTGGAATAAATTAGTTATTTTCATGTTAATGTTAGAACTTAATCTTCTTCAAAATATGGCTCTGGAAAATTATATACTCACTTTCTAACAAATCACTTCAAGTAACTAGATCTCTAAGTATTTTGATATTTAAGTTGGATATTTGGAAATCAATCTGCTGTTAAGTTTGTACTCTCTAAAGTAGAGTTTCTTCTTAAAAATCTGTAAGTAGGTGTCTGAAAAATTATACATTATGTAAATTTGGACAAATAATTCTAATTCTCTGATTTTCTTTTGTGCCAAGGCAATAATAGCCTTCTCTTTATATTTGACAATATTGTTATAAATAGGATACATAAAAATGCCTTGGAAAATGCCAGTTATTGTAGATTTATAATTATAACAAGAGGCCTGATGCATGAAGATTCATGCAAGAATAGGCCTTCCTTCCTCTGGCTGTTGGCACCAGCTTCCCCTGGCACCTGGGACCTGGGCCATTGCTCTGGCTGCCACCTTCCACCTTTGCTCTGGCCCTACCTCCCTCCTAAAACTCCCTCCACCCCCCTGCACCCATTTAATAGCAGGCATCCCACCCCGCCACACCCTTTGCACTTATGCACATGGGTTACCCATAGGCCTAGAGTGGCTAGGGCAGGTTGGAATGCCTGCATTGTTGCTATGGTGATGATGCAAGAGTCCCGGCCTGACTGCTGCTGCCATTGTCACATCATTTTGCATATCCCTTCCTTATTGGCTGTGGGCACTGTCTTTGTCGCAGAGTGATGGTCAATTTGCAAATTCTGTCTTTATTAGATAGGATTATCATTATTATTTTAAACATTATCTTTTTCATTATTTTAAAATACTGATAAGTAGTGATTATTAGAAGAAATTGGTGAATAATTTATACAGTGGTATAAAGCAGCAAAATAATAGCAATAATAATTTATGAATTTTGAAGTAGTGACAGGATATCAAATGCAGAAATAGAGGCAAGCAGTGTACACAACAAGTGATATAATCATTATGCTAACTTCTAAGCAACTCACATAAATTAGTAATGTGGCACAGTGTCATAGAATGCAGTCAGATGAGCTGCACATCTCGGGGAGCCTGATCTAGCAAGCACCATATAACAGAAACTGATAAAGTCTTCATAGAAGGCATCTAAAGCACATATAACTTATATCCACAGCATTAGAAAATAGAGTTAACATGTTTAATTTGAGTATTCAGGAGAAATCAGTATTGCAGAAAAGCATCAGTATTCACTTTATGGCAATTGCCTGATTTTTACTTCACTTTTGTTGATTTCCTTGTAGTATAAGATGCTGATAATATTCAGCTAGCATATATGGCATTTAGGTTTCCAACACAGTGTACTCGCCTTGGAAAAAAAACACTAATGACCATTTTCCTTTTCATGCCTTTCTCTTATTATCAATATAAAAGAAAGAAACTTAATAGTAATTTTTCTATTCTCACAGTAGATATGCTCTTTTGCATTTACTATAAGAAGGAAATGTGCAGAATAGAGATACTTAGCATAAATCATTTAGTATGCAGATAGTGAAGTTGCATAAGTGGTGAGAGAGATTCAGTGCTGACAGCTTTGTAGCATGGGTAGGACTGAGGGTTGTGTGGAAAAGAACTGCAGTTCTTTCAGAAGATGATCTCTCTCTGAAGGGTCAGACATTCAAGTTGAAAGTTCCCTGAGGAAAATTTTAAGTATTTGTAGGAAATTTTACAAGTATTTGCCTCTTCTCCTCTTCCCAACTGAAATCATCAGATGCAGTGAAAGATAATATGAATCCCTGACAGTTCCTTGAATTTTACTTCATTCAGAAGTGAAATTTCTTTTACTGATGGGATGATAGGAGGCATTTAACCTCAGCTAAATTCTGGGGTTCCTGAAGCTGAAGGAATTTGCCATTTTCTACACTGAAGCAGAGGCATCATAAGGAGATCATGGGGTGAACTTTGTATCCCTATAGAGCCCTTTATAATATACACTAGAGGCCCGATGCATGAAAATTCATGCAAAAGTAGGCCTTCCTTCCCCCAGCTGCTGGGACCCAGGATATGGGCGGCTTTCCTCCAGCCACTGGAAGGCACCTGGGACCTGGGCTTCGCTCTGACCCTGGCTTCGTGTCCAGAATTATGTCTGGAGGGACGTCCAATCTAATTAGCATATTACCCTTTTATTACTATAAATGGGGTGACCAGGCATATACGAATTATATATCCATTTCAGAAATATGTGATTCAGGTTTCAGAGATCAAAAATTACCCAACACATTTGCTCTTAGATAAAGTGCACCATTCAGTGTGGATATCCAAAGGTTTATTCCCTTGATGGTGCTAGAGCTCATTACGTTATGGTAGTAAACACACCTTTCTAGAGAAAGTTGCAGCACAGAAATAGAGGAGAGGAGGGCTGTGGTGGTAGGAAGGATTTTTTGCATAACCAGTATCACTGGCAGAAATGTTCATAGTCTTACATGCTTGGACTGATCCCATTTCAAGATACAACGTTAAGAAGCAAGTTCTATATATAGAACTTCTAGTTCTACAGCAGAGGATTTCAGAGAAAGGTTGAAATATTTAATTGTACATGACATGCTTCTACAAATGTTTCAGAAAAGTTTCCATGTTGCCCATCTTTTTGAAAATATATTGTTTATTGTTGGCTACTTTCTTACTCTAATGAAGCAAAAGTAAATCTAAATAAAACATTAATCAACATTACTTAAGTACTAATATAATATTAGAAATTCTCTTTGAAAAGCATTCTTTTTTTTTTAATGACTTAGACTACTTTTAAGCTTTCTTAGTGTACTCTCATGTGCTGCAAAGTCTCACTTCCTATCCCCACAGAAAAGTGAGATGAATCAAAGCTTTTCCTCCATAGGAAAAAAGAAAGAAACCTAGCTTTCTTAATCTTGCCAGTCAGTGGAAAGAGGTAAAATAAGAAAAAGAAAGAATCTCCTTGAGAAATCCTTATTGTCAGCCTTTCTTCATAGTGCATTAGGACTGCCATTCATACCAACGGTATGGCTTCCAAACCTCTAGCCCTAAACTTTAACATAAAAGGGTCTTGGGAAGAATTGATGTCTCAAGTGTATAACTGAAGCAAATGCAAAACTTGTCTGTATGAAAAATGAATACAGTGGTACCTCAAGATATGAGTTGAATTCGTTCCGTAACCTTGAGGCATGGGAAACTATGAGACGCTCAAGTCGCGGTAAACTGGTGGGTTGTGTGCAGCTGGCCGATCCGCGCGATTACTCCTATCTCAAATGTTGCTCGTATTTCAAAGCAAAAATCGCTCGCTCGACGGCTCGTATCTCAAAAATCTCGTATGTTAGGGCACTCACATCTAGAGGTACCACTGTATTAAGGATATAATGCTAAGTGTTCTCACAGAAACCATTCCAAAGAATATGGATTAAACCAAATAAAACATGTAGAGAAATAAATCAATATGAAAAATGTTTTAAAAGTGCAGAATCAAGTTTGCAAGACTGACCAAAATAAAATTATTATATGAGGAATAAATTTTTAATCTCTTTAAACAAATAAGAACCAAAAAAAGAAGTTGAAAGTATGACAAAGGCAACATAAGTAGCTATAAAAGTATATGCATATATATGATTATAAACTATGACTAAAGTGACTAAAACTTGATTAGTTATTTTGAAACAGAACTAAAATGAACTTAAATAAATAAAAGTATAATACCTAGAATTCTTAATAATAAATGGAATTATTAAATTGACAAACTCAGCAGACACAATTGAAGAGATATTTGAGGAACAGTAAGGTATAACTAAATACATTTTCTAGATTACAGACAGTGAGAAAATGAGATGAAAAAACTGAAAGAATTAAGAAGAGTGAAAAATAAATTATGAAAGATTTGGGACACACAGGAAACAAGCAAAGAAGAAGAAGAAGAAAAATCTATGTTTAAATAAAGCAGAATGAAACTACAAAATGCTTCATAAAGAGATCTTACAGGTAGCTATAAAGAAAATACAGAGAACCAACAACAAAAAATATTATATTTATTTTTTGATGACAACAATTAAAGTCAGAATATAACGGATTATATTTTCTAAATTCTTCCAATCTAGAATTATATCCTATAAAGTTACCTTTCAAAACTGAAGGCAAAAGAAAGTTATTCTCAGATAAATAGAAAGAGAATTTAAAACCACCAAATATACAGGAGAGACACTTCTAAATTATGTACTGCCAGATGAAAAAAACATAATCACATTAGTACCGTTTGCACAAAGGAATAGTGAGCAAGTAAAATGATAAACAAACATGGAGGAAAATCTATAAAATCATATTAAAATATGCCATCTCTTTCAGGTTAGAAAAAGCAAGTTACATGCAAATCTTTGGAAAGTGATTGCTTGTGAGATAGATAATGATAGATAAAGATTTAAAGAAGATTGTATTGGAAAAGGACAAAGATACTGACTAACCTAACACATTGGGGAAGTTATGGATTTTCAAATTTGTAGTCAACTAATCTAAAGCAACAACCAAACAATAACAACTTAAAAATAAATTATATAGTAAGAACTTAATAAATAAGGAAATGATTGGAATGAGGGTGATGTGGGGGTGGGGATCTTGGCCAATACAAGAGAGGAAAATATACTTCTTAGCAAAAGCAAGGTGTATGAAAAGCCCAAGTAAGATGATAGAATTGAGTCCAAACACATCAGTGATCTCAGTCAATATAAATTGATTCTCTAGTACAAAGACAAAGCTGCTACATTTTAAGTAATGCATTTCAGATAGCAAAGTATTTTTAAAGTATTCTTACTTTTCACTCTTCTTAATTCTTTCAATCAGCATATTGCATCGAACTTAAAAAGAGATTCAATTACAAGAAAATGATGTATAGACAACATTTTCAGAAGTACTACATTACATTTGTTTAATCAGCTGTTTGATATAGTTCATATCAGAGATACATTGAAATCAATGAAGTGTTTTATCTTGTAAAAAATTTTAGCATAAAAGGATATGTCATGGTATAACAGAAAATTCACAAATAAGAAACCCTGAATTTGGTAATCATAAGACCTAGATGCTAATCTCAGCTCTATAACTACTTGGTTATAATTTAAATTATCTAAATCTCAGTTTCTTAATGTGAAGAGCTAGGAGTTGAATGAGCTTCATGATTTATCTGGATTGCTAAAACTCAAAACTGATATTATAAAACTTTCATAAATTCAAACGTTTTGAGGTAGCTCACATATGAAATTTCCAATCACTTATATATGAGCTAAGCAGCAAAATGCAGAGTTGAATCCAAGCAATTATTTCAATCATTGAGAAACATAATTAGTATTTTCAGTTGGGTCATTAGCATTAGATGATCAAATTCACTGGAAATATATCAGTTCACCTTTTATCTTTGTAGTCATAGCCATAAATTCTGTTAAATAAAGTGAAAAATTGCAATAGAAAAGCAGTCATGTATTGTGAACATTTGATAACATCACATCACACTCCTCATTATTCAGTTTTTACAACTATAATTAAAAGAACAAAAATAAAAAGATATTTATATTTTTAATTAAGTTGTTTAAGCTACTTGAAATAATGGGGTTAGCATAATAATTTTCTTGAGATGTCCTTGATTCTTAAAACATTGATTTAAAAAAAATGAATAAGTCATTAAATTAAAAGTGGATTTTAAATTGTAGTATCTTGAAGACTTTTCAAAAACATATATTCTATGGTGTTTTATTTGGGACATTATAGAAAAATTATATTTTGTAGGTTTTAAATACTTCACATTATAGAACAGGAGAGATAAATGATGGCATTTTATCTTCCACTAGTAAATGTTTTGGAAGGAAGGTTGATGTTCTTTCTTGCAAAGGAAAATTGGCCCAATAATTTTAACATGGTGAATTTATGAAATCTAAGAAACCTTTTAACTTACATTTCTATACATCTGTATTGATAAAAAAAATTCTCTCTGTAGCCTAAAATAGACTTTCCTTTGCATACATTTATTATATAAAAGTCAAACACTAAATTAAAAAGGAAACAGAGTAAAGCAAATTGGGCATGAAGATAAAGCAGATGTTTCTCTGACACTGTAAAGTCCTCGCTGAGAGAGTTACAGTTATGAGGCCAGAGATTTGTCATTGGAGGAACTGTCCTAACCTGTTCCCCATGACCTACCTGTGCATCTCAGATTGCTTTGTCTTAATGCAGACTCCGTCTTGGTTCCCACTGGTGGTGTTCCATTCCTTTCACAACTACTGGACCCCACTAAATGCCACCTGTTATATCTTTAGAATATGGATCCTTTGTAAGTATCTAATTCGGTTTCAAATTTGGAATTATTGAGGAGCTATAAAAAATATTGGTGCCTGGGTCCTACTCCCAGAGGTTCTGATTTAATTGGTTTGAGGTGTGGTTAGGACATTGGGATTTTAAAAAGCTTTCCCGGTGACTAAAGTGTAATTTGAGAACTACCAAAATGTACCAGGAAATCTATCTGTCTCTCTGGAATCATCACCTACTTAATGTTTAAATTATCCTTCTAAATTGATATTATATAATTTGTAGGAAAAAGAGAAATAGAATTTCAGGTAGAATAAATGGCTATTACAGACAAGGAAAAATAATGACATCTTAGTTGAAATCTCTATAATGAAAGATAAACAAGAGGAAAAAAAAGTTTACTCCTATGTGTACCTCATTATTACATGAGAGATACTCAAAGTGGAGTGGAGAATAATTCAAAATGATGGCTTTAGAATTCAGACTTAAATACAATCTTAACAGGAAAGAGTGGGTGGGGAGATGTAGGCCTCCTTGGGAATAAAAAATGATTTTTAGGAAAGATGAATGGTCCTTAGGAGGTATGACAATTTGTGACAGTTGTCTCAATATGGTGTCAACTTCTAGTCTCTCTTGTGTTAGGCATCCTCCCTGCTTGATGAAACTCCATGGGAAGGATTTATGACAATTTTCTGTTGGGGGATCTCTCTTTATGCAGATAAGGGGAGTTTAGAGAAAGCCTCTCCTGGCATTCACTGTTTTTCAAGTGCCTAACTGCTCAGAATAGTCAGTATAACAAAGTAGCATGATTTGGAGTGGCATGTCCTGAATTCCTACAGTCACATTTTGCAGTAGCATATTCTGCTACTCTTTTCTTGCCTAAAGTTGATATCACAAATACATAGTAGCTACAGGATTCTGTCCACGTTGTCCATGTTTGCAGGCTTGCTCCTTCTCTTTATGTTAGACGTAGCCTTAACTTTATGGTGTGTACCCAGATTCTTAGCAAAGCTATGGTCTCTTTTCTTACTATATTGGAATATTGTTAATTGAATAGACACTTAAAAAATTAAGAAGCAACATTTTCCATGAAAATCTTTCTCTCTTAACAGAGGCTTCCTCTTTCAAATTTGTGAGATATCTCTGAAATTGAGGGGAAGCAATAATAGCATATAGTGACAGTGTGGGCTTAAGGGACTGCGGGGAAATAAGTACACAGCTGCTACCTTGAGAAACCAGCAACATCTTTTAAAAAAGGTTTCATATAAATGGACCAGAGAGGGCACATAGGGAAAATCTGTGAGAGATACTGACCTTCAACATAATCATGAGTTTGAGCTACTTTATTTAAATAATGGAAAACATATTTGACAAAGCTGTGAATATATCTCCTTTTATATGTACTATAAAAATCACTCGGCCTACATATATTATTGTTAACTAATTTTTATGGTTCCAAAATAAGAAACTGAATGATTGATAATATAATTTTGACCAACTGCCTGAACAAAAGGCTATATTATTTACCCTAAGGAATCTTTATTTGAAAAATATGAAATATAACTTGAAAATGAAGTATCAATTTAATTTTTTAAAGTCCTATGAAGTCAGAACAATAAATTGATCTCTTTTTACAAGTGATATTGTTTTTTAAGAGATGTATTTTAGTCTTGTATCTAATACTGTGAATTATCTTGTCCTATTAGAATATCAATATTTCTCTTATAAAATCTTAATTCTAAATTAATAATTTAATTTTTATCTGATTTCAGTATTCCTAAAAGTTGCTAGCCAAAATAGTTCTAAATTTACCTTTATACATGGCCAAGGAAATGATAATCTTTCTCAATGAATTTGAATCAAGTTAAAATACAATAGAGGGCATGTATCCATCATATAAAAATCAATTACAATTAAGGTGCCACTAATTAGGCTGCTCAGCGGATGATTAGGAGACGAGTTCATTTGGGAAGCCAGCACGAATACTCATATGCACAAATCACCCTAAGCTTTGCAGTCCTGTGTACAAATAGACATGGCTGCTCTCTTCCGAATTCCAGTTACAGGTACCTGCCTACAGCATGTCTTTTAGACCCTTCATACTCAGCATTTCAAATGCATACTTTGTAATTTCTCCTCTGTCTGTCCAAGCTGTATCATTTTTTAAAATTTATTTTTTATTTTGGTAATAAAGGTCAGAACGCTAGGAGGCCACTAGGTCATATTGATTCTGCATCCCAGTTGTCTTAAATTCCTTTCCTCTTTATTCCTTTGTCCACCCCTCTCACATTGAATATTGTAGGTGACCCCTCTCTGGTCTCCCTTCCTTCACCTTCCTCTGTCCTCTAGTATTTCATTTACACTGTTAGTCAGAATCATTGTTCTAAAATATAGATCTAATAATCATTGTTTCAAATATTACAGGTAAAAGGAAATGCAAGAATCCTACAAGGTTCTGGCCTCAAACTACCTTTCTGGTTTCACTTTCCATCCTAGCCACTCCTTTCAAAATTTCACCCTCACCCCCCTTCACATCCTCTACCACTTCACTAGAGACCAATTATTTTAAATCCTCACTTCCTCATTCGAAGATTTCTTTTATATATTAGAGAGAGGGGGAAGAAAGAGAGAGAAGAGGAAGGGAGGGAACATTGACATAGGAGAGAAACATTGATCAGTTGCCTCCCAAATGCACCCCTATTAGGGATCAAATCCACAACCTAGATATGTGCCCTGACCCAGAATCAAACCTGCAACCTTTTTGGTGCACTGGACAATGCTCCAACCAATTGGGTCACACTAGCCAGGGTGAGACCCAACTTTTTTATATGTTGCACCTTCTCATTTCTCCTATATTTTTTATATCTCTCCTGTACAGGCTCAAACTAATGGTGAACTTTCGTCAAGTTTGTCCTTGCCCTCTACTTTTCCCCCCTCTAATAACTCCCTTAGAGAGAGTTCATTTGCTCTCAGAGTTTCAGCTGCCAATTCTGTGCTCCCAGTGTTTCTTCAACCAAGAGCATGCAGCCTATAGCTGTTGGCATAACCTGTCTGAAACATAATTTTTGACAAGTTATTTTCCTCTTCAAGAACCTACAATGATTTTTTTATTGCTCATGTGTATAAATGGATAAACAACTTTAAAAAAAAGTAACTATAGCTTATATGACATTACCACAAATGGCCCTTTTGTTTTGTTTTTTTGTACGTCCTTATTTTTCCTTATCCAAATTTTTCAGCACTGATCTTACCCAAACCATGTTGTTTTTTTCCATGTTATTTTTTTTAAATTAGTCTCTCTCCCTAGAATATCCTTCCCAATTTTCCATTCATTCACAGACATCAATTAATCTCAAGATGATGTTTGGATTCACTTATTCTATGAAACCTACTTAGCCTAACCCTATTTTTCTCCTATCACTAAAATTTAGAATGATTTGTAATCCTTTTGTTTTTTACATGTGTTCTAATATTTCTTTTTGTTATTTAATTAGATTACATATTTCTTGTAATCATATCATTTATTCTTTTGTATCTCTATCACCTAATACACAAGAGATGAATACTTAATTGATGCTAAGTGAAAGTTTATGAATAATAATTAACTTTAATTGAGTAATCACTATGTATCAATTATTATATAAAATATTTTACATGAGTCAACTCATATGTTTTCCATAAAGCTTCTCTGATTGGTACTATGATATCATTTTGAAGATAGGGAGACTAAGGCACAAGGAGGTAAAAGGGTGTGTCTAAAGTCATGACTGATGAGTAGTGAAGGTGGGGTTTGAAACTTGTGTTCATAACTAATTACTAACTCACTTTAGAAAACAAGAGTTACATAAGATGCTTCTGCTGAGGAAATTTCAGGAAATTACTTGTTCAGAGAACATGTCTTACAATTCAAAGTTTTGCTGCCAAATTTGATCTCACAAAATAATAAAATAGAGGCACTGGGGAAAATACTTTCATTAGAAATAGATTTGTGTTTACATTTGACACATGATTTAGGACTAACTTACTAAACTCTAAAATTTTTCTGATGCCAGTATTGGTTAAGAGAGAGTTATGGATAATTTGACTACAGACCAGAATTTACCTATTTGCCACAATCTCAGATCTCAAGGAAGATTGTATTTAGTTCATAGAAGGTGGGAGATGATTCTATATAATAAAAGCCTAATATGCAAATCAATCAAACTGTAAAAGAACTGGCCACTATGATGCGCACTGACCACCAGGGGGCAGACGCTCAATGCTGGAGCTGCCCCCAGCCCACAGGTCCCAGGCCAGCCAAGGTGGGTGCCAGTGGGAGTCCCTATCACCCTGCTGTCTCACCACAGATTGGCCCTGATTGCTGGCCAGGCCTAGAAACACTACCTGTGCATAAATTTTGTGCACCAGGCCTCTAGTAGTAAAATAATTTTATATAACAATGATGTTTAGTAGTATGGTATTATCAATATAGTATGGCATAATTTTTGAAATATATTAGGAGCATTAGATTTTAATTAGTTCAGGCTACATTTAGGTTATTAACCAACTATATGAATTTAAAGTAATACAGACCCAACTGCATCATCATTATGGTTGTAGTTGTGATTGGTCTTCCTTTTTTCAAGCCAGTGCTCAGACTAAGTCAATGATCTTTTTACATGGCTGTGATTTCTAATATTTTGCTGCCAACAGTGAAAGAAATATAAAGAGAAAGGGGCTCATTGTGCCTGGTGACTATTACTAGGATAATTTATTGATCTTGCTTTGATACTTTGTCCAAAAAAAGTAGAAAGTTAGAAAACAATGACCCTTATCACAAAAGAGAAAGAAATTCTATTCCTTAAATAAATCTGAAGAGGAATGTGCTTGAATTTGCTGGTCAAAGACTTTGGAGGATATGAGATGAATATAAAGAAATATAAACACAATGTATCTGAAGTTACCTTTTTACTAATGAGTAAGAGAACTCACAGCTTGGAATTGTACAACAGAGCACAAAAATCAAACTCTGTCGAGAGCTTTAGAGAGCCCTTACCTCATTTAGCTAATAGATTACAGCCTATTTGGAAATAGGCTCTCCTGGGACCAAGGGCAACAGAGCTAATCTGAACTTTGGGAGTGATTACATAACAACTGGTAAGAGCTAAATTTTGTAGAATAAGTTATATATAAGGTAAGCTCAGAAAATAGTTGCAAGGTGGCCCAAAGAAACAGTTTTACCTTATGAGAGGGAGGAGGTAATTAATATAATTGTTCACATATGTACCCATAGGGAAATGATTAGAATTAAAATATATGCTAATAACTTTTAAATGCATGTTTTCTATTCTTAAAGAATTATGAAGTCAGGATTATTTAATTAATACTTAAGCCCCAGATTTGTTAATTCTAGATTTATTTTATGTTTGCTTAATTTTCTTTACTTCTTAAATACTGAGTTGTTGCCCTAAACCAGTGGTCGGCAAACTGCGGCTCATGAGCCACAAGCAATTCTTTGGCCCCTTGAGTGTGGCTCTTCCACAAAATACAACGGCCTGGGTGAGTCTGTTTTGAAGAAGTATGTTAGAAGAAGTTTAAGTTTAAAAAATTTGGCTCTCAAAAGAAATTTAAATTGCTGTACTGTTGATATTTGGCTCTGTTGACTAATGAGTTTGCTGACCACTGTCCTAACTGGTTTGGCTCAGTGGATAGAGTTTCGGCCTATGGACCAAAAGATCCTGGATTTGATTCCTTGGTTGCAGGATCCCTGTCCCCCTCCCCGCCCCCTGTTTCTCCCTGCCCTGTCCTCCCCTCCCACTCCCCAGCTTGGGTGCTAGTCTGGACTCATGCAGGAAGCAACCAATCAATGTAGTTCTCCCACATCAATGTTTCTCTCTGTCTTCCCCTCTCTCTTTCACTCTCTCTAAAAGATCAATGGAAAAATATCCTTGGGTGAGGATTAACAACAACAAAAAATGTAGTACTGAATTTTATTTTGTTAGTTTATCCTAAATATTTCAAATTACTATCTAATAACATGTTTTAAATTCCTAAGAACCTTATATTTATTTTTAGCTACTTTGAAGTTACATTAAAATTTTCCCCATCTCTAGATTATATTGATGACGACTGTTTTCATTTTTAATGAGAGAGATCCTTTCTCTGACACATTTCAAAAATATGTCACCTTATACAAGGTGAGGACTCTATTTTTGTGTTTTAAAGGGTCATAGATTTTATTATTTCTAGTATTCCTTGGCTTATGTCCATTGGTTGTATTTCAGGGCTGCTTAGAATTGTTAACAATGAAATAACTTTTTAAGGATTTAATCATAAATATATAAAGCTAATCAATTTCAATAAGGCTTATCCCAATATAATATTTATCATCCATCAGATCTTCATTATGATTTTCAAAACATAATTTCACCTTGATCACTTAATTGATCTTTATAACAATATATTCTAAGGTTTGGCTTCAAATGAATACATAAAATAAGATATATATGTTTTTCTTTTCCTGGCATTATTGTATTAACCCTACTAAGTAAGAAGAGTGGAATTGCTGCTGCATGTTCACAACAACAAAATGCAAGCTGGCATTCAGCATTTTGTGGCCTGTCATGCATGACAATTAAATGACAGAAATGCCCCAAATGTTCTGTATCACATTGAAAAAACTCTGTATTCCAACTAACACAATTTTGGCACACCCTTGATAACTTTGAAAACCCTAAGTTTGACATTCTTGCCAGTCCATTGACATATACCACAAGTCATGCTTGTTGCATTATGTTAAAGCCAGATATTCTGTTATCAATTCAGTTTTTACCTAGAAAACATCCTTGTTATTCAATTGTGAAAACCTGTAAGGATGAGCTGTAGAGTTTACTGGACCATTTACATCTGTATGTATCTTCATATATTTACTATTATAGCAGATTTTCCCAAAAGCATTTAGAATCTTACCTTGTTTAAATAAATTATGGTTTGTCCACACCAATGAATACATGACTCTGTATCCATTAAAAATAAAGTAATTGAAATTTTTGGGCTGTCATAAAAAGATGCCCAAGATATGTTGTTCAGTGGAAAAGCTAGGTGCAAAAAGCATATATGGCAAGATCCACTTTATTCTGAACAGATAAACATAGACACACACACAAACACACAAATACCTCAGGGAGGTAGGATTTAAGAGTTGGAAGAATAAAAGAGGGAATTTAAAATTGTCATTGTATATTTTCTTATACTATAATTGTAACTATTAAAAATAGTTAAATTTTACCTATTAAAAACTTAACTTCTTGCCGGGACCGGTTTGGCTCAGTGGATAGAGCGTCGGCCTGGGGACTGAGGGGTTCCGGGTTTGATTCCATTCAAGGGTATGTACATTGGTTGCGGGCACATCCCCAGTGGAGGGCTGATCGATGTCTCTCTCTCATAGATGTTTCCGGCTTTCTATCCCTTTCTCCTCTTCTCTATGAAAAACCAATAAAATATATTTAAAATAAATAAATAAATAAAAACTTAACTTCTTAACTATTAACTTTAGGAATAAAATCTATTTAATGAACTATAAAAATTAGTTAAATTATTGACTATGTACTATATGCCCATACATACCTATATTAATCACTAAAGTAGTTGGGGAGAACAGACTATCACAAAGAAAATCGAAATGCAAGAAATTATTAGTTCATGTATATAGTTTAGAATGTTAACAGACTAGCAGTTCAGAAAATAGAGAAAACAGAGAAGTCTGAAGTATTTCAAAAATTGTGATCACCTTGTTCATTAGGATAGCAAAACCAGGATGAGTGGTGTGGTTAGCCTGATACTGACACTCAGTTCTTTAGTTCTGTTAGAGCAGTGGTTTTCAATCTTTTTAATGCTGCGACCCTTTAATAAAGTTCCTCATGTTGTGGTGACCCCCAACCATAAAACTATTTTTGTTGCTACTTCATAACTGTAATTTTGCTACTCTTAATGAATCCTAATGTAAATATCTGTGTTTTCCGATGGTCTTAGATTCTACAGCAGTGGTTCTCAACCTGTGAGTCTTGACCCACAGGTTGAGAACCACTAGCAGGGTCACTTAAGACAGTGTTTGGCAAACTCATTAGTCAACAGAGCCAAATATCAACAGTACAATGACTGAAATTTCTTTTGAGAGCCAAATTTTTTAAACTTAAACTTCTTCTAACGCCACTTCTTCAAAATAGACTTGCCCAGGCCGTGGTATTTTGTGGAAGAGCCACACTCAAAAGGTGAAGAAGCCACATGTGGCTCATGAGCCACATTTTACCAACTAGCCTAAGATCATCGGAAAACACAGATATTTACATTATGATTCATAATAGTAGCAAAATTATTGTTATGAAGCAGAAACAAAAATAATTTTATGGTTGAAAGTCACCACAACATGAGGAACTATATTAAAGGGTTGTGGCATTAAAAAGGTTGTTAGAGGGTTGTGATGATGTAGAGTCAGGACTGAAGTGGTAGGAAGCATATTTCAAATATATTGCAGCCATTTCTTAGATATCATAAATAATGAAAAGAAATAGAGGTGGGGCAGAACCTGACCAAACAGCTAAGAAAGAGAGCAGAGAGTAGATATCAGAAAGAGGAAAGAAAATGTCAGCTCTGACAGAGCACAAATGCACAGGTTTATTATGATGTTATAGGAACATTAGAGCAAGTGAGGAGATAGAAAAGGGCTAGATAGTCAGGGATGGGACCATGGGATGGAAAATAGCACAGGAAAGTACAAGAGTAACACAATTTTATGGAATAACTAGAGGCCTGGTGCATGAAATTCGTACATGGGAGGGTGTGTCCCTCAGCTCTGCCTGCACCCTTGCTAATCTGGGATCCCTGGAGGAATGTCCAACTGCCTGTTTAGGCCTGACGGGCCTAACGTGCAGTCAGACATCCCTCTCACAATCCAGGACTGCTGGCTTCCAACTGCTCACCTGCATGCCTTTGTGATTGACTCTAACTGCTTCTGCCTGCCACCCTGATCATCCTCTAACCACTCCCTGCCAACCTGCTTGATGCTTAACTGCTCCCCTGCCAGCCTGATTGCCCCTAACTGCCCTTTCCTGCAGGCCTGGTCACCCTCTAAGTACCCTCCTCTGCAGGTCTGGTCCCCCCCAACTGCCCTTCCTTGCAGGCCCAGTCGCCCCCAACTTCCCTCCTCTGTTGGCCTGCTCACCCCTAACTGCCCTCCCATACAGGCTTGATCACCCCCAACTGTCCTTCCTTGCAGGCCTGGTTCCTCCCCACTGCCCTCCCCTGCTGGCCATTTTGTGTCTACATGGGGGCAGGATCTTTGACTACATGGGGGCAGCCATCTTGTGTGATGGAGTAATGATCAATTTACATATTACTCTTATTAGGATAGACGCCTGGTGCACAGGTAGGGGCTGGCTGGTTTGCCCTGAAAGGTGTCCCAGATCAGGGTAGGGGTTCCCTTGGGACATGGGTTGGCCTGGGTGAGTGTCCTGGGGTTTTCAGGCCAGCCGTGCCCTTCAGCAACCCAAGTGGAGGCCCTGGTATTTGAAAATTATTTATCTTCTATAATTGAAACTTTGTAGCCTTGAGCAGAGGCCAGGGTAGGTGGGAAGTTTGGTTTCCTCCATCTCTGGGGAAACCCAAGCCTCCTGCTCGCTTTGTGGCTAGCGCCATCTTGGTTTCGTTAATTTGCATACACACTTCTGATTGGCTGGTGGGTGTGGCTTGTGAGTATAGCAGAGTGATGGTTAGTTTGCAAGTTTCTCTTTTATTAGTGTAAATAAGATGCAGCCTGCTGACTGGCCTTTTCTGATAAAAAACAGAGACAAACAAAAGGACCTAGAACTGAACTCAGCTGGTGGGAGATGCTAAGGCAACCCGCTGGGCTAGAAGGAAGATCACATGCAGGAGACTTGAGCCTTAAAATGTATGGATGTTACTAGGGCAGAATTCTTTTGAAGGACCAATCAGGAGCTCACAGGCAGAATTCTTGAGCTAGGAAAGCATATTTTTACCCCTAGACAAAGAGGTTCAATAGCAACTGACTTTGGATCCCTTCCTTGCTAAAATGAGTCCATCCACCTCTCAATAAACTTTACTTCCACTTACCTTCTTTGTCAGTGGTGATTTTGTGAGACCACATACCCAGATTCAATCACAAGGACTCAAAGAGGAGTGCTAGAGGCCATGTTTTGTTGCTCAATTGTGAGAGACAGGACTGTGCTGATACTGAGGAGAGACACAGATTACTTAACACACAGACTATTCCAAAAAGTACTCAAGAATGCAGAAGGAGAATTTACATAACATAGCCAGAAGATTAAGGAGACCAGGGTTACTACATTATAAAACTGCAGGGAGCACAATTCACATGCTTATGTGTGGCACCCCTGGAGCTGCACAGTACATACACAGCCTATCCAGAAGTGCACGCTGTCCTGAAAGACTCTTCTTGATGTTACCAGAGAATTGCTTTGAGAAAAGTATCAATATTTTTCACTTTGTTTTAGAGACACTGTGACATATCACAAACTATGATAGACATAGCTCTGACAAGCACAATGTCTTGCATGTTTACTGAACACAGTAAAATAAAGGATGATTAAATGATTTTGCTTCATTCAAAGGGCCTGAAATAGGGCATTGAAATAGAGGTTACAAAGGCCTCTGTTTTGAAGACATCAATAGAGAATTTGATGAGATATGAGGCTTAAGTCAAATACTTGAATTTTATGGTTAAGAAAGACCTAGAAAAGTCAAAAGAAAAAGTCCATGGTAAGGACCTAAGTAAAGATGCTGAAGATGATGACTGCAGAAATAAAAATCTGGCAGGTTTAGCAAGATATGAGATCCAGATTTCAGATGGAGGGTTTTCTATAGTGAAAAATCATCTACCTCTTTGAGATGGCTCAATTATAAGTTTCTTAACTACGTTGTGAACATCATGATGGCACAGTGCAAAACACATAGGAGGCATTGAGTGAAAATTTTTAAGTAAAAATAAATGGCATTCATTGGGTTTCTGCTAGACAATCTTCTCTCCATAAATTTGGGGGATTGTTCATCTTCTATATTGATTGAACTAGCTTATACTATTATCCTTGTGGGGCTCAAAATTTCTAGCAGGTAAGATGACATTGTTGCCTAAAATAGAAGACGTGTAATAGAGATAGATAATACAGAAAAGATTTTAGAAAGTGACATTTTTTGGAGGCTATAAAGGATAAATTCAAGGATAAATTGGCAAGTCTACAACCTTCCACAGGATATGAAGACTCCTTTTAAAATAAAGCACTTGAGATTTCAAGTTTGTTTTATTAAACCATGTACAGTTATTAATGTGCTAATATAAGCTACATGAAAGATATAATAAAACATTAAAATGGAGCTGATAAAAGAGTAAAATCAAAATTCCATAATTAATACTAAACTCTCAGGAAGATATCAGATTTATGATTGCTGTAAAACACTGATTTTTGATACAAATGTTGTGCAAATATATTCTCTATATAGTCAGTACTCTTTATAGAGAAAATATTTGTACCATTTTTTAAAATGAATATAATGTTCACCTCTGCAACTATTTCTAGTCAGTAGAAAGCACAACTTACTGTGTTGCACACTTTTGATAATATGATGACAGCTATGGAATCTCTAGTCAGAAAAAAAAAAAAGAAAGAAAAAAACACACACATCTGGAACTCAGTTGAAGAAACACTCAGATTTCCAGTTTCTTTTTTTATCTCCTTCATATTATCTTCACCTATAAGGAATTCCCCAGAGGCCTCAAAAGGATCAGTAAAGAGTATCTCAAAAGGAAGAATTTGGTCTTGTTGTGTTTTTCTTTTTTAATGTAGAACTTATCTGATTAATGATTGCTTCATAAAGTCATCATAAATCACAGTGGCCTGCAACTTGATGAGTTGAAGCTGTAGTCTCACTCTTTAGTACAGGTTTGACAGGGTTTTGTTAAAATAATGATCGTTGTGATTTACATGACAAGATGGAGGCTGACACATTTTAGCAGAGAAGGATTTGACCATTCTATTTCTGTATTTGGTTCACTACAGCAAGCAAATACTAAGTCTTACAAGAATAATAGCATACTGTATTACATATGACTTGATTTAACAGGATTATTTTGAGATTGGCAAGTCTACAATTTGTTCTGTCATAATAGCTATCCTTTGTCGTTCATAATATTGGAGTCTTTTTCCTTCATGAATTTGGATTTGATTTTTTCTTCTGATCCCATATGATTCCTTCAAATATTTCTAAAATATTATCAGGGTTATGTGTAGGTATGTATGTATATGCTCACGCATACATGCACCTGTGAACATATATGATTGGCTAGAAGTCAGCATCATCTAGATTCTAGTCTTAGTCTAGGTCAGTGGTCGGCAAACCGCGGCTCGCAAGCCACATGTGGCTCTTTGGCCCCTTGAGTGTGGCTCTTCCACAAAATACCATGTAGGAGGTACACACGTACAGTGCGATTGAAACTTCGTGGCCCATGCACAGAAGTCGAATATGTTACTTGTGAATATGTTACTTTTCTTGGCATTTTGCATATGTGATTAAGGTTAAAGATCTTGAGGTGAGGAATCGGAATCTCTCCTGTAATATCCATGGGTCCTCAGAATCAGAGAAACTTTCCTTGTGAGTTCAGAAGAGAGGATGATATGACTATAAAATAATAGTAAGAGAGGTGCAATATTGCTGACCTTGAAGACAGAGGAAGGGGACCAAGAGCAAAAAAAAAAAAATGAAATAAAATAAATGCAGTTTCTACTTCCTGTAGAAACTGGAAAAGGCATCCAAACAGATTCCTTCTTTGGGCCTTCAGAGGGGATTGCAACTCTGTTAACACCTTGATTTTAATTCAATAAAAACTATGTCAAACTTTGAATTTATAGAACTATAAGATAATAAAATTTGTGTTGTTTTGAGCATTAAGTTTCTGGTAATATGTCACGGCAACAATAAAAATCTAATATACTGGGAAATGTTGATAAATTTAGACCTAGAAGTATAGATTTTATATATATATATATATAGTAACATAAATTTACAATATTTTTATGGTATACATCATGTTCCAAATATATTGCTTAATAACAATTGTTCTATAGACAAACATAAATATTAGCTACTTTGGGGTTGTTAGGTTTGGCTGATGATGTGAGCTGTGAAAGAATTCACCACTAGAATAAAAGGTAGATGCAGAGAGAGGGAGTTTCTTTCCCATGAAAGGAAAGAGCTGGTGCATTGCTAATCAATATTGGGCAAGAGACAAGTGCTGCTCTTTTAAGCAGAGGCTGTTGCTAAGTGACAAGGAAGGGAGGAGGATTTTGGATTGAAGTTGAGCAGACATCAGGAGGGTTGTCTTGAAAAGTGATAGTTTTGCTTGTCTTTTTTTCAGGAGACAGTCCAGGCAGATGTCCTAGCGAAGTGTCTTTTCAGTATTTTTCCCAAGCTTGTAGAACGTGCTTAGAGCAAAAGTTATGAAGAGTTCAAAAGAGGCTTGTTTGAAGGGGAAGGGGAAAGAGAACTTCCTATTAACTAGAGACTCCTTGGTGTGAAATATCCCTGAGTTGTAAAAACAGCAGGGAGGAGAGATATATAAGAATGTAGCATTAAGTGTAGCTTATCTTGTCCTTCAGTTTGAAGAGAGGGGCTGTTTGAAATAGAGGAGCTAACAATCTTTCAGTTTAATTACCAGGTGCTTCTCATAAATTATGGAAGGCTACAGCAAAGCAAAAGAAAGGCCTTTTTTTTCTGCCCTTATAGGGGTCCAGGCCATTAATGATTATATATGTTTGCCTTCTATCTCTTCTTAGATGTAATTGAAATAGAAGTATACAAAAATCACTAAGCATATGAAAAAAATGTTAATTACCAACTCTAAGAAAACCTGATTTCTGTACATAAAAGGAAATATGGTTAATAGAGGCTACTTAGAACAGCAAAAATAATGATTACACTAATAAAAATAAAACAATTCCATATAAATTTAGTAAAATTTATTTTGGGAGAACGTAGGGTAGATTCAAAAGATAGAGAAATGATTATCTGCTACAGGGGAATAAAATCAATTTAAGGAGGTAGAATTATTGAGCTACCCTTAATGGTAATATAAATTTTTATGTGTATCTATCTATAGGTAATAGGGGTCTTGAGGAGACAACATCTTCAAAGAATATCATACTTGGATTAATTTGTTTTCCATATATGTGAAAAAATCATATATAGATATATATTTACAGAAGAAACAAAAGTCATCTCTTACCCAGCTCTAGATATCACCTGCTTTAGCTCTTTCTGGTGTTAGTCCACAACATTTTTAAAATTGTAGGCCTACTACTATCTCTTAGTTCAAAAACTTGGGATTTGGAATCCCACCATATGTGGCAAGAATTGTACTTGCTTTTCTACTTACTGACTGTTCATAAATTCCAGAGGCAGATCTTCCTTACCGCCACTGAAACCTATTAATAGATTATTTTCAACTAAGTTGTCCTTCTCAGTATTTAATTTCTCAGCACCAGCTCAGAGGTTTCCCAAGCCTTTGTTAAATATTTCATATGCTGGTTCTCTCTGTTAGACATTTAAGTGTTATAGTGAAAAGTAGGCAGCTTGCAAATGAGGCTCTGAGGTGGCCTAGAGAGGAAGTGGTAGATGAGTCTAGCAGCCACAGAGCCAAATCCTGTAGCACCCCAAACAGAAAGTCTAAGAATCAATAGTCAGTGAGATAAGAGAGAAACCAGTAGGTGGTAGTAACCATGAGAGAGAGAGTGGTTGTAAAAAGAATGAAGAGGTCAGTTATGCTCAATTTGAGTGGAGAACAAGGCTTGTCATCATTGCTTTTGCAATGCAGAAATCAATATGAGCTCAGCAAGATCAGGAAAGAGCAGTTTTGTAGAGTCCAGTAGGCAGTTGGCCCATTTGAGTGAGTTAGAGAGGGCAGGCATTATATGGTGGTGACAGAGTTCCTTCTGATGCTTTTATCTAAAACATCAATCTACACTTCACTTTGTTTCCAATTTAGATGACATAAAAATTAGCTTGTATTTGTTTTATCAGTTTTCACTCAAACACTCTGTACTCTTCAGATACAGAAATAGTTTCATTTTAATTTTAAAATAGGCATTTACTGTTCATTGAGTTTGTGCCACTCTCCTAGATCCTGGGGGAAATGTAGAATAAAGCAAAGTTATTCTGGAATATAAATTGTATCCATAAAAATCACTAAAATACCTCACTAAGGAAGAACATTGATCCAATACTAATAGGGGGCCTGCTTAGCTAGTCTGAACTTCACTGCCTGGAGCTCCCAGTATGTAGAGCTGGAAGGGAAGATGATCGCCCTAGGGCAAGGAAGGAGAGAAGGAGTTTAATATCTTTTCTGTAACTAATGCTTGTTACAGTTGGGGAAAAAAATAAAAATAAAAAGAAAGTAACTGATAGGTATAAATTGCCCACTGTGTGTCCCATTTTAAGGTTGTTGCTTTTTGTATAGTATAAATTAGTCCTTAACAGCAAACTGAGGCAAATTTTACAAATGAGGAAACCAAAACTAGAAGAAGTCAAGTAGCTATAAATGTGGACCTGATAAATAGTGTTAAAACCCAACTCTGAAGTAAAGACACATTAACTTTTGGCCCCTGTAGACAATTAGTGTTCCCTCCCTATGCTGATAGCTTGAGTCAGTGTTCACCTGGAGACAGCGTGGGCCAAACTGTTTCTGTTATTACCATATAGTAAATGGTCTTTGTGTAGCAGTTAAGAAACACAGAGAAATAAATCAACCCAAGTGTTTGTGTAAATAAACAATGGCAGTGACTATCAATCTGCCTTATTGTGTTATAAATAATTTAGGAAACTTGTGTAGTTGTGTCTTTTAAAAGAGTATTAAGTTTAAAGAGCCATATCCTTAATCATAACTCTAATCACAGTTTTCAAAATAAAGCAATTAGCTTTCATAAATTAGTCATTACATTAGGGAAAGTTAAGTCTGTTTTCCTCACTTTCACATGAAATATTTTTGAATATTCAAAAGAATATTTAAAGCTTTAGTTTAACTTAGTTAATCTCTATGGTAGGCATACATTAATACCCACTGCTATAATGACAAATGTTTCTCTTGCTTTAGTAGTAATGCCTTCACTTGTTATGTGTAAATATGATTTTCTGAATTACTTTAGATGATTTCCATTAGTGGTTCATGTTCTTAGAGCGTGAATGATATTATTTTAGGGTGGAGTAACGTCCTTCATTTAAGTGACACACTAATCACATATATGAGTTAAAATGGCACACCTACATATTCACACTTATAGATTTGTTATTTTTAAAAGTTGTATATACAATGATATTTTCTTTTTATTTCCTCTACGTTATTTTGTAGGAAGAGAAAAAGTACTAAAATTTTCCGTTTTCTCATGACTGTGGAGTCTTCTGCCATTTCTTGTTCTGTCCATGATTCTTGCATTGAATTATCTGTGCAACATCTATGGGAACTACAGAGTTATTTCAGATAAACTTACACTTTATAAACATGTATAAATAAATATTAAAGTATATTGCACTGTAATGTATGCTGCATCCCATTTTTTGGCACATTTCAATTTTGCCATTGCTTCTGTGTAGTGACATAATGCCTTGAAAGTGGGGTTTCTTCAGTATAGATTCCAGAGTCAATATGTAGCAGCAGTGTAACCTGGGAAGGTTATTATTTTTTTATTTTTTAAATACAGTTTTATTGCTTTCAGAGAAGGAAAGGAGAGGGGGAGAAAGATTGAAACGATGAGAATTATTGATCAGCTGCCTCCTGCACGCCCCCTCCTGGGGATTTGAGCCTGCAACCTGGGCATGTGCCCTTAATTGGAATCAAATCCAGAACCCTCAGTCCAAAGGCTGATGCTCTATCTACTGAGCCAAACCACCTAGGGCACCTGGGCAGGTTATTAACCTCTGAATGTGGTCAAATGAGGATGATAATGGTGCTTAATTTCTTGTTGATTAGCGAGGTAATGCACATAATGTGTTACCACAGCAACAGAAACCTAGTAAGCACTCAAGAAAGATTAGCCAATAAATATTGACTAATATATTTTCTAACTGAAAAATCCACATTAAAATCTTTTAAAATGCTTTCAGATTAATGCATTCTGGTTTGCAGAGTATGTGTGTATGTCTGTGTGTTTTAATATAAGAATCCCTTTAGTTGGTGTAATACTCGAGTGAGATATAGATGGATGGATGTACAAATGGATAGATGGATGGATAGATATATACATCTGCCAAAAGACTAAACTTTGATGATGTTAGTTACAAATCATTTTATTTCTTATGAATATTTGTGGAGCATATATGGCCAGTTGAAACTTTTCACAGCACTTCCATCTGGATGATGACTTGCATTATGGTTATTATGGCACATGCAATTTTTAAAAGTTATTTTTAAAGCATGTAATTTGGACCTACATTTTGCATGCTGTCATACTTCATATATTTTATATAAACACTTGCAGATGGTATATAAAACATTTTTCTGTTTCCAGAAAACCCAAAAGAAGATGTATTTACATGTCCATATAAATATATTAACAATTTGTTGTGAAAAATAATGTGTACACAGAATAGGGAATAAAAACAAATATCTACTTGAATGAATAAATTATTTAAAAGAGAAAATGTATGCAATCATTACCTGGTCTAAAAAGCTCTAAGCCAGATGGGTTATATCTGGTTTCTCTTTCTTACCACAGCCCTGTCTGCCCTCCATCTTTTCCACATTTGGCAAAGGAAACATTATCTTCGTTTGTATGGTAATCAAGCCCTTCATTGTTTTACCATGCTACAGTACAACCTGAAAATATATTCCTAAAGGATATAGTTTTACCAGTTTTAAAATTTTTCTTTATGGAAAGATTTATCTGGGACACATGTGGATTAAACCTGACATGGTTCATTACCCACTATTATGGGTAAGTCCATGCTTGATAACAAGAGATGCTTGTGATGAAACTAACACAATGTCTAAGAGCATGGATTCTAGAGCCAGAGAGTCTGGCTCCAGCCCCTTGATCAGCTTAAATAACCTTGAGAAAGTTGCTCAGCCTCCCTGTAACTCAGGTTCCTCAACTATAAAATTAGGTAATAATAGTGTTAACTCGGCGTTACTAGGAAAATTAATTTAATTAACTTTGTAAAATACTATGGATTTGTTAAGAAAATCTAATAACAGTTGTAATTGTGTTGTTAGCAATAACCCTTGATTTACTCATGAACCCATGAGTTTCCAGTATCTAATGCATTCATCAGTTTGTTAAATCACTGTGAGTATACACTATGAGACCCAATTATTATAATGGTAGTTTATTTTTAAAAAGTATTTTAAAATAGTGAGGATGCAATTGTAACATCATATTTTATCTTCAGCCATTAATGAAACAACAGTTTTTCATCTGCCATGGAGAGTTTATATAATTGATGATGGTGTGACAGTAGGTTGCACAAGTCTGTGACATGCTTTTATCTTGTTTCTTCTGTGAACAGCTGAGAGAACTAAACAAAAAAACACTAATACAGAGTGGATACTTTTTTGGTTCCAGAACACTACATTCTGTTCAGCATAAGATAGATTCTGAAATTCTGAGTTTTCTTTAAAATTTGATTCTGAAAACAAACTCTAAGTTTTGAATGTTATGATTTTGAGGATTTTTAAAAAAAATGATGTGATCAGCACATCGATATTCTCAATCATTGTTAGTAGATGGTTATAAGAGAGAGAGAGAGAGCATTGTGTAACAGAAATATATAAAGCTGATGTATAAATTTGGTAGGGCTGCCATCATAAAGTACCATAGATCGGGTAGTTTAAAATACATAAATTTATTTTTCTTTTAATGTCTTGAGGGTAGAAATCAAAGTTCAAAGTGTCCTGAGGGTTTGTTCCTTCTGAGGCTGGTAGATGGCCATGTTCTCCCTTTGTATTCACATGGTCCTTCCTCTGCACATTTCTGTGTCCAAATTTCTTTTTCTAATAAGAACACCAGTCACTGGATTAGAGCCCATCCTAAATAACTTCATTTTAACTTATTTTCCTATCTGAAGACCCTATTTCCAATTCAGTCACATTCTAAGGTCCTAGGGATAAGGACTTCAACATTGTTTTGGGGGACACAAATCAGCCCTAATCACCTAGATATCAGGATACAAAGTTTCTGATTTTGTTTCCTTGTAACACTGAGATTTTAGTAAGTCACTTAACTGATCTGGTCGTGTAATGTTTTTTTTCAGCAGTGACATATGAAATATATATATATATATGAAATTAGCATTCATAGAGTTGTTTATTAAATTGCGGACCAATAATTTTATTGCTAGCTTTACCCAGTGGCCAAATATGTTTCTGTTGAACAAGTACAAAAAATTATTTACATAAATGTTAAAGGCACACCTTAAAATTAAATACCCATTGCACTTTGAAGTTATTTATTACATGTTCTTACAAGTTAATATCATTTTAAAGTATGGTACTTTGTAAAACACTGTGTAATATGAAAAAATGATAATTCTTATGATCCATTTGCCATGTGTTATCTGTTCTGTGACGAGTGGCAGTTCTTTTTTTAAAGTAATTTTAACTATACAATTAATACACAACATTGAAAAGCAACTCTGTCTTCAACAACTACCCTAATCCCTGTTTCTTCTCTGTTATAAGTTTGATTTTTACCCCGGAGGAGCACTGTGCTGATGGAAATGTTCTATAGCCGAGGTCTGTAATAAGATGGTCACTCAATACACATGGTTAATTGAGTACTTAAAATATGGTTAGTGTGATTGAATAATTGAATTTGTGATTTTATTTTTAACTGTAATGGATTTTAATATAGATAACTACTATGGCTAGTGCTGCTACATTGGACAGTAAAGTTTTACTCTTTCTGAATTGTTGTTTTTTAACTAAATCTGAGCATATCTATGATATATGTATGTATGTGTGGTAAGGAGGCTATAAAATATAATTAAATCTTACTACATTTTATTCTATATCATTTTTCAGTTATTTTCTATATATTCAGACCATGTGTTTATGTGTTTATATGATAATAAATGATCTAACTTCTTGGTTGATTGTCACTTATGTTATAATCTTTGTATAGATTTTTGTCTAAAGTTCAGTTTGGTTTGATATTTATATTACTTTAAGTAGAATGTATTTGATATAAATTATATTTCAGCATATTATTTTCTATTTTCTAGCTTGTTTTGTTTCAAATGTATCTTTTGAAAAGGGCACATAGCTGGATTTTTAAAAAATTCAATCTGATAAATTCTGCCTTTTAAAAAGTGAGAGTATTTCTTTGTTTAAGTACTCTTTAAATATACTTTATCGCCAGAGGAAGGGGGCACAGGGAGAAAAGGGAGTCCTAATATGAAGTGACAGGAGTAGATATGAGTTTGGGTGGTGGGCACATGGTCCTATATACAGATTTTGTAAATTAGTAATCCACACATGAAACCTATATATAATCCACACATGAAACTTATATATAAAAACCTATAAAATAATGAAAAAAGAAAAAAAATACTTGAGCATGCCAGTTGAATGTGTATGTGTGTGTGTGTTGTGTGTGTGTGAACATAGCTAAGTTATGATTAGAAGTCTCAATATCGCGTGCCTAACATTCCTGTGCAGATAATGAAAATCAATTTAGTAGAGAAAAACAGTAACTCTTAATTGATTTAGCTGACTATAAAGCTGTGAGATCTTTTCTCTCTTTAGTTCTATTAATTTCTACAAGCTGGTGCTACTTTTATGATTCCCAATGTCACATATCCTCTTGGGAAGACATTACCTTTCCTTCTTTTTTGGTACCATATATTGAAATTGTAGTAATATATATTGACATTCTTAAATTGAGTTATCAGGCAGATTATAATATAAGCAAGTTTTCCTGGTTATAGTATTCCATTGTAGAGAATATTTTATTTTCAATGCTATAGTCAGAGTGCTACCAGTGGGGAGAGGCCCATGTCTCCATTTGTTGTTAGTGGGAGTAGGCTTCTTGTGATTTCTCAAGAAAAGGAGTTTTCTGAGATTTGCATGGGAGGATGTGGTATTGTAGAAAGCTTTATTTGTGTGGAATCATATCTCTGAGTTTCCAAGGTTTCATTTCCCCTCAGTCCTGTCAAGGAAGAAATTCCATTTTGCCTTTAGCATGGCTAAAATCAGAGACATTGTCCAGAATTGCTGCTCCATATTTGCATACTCCAGTCCAGCATCAGATTAGTCCCCAACTGCAGTCTATTCGTCTATTAGTCCATTGCTTGTGGGGTCTTCATGGCCATGGCCATAGGGACAAATGCAAGGAAATAGGTACAAAAAAGCCCTGTGAGCCAAGAGCCCAAAGAGAGTGAATTCCTTGTTTAGGGAATTTATTCCCAAATTTTCATGTGTTTGCATTGGCTCCACCCACTTTGGCCAATTTATGGTTCCCCAGATTTGATGGACAGGCAAGTACCTTCCCTAGTCACTCTTAACTTCACTATGCATGCATCTATATCCCCTCTGTTTGAACTGCCCACCCCACTATTCCCCCTCAATGTTCTGCAGTGAATCAATCAGTGATTCCCTGGGGAGTGCAAAATTGCAGCTTCCTGGTAAAGCTGCCCACATGGCCATGCTTGTAATATCATATCTGGCCTCCCTTTTGCTCCTTTCCTGTTATTAGTAACTAGCTAGTTACAATGGTATCAAGAGTAAAGCAAGTGTTTTGTGAGCAGTCTGTTTAAGGATAGAAACACAGCTATAAGAAATAGCACATATATTCAATATCTTAAGTATTAGAGATGTATGTTCAGATGGGACTCCCCATACAGCAGACACTGAAATAGAGCTTTCATGTAGGAAGAACACTTGCAGGGATTAAGGGAAGCAGGAATGGGCAAAAAGAGAAGGTGATCATGATGAGGTTGTAAACGAGGTCACAGATGCTCTGAAGCTGGCATGGCCCTTCCAAGCTAACTTGCATTGAAGCCAGGTTGGTGTTTTTGCAATTTAAAAAAACAACAAACAAAATTCAACTGAGTAAATTTGGAGATCTAATTGACTTTATTCAAAGATTCATAAATTGGACATCTAGCAGGTGGAAAGGAGCTCCTAGGAGCTGTAAAAATGGAAGGCATTTTTTAGGCAGAAGAGGGTGAAAAAAGACAGTTTCTAATAAAGTATGGGTTAAGATAAAATCACCTCTCTTTGGGTGAAGGCTGGGGGAACCAGGCTGTAGTACAGATTACCTCACTGATAGTGATCAGGTAATTCCAAAATTAACTGGCTAAAGGTCCCAGACCTGGGAGAGGTTGAAACTGCAATTTTTTAACCCTTAGTTTGCTGACATGGAGCACAGGTGATTCTATTTGGGGCCAATTGTTTCTTTCTTAATAGCATTGACCACTCCCTGAATATGGGTTGTCCCCAAGGAAGAGGTGTAATCTTCAATGAAGCAGTTCCCTTGGCCCAGACAGTTACTGGCAGGAACTAACTTTTGAGCTTTCAGGAGACAATACTCCAAGATGTTAAAAAATGAGTGCTTTCTTCCTGACAGGGGATCTGAGATGCTCACTAACATATCCTCCATAGGATATTACCTAGAAGGCAGGAAGGGTTTGTTTTTAATGCTTTTTATTAGGCACTGGGCTACTAAAATGACATTACTTATAGTGAGCTGTCAGGATGTTTCTGTGGAAGAATATGAAATTTATGTGTTTAAGTTTTTATTTCCTCAATACACTATAGTGCTTAAGCAGCTTCTTAACTTAAAAATTAGAGGTGTCTGATAATACTACTATCAGATAGTGTTACTAACAGCTTTAGTATATCCATTTGTTTCTAGAAAAGAAATAACATGAAAAAGAACACCTAGAGAGATTAGTCTGAGGATGAAAGTGAGTTAATGCTATCAAAAGGAAAGTAGTATTCTCAGAATCAGAGTGCCAGCCATATCAATTACTGACAGTGAGTCAGGTAAGGTACGGACTGAAGAATACCCACTAGATTCACAACCTAGTGGTCCTTGGTTCTTTTTTAGGTGAGTAACTAGGGACAGAAAAAAGCTTGCAAGGAGTGAATAAGTGATTGAATTAATCATAGTGGAAGAAGTATATATGACAATTTGAGCATGTGTCAGTGCTGACCAGAAAGAGCTTATGTAAAGAAAAATGAACAGAACAGGGAAATAGGAGTAACATCTCCCACCATTGAGGAGATGAGAAAAGGTATGTTCCAGAAAGAAGACAGAGTGTGCAAAACTCAAACAGCAATGTGTTTACATTATTGAGCTCTTTTGTTGATTTAAGGGAAGAAAAATGTAAAGAACAATTATATTAATGGCTTAAGTTTAAGTAAACTTATTTAGATAAAGTAACAGAATGTGAAATGTGTAACATTAAAACCAAAACCCAAGCATATAATGTGGAACATACTCTATTTATTATTTTGCTTGTTTGCTTATTTTATATGCCAGCTTTATTTAGAAATCTAGAGCATGTAAATTGTTGAATTTAACTGTTTTCCTGAAAAAAACAACAACACAACAACAACATATAAAAATGAAGACATTGTGTCAACCTCCAAAAAATAATTACTTTATAAAAGCAAAGTTGAGTTTATTTGGGAATAGCAGAACTTCAATTTAGGATAAGCAAGCAATGGCAGCCATGGGCAATTATAGAGAACAAGGAGTAGGGCTTGCTTTATAAAGGGAAGGAGGGAGTTAGGAGGGGAGATTATAAGTGACAGTCCATTGGAGGAAAGTGAGTGTGGAGTGGTGATGACTTCTCATTGGCTGACTTACAGCAGCTCTCAGGGCTGTTCTTGTTGCTAGGCAAGAAGAAACATCTTTTATACTCTTGCTGGAGTACAAAAGATGTTTCTTCCTGTTATGGTTTGCCCAGATATGATGAGTGGTAGAACATAAGAGATCCCCTATAGGGCTTCCTAACTCCATTGTTAAATGAGGTTTCTCTTAGTTATTTTCACAATTGTTGAAATGTGGCAATCCAGGATAAGCAGGGATGTTTTAGTCACAATCCCCTAGTCTTAGTCTGCATTTCTTAACTCTCTACATTTTACATTCATTCATTTAACCAACTTTAACTTAAAAATTAATTATGGGGCACTCAGCTGCTGCACAAAAATTGCTTGTTAGTATGGGAATTCCACTTCCCATATCTCACTCCCACATTGGAATTATTTGAATCATTTTCGTGGGTACTGGTCCAGACTTATCAGGTTAATGCCAGAATCCATTTTAACTGCCAGGGCTAAGTTATACTTCATGTTAAAGTTTTCAGTTATCATCCATACATTGAGAATTCTGAGTAGAGGGGTAACATGATCGGACAAGTTTTGACAAAATCTCTCTTCTGACATGTGATGGAATATTGAAAGGGGGAAGAGTTAAAGTAAAGAAACCATTTGGGAGGTTATCAAATTAATCTAGGCAAAATATGGTCATGGATTGAACTCCAGTGTCAGCAAAGGAGGGGTGAGACATGGTCAAATTCTAGATGCAGTGTGAAGTTAGAGCCAACAGGAACTGCTGACAGAGAGGATGCGGCTATGAGAGAAAGTAATGAGTCATGACTGCCTTTGAGGCTTTTGGCTTGAGCAACTGGAAGAATGAAGTTGACATTAACTGAAATTAGAAAGATAGCAGTGGAAGGAGGCTTGAGGGAGATGATCAGAAGGTTGGACATGTTAAATTTAAGATGCCCATTAGTCATCCAAGTGAGATTGTAATTAGAAGCCTGGAGTTTAAGGGGATACAGGCTAAAGGTAAAATGTTAAGAGTCATCATTCTATAGATGGTACTTAAAGATGACATCACACAGGAAGAGTATAGATAGAAAAGAAGTCCAAGAACTGAGCCCCCGAGCACTCTAAAATTAAGTGTTAGGGAGGAAAAGGAAGAGCCTGCAAAGAAGAAATGACCAGAGAAGTAGGAGGGTAACTGGGGCAGAGAGGTGGGGTGAGCAACTGCTTGGAAGCTGAGCAAAGAAAATAGCTTACATAGGAGGCAGTGCTTAACTGTGTCAAATGTTGCTAACTGGGCAAGCAAGACAAAAACTAACAACTGCATTAAGCAATGTTATCAATTTCAAAGGGTCCCCTGCATTTTCCCATATGACCATGTAAACACCAGCCTGTGACTGTGTCTTTCTGTTATCAGGGAAATTGGGATATCCCCTTCCCCACTAAGTGCTGGGGGGGAGGGAGGAGTGCCTATGATATCTCAAGAAAAAGAATTTTCTGAGACTCCCACAGGAGAATGAGTGATTTTTATTTGCATGGCATTATATCATTGGGTTTCCAAAGTCTGATTTTCTTTAGTCCAATTATAGGAGAAGTATGGCTGGGGTTTCAGTAGAATCTAGAAGCAAAAGTAGGGTCCAGAGTTTCTGTTTCATGTTGCAGCTGGGTCCAGTTCAGCATCAGGCTGATTGCAGTCCATTTGTCCATTGTGTGTGGGGTCCACATAGCCATGGGCCATTCCGCTGAATGTAGAGGAGCAAAGAGAGCGAGCCCCAGGCAACAAGAGTCCCAGGAGAGCCAAGAGCACAGAAGCACACACGAGGGAACTCTTGTTTAGGGGATTAAATATCCCAAATGTCATGCCCTTGCAGTAGCCATGCCCATTCTGGCCAATGACCTGTTCCAAGGTGACTGACTGGTAAGTACCTTCCAACATCAGCCCAACATTACTGGGCATGTGTCTACCTTCCCTTTGTCCAGAGACCTTTCCCTTAGAGATCTGCAGGGAATAGACTGGTGACTCCCTGGGGAGCATAAAGCTATAGTTTCCTGGAAAAGCTGTTTAAGTGACATGCCTATAATACTTGGCCTTTCTTTTGCTCCTTTTGTTATTAATAACTGGTTTATTTATAACATTATCTCCGCTAGGAAACAGAAATTCTTGCATATTAACAACCATTGTTCATTAAGCTTGTGTGTAATTTTGTAGGTTAGTATAAAAATCCATCCTGAATTTCAAATAGCATTCAAACATATTTTGACAGTTATTTAGGTGGTGAACTCCAAATTTAGTATACCAAATATTCATAATTTGAAGTTTTATTGTTTTCTTCTTTTTTCAACTCAGTTCATCTAAATAAATGCCATAGAGAACACCAATACCCTTGGAAGCCAAATGCCAACATCTGACATGCTTAATAAAAGGTTTCCTTTTGAAGTAAACTCACATATCATATTACATACAAAACTAATCTCTCAATTTTATATAAAGGACCATAATAGCAGTTTTTTTGTTTGTTTGTTTGTTTTTGGAAAATATATATCTTATAAAAACACAACTTGAGTAACACAGGCTTAAATCAATAGAATTCTACAATTTATAAAATACCACAGACCTGGTGCATGAAATTTGTATACGGTGGGGAGGGTGTCCCTCAGCCCAGCCTGCACCCTCTCCAATCTAGGACCCCTCAGGAGATGTTCCACTGCCCGTTTAGGCCTGATCCTGGCAGTTGGACATCCCTCTCACAATCCAGGCCTGCTGGCTCCTAACCACTTACCTGCCTGCCTGCCTGATTGTCCCTAACTGCTCCCCTGACCAGCCTGATTGATGTATAATTGCTCCCCTGCTGGCATTATCATCCCCAACTGCATTCCCCTGCAAGGCTGAGGAGACTGGGGGACTCCGGCTAGATGAGGCATGGCTGAGGGGACTGGGCACTGCCATCTTGTGCCTGTGGATGCTGCCATCTTGTGAGGGCATGGAAGTCAATTAGCATATCCCCTCTATTAGCTGTGGGCACCACCAACTTATAAGGGTGTGATGGTAAATTTGCATATTCCCTTTTTATTAGGTGGGGTGGTGCTGGCAAAATGAGGTTTACAGTTGTTCATAAGGAAAAAGACCTACAAGTTATAATTATTACATAGTTTTATTAACCCTGTGTTTTGTATACTCACAACTATAAACCTATCTTTGCCAACTCCTGCATTTGCATATATAACATCATCTACCAATAGTATGAAAACTATCACCAGCCAAAGGAGGCTGTTTTGTGTATTATATTATGTGGCTGTCTTCCCTTCACATTACCTGGATTAGTCTTTGGTAACAGACATCTTAGGTAGGGTGCTGTTTTCACAAGAGTACTAATAAAATGTTCTGTAAAACATGAAATAGGATTCATACAATCCTCCCTAGTCTTCTGTACTAACAAGACTGAGGCACTGTGAGTGGTCAAAAGGATGGGCAGAGTTCCCAAAGTTCAGCTTAAAACCCCATGGGGAGAAAAGGTGCTGTTCATTACAGATGCTCTGCTGGGAGCCCTGAAGGCTGAACAGCTGAGAATCAGCCTAATTGATTCAAACCTGAAGCACAGGGCCATTTTATGAAGGCAAGAAAAAAAAGTCATGAATAGAGAGAGCATTGTATCTTTTTTAAAAAATATATATTTTATTGATTTTTCACAGAGAGGAAGAGTGATAGAGTTAGAAACATCGATGAGAGAAAACATCGATCAGCCACTTCCTGCACACCCCCAACTGAGGATGTGCCCACAACCAAGATACATGCCCTTGACCGGAATCAAACTTGGGACTCTTCAGTCTGCAGGCCGATAGAGAGCATTGTCTTTAAAAGAACAAATAGATTCTATATTATTTTATACTAGAGTCCCGGTGCACAAAATTCATGCACGTGGGGGGTGGTGGTGTGTGTCCCTCAGCCCAGCCAGTACCCTCTCCAATCTGGGACCCCACAAGGGATGTCCGACTGCCCATTTCTTTTTGTTTCTGTTTTTGGCTCTGGAGGTTTTTATTTTATTTTTTAAATTTAATAAATCTTTATTGTTTAGATTATTACAATTGTTCTTCTTTTTCTTCCCCCATAGCCTCCACCTGGCTCTCACCCCACCCTCTTTCCTTATTTCCCCCCCATTGTCCTTATCCATAGGTGTACAATTTTTGTCCAGTCTCTTCCCGCACACCCCTCACCCTTTTCCCCCTATGAATTGTCAGTCCACTCCCTTTCTACGCCCCTGATTCTATTATATTTACCAGTTTATTATTTATCAGATTATTTAATCACTTGATTTTTTGATTCACTTGTTGATAAATATTTGTTGTTCCTATTTTTTATCTTTAACATTTTCTTCTTCTTCCTCTTCTTAAAGAGTATCTTTTCAGCATTTGGTGTTGATGAACTCCTTTAGCTTTTTCTTATCTGTGAAGCTCTTTATCTGACCTTCAATTCTGAATGATAGCTTTACTGGGTTGAGTAATCTTGGTTGTAGGTTCTTGCTATTCATCACTTTGAATATTACTTCCCACTTCCATCTGGCTGCATCATTTCTGTTGAGAAATCAGCTGACAATCATATGGGTGTTCCCTTGTAGGTAACTATCTGTTCTTCTCTTGCTTCTTTTAATACTCTCTTTGTCTTTTGTTCTTGGCATTTTAATTATGATAGGTCTTGGTGTGGTCCTCTTTGGATTTCTTTTGTTTGGGGTTCTGTGCACTTCCTGGACTCATAAGTCTATTTCTTTCACCAGGTGGGGAAAGTTTTCAGTCATTATTTCTTCAAATAGGTTTTCAGTATCTTGCTCTCTCTCTTCTTCTGGCATCCCCCTAATTCTGATGTTGGTACACTTGAAATTGTTCCAGAGGCTCCTTACACTATCTTCAAATTTTTGGAGTCTATTTTCTTTTTGCTTTTCCAGTTGAATGTTTGCTTCTTTGTATTTCAAATCTTTGACTTGATTCTTGCATTCCTCAAGTTTGCTGTTAGGTCTCTGTATAATATTTTTAATTTCAGTTAGTGTATGTTTAATTTCCAGTTGGTCCTTTTTCATCTCCTCTTGGGTCTCGCTAAAGTGGTCCATCTTTTCCAGGAAATTCTTGAAAAACCATGGTTTTGAACTCCATATCCAGTAGTTTGTTTTCCTCCATTTCTTTCATTTGTGATCTGTTTCTTTGTCTCTGTGTTTTCGCTGCTTCCCTGCGTTGGGAAAGTAGCTATGTGTGCTAGGTGTCCTATATGGCCCAGTAGCTCTGCCTCCCCAGTTACATGAGGTGGACACTCTTGGGGCACCTCTTTGTGGACTGTGTGCATAACCTTGTTGTAGTTAAGTCTTGATTGTTGTTGGTATCACTGGGGGAATTGACCTCTAAGCCAATTGATTGTAAGGATCAGCTTTGTCTATGCTGGAGAACTTCTGTGCTAGAGTCAGCCTTATGATACAAGACTTGCAAAATTGCAAAAGCCTCTGTGTTCGCCTTGGATGGGGTGGAGTTTCAGGGCTGAGCAGATAGCCTTGGCTTCTCATCAGTTCTGCCCTATGTGGCCCCTAGGTCTCAGTGTCCCACAGTAATCTCTGCAGCCCTCTCTGTGCATACATTCCTGTGCCTCCAGACCACTGCCTTTTGTGTCTCACCTGTGGTTCCGTGAGCTCTGGGGACCGATATGAGTCTGGGTCCAGAGGGTCTTGCCCTAAACTGGGGTTCAGGGCAGTCAGAAGTGGGGTTCAGTGGAGTTGGGAAGTTATGTATTCCTCCTGCTAGAGAAAGCCAGTGGCACAATCAGCAATCAGTCCTCTCTGCGCTCACTGATGCATATGCACCTTCAGACCTCTGCCTTTCACGGCTCCCCTGAGTTTCCCTGAGTTTCCGTACACACCTCCCTTTTTTTGATAGTCCACGTTCCCCCCATATGAGTCTCATCTAGAACTGTGGTCCAGTGCAGTCAGAACTGGGTTCAGTGTAATCAGGAGTTTCTGTTTTCCTCCTGCTAGAGGAAGCCAGCCAGGCCCACTGCCACCCATTCTCTCTATGTGTTTGTCTCCATACCTCAGCATTTGTAGCTCCTCTGAGTCCCTATGAGCCCCTCTCTTTCCTTCTAGTTGTAGAATTTAAACTCAGAGAGCTTTCTTATGGTTCTGGGTGATGTCCATTCTATCTTGTAGCTGTAGTTTTGAAATTGTTGTGTGAAGCAGCAGTACAGGTGTACATCTATGCTGCCATCTTGGTTCATTCTCCTGACTGCCAATTTAGTGCTGATCCCAGTAGGATTGGGCCTAAATGTGTAGTCAGACATCCTTTTCATAATCTAAGATTGCTGGCTTCCAACTGCTTACCTGCCTGCCTTCCTGATTGCCCCCAACCACTTCTGCCTGTAAGCCTGATCACCCCCTAATCACTCCTCTGCCAGTCTGATTGATGCCTAACTGCTCCCCTGCCAGCCTATTTGCCCCTAACTGCCCTCCCTTACAGGTCTGGCCACCCCTAATTACCCTCCATTGCAGGCCTTCTTACAACTAACTGCTCTCTCCTACAGGCTGGATCGCCCCCAACTGCCCTCCCTTGCAGGCCTGGTCCCTCCCATTTGCCCTCTCCTTCTGGCTTGATCACCCAGCCCTCCCTTGCAGTCCTGGTTCCTCCCAACTGCCCTCCCCTCCTGGCCATTTTGTGGTGGTCATCTTGTGTCCCCATGGAGACAGCCATCTTTTACCACATAGAGGAAGCCATCTTGTGTGTTGGAGTGACAATTTGCATATTACTCTTTTATTAGGTAGAATAGAGGCCTGGTACAAGGGTAGGACAGCTGGTTTGCCCTGAAAGGTGTCCTGATTAGGGTGGAGGTTCCCTTGGAGCATGTAGCAGCCTGAGCAAGGGGCCTGTGGTGGTTTGTAGGCCAGCCATGTTCCCCAAGTAACACAAGTGGGGGCCCTGATATCTGGGATTTATTTATCTTCCATAATTAAAACTTTGTAGCCTTTAGTGGAGGAGGCCAAGGCAGGCCAGTGCTGCAGAAGCTTGGCTTCCTCCATCACGTGGAGCAACTCAAGCCTCCTGTTCTCTCCAGCTCTGTGGCAGCCACCATTTTTGTTAGGATTTATTTATCTTCTATCTTGAAACTTTGTAGCCTTGAGAGGAGGCCTAGGCTGACCATAGTGTGCAGAAAGCTTGGCTTCCTCCTTTGCTGGGGAAACCCAAGCAACCTGCTTGCTCCATGGCCACAGCCATCTTGGTTGGGTTAATTTGCATACTCGCTCCTGAATGGCTGGGGGGCCTAGCTTGTGGTATAATGGAGTGGTGGTTAATTTGCATATCACTCTTTTATTAGATAAGATATTCCATTGCTCTACTTAATCTCATAAATTATAAAATATACAAGGAAAAAAATCAAGAGTCCCTTATATAAATAATTCAAGTAAATGTATAATGTGGATTTCTGGCTTAAGTTTATCAAAACAAGCAAACACACAAAGAATAGTTGCTAAATACATCATCTTAATTCATAGTGTGACTGTTGAATTATTTGAATAGGAGCTTGATAACACCTTAAGCACTGCATATCAACCTATAGTGCAAGATTTATTATTGTTTCCTTTTCGATACTTAAAAAGCATTTAATTTATTCTGTTTTTCATGAATGTTCTATTCTTTCTTGGGGTTATCGATGCCTTTTTTATTTTTTTAAATCAGGAGCATACTATTACTGCTTACCATCCTTTCCCTTTGTATGTATAGAATGGAAGGAGTACAATGAGATAAAACACGTATCAGTTTTTGTGGAAATACATGATATCACAGAATTAAAAACATTTTCAGTTTCCTAAACTGCAATCTACTGCCTACGCGAACCTCAAGAGAGCTTGGTGCACAAAGCAAAGCTCAAGAATAACTATGCAGTCTGACTATAGAGTTCACAGTCAGCCTAAAGCTAAAGCAAGAATTTAAAGAGATAGGCAAAGAGTTTCATCTTAGGGAAATCCATGGCAAAAATTCCCATGGAATTAATACAGGTTGAGATTCTGGCTGCCAGCAGTTATGTTCAAACAGGTAAAAAGAACTCCATGTATAATACATTTTCAATTTTGAGCTCTGTGTGTCTCCCATTTCCATATAAAGTACTGCCACTGAAATTAATCAGTGCCACTGGATCTCTCATGCCACTGAGAGAGCAGTCACCCTGACACTTTTCCTGTAAAGACTTCTATCAGAGGCCTTCCACAGTCCATCACTTCCCTTCATTAAGTCCATGGCAAAGCAGCGACCATCAATGCAAGTGCAGCAATGCATACCAAGTGGGTTCAAACATCTTAGTAACTTCATGTGGAATTTATATCAGCAACCTGGGAGCCTCAGTCTAACATGAGATCTTTTTATTACAGCTTTCTTATATGGATGTATTTTTTCTTAGGTAATGTTAACAACATTTTTAAGAAAATATATTTTCTTAATTTTTTTTTTTTACAGAGAGGAAGGGAGAGGGATAGAGAGTTAGAAACATCGATGACAGAGAGATGGATATCAGCTGCCTCTTGCATGCCCCCTACTGGGGATGTGACCGCAACCAAGGTACGTGCCCGCAACCAAGGTCCATGCCCTGACCGAAATCGAACCTGGGATATTTCAGGCCAACGCTCTATCCATTGAGCCAAACCGGTTTTGGCAACAACATTATTTTTATTACTATTGTAAAGTTAAAGTGTTTTATTTGGTTCACTCAACTGGCCATATATTGCATACCTACTGCATGGTAGACGTTGCACCAGGCATGAAGGATGCAAAGTTCCCAAGACACGGCCCCTGCTTTCTAACTAGTAATTCTTCAATATAAGAGTGATTGTTAGCTCTCAGTTAACTTGAGATTAGCAAATGTACATGTAGACAAAGTAGCATTTGGAGGCTAAATAAATGTAGTTCACACCCACACTCACATACATATATACAATTTTTGAAAGATGTGTGGGCACTATTGGGATAAGAATATTTAAATTTAGGTTAATTAATGCTAACATTTTGTTATTAAGCTTTTTCTTAATCAATGAGCCTCAAAATTGCAACTCAGATGATATGAGAATTCATGATTTTTTTTACATTAAAATGAGCCTGCTGATTCAGAGGTGTTCAAATTTACTGTTTTAGAGGTGTATGTGTGCATATATATATATATATATATATATATATACATATATATATATATATACTATCTATACTTTCTCACTATAGTGCTATTTGACACATATCCACTTACATGTGCCTTTAGAAACATTCTTGTAGATATTGACTTCTTGTGATAGCTGTTTGGTTTGTTTGTTAAATTAAATTTCAACCCATCACAGTGCTTTCTCTGGTACACAGAATGTCACTGAAAATAATAGTTTTTATAGATTTTTCCCCATTGTCTTCTGGATGGTAACAGGTACTTAGCTACAAATCAAAATATATATATATATTTCAGGAAGGAATGGGATAGCATTTTCTTTGTTGTACTAAAAACAAAGGTGGCATTAAAGCATGAACTATAGCATCTATCTCTAATTATGCCTTTTGGTCTGAATTTCTTAAGACTTGTTTTGATTAAATTGCTTTTAATTAGGATGTGAGAACAAAATCACTCAAAGACTTCTAGAAGTTAAATGTATTGTTATATCAGTCAGAAGCATTTCTTAGTCAAACACAACAAAAGAGGACAAGCGACCAAGCAACTCTAAGACTACAATTCTTAATAATGTCCATCACATTAGGTTTATAGAAAATTAGAGGTCCAGTGCTTGAATTCATCCACTTGGGGGTGGGAAGTTCCTTCAGCCCGGATTGGGAAAGGGTGCATGCCAGGCTGAGGGAACCTACTGGTGCAGGATTGTGGCTAGAAAGGGACATAAGAGGCTGGCCAGCTGGGAAGGGACCATGGGAGGGCTCCAGGGCATGTCTGGCTCATCTTGCTCAGTCCCAATCCACTGGACCCCAGAGCAAGCTAACCTACAGGTCAGATTATCTGCCCCCTAGTGGTCAGTGCACATCATAGCAAGCAGTTGAGTGGTCTTAGCATATCATTAGCATATTACACTTTGATTGGTTGAATGGCTGACTGGACAACCAGACACTTAGCATATTAGGCTTTTATTATGTAGGATAGTTCTTGAACATTAGAATGGCACTGTACCATACTAGGTGCTGGTGATAAAGTAATGAAGGATAGGCCTTTGCACTTGAAGACCCAGTGGCCTGGGGGGTAGGACCAGTAAACAGAATGGATGCATGGATTGAGTAGCAGTTCCATAGGAGTTACGCCATGGTGTTTCTGAGAGGACTTTTTTTTAACAGAAATAAGTGTGGAAGGAGGACAGAGAAGGCAGCTTAGACTTGGAAAATCAGCTCATAGTTAAGAGATGAAAACTGACAATGGTGGAGGTGGGGATTCTTGGTAGAGTGTCAAAGGGCAGAAGTATGGTGATGATATTGGGAGTGGAGGTGGAGAGAAGGGAATAGATTTCTGGTGACTTAGAAGGTAGAATGTGAAAGGTATTTGGTGGTCATAGATTTATTGCTGAGAATGAGGGAGGAAAGGGCTCCTGTATGCAATCCTATTTGTGAAACTGGGTGAGTGATCACGATCTTCACTGAAGAGCCAGGGTTTAGGGTGTACTTACAAGAATGTTCAGTTTTGAATATAATAAAATTGGGGTGATATAGAAACATATAAATTGAAATAAACAATTGGGGGAAAAAGACAGAAAAAATGGCCAGAGAAGTAGGAAAAAACCACATACCTAGGAATATATGTATATGCTAGGAAACTAGGAATGTATGTAAGTAGTTCTCCTGAAGAGACCATATTCTATGTTGCTGAATGATGATGAGAGACTTTAAAAGATTTGTGAATTGCAAATAGTCATTCAACATGGTCAGGAATGTGGATAAGAATTTGTGTTTAATTGTAAATAATCATGATTTTTCTTTTAAAGTAAATGACATACCTTTGATAGATTTTAAGTTCTAACCTGGTTTAGTTTAAAATGGCCTTTTTTGATGGATGGAGACTTGACTTGGAGTGGTAAACACATGATACAGTGTATAAATGATATGTTATAGAATTATGAATCTGAAACTGCTATAATTTTGTGAACCCAGTGTCACTCCAATAAATTCAATGAAAAGGAAATAAATGGCCTTTGAAGGTAAACCTGGGGTCATATTTAGGTTTAAAAATAAGAGTACTTAAAGGTAATTCTGCAAAACCAGAGTAATCTTAGTTTGGTTTTATGAAATAAAAGTGGAGTTAGAGTGAAGAAAATGGCTTATTTAAAATGAGAGCAGCCAAGCATAATTAAAACTATTTCTAACTCTTAGCGTGTATATATATATATATATATATTATTTGTATATATATGTATATATGTGTGTGTATACACACACACACACACACACACACACACACATATAGTTAGTTAGCTGATTATATAATTATTTTAATGGTTATAACTGACATTATCATTATTGTATCATCAGCAGCCATTTCTTAACTATCCACATGAGATGGCATAATTTGGAAGAACTGTAGCCTTGCTCAATGGAGATTTATAGTCAGTTATTTAATGTGTTTCTTAAATGCCATATTTGCTCTTATAAATGAATACTGAATGTAGCAACCCAACATAGAATTTTACCAGCTTCTTTCACAGGAGATAATGTCTATCTCTTTAAATGTTGGTTCTTTTTAAAACCAAGAAAGGAAAAGAAACAGGCATGATTTATTTGTACTCTTTTATCTTTCTTACATAACATTTGATTAGGTAATCTCAAAAACAAATTCATTGATCAAATATACAATATTCACTGGTTTTTTCAAAAAGTATATAAAACAGATTAATAAATACATAATGGAGAATCAGTCATTGTATATCAGTATTGGATACTTAAGTAGATGGCAATTTTCTCAGTTTAAGTAGAAGAAAACAATAATTGGAGGAATTAAAACTAAAACAATGAAGTCATACAATGTTATACCTATCAGTTTACAGAGAATAAAAAGTGTTGGCAGCAATGTGGAACAGGGAGACTCACACTGATGGTGAAAAGATGAGTAGATGCCACTGCTTTGAAGAACGACTCAAAAATGGGTTAGTAAATGTATATCATTTAACCCAGGAACTCTACTTCTAGGTATATATCCTAAAGTCATTATTGCACAGAGTATTAGGAGAAACATACTACATTGTAAAAGAAAAATTAGTAAATCAAACAAATAAGAAACAAACAGGAAAAACTTATATTCCAAATATCCATCAATGGGAGAACAGGTGAATAAACTATGGTGTACAATAGAATGTTACAAAGCAATTAAATGTACAAATTGGAGTTTTGTGGGCAAATATGAATGACGTTTAAAAACACAATTATAAGAAAACAATGTAGAAGGAAACATTTGGTATACTACTATATGTAAAGTTGAGAGAGTAAAATGAAACTCTAGATTCATATGGATCCCTACTTATAAAGTAAAAATATAAATCATGTGTTAAAAGCATATATTTAAAAATTGTACTAGTGTTTTCCTCTGCAGGATGAGCAAAAGACAGGGATGGAAACAAAGAAGGGTGAACATAGACTTACCACTATGACTTCAATACTTTGATTCTTTGAAACAGAGGGAAATTCAAAAATTTTAGTTATCTGGTAGACATATGTTTTCTATTATACTAATTCTAAGACATCTCTGTTTTCTTGAAGTAATTTGTAACTTGATAAAAGTACTTGAAATGCCCGAGGTTATAGTTTTCTGTTAGCACAGCCAGTATTAGGGAGCGTCTGGTTGTCATCCCCAGAACGGAGCAGGCAGGAGTCAAGTGCACAGGTGTACCAACTGCCTGAGCAGAAAGATACCAAGTGAACATTTGCCATCCACACTGTGATCACAGATGTCACCCACAAACAATGTTAATAGCTAACAATTTTAAGCACTGATTAGATATTTTGCTGTTTTTTTATTTGGATTAATTACAGCACTGCCTTGAAACTGATAAGATGAAACAAGAGTCATATTTAAGTGAGACCTAAAGTGCTTTCAGTGGACTGCACATTCCTGAAAGGGAGTGTGGGTTGCAAATGCATTCAAAAGGCCAGTGCATAATGTGCTTTAGATGAAATGATGCCAGAAAAACAGATACCATTCTACTCTATTTGTAGTCAAATTCTTTCCAATTTAGACTGATTTAAATGGTAGCTTTTGTATAAAATATCAAAGCTCTTGAAAGTCAGATTTAAAGTCTGTTGATCACAGTAAAGGAAAGGATTGGAATGAGAATAAACTGATAAAAAGAAAGTAACCTATTTCACTTCAGAATGTGTATCAAACCATTTCAATAGATCATGGAAAGTTTGTAGTTAATGACGATAATGGTCATTTATTGAATGAACAGTTATTGTGTGCCAGCCACTGTTCTAAGAGCTTGAAAACATTAATTCATTTTATCTTTCACAAAGACCCTGTGAGTGAGGAGAAAAATCCTCACACAGATTTTAAGTGATTTTCCCAAGTTAACAGAAATTGTTTGTAATGAGGTCAGGATTCCAGGGCTTAAATTCTTATCCACAATGCAAAAAGCTGACAGTCATGGTTTGTGAAAGTGATAAAAAAAATATACTCACGAGTGAAAAGACGACAACATCATCATTTAGTAGCCATAAGAATATACTCTACCAAGAAAACCCATATAGACAACTAGTAAGAAAATGTACTAGTGAAATAGTAGTCATGATCAAAGGAAAGACAACTGAATGGTCATTTTCCTATTTAATAACATCAACATAGTAACATCAAGGAGATGAAACTGAACTCTAAAGAAATTAATGAATTGATGCAAGGACACACATCTCATACCTGGTGTAGCTGGCATTTGAACATATGTCTGTGGACCCCAGTTACATATCTTTGTACCACACCACACACTCCTTGGGCATTCATGTTCTCATTGTGTCTGGTAGAAATATTGTGAGATGCTATTTTTATCCCTTATTACATTTCTCAATGAAACCCCTTGCTACTCGGTAAAAGTGAAGTAAAGAGAACTGCAAAGAGGGACATGAGTCCTGGACTCCACAAGAAAACAATTCATTGGTGGGCATTGTGTAGAGAGTGAAGACATAGACACATTGCATTTTGCCATTCCCTCACTCAGCTGTTGCCCTTCAGTGATACGAGTCATGTGGGAAGAATGAAAAACCGTGTGGCCAAAGGGTCAAGCACCTTAAACTGATGGAAATGTGTGGATTTCTGTCTTTTGGGAAAACTGGACTGTAGCAAATCTGGAGCAGAATAGCAAAAAAGAGTCCCTGGGGAGTAAGTACTGGCCTATATATATATATCAGTCCACTGGCAATAAAGAAATACTAATTTTAGTACAGAATTCCCAAGGGTTAGGAGAATGTACTGCAGCAGCAGAGTATTCAAACAATTTTGGAATCAGAGCTGGAAAAGAGAAGATGTCAGCAGAGAGGGCAGGAAAAATATCTGACAGAAGCTTCAGTCTGTGATTTCACTATGTGTAGGTGGGCCACGAGAATAACAAGGAGAACAAGGTGGAGCAATAGGGAAGGGCAAAGCTTTTTTTCTGACCAGTGCATCCATCCAAATTAGACCTGAGAGGCCCCGTTACAAACAGCAAAGTGCTCTGCAAATAATGGCCGTGACTACAAATTAAAAACAAAAGGAACAGCTTTAAGATATGCACAGTATATCATAATCTATTCATAAAGCACCAGCAGGTTTAGCAGCACAAAGTGATAGTAATCTCTGTAAATACCATTGCATACAAGTAAAGAATGCATATGTAGAATGCATATTACAGCCTTTATGCTAATCTGTGTGGCAGGATTCCTAAGGAAAGTCCAAGAAAACAATTTTTAGCATGTCAGCAGGAAGCTGAGGGAACTCCTCTAAGGAGAGTGCAGGTTTTCATTTTATTGATAGGATTGACTAATAGTTAAGACAATGTTTTGATGTGATTACTTCACATACATTTAAATTATTTCTTCTCACTAGAGGGAGTTGGACTTAATAACCTTTATTCTCGAGCAGGATTTAAATAATTTATTTCACCAAAAGGAGAAAGGAAGAATACTGATTATGCATCAGGCATTATGCTAGTTGCTGTACAGGCATTATTTTGTTACTCAATTTAAGTCTCCCAATTTAAGAATGGAAAATAAACTGAGGTAGAGAGGGTTTTCCCCAGGTGATAAGGCTAAAAGTAGTAGAACTGAGATGTAAAGAGTTTGACCTGGCTCCTTGAATTATGCAACACTACCCTTCACATGCTCTCCAGAAGAGCAGGGAACCTGGGCAGGGAGTGATTAGCCACTTTCTGTCAGAGATGTCAAGGAAAACACCAGGAGAAGGATGGGGAATCCCTGCTCCTGTAGATTAGGAGTCAGCAGATCTGCATTTATTTATGCAAAGGCACTCCAGCAAGACAAATGTGTTATGAACTGACAGTCTGCACTGTTCTTATTCATTCTATGAATAATTCCATTTTCTTCCAGGTATGGTTAGACTCTGAGAAGTAACAATGGACTCAGATATATTAGTGGTTCATTTCCTCAATGCTGGACCACTGGTTTGGACACTGATCTTGTCCCTTATATGTGACATAATATGTGGCACACAATAGATTTTCAATATGCCGATTTGTGTTGAAAGAATGAATGTTAGATGATCACTGTTTTCTGCCATTACCACCTAAGTCTGTGACTTTGAGGAAGTAATTTTATTCATCTGATTCTGTAGAAGTCCAGGTAATTTTTGAGTTCCTATTTCATACTTAGGTATGCTCAGGTGCATCTATGCTAGTAACATAGCCAATTATTTAAATAGACTAGAAGCTGGTGCATGAAATTGGTGCACTAGGGGGAGGTGTGTGTCCCTCAGCCCAGCTTGCACTCTTCAATCTGGGATCCCTCTCACAATTCAGGACTGCTGGCTCCCAACTGCTTGCCTGCCTGCCTGATTGCCCCTAACTGCTTCTGCCTGCCAGCCTGATCACCCCTAATCACTCTCCTGACAGACTGATTGATGCCTAACTGCTCCTCTAACAGCCTGATTGCCCCTAACTGCCCTCCCTGCTAGCAGGATCTCCCCCAACAGCCCTCCCCTTCTGGCAGTGTTGTCGTGGCCATCTTGTGTCTACATGGGTGCGGCCATCTTGTGTGTTGGAGTGATGGTGAATTTGCATATTGCCTCTTTATTATATAGGACTAGTAGCCTGATGCATGAATATTTGTGCAAGAATGGGCCTTCCCTCCCCTGGCTGCCGGCACTGCCTTCCCTCTGGCCTGAAGCTGCCTTTCTGCCTTTGCTCTGGCCTGGAACCACTATTCTGCCTTTCCATGCTGCCCAGAGGCCCAGAGCTGCTGGGGCGGTGTGGAATGCCTGTGTCATCACCATGGCAATGACACAAGCATCCCACACCACCTCCGGCTGCTAGGCACCTGCACATGCAAATTAATCCACCATCTTTGTTGGGTTAATTTGCATATTCCTGATTGGCTGGTGGGCAATGGAAAGATATGGTCAATTTGCATCTTTCTTTTTTATTAGTGTAGATAACTGTAATACACTTAGAGAATACATGAGAGGGACAAAAACGCTATTGTTTTCATTTAATTGTATTTGTTGCTTGAAATCCTCTCCCTTTCCATGTATTCTTATTTTATAAATTATTACTCATTCTTAAGATCATTATGAGTTGTTTTCTTTTATGTCAGTTTGTATATAGCTTTTTTTATCTAGACAACAACCTCTAGAGTATGTGATTGATAAAGGCTTTTGGGAAAAATACATTTGTATAATTTCTTTGAGTTATTGGAGGGACATATGCTACACACAAATATATATTATTAGAATTCTAGTCACACTGATGGAAACATTAAATGGTTGAGTGTTCAGGGATTCTACTTCAGGAGATTAGCCCCAATAGAAAGGCACACATTATTTTCAATAACTACATTATGGTATAAATTAACTTTCAAAGTAAGAGGTTAAATTTTATGCTTTGAAACTAAGTTCTACATTAAAAGAATCAGTTTTAATTTCATTTTTATTTTCCAATGTTTACAAAACATGATCAAATATATCACAAGGCCTCCCTATAAGTAATAGAAACATTACCTGTGATGTTATAAATGCTATTTCATTACATAAGGCACACATAGGTGCTTAAAAGTATAGTATATGTTGATGCTGAACTATGTTTAATGAAATGTAGGAAGTACACATATAAGAGATATTTTAAATTCTGACCGTTACTTTAGTATGTAAATATGTAAAGGTGAAGTAAATGAATGGTAATATTTTTACAAACAAATGTAATTTTTATATAACAAAATAGCATATAATAATTAAAAATTTAATTAAGCAAAAATGACATCAGCTTTTAATTTAAAAACAAAGCTTTACTTAATATAACAGGTAGTATTTTATAGACTACTAGTTCTATAGAAGTCCCGGTAATTTTTGTTATTAAAGAATAACAACATTGTGACTATTAAAGATAACGTGTTTAGAAATTTAAATGTTTAGAAAGCTGCCTGATTCAATATATTTATTCTTAGAATATGCTATGTAAAACCAATAGTATTTGATTTGAACATAAAGTCAAAAGGTATATCAGCAAAGCAATGTTAAGGAGGAAATAAAGACATTGGTAAACAAAATAAACAGATCAAGAAGCAAATACATGAGTGTTGACAGATTATGAAGAAAAGGATTCAAAAGTTTCAGAAAACTTTGAGATTAAGTAAAGGGGAAATTAACAACCAAATATGAAAATATATCTTGTATTTATTTTGGAAATTCATCAGCAAGAAACTGGAAATATTTTCTAATATTCATCTGACTTTAAATTTAAGTACGTATTCACACAAAATTCTTTAAAAACTGGATTAGAACTAGAGGGCCATCGTTTTACTAATTTTTATATTATATTACTTTTTAATATATTTTTATTGATTTCAGAGAGAAAGAAAGAGGGAGCTAGAGATAGAAACATCAATGATAGAATGTCAGCTGCCTCCTGCACACCCTCTACTGGGGATTATGTGCTCTGAGTGTGAATTGAACTGTGACCTTCTGGTTCATAGTCAGTGCACAATTACTCAGCCACAACAGCCAGGCTATCTTTTTATTTTGGGATTCCCAGTATCACATTAAGCAAACTAAAAGCTTGCTCTGTATAGATGCATATGCATGAGCAGCCAACAAAAAAGATGATTTGCAATAATATGAGAAGGAAAAGAACCAGCCTGTAAAGGCCCAAACATGTGTTTAAAAATAAAATGAGTCAGTGACTCCTCACTACCTATAAAAAACTCGGAGTGGTAAGAAAGTGAGATCCCACCAAAACAAGGGGAAAGCTTAAGAGTATGCATACATGAAAAATGAAAACTAGGAAACCTCCCTGTGGCAAATATGTAAATCCAATGAATACAAAGTGGTTTACCCTTTTTGTAATGAAACCCTGAGATAGTATACATAGTTCCATTTGACAAGAAAGTTGTTGATATTTAAGAATTACTTTTGTATTTTAACCTATCAGATCTTTGTGAGCATGCATTAGTCAAAACCATTCACTACCTCCCTCTAAGAAATTAGTTAATATATGTGCCTAGTTGTTACAGTTCTCTCATAGCCACTGTCTGTAAATAATGATATTTCTTTAATCACTGACTTGAACTACAAGTTTTCTAGATTATCATCTCTCTTTAGATTGCCTGAGGAATAAAACTGAAGAATTCCAGAGTCTTCTTTTCATGTCTAACAAATATTACCCACTAAAACCAACTTATTGGAGAATCAGAAAAAAACATATTCAGTGGGAATTCAATTTGTAAATAAAACCAACAAATTATGTTATATATAATTGAGAGTGACTGCTAAAAGTACGTTAATACATTTTCTGTAGATCTCTCTGATTTCCTTCCCATACTGTTAAATGAACTTATTGTATTTAGATAAGCAATTAAGGTAGGAAATGAAAAACCTGAGACTTCTGTAATAATTAATTATTTTGCACATTGGACAAAAGGAAAGCTCTACTGAATGCAAAGTGGAAAGTGTATTTTGTTATGTTCTCATCTTTGAGACTTAGGAGAGAGAAATTGTGTGGAGCTTGACTCATTAAAACTATGTTCTTGTCACACATTAGCAGTAAAACTTCAATTTTTCCTCACCCCTAAAATAATAAAATAATAACTATGGAGTAGATGGCAGGGACAATTAAAAAAATAGACATTGCTTAAGGGATCAGGAGATTAAGATTCCAGCTCAGTATGTGCCACTAGTTGGCTGGCTGGCATTTCAGGACATTTTTAGCCCTCTCTTTACTAATTTCAAGTTCAAAGGAGGTGGATTATACAGCCTCTACAATACTCTCTAACTCTAAAAATTTTATAGATCTATCCCATATTAAGGCAAAAGCTTGTAATGTGAAATTAAAAATAATTATTTTTGAGTATATACTGAAATAATTAAAATGCAATAAAATGCAATTAAGTATTATTACCACTTTGATGACTATTGTGCTCTGATCTCTCTCTGTGTGTGTGTGTGTATGTGTAGATGTTCCTGCTGTTATTTATATTTTCACTGATGTATAACCAGCTTTTTAACCACCATTTTAATGTAACAATTGATATTTTCTTTCAATCAACTCAGGTTTTACTTAAGTAAAGCTATCAATAATATCCATAAAGTACATTTTACTAGTTTCATTTGTTATAATGCATAGTAAAATAGATACATAAGTTTTTAATGCACTGCTTAATCTCTCATATTTGTGAAAATGGCTAGAATGTAATTGGAAAATGGTGAAGTAGAGAGGTTAAATTTTGAGGACTAAAAATGATACTAAAATATTTTAGAATGTTCAAATTCAAATGCTGCTTTTAAAGTCAGAAATATAGCATCCTGAGGAAAAGCAGATGTGTATCAAAGACAAAAGGCATGGTATATGAAAATGGAAAAATAGGTCAGTTCATTTCTACCCGTTGTCAAGCTCTTGGCCTTATTTTGATCATAAAGCATCCTTTAGGGGATGAATATTAACTCTCTTAATGTTATAATCAAATAAAATGATTGCACAGGTATGGAATGAGGTGCCCTAACCTCTTTCCATATTTTAAAGACCTGAAAATATAAGGAGTTGGTATGTAAAACTTTTTAGAGGCATGAAAGGAAGTGGTGCCATGGTACTACTACCATGAGAAGCCACTATATGTAAGGATTGATGAAGTAAAAGTAGAAATGAAAGCAAGGCAAATCTTGCAGTTTGCATTATGAGGCAACTAAAACACAAAACATGTGGTTTGAGAACTTTCTGGACACTATGACAATGTTGCATCTTCCACCATTTAAATAGATTTTATGGGTATATTTAATATTCAGTTATTGCTTAGTATGTGCTTGTTATTTTTATCAGTGTTTTAGGAATAATAACATTTAATTCTCACATAACCTTATCAGATAGGTACCATTATCATCCCCATTGTAGCACAGAGATATTAAGTGACTTGCCCAAGTATGCAGAAAGCTAGATTAAACCCAGAAGCCACAGTTCATCATTCATATATTCATGTTGTTCTGCCTGTCCCACAAGTGGGCATGATTGTTCTAAAGACAATTTTTTCCTTTTGAGCTGATTGATTCAGGAACTCAGGCTTGAGGTCATCAGCACAAGATATTTGCCTAAAGATAAAAATTCGATGAAAAAATGTGCACTCACACACACACAGTTAGGAGCAATAAGTCATAGGGAAAATTACCAAGTCCTCTTGGAAAGAAATTCTCTTACTCTTAATAAAAACTGTTTTTCAGAGACCTACTCTTCTACTAGATTATCTTAGTGTATAGCTTCACTCCTGTTACTGCTTTGGTCTCTTGGGTCCTAGATGAGAAAACCATCTGATACCTAACCAGATACTAGAGACAAGCAAAACCAAGAGAACTGTAGAGAACATGAGAGAGAGCCACTGGCCACTCCGTAGCCACCCTGTGATGTGTTATCATAGACACAGACTTGGATGCTTCTTGAGCTTTTAACTCCATGCCCTTTCACTACATGAATTGTAAGTTCCTTTAGATTTTCTTTCTTTTGGTTAAAGAATAAAACTAAAGCCGAGACCAGTTTGGCTCAGTGGATAGAGCGGCGGCTTGTGGACTGAAAGTTCCTAGGTTCGATTCCGCTTGGGGGCATGTACCTTGCTTGAGGGCACATCTCCACTGTGGGGAATGCAGGAGGCGGCTGATCGATGTCTCTCTCTCTCATCAATGTTTCTGACTTTCTATCTCTCTCCTTTCCTCTCTGTAAAAAATCAGTAAAATATATATTAAAAAAAACAACTAAAAATAACAAATAAAAAAAAGAAAAGCTCCAAGAAGGCCTTCTGAGGAAATGCAGATGACAGAGTATGCAAATCTGAATCACTTTCCAGTTGATAATGTAGTATGAGTTTCCTCTGACTGCTATGGGTTTTGTCATGTTGTCTGAAGAGTTTTTTTGTATTGACTCTGGAAATGCTTGCAGGTTATACCATGCCAATAAAGTTACTGAAATTGAATTCTGTTCCCCATGGTATTAGAATGTAGCTGATTTACTAATTAAGTAATTACTTTAAAAAGCATGAGACATAATTTTATTAAAGTGAAAAACCTGATAAGGGATTTGAAATGAACATAAAATAGATTCCCTTTCCAGAGGTAAACTAAATCTCACTAGCTTACAAGCTTACAACATATTAGTAACTAGTGGCTACCTAGGGAAAATCAAAGGCACATAAACCATTCAAGAAAAATCCTTGAATATCAGCATAGGTTTTCTTTCTATAATAAACTAAGTCCCCTTTTAATTCTAAATGACAGTTTAGGGGCATTATAATTCCACATTAAAGTTCATATTAATAATGCAATATTTTAAAACGTAATAATTTTGTCTATTTCTCTTCTTTTAGAAAGAACCAGGAAAGGTGGATTTTAAGTGGCTAGATAAAATTTGAAGAATAAATTACATAGACCAGTACTCTGCCATAACTTTGTAGATCAACTTTCATGGTAATTTACCCTGTGCCTTGAATCTAGTAGAAGCTCAATAAATTATTTTTGAATGAATCAAGGGATGGATAAATGACTATGACTTTTTTTCAGGATTGGACTGTATAAGTAATACAAACCATTACTTACGTTTGCATAATATTTTTATTTCTGTCTACTTCAGGGATATCATTTCATTCCTCTGTCAGGTTCTAAGTCAGAGAATAAGAAATCAATTCACATGAAGTTGCATATAAATGGCAGTACTTATTAGATGTGGAATCTTGAGTGATTTATTTAACCTTGCTTTTTATTAACTTTTTTTTAATTACCAAAAATGGTGATAATAGAAGTATTCATGTCCCATGGTTATTGTGAGTTTATATGAGACAATATCTATTAAGTGCTTTAGAGCAATGCTTAGTATATCATTAGTATTTAATAGTTAGCTTTTATATTTGTTGGTGTGAGCATTATTATTGTTTTGAAAATTAACTAATACAGAAATAAAGATTTTAAACTCTCAGGATATATTTCAACCAAAATAAGAAGGAATTGTAACTCAGTTCAACATTAATTTTATCAGAGCAATATTGTAAGCTGACAAATACCAACACATAAAGTAAGCATAGAGTGTCAGCACATTTACTGACACATACCTGTATATCCTCAGGCTCATGAGTTTAGCAGCCGCGCTAACCCTTGAGAGTGTCTTCTGTGTCTATAATGAGAACAGGTTGGGTTCCTAAGATCACATTTTTAGTATTCCCTGCATTAAGTATACATTAAACATTCATGGCCTTTCATAATGCTCACTAACCTCTGTTTCTTCTAATTTAACCTTGGTAGTTATCTTTTCTGTTTTTACCTAGCTGCTAATTGGATTTTTAAATGTTGTGAGTTTTTTTAATTAAGTTTTTTTGTTCTTATTCCAAAAACGCAGAGTATATAATTCCATAAAACAATCTAAAATAAACACAATGAATAATATTTAAATACTCCCATAACCTTCCTAATAGCCTGGTCTCTTTGCTTATATCTTTCTAGATCTTTCTCCCCTCAAAGAGTATGGCCACTTTCTTTCTTTCTTTCTTTTTTCCCCCCACTGAACCAAGTATTTTAACAAGATCCAGCAGCATTCCTGTATCTATCCCATGTTTACAAATTCAAATGGCCTCCTGCTCAGAGATTCCAAGCTCCAGGGAGGGGGCAGAGAGCAGAAAAGAGGGCAGCAGGTCCTTTGGAGACACTTTAGTGTCTACTGATATGTCTCGTAGGTTCTTTAACCTGAGTTCTGGGAAATTTTCCAACAACAATCACACTAACTTTGCAGCCCACATTCAGAACAGAATGAAAGCTTTACGAATCTCCAAATTTGTGTATCTTTTGGATTAGTTATGCAATTAAACACTGAGTTCTTCCCAGGTGATGAGAACTCAGAGTTTTAATTGTTGGAACCAATGTTTTAGTCTGCTCCTACTAATGAGGAACAGAAATCATATATATATATATATTTATGGTATATATATCCAGTATATATAAAACCTGAGACTTAGTATATATATATACTGTAATATATATATATTGCTTACAATAATGTAAAACAGTTTGGTAACAGTCAAGGCTCAATGCCTCCAATCATAAAGAAGAATGGTAGCACTAGCCAGTTTGGCTCAGTGGATAGAGTGTCAGCCTGTAGACAGAAGTGTCCCATGTCCCATTCCAGTCAAGGGCACATGCCTGGGTTGTGGACTCAATCCTCAGGATGGGGCCATGCAGCAGACAGCTGATCAGTGATGTTCTCATCATTGGTGTTTCTGTCTCTCCCTTTCTCTTTTCCTCTGAAATCATTAAAAATATATTTTAAAAAAAGAAGTATGGTATACTAGTAGTGATTGAAATAATATTTTTAGATAGCATGAATATAATTTTTGAAGGATATGCCATTTCTAAGATTATATTTCCAGTAAAAGTAAAAATTCACAAAGATATGTATACAGAAGTGATCAATTAATAATAATTTATGACAGGAGACAATTGAAAACTCCTAATTGCATATGAATTATGGTGTACTTAGATATTTAGAGTCTACATATTTGCTAATCAGAATGAAGTGTCTTTGCTGACAATCTCTAAAATATTGTGAAGCAAAACAGACAACTGATTGAATAATGTGCCATTTCTGTCAATTTGTGTATGAAACAAACATTAAACAGTATTTGTGTATAGCTTCTCAGAAAGAATAAAAAAAAAGGGTAACAGTGGCTATTTCTAATGTTTGAGAATAAAAAGTAGAGAATAGAGGCATTTAAAATCCATGTATTAACTTTTAAATCTTTTAAGAATGTGCCTTTGTTTCTTTTAGAGTTAAATATTTGATTAAAATGCAGAGCTAAACAGAGTAAAGTTTTCAGGGATGTAATTAAAAGTAGTAATGGCATAGGATTATAGCAATGTGTTTTCTGCTTTATGCATTACCATACTAGGGGCCTGGTGTATGAATTTGTGCTGCTTGAGAGGAACCAAGGGCTGCGAGGCTGTGGTGGGCACAGGGGTGGGTCTTGGCCCATCCTCCATGCCTCCCTCTGGCCCCTCCCACTGTGGTCCCTGGCCCCCTGAAAGCTGGCACCCCCACTCCTGCTGCTGCTGCTCACATGCACTAATGGCACTGGCCACACTCACATTGGCTGATGGTGTAGAGAGATTGGGGCCAGCACCAGCTGTCCGTGTGAGCGACGGCTGCTGCTCCGATTGCCCCTCAGGAGCAAGGGGAGGTGGAGAAGCCCTTAGGGGCAATTGGAACCAGCAGCTGCTGCTTGCACCTATTGATGGTGCCAAGTGATCGGGGCCGGCACTGACTGCTGGCAGTGGGTCTGAATGGTGGATCTGGTGCCAGCTGCAGGTGCTAGCGGGGTCAGCACTGGCAGTGGGTGTGAGCAGCAGCTCTGGCACTGGCAGGGGGTGCGAGTGGGGCCATTGCCAGCAGCGGGTGTGAGTGACATCTGCTGGCCCTATTTCACCCCTCAGAAGCTGGAGGAGGTGGAAAAGCCCTGAGTGGCCATCAGGGTTGGCAGCTGGCACTTGCACCTATTGATGGTGCCAAGTGATCAGGACCAGTGCTGGGCACTGGCAGCCGGTGCGTGTAGGGCCAGTGACAGCAGCAGGTAGGAGGGATGGGTGGGACTGGTGCATGGGAGCAAAGAATTTTCAGTAACCACCAGAGGTTCACCCTGATGACAGTAACCAGCATTCCGCCTTGGTCTGGTGCCCTTGTTCACCTGCTCCACCATCCCGCTGCAGCTGACGCCATAATGTTCTGTGCTCTGCTGCCCATTGCCAATGTCTGCCATGTTTGGTGTACACCTCCTGGTGGTCAGCACACATCATAGTGACCAGTTGTTTGGTTGTTCCACCATTTGGTTTATTTGCATATTAGCATCTTATTATATAGGACTAGAGGCCTGGTGCACGAAATATATGCACTTGGGGGGAGGGGGAGGTCCTTCAGCCTGGCCTGTGCCATCTCTCAGTAGTCCCAGAGCCCACGATTGATCGCACCACAGAGGTAGGTCCCACCCATTGCTGCCAGCCTGGTAGTCTTGGCCTCACTCTTTGGGGCGGTCGTGGAGCCCCCGGCCAGTGGCCTGGGCCTCCCTCTGCAGGGCGATTGTGGGGTGATGGTGGGGCCTCCAACAAATCTCATTGCACCTGCTTTGGTGACAGCAGTCAGTGCTGGGTCACTGCAGTGCCTGCGGCCCAGAAGGGATCGAGAGGTCAGCAGTTCAACTCGCTCACCAGATCCCACTCACCTGAGCCTGCTGCATGCACAGCCTGGCATTCACTCATCTGTTTGGTTATTTTGGACATTATGGACCTGACTTTTTATATATTAGGATTATCTGAACATTTTACAGTGACCATGCCCTGTTTTAGTTTATAATATTTTCAGCTTTATTCTATATAATAAAGTGGGGATATGCTAATTGACCCTCATACTGTCGCAAAGATAGCGGCATCCACAGCCAATAAGAAGAGAATATCCTAATTGGCTGCCCCACCCTCAAAGATGGTGGTGCTCACAGCCAATAAGGAGGGAGTATGCTAATTGGATGCCTCATCCTCAAAGATGGTGGCATCCATAGCCACAAGATGGTGGGCCCTAGTCCCCTCACCCCACCATGTGTCTGCCTCTGGGATCCCCCATGCCCTCAGTCCCCCACCCCCCCAGGGTTGGCCAGAGGTGCAGGCAAGCCTGGGATGGCAGCTTCCCAGCTGCCCAGGGCTGCCTGAGGCTTGCATTGCTGGCAGTGGCAGCAGCAGAGGTGTGATGGGGGTTTCGCCTTCCCCTGATCGCTGTGTCATCTCCTGCCCTAAAGGGCTCCTGGACCATGAGAGGGGGCAGGCTGGGCTGAGGGACACCCCCTCTAGTGCATGAATTTTCATGCACTGGGCCTCTAATTGAGGTATAATTGACATATGACACTGTATAAGTTTAAGCTTTATAGTGTTTTTATTTAATGCCCTTTTGTACTGCAAAATGATTACCACCATAGCATTAGCTAATACCTACATCATGTCACTCCATTACCATTTTATTTATCTATTTATTTATTTATTTATTTATTTAATCATTCATTCATTCATTCATTTTTTTATTTATTGGTGAGAACATTTAAGAGCTACTCTTTTAGCATCTTTCAAATATATAACAGAGTAGTATGAACTATAATTACTTTACTTTATATTAGATTCCCAGATCTTATTCATCTGATAACTGAGTTTGTACACTTTGACAAATATTTCTCTATTTCCCTCATTCCCAGTTCCTGATAGCCACTATTCTAGGCTGTTTTCATTCATTGGGCTTTTTTAAAGATTCTGCATGCAAGTTTCCTTATGCAGTGATTATATTTCACTGACTTATTTCACTTAGCATTATGCTCTTCAAGTTTATCCTTGTTGCAAATGGAAGTATATTCTTCTCATAGTGGAATACTATTCATTCATTGATGAACTGATGGATACTTAGGCTGTTTTCATGTCATGGCTATTGTGAATAAAGCTGCAGTGAACATGAGAGTACAGATATCTCTTTTGGTGCTGTTTCATTCCCTTTGGATCTATATTCAGAAGTAGGATTACTGGATTATATGCTAATTATGTTTTTAAATTTTCTATGAGCCTCCATACTGTTTTTCAGTGAATGTACCACATGTTACATTCCCACCAACAGTGCAGAAGTCTTCCCTTTGCTCTACTAGTACATCCTCACCAACTGATGCTTTTGTCTTCTTTTTTAAAATTGTAATTACTTTTGAAATGTTTTATCTCATGTCTTTTGATAATAGCCATTCTAACATGTGTCAGGTGATATCTCATTTTGGTTTTGATTTGTATGTACCTGAAGATTAGTGATGTGGAGCACCTTTTATGTACCTGTTGGCTTTTGTATGTCCTCTTTGTAAAATTATATATTCAGTTTCTCTTCTCATTTTTAAAAAAATATTTTATTGATTTCAGAGAGTAAAGGAGAGGGAAAGAGAGAGAAAACATCAATGATGAGAGAGAATCATTGATCGGGATCATCTGCCTCCTGCAAGCCCCACACTGGGAATCAAACCTGCAACCTAGGCATGTGCCCTGACAGGGAATCAAACCATGACCTCCTAGTTCACAGGTTGATGTTCAACCACCAAGCAATGCCAGCTGGGCCTCATTTTTAATTGAAGTATTTGCTTTTTGTTATTGAGTTGCTTGAGTTCTTCATATATTAGCCCCTTATGAGAAAGATGACTTACAAGTGTTTTCTCCCATACTGTACTCTGCCTTTTCATTTTGTTTATGGTTTCCTTTGCTGTGCAGAAGCTTTTAAATTTGACATATATTCACTGGCTTATTTTTGTTTTTGGCCTTCACTTTTGGTGTAAAATTCCCCTAATCATTGCCAAGACAACAGTAAAAGTGCTTGGATCATAGTAGATGCTCAGTAAAATAGAGGTATTATCTCAAAACTAAAAAACTATGGTCAGAGCAGCTTTATGTACAATACAAATATGCAATTTGATTTCAGTCATATCAATGTCTGAAATGTTCACTGTTTTGTTTTAAATCTGCATGATCTTATACTTAAGTTTTCAAGGAACCATTTTATACTCCCATTTAAGTAGACTATAATTTCATCTTTGTAGACATAACATGGATTTAGAGGGGATTGATATTTACAAAGAGAAAATGCATAACTGACTTTGCTTAAAGTATATTTAACAACAGGAAAAAGCTCACAGCAACATGGATTCATAAGCCACTTAGTCCAGAAGTTGCTCATTACTCCTACTTGTAACTCTATTTTAGTGACTCATTAGAAAGGACAATGAACTATTTCTAACCAAATTATTACTGAAATGAGAGAGAGAGAAAGAGAGAGAGAGAGAGAGAGAGAGAGAGAGAGAGACATATTTCTGCTTTCTAAGACTTTTTTTTGCTATAAAGATATAAATTCTGAAATTTTAGAGAGTATCACTATTAGAGCATTCAATAGTGAGTTTGTAAATGTTTCTTTTGTGTGAAAACATTGCTGTGAAAAAGTGAATAAGAAATCATTCACTTTTTACAAAATTTAATCAAGTTCTTAATCTTATTTTTTGAAATATGACTTCCATTCTATAAATTAGACAGGTATCTATTAGTTTTTGTATTCTATTTTTTTTGTTTTTTTTTATAAATGTACACCTTGGTGGCATTTAGTATATTAAAATGTGGTGCAGCCATCACCCCTAACTAGCTAAAACATTTTCACCCTCCCAAAGAAGACCGCGTGCATATTAAGCAGTCACCCCCTTTTCTCTCTTCCCCTGCCTACTGCTTTCTCCTCACTCCCAGCCCTTAGCAACCACTATGCTACTGTCTACCACTGTGGATTTACCAGTTCTGGATATTACATCTAAATACAATCATATAATATGTGACCTATCTGTTTGACTTCTTTAATTAGCATATTTTCAAGGTCCATTCACATGGAGCATGTAACAGTATTTTATTTCTTTTTATGGCTACTTAAGCTATACCATCTTTTGCCTATTAATTCATCTGTTGATGAACATTTGAGTCACTTTTACTTTTGAGTAGTGCAAATGATGCTGATATAAATACTTGTGTACAAGTATTTGTCTGAATACTTGTTATCAATTTTTTTGGGTATAATCCTATGGTTAATGTTTTTATTAAATTGAACTTATTGGGGTGATGATATTAGTTAATGAAATTATACAGGTTTCAAGTACACATGAAAAAATAACCCACTGAATGGGAAAACATTTGCCAATATCTGATAAGGGATTACTATCCAAAATTTATAAAGAACACATAACTCAACACCAAAAACATAAACTATCCAATTAAAAAAAGGCAAAAGACCTGAATAGACATTTCTCCAAAGAGGACATACAAATGGCCAATAGATATATGAGAAGATGGTAATCAGAGAAATGCAAATTAAAACTACAATGAGATATCATCTCACACTTGTCAGAATGGTTATCATCAATAAACTAACAAATAAGTGCTGGAAAAGATGTAGAGAAAAGTGGACTTTTGTGCATTGTAAGTGAGAATGCAGATTGGTGTAGCCTCTGTGGAAAACAGTATGGAGGTTCCTAAAAAAATATTTAAAAATATTGAACTGCCTTATAACCCAGTGATTTCTGGAAATATATCCAAAGAAACCCAAAATACAAATTTGAAAGAATATATGCATTGCAGTGTTATTTGCAATAGCCAAGATTTGGAAGCTGTGAATGTATTGATTTGAAAAACAAAACAAAGAAACAAACAAAAAAACTTGTGGTACCTTTACACAATGGAGTACTACTTGGCTATAAAAAAAGAACTAATTTTAATTTTTATGATTTTTTTTTATTCACCTACCAAATGGATTATCAGATACAGTCAGGTTCAGTGACACAGTTTATAAATATGTTATAAACTGTACAATAATTGATAACTTTAAACATTCTGGCAATAAAATTGAGGCTGCACTTAAATCAGTAAAATATATTCCTTCAGTATTTACATGCAACTGTCATTCTGCTGCTTTAAGTTATAAACATTTTAAACAAGATTCAAAATAAAACACAAAGTTGGACTTTGCAATATTTTTGGTAATTATTACATGCCAGAGCCTTTCTACCTGAAAAATTAATTGATAAAATGGGTTATGTAAGGATTAACAAAGAGCCTTTTCTTTTGTTTACTATGTTTATTAAGAAATCAAGTTAGCCAACTTGTTTTTGACTAGTTTTCTGTGCAGGTTATTTTTATATTGAGGCTGAGCAGCTTTACATTCAGAAAAGGCAGAACTCACATGGATGGTTTAAATAAGAAGGTAGTATGAAACTTCCACAGTAGAAGTTTCTTTTCTTTGTGTCACCTGATTGTTTTTATGAAGTCAGTGTGAATTTGTGTTTTTGACAAGGATTGATGGACTAAGTGTTACTATCATAATCTACTGCATTACTTATATATAGCAGCCAAATTCTATCCTTTAGCTTGTCCTTTCCTGTCTATTGAAGAATTGCATGATTCTCTGAAAGAAAACAGCACTGGGTTTATAGTTTTCTCATAATTGTAAATATGTAGAATCTTACAGCATAAAATTCAATAAGCTCGTGGATTCATTTATCAGGAAACCTGAAGCTCTCAGGTGTCTCTCCTTTGCTGTGTTGACCCTCACCATACCTATCTGGTAAAACAACAAATCTGAACCCTGCCTTCTACCTCTGGCAGGACCACAGCTGTTGATTTCTAACCAAATTCCTAGTTGGGTATATGTTACCACTATTAATTCTCATTTGCAAATTCTGCTGGTTCTTTATGTTTTCCCTCCATATTTTTTTTCTATTCTTTTTCAAGTAGCACCCTTTCATTCACTGCTGGTGCATGCTACCTTCCATCTTCTCAAGCCTCTAATCTCATCATGTTTGTAGCAACCTATTACACAGAGAAAACACCAGGTGGGAATCCCTGATGTGTGTAACAGCATCTACAGATACACAGGCATCCAGGCCCACACTTCCAGTTACCATGGTCTTCCCCCTCACCATAAAGGCAATCCTTCCATATGAACCCTGAAACCCACCTTTCCTAGTTTTTCACACTCCTTGCCCTCTGTCTAGTACCTCTGCACTGTATCTTGAACCCCTTCTTTCAGTAATCAGTAATTGCTTCTCATCAGTACCAACAATCTATCAGATTTCTGCCATTATATATATATATATATATATATATATATATATATATATATATATATATAATTTCATTGATTTTCTTATAGAGAGGAAGGGAGGGGGATAGAAAGAAACATCAATGAGAGAGAAACATTGATTAACTTGCTCCTGCACACCTTCTACTGGGGATGTGCCCACAACCAAGGTACATGCCCTCGACCAGAATTGAACCTAGGACTTTTCAATCTGCAGGCCAACACTCTATCCACTGAGCCAAACGGGTTAGGGCAGGTTTCTGCCATTTTAAATGCATTTCCAACCTGTCTCGTAGGCACTTCTTATTCAGATAACATTTTATTTGGATAAGGCAGCCAATGTGCCAGGCATTTATCTTTGGCACAGGGCAAAAAGTAAGTTGAAATTATTTCAAACTTTAAGGAGTTTACATGTCTGCTTCTAAATCACCTTTCCAAACACTCTTCTCAGATATATATTTTTTAAAAGAACCCAACTCTATGTTAATTTCCCCCTTTCCAACCTGAATCTTCCTCCCCAAGTTCAATTCCATAAAACTAACTTCTCTGACTATCCCCACGTGGATGTCTACAGGTATTTCATCCCAAACATTTCCATCACCGCCATTCACCACCATCCCCTAACTTGTTTCTTAGACCATGTTTTCTTTCAGAATGAAAGAGCTTTACACTGAAGTTTGATTTGAGTTATATCTTTATAACTCAAAAAAGAGTTTCTCTTTCTTTCCAAACATCCCATTAGACCTGTAAATTTGTCTCTCAGTATATGCCTTTTGGAATTCACTTCTTTTCATTTCCTTTGTTAGTATCCTAATCCAAGTCAGCATTGCCTTATATCAGAAAAACCTTTGCCACTTCCTAACTGGTCACTTACACTGAGATTTTGCCTCCCTGTAATCCACTCTTCACTGCAGTCAAGGTGACTTACCCAAATGTCCAAATTATATTACTCTCCCTTGCCAAATACCCCTAAATGGCTGTTCTTTATACTCAGGAATGCACAGACTCTTTTATGAGTTTCTTAGAGGCACTTAATATCCTGGCCACTGCCTACTCTTCAGTCTTATCTTTTGCTTGTTATGTTTACTTTAGTCTCTCTAGCCAACATGAGTATCATCCTGTTTCATAAACATATGCTCTGGTTCTGCCCCTTGCATCTGCACATGCATTCCCAGAAGTGCTGGATCTCTTGTTCCACCTCACTGCCTGGCTGGTCCAACTAATCCTCTGGTCTTGATTTGGAAGTTACTTGCTTTGAGGCAGATTTCTCTCATACAGCTCTGAATTTGGTGCCCCGCTCAGGTGCTCCATCATGACCAGACATTTCCTTTTGGGCAGACTTAAAATGCAGTAATAACTACCTGCCAATTTATTTTTCTTTAGTTAGACTCTAGATAATCGGTAATTGTCCATCATGAGCCCCAGAGTTGTGCAACAATTACCACTTTTAATGGCACATAGATGGGCTTCAGCAAATACTTACTAAATGACTAGAGTTGATATTCTTCATAGCTAGAAATACTGTAGTCATAAGGTATGGTTGAATTTTCTGGTAATTTATAACATTTTTCCAATTATTTTATAGGAATTCAATATATGTTGTTATTATTAAGTAATATATATTCTATTCTCCCTAATATACTAGGTGACTTTATTTTCAATTTGCCAATTCCAGCCTTCTCCAAACTATAATTTCATAATTTATAGTGTACTAACTAAGCTGGTCGAGTAAATATCTTCCTTCACTTCCTTTCCTCTCAGTTGAAAGGAAAATACAAACTTCCTGTCATTCTTCCTTCGCCCTTCCTTTATTCTCTTCTTCACCGTCTCCTACTTTAATAAATTAAAATCTTCAAATGAGCTTTAAGGAAGCGTGGTGGGCTAAGTGCACCCCCAGTGATTCTAGCTTAATTGGATTGGGCATTGGGAACTTGAAAATCTCCCCTGTGGTCCTAATATAGAGCAAAGTTTGAGAACCACTGGGTTAGATCATCTCTAATATCTCTTTCAAGTCTTAAAGCTCTAGATGTTATTATTTTAAGGGACTCTCCAGAGTGTTTTAAAATACAAAATATGCCAAAGGATTTTCTTTCAAAATGCAGAGCCCAAAGTATTTTTGTCTTTTCATGCAGTTAACTAGTCTTGATTGAAGCTGGGTGTTAAAGATGTAAAATTCAAATAGTCAACACTCAACAATTGTTGCTGATTTTCTCCTAATTCTTTTTATCCCAGTATTCCCTTAACATTTAAAAAGTTATCTTTGTAAAAAAGTTACTTAAAAAGAAAAAAATGTTTTTAGAAATTGTGCAATAAACCACTGGCTAACAGCTGAGAGGCATCTGCTTTATTTTTTTTTATTAATGTGTTACATGTATATATATCTTCCCATTGCACCCCCCTCCCAAGCATACACTAAACCCCCAATGTCTTGTGTTCATTGGTTATGCTTATATGCATGCATACAGGTCCTTTGGTTGATCTCTTATCTACCCCACCTCTCCTTAACCTTTCTGCTGTAATTTGGCATCCTGCTTTAAATAAGCATTAACATGACTCTGATTCAAAGTTTCTTTGTTTCTTCCATGGCTGAATAAAATCATTGGGGGGCCTTTGAACACCAAGGTATAGAATTGGATGATCTTTTTTTACAAGTATCACTAATGATATTACAATAAAATGGCAGATCCATTCTGTCAATGCAGAGACACTATTAGGAGGATGTCTCTGAAATATCCACTAGAGTTTACTATTGCTCACTTATACCAGAATTGGCTGATTTTTCCAACTACTTATTCTGTTTACAGCATGGTTTAAATTCTAATTCATGCAACGGAAGACAAATCTTTTATTTTATTTTGATTTTAAATGAAATGATGGGAGTATAGCTGCCAAATTCAATGGGAGAGTAGTAAACTGCAAATGAGGTTGTGATATACAGATCTGCATAGCCATGGTTGCAGAACATCAATTTAAATGGTCTCTGTGTTTTATTTTGCTACATATACATACATATTATAATGTCCTTCACATTTAGTTGTGGAGATGTTGAAGAATTAAATAATATCTTCTGTTAGTGGTATACATGCTTGATTGATAATGTTACCACCTTTTCTTTTGTTTTCAATTTTACTTGAGGTTTTTTTCAGAAATGGAGGTAGAGCAGGCATGAGGGTGCAGAAATATTTTGGTGGCTTCTAGCATTGTTGAACGGGCAGAATGTGAAGAGGCATATATTCATCCAAAAATTAGTGACATATTTACATTATTATGTAAATACATGAATAAGTTACCAGTACCATCTAAATATATTCATATGTAAAAGATATCAATAAATAACTATGTAAGTACATTAACCTGTAAGTATAATAATATATTTCCAGTGAGATGTGTGAAACATATTGAGAATAAGCTTAGCAGAAATTCACTTGATTATCAGGCAGACAGATAATCAAATGTGGAGCTTTAAATTATAAATCGGTTCCTACTAAAATTGTGTTGCCAACAAAATAATTTTAGTGACATTCTGTTACTGTGCTCCAGATACATAGGCCCCTTTCCATTTTTTGAATTCTCCATTCTCTTGCCTGTCTCTAGGGCCACCCACTTACTGTTCCCTCTGCATGGAAACCTCTTCCTTAGGTTTTAACATGATTGCCTCCTATTCATCTTTAGCTCAAGTAGGTCTTCCTCACAGAAGACTTCTTTGACTGTCTTTATTAAATAGCTAGTTTTACTTTCTGCTTTTCTTGTCATCCTGTTCTCCTCCTCCCTAACCTCCCAAAAGCTTTTATTACATTGGGAAATACCTTGCTTATTTATTTGTAACCTTTTCATTATGCATCCCTTCATTGTAATATAAATTCTAAGAGTGCAAGAAACTTCCGTGTCTTTGTTCAGGCCATATCCCTGGTGTCTAATGTGCTTCCTGAAGTATCAATCCATGGTGAATGGACCAGCAATTCTCTGATCTGGAGATTGGACATAGGCACTAACATATAAAAGAGACTGAACACATAAACCATTCAGAGCTGAAATATTGATGAGAGAAAGAGCTCTTCTGTCCACCCAATTCCCAGAGTTGTGCCAACATAGAACTTTCTCCTTTACCTGGCATTAGAAGTGGCTTAGGTGTATAATGAGCTCACAGAAAAAAACACAAGTCAAGCATAAAGATACAGATTTTAGGTTTTAGAGTTTTTTAAATTACTACTTTGTTTTGTTTTGCTTATCTTCTGCAGTGCTGCAGGGTATTTTACAGATTTTGCTGTCTAGGCTAAAAAAGATCATGGATTGTAAATTGACAATCAAGTGAAATAGGACCCTGAATCACCTTGAACAGGAAGTGACTGGCAAAAAGTGGTGTGCCAGTGAGAAAAGTGAATTGGATGCTGAACACAGACAGGAAGGTCCCTGTACAGGCAGAACTAAAGAGTTGAAGGGGGATACAGGGAGCGGGGAGGGGCTGAGAGCAGGCAAACAGGAAGTTAAATTTAGCCTGCAATGATTTCTTGCCCCTGGGAAAAATAATTGCTTCATTCTATTGCCAAAAGGTAAATCGGTATCAGCTTAATTTGCCTGTCTGCCATAAACTGCAGATGGAATCATAAAATATAGTTAGATTCAAATTAAACACATCTGTCCTAATCTAAAGCAGGTGAGGCCAGCCAGCCACGAATCATCAAATATAACACTGCACACAGATTATAATGTACAGAGGTATATTTTAGGAAGCCTGCAGACAGTAGAATAAAGAATCATGAAATCTTGTATTGTCCTATTTTTCTTTATTGAGCCCACCTCATACTACTGGTTGCCATCTTAGTTTTAAAAGTCTCTACCAAGACATCCACTGGGAAACAAACAAACAAACAGAACAAACACAGCAATTTGAGGTTCAGGAGTCTGATTACATTTGATCAGGATTGTTACCTGATTCTCCGTGTAATTGAAGCAACAGGGAATCCAAAGTCCCTACAGTGCAATTTAATTGTACTTGAAATTCCCAGCCAGACAGGATTCATTTCTACTTCAAGGTATCAGCCTTCTTCTGTACCATAATGGGTGTGCAGAGAAAATAATCAGCGTATAACTTATCCAAACCAGGGCCGTTTTGAAAGTGAATGGGGGACTGTGGCCCCCATGGTGGTGCCAGGCTCCTATCTTCCTTTCAGAAAGAATAAGCAATGCAGTGAGCTTCCCATCATCATTCTGAGGTACTTTCAGGACCCACTGGAGCTGGAGATCTTCAGTATACTTGGACCACCTCCAGCCAGGGTGTGAACACAGGGAGGGCACTAATGCCTGGCCATTTCTGCCTTGGGAGGAATTCCTCTATGATCTTTGCTCCGGAGCTCCTCCTGTGGATTGGCTAAGACTTGCCATGTCTGCCTTAGGGACTCAGGCTCACCTGATCAGTGTTCCTTGTAACAAGTCCCATTTCTTTGCATCAATGTCAGATCTGTGTCACCAGATGAAGGCTTTGCCTGCCCATCTCTGCTTCCACCTCATTTTATATTTCACAGGAATTACTTCTCAAGTAACTTCTTGCACTCTCAAGTTGGTCTCAGCACTTGATGGAGAAGCAATCTGATGCAAGGGTTCCTGCTGGAAACCAAACATTGTCTCACTATGAACAGGAGACCAGAAGGCTGGTCAACCTTAATTGCTCTGAAAGGTCAGAGCTAATCACTCACTGCTTAGTTGAAACATTGTTAGTTGAAGCAGCCTCTACCTGTTTGTTTCATGTTAATTTCTGTTATTGTGATTTTCTGCCTAAAGGCTATGGGTATGTCCCAAAACCTTAATAAAAGGGAGAAAAAAGGCCAGAGCAACTGGTAGCCCTTCCCACTAGAGCAGCGGTTCTCAACCTGTGGGTCACGAACGGCCCTTTCACAGGGGTCGCCTAAGACTATTGGAAAACACCTATTTTCCATGGTCTTAGGAACCAACACACCGCTTCTCGGTGTAGCAAAATGTAGCAATGTAGTTTACTGTTGTCATATTAAGACTGTTACCCATGCTACATCACGATTCAAGACAAAATTTCATTTATTTATAATTAGAAATAAATATTTCACAGTATATAATTACATATTGTTTTTTGTGATTAATCACTATGCTTTAATTATGTTAAATTTGTAACAATGAAAATACATCCTGCATATCAGATATTTACATTACAGTTCAAAACAGTAGCAAAATTACAGTTATGAAGTAGCAACGGAAATAATTTTATGGTTGGGGTCACCACCACATGAGGAGCTGTCTTAAAGGGTCGCGGCATTAGGAAGGTTGAGAACCACTGCACTAGAGGAAGGCTCCCGACTGGCCCCCCAATATTGCCAAATTAATATTTTCTAATCTCTCTTTTCTTTTGCGTGCGGCCTCCTTCAGAACCCAAACCCTGAACCAGGAACCCTGAACCACGCGGGACTTGGAACGGGGCTCCCACAGGTTCTATTCATAATGAGGGATAGGGAGACAGCTTTAAAGCATAGCCTGTAATTCTAATTATGTTTGATAGGCTTCTGTTGTCTACCCGCTGTGTATCCAAGGCCAAAACATTGTTTTCTGTCGGCATTGTCCATCTAACAGAGCTATACGTGGGACCTTTATTAATTTCAGGCAGACTTCAGCGTACTAGACCCTCAGTGAATAGACTGAATATTTGTCCTGGAATTGGAAGAGTTTAGTATTGAATTCCTTTTTTTCTCTCCCTCCTCCTCCCCCCTCTCCCTCTCCTTCCCTCTACCCCTTCTTCTCCTTCTTCCTCTTTCTTTCTTTCTTTCTTTCTTTCTTTCTTTCTTTCTTTCTTTCT
>JAAGEH010002531.1:35132635-35216626 GCA_011751065.1 Lasiurus cinereus
TCTTTCTTTCTTTCTTTCTTTCTTTCTTTCTTTCTTTCTTTCTTTCTTTCTTTCTTTCTTTCTTTCCTTGCTTAAAGTATTACAAATAGTAGTACATATGTTTCCTTTTTCCCCCATTGACTTCCCTCCAGCCTCCCCAACACCCTCCCCCACTGCACATGCCCTCACCACCCCGCCCCCCAGTGTCTGTGTCCATTGGTTATGCTTATATTCATGCATACACTTCCTTTGGTTGATCTCTTACCCCTCCACCCAATCCTCCCCTTCCTTCCTGTTGTAGTTTGACAGTCTGTTTGATGATTCTTTGCCTCTGTATCTATTTTTGTTCATCAGTTTATATTGTTCTTTATATTCCACAAATAAGTGAGATCATGTAATATTTATCTTTCTCTGACTGGCTTATTTCACTTAGCATAATGCTCTCCAGTTCCATCCATGCTGTTGCAAATGGTAAGAATTCCTTCCTTTTCACAGTTGTGTAATGGAAAACAGTATGGCATTTCCTCAAAAAATTAAAAATGTTCGCTATTTGACCCACTATAAATGTTCCCTATTTTTACCACTTCTAGGAATATATCCCAAGGAAACAGAAACACCAATCAGAAAGGTGCACTCCTATGTTCTTTTCTATGAATGAATCTTTCTTCTTTTTCTTTACTTATTTGTTGGTGTTCCCAAGGACCTCTCTTCTCCTTTTCCTCTCTGCTCCCCTCTCCTCTCCTGTTCTTCCTCCCTTCAAAGTCTCTTGCTGAAATACAATTTCCACATTCCTACTTAACAGTTCATGTGCTGCAAAACCTCTCTAATTCTATATCTGCTTAACTAATAGCTTCATGGGCATTTTTATTTTTGATATCCCACAGACTCCTCAAACACAATAATTTCTTTAAACTGAAACCTAATATTTTCTTATAAAAGATGGCCACTCTGTCATCCTGGGAGGAGCTCTAGAAATCAGTCAAATCAGATTTCTTGCTCTCCCTCAACCCTCACATTAATTTGGTCACAATGTCATTTTGATTCCATCTTGTACATCATTTTTGTCATATCTATTACTTCTTTCCTATCTTTCAAAGAGATGCTAGGTAAATATCAATAATGAGGATAAAGGAATTTTTACAAGTATATAATGTCTTAGAAATAAGTGGACATAAGCAAAAAAGAACAAAAAGTACAAGGATGAGAAAAAATAGGTCGGCTCAACAGCAGCTGGAATCTACAAGATATAATTAGAGGTAAACAGATCATCCTGTCTCATTTTGACCACAGAAGTATTATATGACTGGCATACACATCTGGTAGAAAACTAGTTAGATTAAATATTATCACCTTGAAAGGGCACAGAGTAACAAAAAAGTTTTCTTCAGACACTAAAACTACCCATAATGATGGGATAATCCAAAGAACCAGACATTATAGCCTCAAGTGGCCCTTGGGATATGTGGACTGTAAGATTACATCAGTGAGTAACTATGCAGGAACATGGGGGTGAGAGAGGTCAGAATGAAAAGTTCTTGATTTTGGAGAAGTCTATACAGACAGTATGCTTGAGAACCTCTAGAATTCTGTTCATGCCTTGCTTTTCTCCTGGAGGCATTGCTTCTGTCAGTGTAAATAAAGCACTAGAAACAACTTCCACAGGCCTTGATCTGGTCATATTGCTGCAACAAGAGATCTAGTCTGGGAATGTAGAATTCCTCTTTATGTAGTATTTATAATACACAAAATTTTGACTCACACCTAATCAGTAAACGTTACCTTATTCATAGTCATCTGCATTCAGTGCACAGAGTTAGGAGATGATAGTGTGACTCATCTGACTGTACAAAGCCATGCTGCTTTGTTCACACCGAAGGCAGAGAGACATGTTTTCACTTTAAATTGGGTAATTCAGTTTTCCTAGAAAATTTCAACGCCAATTCCTTTGCTCTAGATCAGTGGTCGGCAAACCGTGGCTCGCGAGCCACATGTAGCTCTTTGGCCCCTTGAGTGTGGCTCTTCCACAAAATACCACGGCCTGGCAAGTCTATTTTGAAAGAAGTGGCATTAGAAGATGTTTAAGTTTTAAAAATTTGGCTCTTAAAAGAAATTTCGATTATTGGACTGTTGATATTCGGCTCTGTTGACTAATGAGTTTGCCAACCACTGCTCTAAATTATTTGTAGGGAGAGATGGTACTGATTTGGGAGAATTGCTTTCAGCTTCCATCCTTCATCTGACCCAACACAAAGCTGCTTTAGTCATCATTCTAGAACACATAAGTTCTTTTATGATTTTTAATGATTTTCCATGCATTAAATTCTTTTATGATTTTTCTACTGCTTAAAGGCGAACTTAAAATTTTTGGCCCAAATAAACCTTTTGAGCTTATTTCTCTCTATTGTTCATATACAACTATGTTCTAATGGTGGGGGCCTACTTTAAGTTCCTGGAATGAGCCATGATCTTTTTCATGTTGTGTATGTAATTCCTCTTGCCTGGAAGGTTGGCTATGTACCTCTTTTGCTATATCACCTAACAGCACTGAATATTTTTAGAAGTTTCCATCGACCCTACAATTTGGATCATGTACATTAATCACAACTCTTGTCACTCTATGCTGTAATTGTTGCTGATTATTTTTTATCTCTGTACTTCTTCATGGTAAAGTCTATCTTTAGTTTTATATGTCCAACTTACCTAAGTGCCTACCATAAAATAGGTACTCAAGGAATAAAAGAATAGATGAACAAATGAATGGACAAAAGGAGAGATAGCTAAGTGACTAAGCTAGCTAGTTGTCAACCTCTCCATTCAACTGTACTCTATAGAATGCTGCCATGATAGTTTTCTTAAAATATAGATATGGTCCTGTCAAAACTTTAGTATACATGTAAAATTACCCATTAGCTCTTCATCTTATAAATTACATTGGTCACTTTTTAATCTTTTCTGATCTGACCTATTTACACTTTCTCAGCTATTCCTAAACAAATACTCCATGATCTAGCCTTCCTACAGTTGGTGGTGTTCTCAAAACATATTAATTCATTCACTTATTTCATGACGCTTTTCTAATATCTGCTTCAGTGCTAATGTGGTATTTTTGTATATTATCTAGTATAGCTAATCTTAACCTCCATTTTCATTTTTCTACAATTTTAAAGTGGCTAGCTGAGAAAAGAGATAAAGTAATTCAAGAGTAAGCTCCTATCTATAATAATGAAAATATAATATGCTAATTAGACCAGATATCCTACTAGATGGCCTACTGGATGTCCTTCCCGATGACTTTCCGGACAATGCCAGGGCTGCAAGGGAAGCCCGGGTCCTGGGGGCCTGCTGGCAGCTGGAGGGAAGCCAGCGTTCAGGATACTGGAGGGAACCCTGAGTCCTGGGTGCCAGAGGGGAGCCAGTGCTGGCAGCAGGGGTAAGGATGGCCTACTCTTACACGAATTCTGTGCATTGAGCCTCTGGTAAAGAGAATAAAATTCTTTAGGAATATAAAGTGTTATGGAGTTGAGGCCAGATGCATTTTTAACTTTTAAAAAGTCTTATTCTCTGCTCTAGTCAGTTTGTCTCCATGGATAGAGCCTTAGTCTGCAGACTGAAGGGTCCTCAGTTGAATTTTGGTCAAGGGCTCATGCCTAGGTTGTGGGCTCAATTCTCAGTAAGAGGCATGCAGGAGGCAGGCAAACAATGATTCTCTCTCATCATTGATGTTTCTATCTCTCCATCTCCCTTCCTCTCTGAAATCAATAAAAATATATTAAAAAATAAAATGAATAAAAAGCCTTATTCTCTTAATCTAGGATAGTGGTTCTCAATCTTTCTGATGTCACAACCCTTTAATACAGTTCCTCATGTTGTGGTGACCCACAAACAAAATTTTTTTATTGCTACTTCATAATTGTAATTTTGTTGTTAATGAATCATAATGTAAAACTGTTTTCTGTTGGTCTTAGGCTCTACAGTGATGCACATATTAAGAACCGCTAGCAGGGTCGCCTAAGACCACCAGAAAACACAGATATTTACATTATAATTCATAACAGTAGAAAAATTACAGTTATGAAGTAGCAATGAAAATAATTTTATGGTTGGGGGTCACCACAACATGAGGAACTGTATTAAAGGGTCGCAGCATTAGAAAGGTTGAGAACCACTGATCTAGGAGGTGGTACTTTCACCTAGCAAGCTCCCCTAAAAACTGTACAGGATTTCTGATTCTGCTTCACATTCTCTCTGTGCAATAAAGCCACACCCATTACTGTCTGAAGCTTGTTTTGTCTTCTGGACGGAAAGTATAGTGTCAGTCACTGGTGACTGACATGGCGCTTAACATGTTCACTTGAGATTTAATGCTTGGGTCTGCCAGACAGCTCAGGCATAATAGCCTTCAGATTTCTAGAAACCCTTTGAATTACCTGAGAGAGTCTTTCAAGTTGCACCTGAATTATTTTGAAATGTTTTCACCAAGAATCTTATAGTCATATCCTTGATTTGATACTTATATTGAAGCCATGTCTTTCTGACCAAACTCTGGACTTGATTTTTCACTTGTTTGAGAGGCCAGGTTTGAGAAAGAGTTTTACCTTCAACCACAAGTTCTGGTCCCTCCATATTATTTTCTGTACTCATCAGTTCTTTATTTAGCATGCGTCTTATAGTACCTTCTCAAATGAGACTACTAAGAACCAGCTGACACTTTTATATTCTGCTTGGAAATCTCATTACTTGTATACAGAAGTTCATTGGGTGCATTTTCCATCACTAAAGTTTCCTCAGGTGGCAGCTTTACCAACTGCTTTTCTCCACATTACAGGGATAGCCATTTTTCTAACTTCTTAGAGCCATTCTCTAAGTGCTTTTCCAGATTTTATTTGCTTCCCAGTACCAAGCCAAGGGCACATATTTTAGGTCTTCATTATGGCACAACTTATTTCTAGGTAGCTTCTCTCTTATCCTTATACGTTTTTTTATTGCTTACCTCTTTCCAGTAAGCTAGCCTGAATTTATTCTCAAAACATGGTAGTGTGCCAAGAGAGGAAGTGGAAATACTCAAGAGCATTTTCCAAACTATGCTGGCTTCAAATATGCTAGCTTCCTACTAGCCAAGGCAAATCACAGGAACAAGCCTAGAGTCTAGGATAAAGCAATAAACCCACCCATTTAATGAGGGGAATTGGAAAGTTACAGAGCAATGTATGTGGATATTGAAAGGTTCTTTAATGGAGTAATTAATAAACCAGTCTACCCTACATATTTTAGTTAATCTTTAACAAATTAGTATTTCATTTGCATGTAATGAAGGAACTCAAAACTAAATTAATAGCTTTTAGTGTGCAATTCAGTATGAGTTGTTTGAATTATAAATGTTAATATTTGCTATGTTACATACCATTTTCCTTAAAAGCATGTGGTTTCAAATGGATCTTGCATATATTATCTGTAGATCTGAATTGTATGGTGACTTTACCAGAGGAAGATGAGTTGGGGTATGTGAAATAGCACATTTCAGCACTAAAACAAAAATGAAAAAGTAACAGTCTGTTTCTTTATTCTTCAGGTGATATTTGTGATCCCAATCCATGTGAAAATGGGGGCATCTGCTTGTCGGGCTTGTCTGAAGATTCCTTTACCTGTGAGTGTCCAGACGGCTTCACAGATCCCAACTGTTCTAGTGTTGTGGAGGTTGGTAAGTGCAAACTTTATGCATTTCAGTAGTTATTTTCTTTGTTTACATGAGTGGCTGACAAAGTTGGCTGTGGTGCATTGTAGATATTCTGTGTAAGATTGCTGTATGTTGCTAATTAGTTACTCCTCTGTAGGACTCTCAATTTTATCAATTCCATTTTATATTTAAATTATATTTTTATTGATGTTCTTATTAAATAACTTTAGAATGTTTTAATGGTTAATACTATACTTTAAAGGCACTACAAGTACTACTGGAATATGATAAATTTCTTATCTCTCCAATATTAATATACATTTATTCATATTTATATTCATAATAAAAATAATGCCTATCAATTCAAATTCAATAATCACTCTAAATAAAATAGAACTTATTTTAGCAACTGATAATATTATCAGTATTTGTAGCTGTTCTAATTTCTACTTTTCTAACACTGTAACTCAATGAAAGAAGACAATATTCTAGCTACATTGTTCTTCATAGTCCTCTCCAAAAAAACAACAACAACAAAAAAAACAACTTTGCTTTACAGATACTAAATAGTCATTGATCACATTTAAAAATATGTGGGTTTGTTTTTTGTTTGTTTTTTTTCCATCTGTGAAGCACTTCATTAGCATGTATAATTATGGATTCAGGGTAACGTCCATAATTTCCAAATAGTTCCTCATTAAGGAAATAGCTGTGCTTTAAATAATTCACCACTATGTAAACTTGTATAGAGACTTTTCTCTCTGGTTAAAGATAATACCATGATTAAGTTTGATAGATTTCTATGTGTTTCTTTCAAGTCAATACCAAGAAGCATAAGAAAGGTCTATATCTGATATATATCAGAAAACCAAACATGTTTTTCATTTAAGTTCTGTCAACTAGCATAAACCTTGGGAAACTTGGAGATTTCTGTGATATCTAAAAAATAGTTTTGAAGCAGAAAAGTAATAGTGTCTATAAGAATCACTTTTATGCATAGTAGGAGGCCAATCATTATTGTTTCAATGAATGAAAGGATACTTATATAAAACCATTAACTACTGTTGTTGGCCACTAGTTATTAGATTTTAATATTCTTTATTTTTAAAATGCCTTTTTATATTAACATAAGGGGCCTGGTGCATGAAATTTGTGCACCACAGCCCAGCCTGCCCCCTCTCACATATTGGGAGCCTTCAGGGGATCTCCTACTGATGGCTCAGGCCTGCTTCCTGTTGGAACAGTCTGGCCTCCCTTTGTGGAAGGCAACCAGGCTGATCAGGGAAAGTTGCCAGCCCCATCACTCCACTACTGCCAGCCACTGAAGCCACCAAGGTATTTTCATCAATGTGGATTCCAGTCCCTTACCATGAGAAAATGACAACTTCCTTTAGGCATTTTCAAGATGCGCCTTTCACAAGATATGACATTTATTTCCTTATTTTTCTTTTTATTCTTACCTGAGGATATGTTTCCATTGATTTTTTTCTCCCTTCCCTCTGATTCCAGGCTCAGCCCCTTCCCAGGCTGTAGGCTTGGGAAGTGGGCACCCACCACCCCTCCAATCCCAGGCTTGGCCACTCCCCAAGCCTACAGCCTCCACAATAGTCTGTTTGGAGTGACCTGGGTGCCAAAAAGGTTCCCAGGACCCAGGTATGTATGCAAATTAACCGCCATATTTATTGGGTTAATTTGCATACTCACTTTGATTGGCTGTGGGCCTAGCGGAGGTACGGTCAATTTCCATGTTTATTATTAGGAAAGATTAGTATGAATGTAATACATCTAAAAAAGTTAATTATAGATGACTGCTGAAAAGTACCTTGTTCATGAATTCATTTCAAAGATAATTCTTTTTCAAGGCTTATATTAACTTGCTCCCATTTAAGAGGATTATATATAGTGCCATGGAACTTAAACTATTGTAACCACTTTGACCCAATATCCAAATATGTACAGTGAGTTTTAGAGTTTAATCTGAGGAAAGTCTATAGCTCTGAAGAAAATTATAGACATAAGTATTTCTAACAGGAATTTATAAATAAAATAAAAATTTAGTTAAGCCCACTAACCCCAGATATGGCAGTGTCTTCAATTTGTAGTATATTATGCTCTTATTGCTACTGTGTAAGAATCAAATCTACAGTTGAAGAAGCAAATGGATTTAATTAATTTTAAAAACAAGTATCTTCATACAATTTTCAAAATAAATACTGAATACTTTTGTCCATATTTTAAAACAATAATTCCATATTTATAATTTTATCAGCAGAATGATAGTATTAGCAGCAACAATTTAAAAGTTAACCACACTATAATATCCCATGTACTTCAGTGAGACTTTGGGAATAAAATTTGACTGAATTAAGTTTTATTTAGATTTATTATTATGAGTACCTCTGAAATAGGGCAGTTATACTATATTATCTTAAGCAATACATTTTTTTTGTGATATGTTTCAAGCAACCTCATTCTTCCATGAGGTCTACTTAGGAGTTCTTGGAAGAAATACATCCAGCTTTTATTTGCTTTATCATTTAGCATAATAGTCTATTTGTTATGCCATTTGGTTTTATAAGATTAAAATAATATAAAACAAATATCCTAAAGTTTAAAATGTCTATAGTTTCTTAAATACAACTTTGCTACTTTGTGAAATAGTTATTTTTAAGGATGAGAGAATAGTAAACAAATATTTTTTCATATTAGATTGTTCTTTGGGACAGATATGTTACTTTATTTGCATTTCTACTACCCCTTTCTCAGCTTCATATTACATTGAATAAGAACATACTTAAGTTCTTATTACATTGAATAAGAACATACTAAACATTTATTGATTAAAAACAACAACAATGCCTTTAATAAACCAACTTTAGATTTTTTTCATATCTTAAAAATTAATAGAATGAAATAAAGGAAGCTTTATATTATTGAAGATTATCCTATCATTTTAGTTTTAAAAATCTACTTCTTTACTGGGAACTTTTTGTTGTTGTTGCTTCCCTACTGTTATGTACCACCAATGCAGAAAGCATATTGTACTAGAATTTTATTTCTTTTAAACACAAAAGTTATATGTATTTTAATGTAATATATTAAAAGACAGAAGTTTGAGCTCTCACTATTGTTGTATTTTTACTTTCACATTAATCTGCCAAAGATGGAGATGTATCTAAGGTTTTTCCTGACCTTTTAAGCCATATGAACTTTGTGATTATATGAAGTTCTAAATCCCCTTGTTTTTGATTTCTGAAGGAAAGAAATAAAGGTGTCTGTATTTTCTTAGGAACATTGTCTTTTGACCCTAATTTAAAATTGTTTTTACTCTTCATTCTATAATTAAACATATACTCACTTTATTATTGTACATTTGATAAGGAAAAATTCAAATACATGCTATTCTTAGAGGTAAAAAGTGCTGTTTGATTTTACCTCAATCCTCATTATTTTGTAGTGTCCTTGTTTTAAGTTCTTCATTCTACTTATTTCAAAAGAGATTCTCATCCAATTTTGTACTTTAATTCTCCCCTCTCAAAGCACCTAGTGTCAGATAAGTACAAAACACTTAAACACATCTGCAATCAAACCTCATCTCACTTACATTCCCGTTGTATGGGGGAAGCTTCGGGATGTTGACTTGCTCAGATGTGTGAACTTCATTTGCTAGACAACATTACTTTTCTTTGACTTTATTATTGATCTATCTGTATATTCCAATATCCATCTTTTATCTCTGTTTCTGTTTCTCTCTTTCTCTCTTTGTCTCTTTCTTGACCACACACATCTCCCTTATACAGACCAATCTCCCAATCTCAATGTTCTCAGCCTATTAGTGTTATAATGACTCACTACTGATATTTATAAAAGGCAATATGAAGACATATCTCAGAGAAAAGGAAAGTAAAAGAAAAACACCTACTATACATATTCAGATTTAAAGACATTGGCCAGATTAACCAGTATTTGCACAGATGTATACATGATGCCAATTCACTCTCCAGGGGAACTGTACACAATAACTGTGAGATTAAGCCCCCAATTACTTTCCAATTACCTCCTCACATTCCTGGTTAATTCTTTGTAATTTGGAGTCAAATTTTGACACATTTATTTCATATAGAAATTTCCATTGCTTGTGAATATTCTAGAGTACACATAAACATTTTTGGAATTATTAAATTGTTCAAGTTTCATGTCATAATTCTCTAATAATCTAATGACAAATATAATATTTTATATCACAAACACATAATATATTAATGTAACCAAATAAAACAAAATAAGTGCTTGTAAGTTTAGTAAACTAAAGATAAATATAAACTTTTACAATGTAAATACATATTATATAAATGCAACCAAAGAGAAAAAAAAAGTTATTTGACTTAAAAAAAGGAAAATCATAGTTTATATTGATTTCTAAAATATATATTGAGTACCTACTGAGTTACCTAAATGTTAGAATGTGATGGTAAGCAAATTTACAGAAATTGCTGTCTAGCTAGGAAAACAGAGAAATAAATAAATAGATAAAGATGATGGGTGTTGTGATAGGAGAAGTATATGGAGCCATAAGAATGTAAAGCAGGTGTCATATCTTAAGCGCGGTGTCAGAAAATGCATGTCTACCTGAAAAAAATTATATCTTGAGATAATTCTTAAAGATAATTTCAGTCTAACAGACAGAAAGCTAAACATATTCAAGACAGAAGATATAATTCTTAGAAAAGCCAGGAGATAAGAAAAGTCATAATTCAATGAGCTGAAAGAAATTCAGTGTGGCTAGAGCTTAAAAGGGAGAGACGCGGAGGCAACAATGAATTTGCAGATGGTGATGATGGCAGATTCTGCAGTCTCACAACTGTTTTTAAGGAATTTGGACTTATTCTAAGAACAATGCATTTTTAGAAGATCACTTTCTTTGGCATATGGAGATGGGGGTGGGAGGGAATAGAACAAATTAAGATAGGGAGACAATTGGAAGGCTACTGTGGAAGACCGGGTTAGACATGATGTTCTTGGCCTGGATCAGTGTTGTAACAAAGGGAGTAGAAAGAAAAGAGTTAATAGATTTTTAAAGGAAATAGTGGATAATTACTCGTAACTTATGGGGCAATTGAGTAGAAGGAGTTTGGAGAAAGTAAAAAGTAAAGAAGAAACATTACCAGTTTATGACCTGAACAACTCTGTGTCATTTACTCAGATAGTGCAAATTGAGAATACATTGGATTGGGAACCAGAAAATGAAGTGATTATTTCACATATCAAGGAATTAGCTAGATATTAGATAAGAAGCCAGACATAGATTTGTAAGTTACAGTTATACAGACATTTATCAATGCTCAGGAAATGTATACATCTTCCCAGAAGCACAAGAACTTCTAAAAAGAGGAGAGGACCCAGAAACGGAAATCGATAATGAGGTTCATCAATAAGGAGTAGGTAGAGAAAGTTGAATCTATAAAAGAGACTGAGATAGAGTGGTCAGGGAGATAGAAGAGAAACTAGGAAAAGTGTGGTACTCCAAAAGTTAACGATAAACGGTGTTTCAAGAAATGAGTGATCAGCAGTGTCAAAGACTGTGGAGAAGTTAATCAAAATAACATCTACATTGATTACATGTGACTTATGGATGATATTGCCAAGGTCAGTTTTGTTGGAAAATTTGGAAAAAGAACTTGATTGTGGCACCTGCAAGAATTGGAGTAAGCTTTTAAAAGATGGCTAGGGATAGAGGAGAAATCAATCAACTTGATAAAGAATGCCTGCAAAAAATTTGTCCTAAATCATACTTAATGGCAAGAAGCTTGCTTTTCCTCTTGGATCTGAAACAAGACAAGGATCCTCACTCTCACTACTCTATTTCAACATTGTACTAGAAGTACTAGCCAATGCACTAAGATAAGAAAATAAAATAAAGGTTTACAGATTGGAAAGAAATCCTGAAGTATCAACCAAAAAAACTCTTGGAACTAATTAGCAATTTTAGCAAGGTTTTAGGATGCAAATTGGATATACAAAACTTAATCATTTTCTTATATACCAGTAATGAACAAGTGGAATTTTAAAATACCTTAGAAGGAGCATAGAGGAATTTAGGGTAGTGAAAATAGTCTGTATGATATTATTATAATGATGGATCCAAGTCATTATATACCATAATTTCCAGACCCATACAATGTATACAACACAAATGAACCCTAGTGTAAACTACAGATTTTAAACAATTTTGATGTGTTAATGTAGGTTTATCAATTGTAAGAAATGGTGGAAAGTGTTGATAAAGGGGGAGGCTATGCATATGTGGAGTCAGGGACTATTTGGGAAATCTCTATACCTTCCTCTATTTTGCTTTGAACTTAAAACTGTGCTGAAGAATGATTTTAAAAATGGCTCTAATATCTCCGAGGGAAGGGGCAGGAAGAGATTAACCAAAGAATTTATTTACATATACACATAACCCATGGACACAGATAGTAGTATGGTGAAGGCCTGGGGGGTGGAGATGGATGGGTGGAGGGGTCAATGGAGGACATTTGGTCTGGTCAGTGTAGCTCAATGGTTGAGCATTGACCTATGAAACAGGAGATCAGGGTTTGATTCCAGTCAGGACACATGCTTCATTTTCAGGCTCAATCCCCAGTAGGGGAGATGCAGGAATCAGCCAGTCTATGATTTTTTTTTCCATCAATGATGTTTCTTTCTCTCTCCCTCTCCCTTCCTCTCTGAAATCAATATATATTGAAAAGGAGCTATTCATATTACTTTCAACAATGAAGATAAATTTAAAAAATGGTTATCATAAATATTCATCAGTTTATTTTTTTAGTCATCCACCCATAAAATACTTATTGAGTATATAATATTATATGCCAGGCACTCTTGTCATTGATAATATAACCATTAAAAAATAGACTTTGGGAGAATCCAAGATGGCGGCATAGGTAAACACCTACACTGCTGCCTCGTACAACAATTTCAAAACTACAACTAAAAGACAGAACGGACATCATCCAGAACCACAAGAAAGCTGGCTGAGTGGAAGTTCTACAACTAGAGGGAAAGAGGGGCTCGCGGAGACCCAGAGGAGCTGCAAAAAGCTGAGGTACGGAGACACGCGCTGAGAGAGCGGGTGCAGGAGTACCTGGCTGGCTTTCTCTGGCGGGAGGGAAACAGAGACTCCCAACGGCATTGAACCCCTTATCTTACGACACTAAACCCCAGATCCAGCCGAAACTCATACGGGGGAGCTTGGACTGTGAAAAGGGAGAAGTGCACGGAAATTTAGGGGAGTCGCAAAGGATCGGAGGTCTGGTCGCGCACGGCACCACGCAGAGGACGGATTGCTGATTGCGCCGCTGGCTTTCGCGAGTGGGCGGGAGACAGACCCTCCGAACTGCGCCACTTCTGACTCCACTGGGCCCCTGTTTTGGGTGAAACCCTGGGGACCTAGACTCGTATGGTCCTGGTTCGCAGGGGAGTCGGAAAGACAGCGGTCAGAGGCGCTGCGGGTGCGCGCGCGCACAAGGACCGCTCCAGCCATTACCCAGTCACATGAGACTCAGGGGCCGTGGAGGGCGGGGCCGACTGGAAGGCAAGGCGGTCCCTTAAGCCCTGAGACTCCACCCTCCCAAGCTCAGCAGAGGCTTCTGCGGCTGAATCCAGCACAGAAGTTTCCCCGGCACAGTGAAAATGCCGAGACAAGGGAAGGGATTACAAGCAAAAGAAATGGAGGAAAAAAAATGACTGGATATAGAGTTCAAAACCACGCTTATAAGGTTTTGCAAGAATATGCTAGAAAAGATGGATAAATTTAGTGAGACCCAAGAGAAGATAATAAATACACTGACTGAAATGAAAACTATTAAGCAGAGTACTAACAGCAGACTAGAGAAAGGCAAGGATCAAGTCAAAAATTTGAAATATAAAGAAGCAGAAAACATTCAACTGGAAAAGCAAGAAGAGAAAAGAATCCAAAAATGTGAAGATAATGTAAGGAGCCTCTGGGACAGCTTCAAGCGTACCAACATCAGAATTGTGGGGGTGCCAGAAGAAGAGAGAGAGCAAGATACTGAAAACCTGTTTAAAGAAATAATGACTGAAAACTTCCCACATCTGGTAAAAGAAATAGACTTACAAGTCGAGGAAGCACACAGAACCCCAAAGAAAAGGAACCCAAAGAGGACTACACCAAGACACATCATAATTAAAATGCCAAGAGCAAAAGAGAAAGAGAGAATATTAAAAGCAGCAAGAGAAAAACAGTTTATTACCTACAAGGGAGCACCCATACGACTGTCAGCTGATTTCTCAACAGAAACGATGCAGGCCAGACGGGAGTGGCAAGAAATATTCAACGTGATGAACAAGAACCTACAACCAAGAATAATCTATCCAGCAAAGCTATCATTCAGAATTGAAGGGCAGATAAAGACCTTCACAGAGAAGAAAAAGCTAAAGGAGTTCATCAACTCCAAACCAGTATTATATGAAATGCTGAAAGGTACCCTTTTAGAAGAGGAAGAAGAAAAAGGTAAAAGACAAAAAATTATGAACAACGAATACACATCTGTCAACAAGTGAATCTAAAAATTAAGTGAATTAAAAATCTGATCAACAGAATAAACTGGTGAATATAATAGAATCAGGAGCACAGAAAGGGAGTAGACTGATAATTCTCAGGAGGACAAAAATCATAAAGCATCAAACAGACTGTGAAATTATAGCAGAAAGATTAAAGTTAGGTGAGGTAAATAAGTGATCAATCAAAGGACTTGTATGCATGCTTATAAACATAACCAATGATCACAGACACTGGGGGGTCGGGGTACGCCTGGGAGGGAGGGGGGGCAATGGGGAGATATGTATAAAAAATTAATAAAAATTAATTTAAAAAAAATAGACTTTGCCTTCATGGATATTCTAATCAAATGAGGAATAGATAATAAATTATCACACTCATGCTAAGTTCTATAAAGAAAAATAGAAACAAGTGTGAGGTATAGTAAGAGGAAGTATTTTTTATAGGAATATTAGGAAAGATGGAGCGTAGTCTTTGAACAGAGGGTAAACTGAGATAACTTCATGTATAGGGATGGGGAGAGAGAACAGTAACTAGAATGGGAATTTGGGACAGGGGATATTTTTTTCTTTAAGATAGAATTGCAAAGTCATTATGATTCAGAAAAAAATGACATAAAAACTGAGCTCGTGTTTCATTAAGAATAAACTGTGTTAAATGACTCATATAGATATTTCAATAATATTTATAATAAATTTAACCTCTTAAAACTATAAGTCTGAAACCAAAGGATAGAAACATTGGAATTTGGTAGTCATTTAAAATCTAGCATCATGTTTATGAGAAAATTCAAAGAACCGATGTTATTGAGGATAATTCAGTACAGGATAACAAAGTCAGCATGTCGTTTCATTTATAATTCTTTCTCTTTATTCTCTCTGTATCTGCATTGGCTTCTGGCCAGGTTTTCTTAATTTGGAAAATATTAATAAACATGAACGTGCTTTATGCTGTTCTATCTTCTCCTATCCTCTCCTATCACTTAACAGTATATCCAAATGTATTTGCCTTTGATAGTTGGTATCCCTTCTCTACATGAATTTAGGTTCTTCAAATCTCATCACTGCTAAAATGTCCTCTTGCTTTCATTTCATTATAAAAAATTGGTTACATTTAAACCATAAACAATAAAGTATTCTCATAACAATTTAAAAAACAACAATTTTCACTGTATGTCTTACCCATGAATAGCCATGTTCATGTTTATCTTTTAGAAAATGATCAGTGTCAGAATATCAAGTAGTGTAGCAGAAACTGTCTAAAAGACAGTGGTCATAGAATATCAGAAAAGCTTTAAGTAGATCTCTTGGATAGAGTGAGGCTTTTTTTAGATTTCTAAACTTAGATTACCAAATGAGAGATTTGTTCATTTCACTTCAATGATTTATATATTAGATGAAATTATAATTCAGTTTTCCCCCCTTAAGAGTATTTCTTGGAAAGATAACTCATGATTGAATCCATACTTCTAGAAATTATCATAATAAAATATATTCTAAGTGGACTAAAACACTTTCTCAAAAGCTACTAGCCATGATTGTTAAGAAATTTCTCAGTAAACTGGAGTCAAAGGGATTTATTATCAGAGTCATATCTACCTACTTTCTCATTTAATAATAAGGAGTAAAATGTGTTCATACAAACAAATAAGATTATACAGCTACAATGACAGAGTTAAGGAAAAAATTTTGCCATTTATTTTGCATACATTACAGAAAAGTAATTTTGTTTTATGTACATATTTCTACTGTAACATAGCTAATAAACTATTAACTTAAACATGTTTCTACTTTACTGTTAATTATAATTATTAGAATGTGTTAACTAATACTTCCTAACAATTATATATTAATTTCAGGAAAAAAAACATAGAACATTAAAGAACCTTAAAAAATTTCAAATACACAAATCCTCACTTGCTCAGAATGAAGAATTAATTTGTAGTAAAGCTTCAGTTTGAAAGAAAAGACAATGTAACACATTTTTTAAAAGGTGATATATACCATTCCGCCATTGTATTTTTTTCTGAGTGCATACCTTTCCTATTGCTAAGGGAGGATACTATTGTGAATAAAGTGATAATGGATATATATCATTAAAATTTTTCTGCGTAACAAATCATCACAAATTTAGTGGATTTACACCTCAAGGTAAATTTGTGCTATATGACATTTTATCATGTAACATATATCAAAATGTTTATGTGAAGGCAAATTCCACAATCTGTTATTTAAAGGACAGTGGCAACACATAATGAGAGCGAATTTGGTCAGAATTCTTTTCAGAATATATTTAGTTTTTTTCCCATTGGATGTGCAAAATTTACCAATCACCCAGGACATTTTCTTCTTTACCCCTTTCCCTTTAATAATGTCTTGCATTTCAGAGTACTCAATTCATTAAAATGCTAATACATATATTAACCTTGAAATAAACAGTTGAGCTCATACCAATCTCAGTGTTAAGTGGGAAAGTGATTCTGTGATAATCGTAATGATTAGAATAAGGTCATATATTTCTTCTCAAAAGCAGGCAGAACAGATGTGAAGCCTGAAATTTTATCCCATGCTTTTTCAACAGTTCAGTATTTTTTGTTCAAATTTAAATGTGCTGGTTATACATATGGCAGTGGATGGTTTAAAATAATGAGAGAACTTGAGGTAATCTATAACAATAAAAGTGTAATATGCTAATTAGACTGGATGTCCTTCTGGACGACATTCTGGATGAAGTTGGGGCTGTGAGGGAAGTCCCAGTCCCAGGTGCCTGCCGGTAGCTGGAGGCAAGCCCCAGTCTCCAGTGCCAGAGGGAGGCTGATGGCGGCAGCTGGTGGAAGGAATGCCTACTCTTGCAGGACTTTCATGCATTGCACCTCTACTACTACTACTACTTCTACTACAAATATCTATAATTCCAGTGTTCATCAGATGCTGTCTTGGAATTCTGTGAAAACACATTCTCTAAAGAATTTTATCCTGGTTTGTTGTTAGGAACTCAGACACACTGAATTCAAATCCTAGCTGTTCTGTGTACTATCTAGATTACTTTGAGCAAGTTGCTTGACCACTCAATGCCTTAGTTTCTTCCCAGTAAAATTGGGATAATAATAGTACCACCTCAAATGTATTTTATTCAAATTAAATAACTTAATGTATATAAGACTCTTAAAGCAGTCTTGCTATAGTTAGAAATATATAGAAGTTACAAAATAAGTAAATATGCATGAATCTTATAGACATTTCAAAAGCTACATGCAAGGAAAAAACAAGATGGCAGCATAGGGTATATACCTGTATATGCTGCCTCTCACAACTACACCAAAACTACAACCAGAAGACAAAATGTCTATCACTCACATCCATGGGAAAGCTGGCTGAGTAGAAGTTCTACAATTAGAAGGAAAGAGAAAAGAGCATTGAGTCATGCACAAGCACGGAAAAACTGAGGTACAGAGGCTCGCAAATCAGGCTGGTGGCTGGCAACTGGGTAAGCTGTTTTTTTCAACCTGAAGGGAGATACAAGCTCCTGATTACTCTGAACTCCAGTTTCTGGCAAAACTCTGGGAACCCAAACTCCTATAGGGAAAAGATGGACAATCTGCCATTGGATCAGAAGTGAGGGTAGCTTTCTTGCAGAGGTGTGTGCAGGAATCATTGTTTACTGTGCTGGGGCATGGGATGCAGAGACATAGAAACTTGTAGATGCAGAGACAGCTGACTGGCAGCCATCACTATTTTCCATGTCTTAGCACAATTTACAAACCGACCCAAGCTCTGTGTGGGGCTTTTGCATATAAATGGCCTGCCCTATGGAAGCTTAACCTAACAAATGCAGTTCTGGTCAGACAGTTCCAAAACCTCCAAATCCCAAGCAAAGAGGAGAAATCTGCAGATCTAGCTGTAGCTCCTGCTGGCTGGCCTCAGACAGTAGCTGACCTGCACCCCATTGGAGATCCAGTGTACCTAGTGGTAGTGTGAGACGAAACCAAATTTCAACTCCTCATATCCATAAGTGACACATTCAAGAGGCAGACTCAGTGAGTACTAAAGCCCCAATGGAAAGAAGTCCTTCTCCACAAGGGTGTCTTCAGCACAGCAGTTCTTCCATTATAGATACAGCAGGTCCTCACAGCCAATTGGCCTAGAGGTCAATTTCTCCCAGTGTACCAACAGCAATCAAGGCTTAACTATAACAAGATTTTTCACTCAGCTCACAAAGGTGTGCACCAAGAGTGTCCACCTTAAGTGATAGAGGAGGCTGAACCACTGGGCTCTATAGGTTACCTATCTCAGAAAACCACCCCATCAACACAGGGAAGCAGCCGAAATGTGGAGACAAAGAAACATGTCACAAATGAAAGAAATGGAGGAAAGCAAACTATTGGACATAGAGTTCAAAACCACATTTATAAGGTTACTCAGGAATCTTCTTAAAACCTCTGAGGAACTTAGTAAGACCTTTAAGGATCTTAATGAGAATGCCAAAGAAATGGAAAAGGACCAGTCAGAAATTAAGCATACACCGTCTGAAATAAAGAATATACAGAAATTCAACAGCAGACCAAAGGACCCCAAGAATCAAACCAATCATTTGAAATATGAGGAAACAAAAAACACCTAACCAAAAAAAAAAAGAATCCAAAAATATGAAGATAGTGTAAGGAGCCTCTGGGACAACTTTAAGCATACCAACATCTGAATTATTGGGGTGCCAGAAGAAGAGAGAGAGCAAAATATTAAAAACCTATTAGAAGAAATGACAGAAAACTTCCCCCATCTGGTGAAAGAAATGGACTTACAAGTCCAGGAAGTGCAGAGAACCCCAAACAAGAGGAATCCAAAGAGGCCACACCAAGACACATCATAATTAAAATCCCAAGGGCAAAAGACAAACAGAGAATCTTGAAAGAACAAGAGAAAAACAGTTACCTACAAGGGAGTACCTATATGACTGTCAGCTGATTTTTCAAAAGAAACTATTCAGGCCAGAAGGAAGTGGCAAGAAATATTCAAAGTGATGAGCAAGAACCTACAACCAAGATTACTCTACCCAGCAAAGCTATCATTTAGAATTGAAGGTCAGATAAAGAGCTTCACAGACAAGAAAAAGCTAAAGGAGTTCATCACCACCAAACTAGGATTATATGAAATGCTGAAGAGTATTTTTTAACAAGAGGAGGAAGAAGAAAGAGGTAAAGATAAAAATTATGAACAAAATGACAACAAATATATACCTATCAACAAGTGAATCTAAAAATCAAGTGAATAAAAAATCTAATGAATATAATAAAATCAGGGGCATAGAAAGGGAGTGGACTGACAATTCTTGGGTGGAAGGGATTTTTGAGGGGTATGGGAAGAGATTGCACAAAAATCCTACATCTATGGATGAAGACAGTGGTGGGGAGTAAGGACATGGGGTGGGTTGGGGAATCAGGTGGAGGGGAGCCAAGTGGGAAAAAAAGAGGAACATCTGTAATAATCTGAACAATAATGATTTATTTTAAAAATAAAAATAAGAATAAAATGGAAACCTAAAATGAGAAAAAAAAAAGCTACATGCAGAAATCAAATTTTCTAGTCCCTGGTTATTTTACCATCATTTCAGCCATAGCATGCTAGAAATGTCCAATAAATAGTGACTTTTTATATTTATTTTAGATTTTTTACAGCTTGTCCTTGAATGTGCATATTGGGGGCAATTAAGCTGTCAGCTTTAATTTTTCAGAAGTTTATTTTTTTCAACTGGGGAATAAGCCTACAACTCGGGCATATGCCCTGACCAGGAATGGAATCATGACCTCCTGATTCATAGGGCAAAGCTCAACCACTGAGCCACCCTAACTGGGCTCTAGTGTTCAAGACTAGGTGTACATTCAGTTGAATATAAGTATTTTGTCTCCAAGATAATATTTATTCTGTTTCCAAGATAAATCTATTTTTTAATTCATTATTTATTATGATTCTTTTCAGTAAGACTTGATCTAATGGGTTAGTTGATTTGAAAAAGTTTGAGTGTGGTTTATTGACTGAAATTAGTGCTAATTTCTAATCTAGATTTTCTGCCCAGAGTTAATTGCTGGAAGAAACAGCTATAAAGTTTAAAGAGAATTTCCAGGAAACCCTTCTATGACTAGAAATATAAGTTAATGTGTAGAAAATTCCATGAGAAGAAACAAAATATTTATATGCACCTGAATGTACACCTAGTCTTGAACACTAAGGAAACTTAGTAATAAAGACAAAAAATTGGTTTTCTAGTCTGTGGACTTAATCAACTGTATACGAAATACATGCAAACTATATTCTTTCCATGTAGAAAGTAAAAGATTGGAAGAACAGTATTAACGCTTTGCTTGATTTCAAAATTCTGCATTATTTCCTATTGCTAAAATACTTTTAACATTGCAAGCCAGTCATATTCTCCCTTAACACCCCAACCTAAGGGTGACCTCCCCATTTCTTGTCTCCCTTTCTTACCTACCCAGTCTTGCCCTGAGACAGGAAGGAGATAAGATTTAGTAGTCCCTAGTGCTCTAGAAATTGTTCTATAATGTGGGGCTGGAGGAAGGAGGGAAATGAAATTAATTATTTATTCTTTTAGTAACTGAAACAATTATGGATTGTTAGTTTTGACATAGTAGTCTAAAGAAGGCAGGTAACAATGCCATTGTGTTTTGCAGTAATTAGATCTTAGGTGGAGAACTAATGCTTGTTGTAAGATCTTTTTTTTTTGTTATGTTAAAAGACTGTGACATAATTTAATTTATCATGAGGAGTTTAACTGATATGATGATCAGGGTATTTAATAAAAGGGTAAGATGCAAATTGACCGTACCTTTGCAACATCCACCAGCCAACCAGGAGGAACTATGAAAATCAACCCAACAAAGATGGTGGATTAATTTGCATACACAGAAAATATATGGCAGGGAGCAGGGTGGGATGTTTGTGTCCTTGCCATGGTGATGACACAGGCATTCCACACTGCCCCAGCCGCTCCGGGGCCAGAGCGAAAAGGTGGCTCTGGCCAGAGTGAAGGTGGTGCTGGCAGCCAGAGGAAGGAAGGCCCTTCTTTCATGGGGCCTCTACTATACTATGATATACAAAATTAGGTGGAGATGTTTATCTCAGTTAACAAAAGAATTATGGGAAATATCATAGCTGTCTTCAAGTACCTGAATAGCTGGTCTGTCAAAGAAAGTGCCACATTGTTCCCTTGTTCACCAGAGGCTATCTCTGGGAGAGGGATTTGACATGTTTCTTTCTGAGGCTATGAATTCCCAGCAACTAAAAGTTTTGAATCAATATTTAGATTTTTTTTTAATCCTCACTCAGGATATGCTTTTTATTCTTTTCAAAAGAAAAGAAGGGAGAGAGAGAAAAACATCAATTCTATTGCCTCTTTTACATACCCCAACCTGGGATATGGTATATATGTAGGTCGATGCTCCAACTAGCTGAGCCACCCAATTAGGGCAATATTTAGACTTTTGGTTGGTAGGTTGGACTAAGTGACCTTTAAGTTTTGTGTGCATCTCACGTTTAATTTTTTAAAGTTGCTTGACTTCTATTTTCTGAATGGGCTATTTCCTAGGCTGTTCTTGATTTTGAAAGAGTGGAAGTTAATAGTATGTATTCACAACTTGAAAATAACCTCAAAGTTAAGAAGAATGGGGTTCAGCCCTCCCTAAATAGCCCTGAACCTTTATTCAATTTCATTGTCTTAAAGTTAGACTTGTCCACATTTTTATCAGTTGAGTTCTTTAAAGACATTCCAATTATGTAAAAATTTAGCCCAGGGAGACAAGTTTTACAGATAGGGAAATTATATTGTCAATGTCACTTGATTAATACCTGAATTTGGAGATATGCTGACTCCTTTCTTTTAAAGAAGCTCCTAATAATTCTGAAAAGAAAGCATTTAATTTTAGTTTCTGTTTTAACAGGCAAGTAAAAAAACTCCATAGCAGTCATCAACTCATTACTGAATAAGTCAGTGGCATTAGGTTAGTGGAGTTCATGTAAGGAAGTAGAGTCTGTGCTTTCTTCTTTTAGTTAATGTCCTTAGGATGAGTTCAAAGTGCATGAAAAAAAATCATAATAATTCCCTCTGACCAAAGAAAAACAAATCCACTAATGATAGCTCAGCTCCCTTTGACCTAGACTTGCTCACTGTTGCTGTTGATTTTCCCTTCATTTTTTACCTTTCAAACGATACTATATTTTAAATAAGTCAAATATGTAGATCTATATTCTGGGAACCCATCATTTTAAAGCCATCATAAAATTTCTGAATTCATGTTTGGAATAGAAACAGAGAAAAATGAATGATATTTTGCTTAAAAGCTTCACAAATTCCAAAGTAGTAAAAATGTCATGTTGAAATAACTTTAACATGTTAAATACTTGATTCTGTGCACAAACATGTACATGAATTAGATGCCAATGTTTTGTAAAAGGTAAATCTCTGTCATTGATTAATTACCATTTATTTAAAAAATTAAAGTTCTATAATATAAAATTAAAGTTCTATAATAATATTTAAATATTCCCAGAAGGTACAGAATATTCAGTATTCAATGTCCTTAGGTGGAGTGGGAGTTGATGGGCATGGCAATCTGTTAGTCTAAGGCTGTATTTGCACAACACAGAACTCAGCAAATTTTTTTTTAATGTTGAAATATTTTTATTAAATCTTTTTTCAATTAGATTATATTCAGTATTATTTTGTATTGGTTTCAGGTGTACAGAATAGTGGTTAGATAGTCATATGCTCTACAATGTGTTCCCCTCAATATTTCCAGTCCCCACCTGACCCCATACAGAGTTATTAACAAAAATTATTGACTATATTCCCCATGATTTACATTCCTCAAGAACTTAGCAATTTGTCTCTGTGTGTTGTGCTATATAATCTTTGAACATTGGAAGTTTTATTTGATTTCTATTAATAACAAATATTGCAAGGGAGTAACTTTCATAGGAAGAAGACACACATATACATTGTCCAATATATTTAAGAAGAATATTAATAAAGGTTGTCTGATAGCATAGAAAACAGGATAATTTAAAGTTTTATGAAATCCAGGCAGTGTTGTTCAATGGTTATGGGCTCAATCCCTAGTGTGGGATGTGCAGGGGGCAGCCAATCAATACTCTCTCATTATCATCACCATCATCATCATCATCATCATCATCATCATCATCATTTCTCTCTCCCTTTCTCTCTCTCTCTCTCTCTCTCTCTCTCTCTCTCTCTCTCTTCCTTTTTCAACTCTCTCTCTAAAGAGTTATTTACAAAAGTGAGTATTTTATATTATATGTAGAATAATGTGCTCCTATTTATTTAATGAAATTATTTGGCCATTTGTGTTTGTTTTATGTTTCTACCATGATTCAAATGGAATCTGATTATTATTTGAAATATTATTTCTAGGAGAGAAGTCCCTAAGTCTCTCCAAATAGCACTCAGCAGAGAGTTAAATAATTTATTTCACTAAAATAAAACATTTTTCAATACTGCCCAGAGTCATCAATTATATTGACATAGCATGTGTAATAAATTGATTGAAAAGCATATATTTTATAATCCTCTTTTATTATATCATAAGTGTTAATTATATACTATGTATATACACAGGGGTTTGCAATTGTTAATATGTAAAATAATACAATAATAATAAAAGAATAAAGTTTGTCTCATGAACTCAATTGTAAATCTACTTTTGCCCCACTCTGTATGTAGTCTGAAGTTTAATAATTTTACTTCAAAATATACTTTGAGGTGAATCTTTAGTGGTGATTTAGATGATTTGTTAAATATACTTCTATTTTCTAATGTAAACCTTAACCCATTATAGCAATGTGGGTTTTTGTTTGTTTGTTTTTGCCAATATCCTTAATCATACCATCTCTTTTGGGATGAACATTTTCTGTGGTTTCTGAAAGTGGGTGCTGCCACTGAGATTTGTTCTTTTGGTTTGAGCAGATTTACTTTTTAGATTAGCTTATTTGTCCTGTTTATGGGAGTGAACTGAGGTTGGAATGAGCAGTCTACACACACAAATAAATTGAAATCCACAGAACATAAGCCTGATGGTGTCAGGGTCCTTCTGTCAGTTACTATGGGCATTCACATATGATGAACAGGTAACCTGAGCTTTGTGGCTTTCCTAGTCTCATTAAACAACATTTTCATTGCAGAATTATTCCCTTTCCTACATTAAATTTTCAGATAGATTATGAATTAATTTTGCTGAAATTGATAAATCTGAGTAATCACTTATATTAAATTCTGATCTGCTTTATACCTCACAAGTTTCTTCTACTTATCTGTAAATTTTCTTTATATACTTTAGTTTTACCTTCCAATTCTTGCTTTACATGGCTCATAATCATGTAAAGCCAGTCATTAAGTTTATTTACTGGACTTCATTTTCTCATCTGTAAAATTGAATAGCTTTCCTAAAGAATTTACTCAGCACTAATTATAAAATTAAAATATAACCATTTCTCTTAAAAGAAAAATAATGGATAATATTCAGTTAGGGAACAAGACTGGAAAGTATTGTTGCTCTTTTCTTTAGAACTGGATTTCAGTTACAGTTTAAAAGCCATTGGGAATTAGGAGAAGATAACTATATAAATCTGGAGATTGAAAAAATACTAGGAAATTGAGGTTGCTAAGATTCAAATTCAGTTCACAAGGATGGGATGAATTTGGATAGTGAGGAAGGGCACATTAAATAAACAAAAGGTATTTGAGGATAATTGAATAGATACATGAAATGTGAATAATAAGGCCTTTATAATGTCAAATCACCTAAGTAAAAATGTTTAGTGCTTCCTTTAGTCGGCAAATGTGTCCCAGTCATGTCCCTGAAATCTTTTTAATATTAGCTGGGATATGAATATAGGCTAGTTGAGTCATATTATTTCTTAGCTTCCCAATACTGTGGCCTACTTTTATAAACTAGGTAGTTTTTTTTAACTTAGTGGCAAAAAAATGAATTTGAAATATTCATTCATTCTTTATTATTTTCCAATTTGTACCTCTTTCTAAAATGAGAAAATTGCACTGGCACTAGTAATTGCTATTAGCGTGATTCACTGTATAAGTAGCTTATAAAACCCATGTGAGCGATATAACCACTAAACATAGAAAGCACATTTTACAGTTCTACTTTAATGTATCTATTTAATTAATAAACTATACTTTGATGATTTTGAATTAGTTTAAAATCATAGTCTTAAAGCAACCATTGTCTTTTAAACCATTGCTTCTTTTCTCTCCTACCCAAGATAAAAAATCTGATTTACATTTATGTAAATTATTACATATAAAATTACATATAGATTTATATTACTAAAATATAGATGAAGATATAGGCTTTCTTTTTTGGTAAGTCAAGTAATGTAGCATAATGAAAGATCTAAATTTTATTGAGTAACAGGACTTAAAAAATTCTGAGGATTGTATTGAATATTTAATTTTTATATTTCTATTTTTTATTTTTTAAATATATTTTTATTGATTTCAGAGAGAAAGGAAGAGGGAGAATAGAAACATCAAAGATGAAAGAAAATCATTGATTAGCTGCCTCCTGCATGGCCCTACTGGGGATTGAGCCCAGGCATGTGCTCTGACCAGAAATCTAATTTGACTTCCTTGTTCATAGGTTGATGCTCAACCACTAAGACACACCACCTGGGCTCAAATATCTATTTGTATTTTACTCCTTTTAACAAATATTTATTAAGCCCTATAATGTTATAGACACAATTCTAAAAGCTATATAAGTACTGTATAATGGTAAGCAGAAAAGACGCTGCCCTGTCCTTATGAAACTCCTAGTCTAAGGCGAAAGACTACTAAACATACAAATAAATATATACTTATATATTAATTGCATATGTATGTAATTATATTTTATGTATTGCATATTATTAACTCTAATCAAATATATGGCATCCTATAAATATAACACAGGAATCAAAATGCTTGTAAGTACTGATAAAGACTAAATGATTCTCTGAATATTTTCTATGCAAGTAACATTGTCTATTGCTCCAAATAATCTGCAATTCAGAGAGTACAGATGTGACCACATCATATGCTGTCTGAAGTCTTTGGCCAGGAGAGACTTACACTTCTTTTTATGCTTTCAAAAAAAATTTGCTAATAGCAATTTTTAGTCCTGAGACATGTCTTCATTGAGCCATGGGCCAAGAAACAGATGAACAAAAAAAAGAAACAATAAAACATTGAGCATATAAACCGAAACCTCTCCCTAAATAATTCTTATTATAATTATTTTTCTAATTCTAATTCCTGAATACTTCCAGAAGCAATTCCATAAATGAGTGAATTTACAAATTTGAAATGATAATGTATTCTTCTTTGCCTTAATAGATACACACACATTTATAGCTTTTAACATCTGGGAAGGCATGAATAATCATGCATAAATATTATCATTGTTATTTTAGCATTCCAGCAGTTAAATAAAAACATTCTAAAATATTGTCAGAATACAAGAATACATATTTATTGCTGCTTTGCTTATGGAGATAATGAATTACATAGATAATTGTATACTTTCAAACATATTCAGTATATAAGTAATTTGACATGATATAGCAAAAATAAAGATCCATAAGTCAATATGAATTGAGTAATGTCTATATATTAAATAGATATTAATGCTAGAAATATATACAATAATAAAAGTGTATTATGCTAATTAGACTGGACAACAAGATGACCTTCCGGATGACCTTTGGGACAAAGCCGGGGCTGTGAGGGCCCAGCCCCTTGCACAAATTTTGTGCATCAGGCTTCTAGTATTTTATATATTTCATAATAAGCTTATTCTATTTGATGGTGAGCCACACTGGGTATAAAATTATTTTGAATGGTTGGAATTTCTAAATTATTAAAGTTTATTTAAACACCAAGGATGAAATAAAGATGGAAGGTATAAGAGTTACTGAGACTACTTTAAGAGACTAGAGCCTATCCATAATTAAGTATGTTTTTTTAGCTATCATATGTACAATATTCAGCCAATTGGGTTTAAGTAGTTCTGGTACTTGACCTTTGATACTATGGAAAAAACGGGAAAGAGAGAAAGGAATAAAATGAGCGGGGAGGGAAGGGAGAAGGAAAGTTAGTAAGTAACAATATAAACCTGAAAAAAGTCTACAGGATGCCTTCTCCTTTCTCCAAGCACCAACCCAGTTCATGAACAGGTACACGCCAGACTGTCCAGAAGGGAACAATGACTAGCTTCAAAATTAGATAAATAGGTTTATTTTATCAAAACATGATGGCGAAAATCAAATCCCAACTGCCCTCTGAAAGCACAGCCCAAGGCTATATGTATTTGGGTCTCCCCTGCCTCAGAGATAATTTATTCCTTATGTATTTTAATATATTTTAAATGGGAACAACAAAAGTGTTTATGGTTGTAGCAAAATGTTATTTAGTTGCAAATAAGAGAAAGCTCCACTGAAATTAGATAAACAATGAAGAGTAGAACTATAGTCCAGAGTCAGTGGCTCAAACAATATCACCAATATTCAAATTGCTCTCTGTTTCTCCACTCTGCTTTTGGGTAGGATTGGCTTTTCCCAAAAGGTGGCATCCATCATGGTTGCAAGATGCTTGCCAACTTACCTCCGGGGCCATGAACTTCCTTATCTATATCTTCAGAAGAAAGAAAGAAAGTTATTTCCAATCACTTTTTCAGAAACACAAGGAGCCCTCCTTTCTGAAAGCTTGCCATCCAAGCACACACAAACCTGCTCTTACATGTGCTTGTATCCAGTGGACCATATTCCTACCATCACCAGTAACTGTGGTCAGGAAAGGGGGAAGATTCACTCACTTCAGAAATATGGACTTCCTCTTGAATTCAAAAGAGGAGTCATCTTTCCCCAAGGATTGGTGTAGACCTGAAAATATTCTATGGGAAAGAGAATTGAAAACTGGTGAAATAATCATGGAGCACATTGCAAGGGGTTTCCTGTAAGCCTGGTAGTTTACTCCTGCGGTTCCAACAAGTGCACCATGGCTCTTTCGTACTACAACAAACTTGGATGGGTAGAGCCATAATTCTGAACATTTCGTGTTCCTAGCAGTCATTTGCTGAACTTTCTAAAAAGGAAGAAACCTGGGATGACACCCCAAACTCAAATTCAGTAGATCTGGGACATTTTAACAAACACCCAAGGGTTATTCTCCATGGGCAATGACAGAACTACACTTAGCTAAATTCTGTGTATCATATAGCATGTGTGTGTGTGTGTGTGTGTGTGAGAGAGAGAGAGAGAGAGAGAGAGAGAGGGAGAGAGAGATACCTTTTATAATCACCATAGTTTCCATTTATCCTTCTGTATCAGGACCAGGCAAAGCAATACAGAATCATTGCTAGTTTATGTTCATTCTGCTTGGTGCATATATTTTCAATTTCCAGGATTAGAGGAAGTTGAATATGAAACAGACTTTATATCTTCTGTGATACTTATTTCACTTAAATATCACCAAATAGGCTTTTTGTGTCCATTTTGAGACTTACGTGTACTTCTGGGGATCTAGATGCCATCTGTTAATATTTCATGACACTTTGGTTGGTAATTCAGTTAGCCTATAAAGCCATCTTTGTCAGAGATAATGAAAGCAGTGAATTAATACCAATGTTAACCCTTTTATGTGCTTTTGTGAGTGTGTATGTGTGCTCACTCACACACATATATATTATAGTAGCATAAATATTGGCTACTGACATCTGCATATTATATGGAATCAAAACCATGGGGATGATGCATAGGCATTCAATTTTATGCAGACTTGTGTACTTGTTGCCTCTAATGTATTAATTTGTTAAAAAGAAGCTTTCAGGTAGTACTGGTTCATGTGTAGGTTAGTATACTACTTTCCCCAGGAGCTTTAGCTTTAAGACATTTCTAATTGCCAGGACTCCTATAAAATTGAAACTGTGTTTACTTCAGCGCTTGCAAATTATTTCCTGAAATTCCTTGAAAATCCATAAATGATTAAGGAATAAAACTTAGGCTTAATCTTCCTTAGGCATCACACACTTAGGATATTTTCTTTAACTCCATAGTCACGATTTCACCTTCCTATATCTGGATGGTAGGAGACAAGAAGTTTCCCAGGGGAAGTTTTGTTTTTCAAGGGGTTTTCTCTCTCAGGCCCTACATCCAGGTGTTTTATTGGTGTGTGTGTGTGTGTGTGTGTGTGTGTGTGTGTGTGTGTGTGTGTGTTTTCCCTCATGTGCTTACATTTGACTAACATTATCAGAGCTCTAGTCAGTTCTGGTTTCATGACCATTTCTGCCTTCTTCACTTTTTCTCAGAGGATATGGAATCAGCATTTTTTGAGATACTAAGGCAGAGTGGAAAGAGCTTGGTTTTAAAGTCACACTGACATGCGCTCAAACGCAATTGACCTTTCCCAAAATTGCTCCAGTCACTCTGACATCATTATCGTCATCTTTCAAATAAGAGTAATTTTCATCTCATCGATTGCTTTATAAATTGACTTCCACAAATGAAGTGATTAGTCATAAGTGGTCCCCCCACCTCCCATTTTGAATCTCCAGTCTCTCTTACCGACAACGACCCATCTAAGTCAGCACTTCCAAAACTCCTGTGGCCTTTTCTTAAAAAAGGATTTCCTAGAAGTTACCAATAATTTTCCTCTTTGAACATGTTATGATATATTTTGGACATGATAAAGAAGCTTACAGCTTTTTAAATATTTATGTTCTCCACACCATGCATGCCAACTGTGCTTGCTCTCTTCATTTCTTAACATACCAAGGAGACGAGCCAAACAGCGTGAGAGGAAAATACTGTCAGGACACAAAGTGAGCTTGTCTAATGTGGACTCTGTGCAGACGCAACCTTAATGGGAAAGAGTGGAGGCTGCTCCCTGGGTGCACAGAGAAACCTTGATTAACGAATCACCTGGGAACAAAGCTCCTTTTTAAGCAATTCAGCTGAGTAAATTTTTTATTTTAAAACTTCATGAATCAAATGAAATAGTGCTGGCTTGTGTCACATATTTCAACAGTAATATTCGGGGTAAGCTGCACTTGTGCACAGAGCAGAAATACCTACTCACAGAGTGTCTATTAGGATAAAGGCGATGGGGTGGATTCTAGGAAAATATGTAAAGCTACTTCAGATAAACCCTCCTTTCACTATTGTAATCACCATGCTCCACCCCCCGCCCCCCATACACCCAGCCACAGATCATTACCCTGGAGTCGTGCTGTTCTCAGAAACATCTCCCTTTAAAAACAGGAATCAGAATAATTCACACATTGAGTTACAGTTCATGTTATTTTGTATGGATGTTACTTAGTCATATCTCAATCCTGGCTAGAAGTTGGTGCTGCTTAAAGAGATTCTGACTTAACTAGCTTGAGATGGGACCCAGAGTAGGCATTCTAATACAGATTCAGGGTTGAGAAGTACAGCTTTCACATAAAGTTGTATTTTCATCTTGTGGCCTCTCCTATCATAATGTCCATGTTTATCTGCTGCAGTGGGCTGTAGAACTCTTGTATCAAAAGCACATGGGTAAGTTTATAATGAAGGTTCCTGTGGCGTCAGCAAAGAATCACTACTACTGAATCCTGAAATATCTGGTAGATAGGAATGAGTATGTTGTGTATGTGGTGTGTATATATGTGTGATAGGGGCCCTGGGGAGAATGAGAATATTTCTGCTTAACCAACAACCAAAGTGATTCTGTCTCACACTTAAGGTTTAATAACTTTTATCTTATTTATATTTTCTACTTCATGAAACGATTTAATTATTTTTGGCTAATAAAAAGTTCCAACAAAGTGGTTGATAGTGGGTTAGTTTCATGATATATATATAAAACATATTGTAAACAATAGTATTTATAATAATTACACTCTAAATAAGGGCAATCTTATTTGCAAAAGGAAAGAAAAATCAAATTTATACATCTGAGTGGTCTTTTCCAATATATACATATTTTGAAGTATGAGTATATAAATGTTAACTTAATGTAAATACCCATTAATCTGTCATTACCTAATTATCTAATGACACATATCTAATATATACACTGAATTTCAAGTTAAGAGCTTGTGATCATTGTTTAAAAATATGAAATCTCAATCTCTTTCTTTTTTCTGTTTTTCTCTCTCTTTCCCTATGCTCCCCACTCCCCAAACTGTAGCCTCAGATGAGGAGGAGCCAACTTCAGCAGGTAAAGTTACTATTCTGTAAAGATTATTCTTATTTAACTTAATGCTATTAAAAATGGAGACACAATCCTTTGAAGTGCATGTCCTAAAGTTTCAACCAGAAAACTGGTATGAGTTTACTTACTTACTCTCATAATTTCTTGGACCTACTATTCCAGACTAAATGCTGTTAGAGTTACAAATAAAAAAAAGGAAAGAATAGAGGAAAAATAACATGAAATATCACATTAAAACATGCAATAAAATGCCTAAAACAATAAGCCCAACCAGTGTTACTTAGTGGTTGAATGTGGACCTATGAACCAGGAGATCATGGTTCTATTCCCGGGCAGGGCACATGCCCAGGTTGTGGGCAGGATTCCCAGTATGGGCCTGCAGGAGGCAATCAACAAGTCTCTCTCATAATTGATGTTCTATCTTTCTCTCCCTCCCCCTTCCTCTTTGAAATCAATTAAAAAATAAGGTTAAAAATGTCTAAAACAATAAAATGAGGAGGAAAAAAAAACTAAAATGATAACATACAGGAAAATTAATAAAACAGGGAGGGTAAAGTAAAATGATAAAATATACTTTCATAACTATGGCATTCTATATAGAGTACTGCATTATAAAATATACAACCAATATTGAACATGATATTCATTTGAGTTTAAGGATAAAAATTACATTGTTGCCTTAAATACTCACTTTATTTAAAAACAAAATTTTGTATTGTATATATGGCATCATGACTGTTTCTTATACAGAAAATCAGTCTATTTAGTAAGCTCAGGCTGAAGTGAGAACTGAATATCATGAACAATAAAAATGGTAGAGAAGGCATGCTATTTTGAACATCATTAAAACAATGATTCTGTTTAGAATATTTTCATTCTTCATTCGGTCTTGAGTTATTTTTTTTTTCTGAACATGTTTTATTCTTCTCATTTGAACCTCTAAATTGCCATTGCAAAATTAAGTGCTTTTTTTGTGTAGATTTGTAGAGAAGATACACAATACATCACATCTGCATTTCTCCTCATGGAGAAATGTTGGGCTCTGAATGTTTTGATCGGTAGCATTAGCCAAAGATACATTTTTTTTTTTTGTAGCAACTAATTTACTAGGACAGTTTCACCTAACACCTGTAACTAGCCAAAGCTTCTTTTATCTTAGTTGAATATTATGTTCAGGTATTTAAACATCTTATTTCATTGAGTGTAAAAACACATTTATGAACTATACAAGAAATTCCTTCAAACTAGGTTACATCCTAATATTTAATTACAAACTAATGAGATTCATAGTTTTTGAAGCTGTCATAACAGATACTGTGCATCCAAATGAATCACCTTTAGAAGTGATAAATGAAATCTAATTATGTTGCTATTACTCAAATAATTTTTCAAAACTCCCTTTGAAATTTTCTTCAAAATTTGTTTATGAGTTAGCAACATCAGTTATTTCCTTATAGTTTCAGAAGTGTGCTGCTGAATTCATCAGACTTTGTCTAAAAAATATAACTATGAAAACCAAAGATTTGCAAATATTAAGAGTGTGTGTGTGTGTGTGTGTATGGGTGTGAAATGCAGCTCAGTTTGTAACTTTGAAATCAAATCAGTTTACAACTTTTGAAAGGTGATTACATTAAGGTTAAATTTCATGAAATAACACTCTATAATAAAATTAAGTCAGTGGCTGCTTCTTCCATGTTCCACAAAATACAATTATCATTTTTTTAAGTTTCATGATAGTGAGAGGCTTCATAAACTTATTATATCAATACTTTTGTCTGTCATTTAGAAAATTAGGATATTTACATTAGAAACTTGACTGCTACAAATGATCTAATAAAGATAGACTTTAATTTATTAATTATAAGGTATATCAAATCAGGCTTATTGATATGTAAATTTAGTCATTTCTGTTCATTTATTTGACCTTTTTAGTTATTATTTTACTTTTTTAGAAATATGACTTATATTCCAAATTGACAAAGATTACTATGAATTAAAACAAAGGCAAAAAAATAGGAAGATTTGATTTTGGGTGATGATAAACACAATGAATATACAGATTATGTTATCATAGAATTGTATATTTGAAACCTATATAATTTTATAAACCAATGTTACCCCAATATATTTTAAAAAACAAAGGCAAAAATGGAAAATATTATTGAATGAGATCAAAATCAGTCAAAACTGACTGTGCAAAGCTTGTGGCTATATGGAAATCAGTGGCAATAATGAGTCAAAATACGATTTACTACCTAAAAACAAATATTTAATTTTCTGTCTCTCTTGCCTAAGGGGAGATTTTTTTTTATTGTTTTAATTGTCTTCTTTTAAATATCAAAGGAAGAGACTGAGTTTGGGTTTATATAAAACTAACTATTAATACTGAGTTAACATTTAGGAAAAGTCATGATTAGAAAAATTAAATATTCAGATGAATATAAATGGTAAAAGTCTTTTTAGCAATCAGATAAATTAAAATAATAAACTACTAAAGTCATAGTGTTCTTCATATGTTTATAAAGTTTATCATTTATTTAAATGCAAAATTATATTTGTGGCCTATTAATATCTGATTGGTAAAGATCATAGAGGTTATTTCCTGGATATAATAGTTTATTGTAGACTCATTTCGACCTCTGTGATGCCCACCAGAGATGAAGAAAAGAGTGATTTGGTATACCACAGCTTCAACATTCTCATTTGTTTCTTCCAAATCTTTTGACATGTTTAATCTTTCAGATGCTCAGTTTGGCCATTGAGGAAGTATACCTAATAATACTAATAATCTGAACATCTAATGTAACATTGGCTAGCAGTAGTAAAGATTTGAAAGTATAGTTTTATATATAAATATATATTTATGACAATAATTTTATATCTATATATTTATAGTTTCAGTAAGCCATATATATGGATTAAAACAAATGTGTCATATATCTATACAGCCAAACACAACACAGATCAGATATTCTTCTCTTATTTAGGAAATATTAAATTTTAGTTCTATAAAACATTTGTATTTACAGTGAATATTGTGATTCTCCACTTTGCTACAGATTTCTTTCAGATCTTTTTCCTATTTTTCTATGAAGTTTAATTCTACATGATGACTATACTCAATTATTCAACAGTTCATGCATTTTGAAAAGGAATGATATCTTACCACATTATTCTCTAATGAATAAGAGTTGCTTTTGCATTCTAATCTTAGCACTTTATTTTTGGGGGAGTTTGAAATAGAGCTTGGCATTCTTGTTTTTTACATTTGTTAAAAATTATCTCCATTTTTATATGGAAATGAATGTTTCCCCTCTAGTGCCTGATTAACTTTTCTAATTATTTTATCAAGTATATTCTTGTTCATAAATATATGCTTAGTAGAGTTAAGTATTAAAACCTAATTGTAAAAGACCAATAGTTTATTTCTTTTTTTAAAATATATTTTATTGATTTTTTACAGAGAGGAAGGGAGAGGGATAGAAGGTTAGAAACATTGATGAGAGAGAGACATGGATCAGCTGCCTCCTGCACACCTTCTACTGAGAATGTACCTGCAACCTAGATACATGCCCTTGACTGGAATCGAACCCACGATCCTTCAGTCCGCAGGCTGGCGCTGTATCCACTGAGCCAAACCGGTTTCAGCCAAAAGTTTATTACTACAATCTCTTGAAAACAAAGTCATTATTTGTATCTCAGTGCAATAAAGACGAACACTTTGCTGCTTAAGATTTAGCTTTGGTCAGTTTCATGAAAAGACAGTAATGAAAAGACCAAATAGTGCTTACCTTTTTAAAAAATATATTTTTATTGATTTCAGAAAATAAAGGAGAGAGGTATAGAAACATCAAAGATGGAATCATTGATTAGCTGCCTCCTGCACATCCCCTACTGGGGATCGACCCCACAACCCGGGCATGTGCCCTGACTTGGAATTAAAACATGACCTCCTTGCTCATAGGTCAATGCTCAACCCCTGAGCCACAAGGTTGGGCAATGTTTATTTTTTTTTAAACAAAACTTCCTTATTGGTAGGTGTGTTATAGTGGTTTTGAACTGTGAGAAATACCATTTTTTAAATTTCTGTAATATGTAGATATTTTTTTATGTATGTTCACTGAGATAAATTTCACTGTAGTACAGAATTCTGATAACAGTAGGAATTTGGGGGGTTAAATGCTCCACATTTTTCTGTATAAACAGGTTTAAGAATTAAAGTAATAAAAGAGGGAAAGTAATATCTTTATATCTCTACTTACATATCTATGAATATAGACATAGATATATAATCTATCATTTTTACCCAAAGGTATAAAACTGGACTTTAAATAAATAATTAAAAGTCTTAAGATCTTATTCTTAAGAAATATGTAAAATAACTAAAATCCTTCATAAACAAGCTTGACGCTATCATTTCTTCAGTAATGTTTATAAATATCTAGCAATGCACATGTTTAAAAATACTTATGTATAGTGATATGATTATTTTAGTTGTAACTGAATCACCAAATTAATGTTGCTTAAATAGTAAGAGATTTTATTGGCTCACAAAATTTAGAATGAGGAGCTCATTTATGTCACTAAAAATCTGTGGGATTTTTTTTCTTTCTCCCCGTTTTTGTGCTTTGTCTACTGTGGTGTAAAATGTATCTTCATCTTCAAACTGGTTTCCCTCATGGTGGTGATATATCTGCCAACAGCTGCTGTGGCTGTATGCGTCTTTATTCATGTCCAGTGAGGACAAAGAAGTGACATTTGTTCCCCTGCCTTCAAAGCAAGTGTCCTGAAATCCATTCTAATTGGACAGGTTCAGATCCCATCTGCCATCCCTAAAACACCCAGCCAGTCAAGACATCCCCCTGTACCAGACCATGAGGTTGATTTTAGCTTTTTCTTAAGATCAGAAGCCATGTGGATGAGGGGCAGGGTATGCCATCAAAAAGGAAAGCTTAATGTTCATACTTGGTGGATGATTAGTAAAGCCAACAAAAAGTAACCATTATAATACCCCTTTGTCACTTTTTAGTATCTTCTTAGCTTTTCTCCTACAGTTTATGTTTTTGATATTATTTTATAAAAATTCTTATGAGATCTTATGAGACTTTCAGTCTATGAAGAAATAAACTTGGTGCACATCTTAGTAATACTAACGTACATAAACAGAAAAGGAGACTATATCAGTCAGGGAGAAGCAGAACAAAAAGGATGCATGTACATCTACACGTATATAAAATGAAGAGATTTATATTTAGGATTTGGCTCACATGATTATTGAGGGCTGGCAAGTCCAAACTCTGTATGTCAGGGCAGCCAGCTGGAAACTCTGGCAGGATCGGTATATTATAGTCTTCTTCTCAGGGAAACCTCAGTTTTGTTCTTAAGGCTTTCAACTGATTGGATGAAGCCCACTCATGTTGCTGGTAATCTGCCTTATTAATCTAAGAACTTGTATTCATATAGGCACAACCCATGGAAACAGAGAATAATATGATAAAGGCTTGGTGTGGGGGGCAAGAGAGGGCAGGAAGAGGTCAATGTGGAAACAGGGGACATCTGTAATACTTTTCAACAAGAAAGATAAAATAAATAAAGTCAACTGAATATATAGGTGTTAATCACATTTATAAAATACCTTCACAGCAACTTCTAGAGTGGTATTTGAACCAAGCAAATGGACACCATAGTCTAGCTATTATTGATAAATAAAATTTTTACATTTTAAATATCAAATTAAAATTTTTTTATATTTAGCTAACATAAAGAATGAGTAAAACTTATATAAACACAAACTGTTTTTCTTTTCAACAAATCTATTTCAGAAAAAGAAACATATCAAGAATAATGTGCATGTTTAATAAGTTGCTGCCTCACTCTCTGTATGCACTTCAGCTTCCAGGTTTCTCTAATTTCTAGTCCTCCCTGCATTGATGGAATTCATCTTTAATGCCATCTCCAATTATCTGGGTTGATTTTTTTATTGTCCCAAGTTTCAATGCAAACTCTAATACAAATAGAGCACTGAGAAATATTAATTCAATATTTCCAGGGATTTGTTGGCTCAGGGAAGGCATTAAACTTTCTGTTTCATGAAGGTAGGTTAAAAGTCCATGTACTTGCAGCCTTGAATCTATGCTTTTGAGTGCTTTTATTTTCAGATAAATAACCTGTGAAGTGTTTTTTTTTTCTTTTAAAGTTTTATTTTCTTTATTTTATAAAATGGGATAATAATAGTGCCTACCTTAGAGTTTTCTGTAAAGATCTAACATGATGATACATGTAAAGTTCTTATCATATGATTCCCATCCTTTATACACAGAAATACATTATTGTTTTTATTTTCATTTTCATTAATGTGTTTTGTCATATTATTATTGTGATTTTGATTGTTCTATTACAGCATTTCATTTAACTTTCACAAAAAACAATACAACTATATATATATATATATTATTTATCATTTTAAATATTTAAAGAGAATACTAAATTTTAAATTATGCCCAAATATAACACATAATAAACAAGTAGCAGAAGCAGGATCTAAATTCAGATTTCTCTGGGGAAACCTTGTGCTTTTCTACTGTAGCAAACTGTCCTTTTCTTCGCTTATAAGGGGTTTTAAATAGAATATATTTCTTTTCATTATAAAACTTATAGAATTATTCAAGCATGTTGTTATGCATGTATTAGAAAGCTGTACATAATGACATGTGCAAAATTTTTCATATTATTTTAAATGACTATCTGATTACTGTTGTAATTTATGGGCCATGCAGACATTTTTGGAAAGATAAAATAGAAAATGAAAATCCCCCCTGCTGCCTTCATCCATATTGAAAATTTACATTTTTAAAAAATACTCTGCTGCAGTCCAGCTGCTCTTGTGGGCTTCTCCATCTCAGCTGCTCAAACTAAAACCTTCCGGTTCAACTCTGATGACACCCCCTACACTCACCAGATCTTTTAACCTCATCAAAATAAACCTAAAATCAAATCACTTCTTCCCATCATTTCTACCAACACCCTAGGCTTTTGATTCCAATAATTACAGGCGATTATTGTTCCTTGTGATTAAGCTCCTAACCCACTAGTTGGCAAACTTATTGGTCAACAGAACGGCAAACAGTGGCTCGCTAGCCGTATGTGGGTCACGAGCCAGCGTAGTTTGCCAATCACTGCTGTAGTCCAAGGCTCCATCTTCCCACACTTGGCTTATTGTGCGATGCAGCTCAGCTAGTGTTGCTGTTGTAATGCAGGCCCCTCCGCAGACCTTTCTCAGCAGAGAGGTCAGGGTTATGCTCCTACAAGGCCCTGTGATCTTTTCACTGTTCTGCCCCAAGCCCTCCAGTGGCTCCCATCTAACCCACAAATAGATTTAGGATTGAAATGAGATATAATTTTCACCCTTCTCCCTTACATCCCTGGCTGGGTTTCTTACTATTGCCTCTCCATCCTTCCTTGTCTTTAAAGCAAACACAACACAGATCCTGTCTTAGGCTGGGCTTTGTACTCACAGACCTATTATCTGCGGTCTTCTTGCAGATATCTGCGTGGCTACTTCAACATATCCTTGTGTTTTGACCCAGAGATTCCTTCTTAGAAAAACCTCTTTATTTCTAAAAAGGTCACATCTTCTCCACCCGGCCATGGTCCCCTGCTTTGCTTTATTTTTTAATGTTAGCACTGGCTATGCACTCTACATACATTGTTTATTGTCTACCCAGTTTAAATATAAACTACCTGAAGGCTCAGGGTTTTTTGTTTGTTTGTTTTTGGTCTTATTTTATTCAGTATTGAATCTCCAGGGTCTAGAACAACAAGCATTTGGTCCATAGTACATACTTAATAAATATTTGTTGTATGATCGAATTAATGAGTAAATTAAGCCACACTGAATCTATGCTGATTTTGAAGTCTTGTCAACACAAGAACATACACAGTATTTCTTGTTAGGTAATGTAAAGAGAGAGGTGATGATAGATATATTTTCCAATTTAATAAATAAATGAATAAGATTATATTAATAATTTGATGAGAGTCTTAATGCTGCTTTAAAATTGCTTAAATCCCTCAGCAGAAAAAAATGCTATACCATTGATTATTGTTTTTCTGTTTTTGTTGCAGTAAAATAAAACATGTTTTGCTTGGTGATTCTTTTCATGCGGTGTCATAACAATGTCATTAATTTAGCCATTGTTAGTAATTACTGGATGGAAACCACAGCAGTGATTTTAAGAAGCTCCAAGTACAGTGTAGTGCAAGGCATGGTAAAGAGGAGGCTGGCTCCGGGCAGGGAGGCCCACAGAGTCCAGCACTCAGCACGCAGAGGCCAGGCAGGCTGCAGGGTCACCGGGTTCCTGAGAGGAATGCTAGAGCTGAAGGAAGGAAAAGAAAGGGCCTGCTTTTCTACTTTTGTACAATATCTTCCTCCTTATTGCATTATTGATTCATATCTCATTAAGCTCATAGGCATTTTCAAATAATGTTATTTTAAAGTTGCATGTATAATATATTGCTTAAGTCTTGGAGTAATGAATCTATAATAATGAAAGTGTAATATGCTAATTAGACGGGACGTCATTCCAGATGTCCTTTCTTCCGGACAAAGCCACAGCAGTTGGGGATGGCGGCAGGGCAGAGGCAGCTGAGGCCCCAGCAGCAGCGGCAGCAGGCGGGGGCCAGGGCCAAGGCCCTGATGTGAATTTCGTGCATTGGACCGCTAGTTTTAAAATAAAATGAAATGTACCCAAGTATAGTATTTTTGGAATACATTTTTTAAGATGTTACTCAAAGCAAATTTTCAACTGCTAGACTTCACCGAGATTTAAAGACATGTTTCATATCAGTTCAGCTAATTTTTTGCTTCTCTATACATAAATCTAAATGAGAAAATATTCAGTACTTATTTCTCATAATATTTAAATAATATGTTATAGCATTGCTGATTGTTTTGAAGAAAGAATGAATAAAACTATTCTCAAAAATAAAAACAACTGTACATAGCAGCCAGTGGTTTGTGCTGAGGCTTTAGATGTTCATCAAAGAACATGATGATACCCATCAGAGACTGAGGCCCTGAAACAATTGCATCCATAACTCAGTGAGAATTGTTGCAAGTACTAAGCTGTTATAACCAAAGCTAAAATAATAAATTATAATTTGAATACATAGGGATCTTCCCCTTAGAATTTTAACATTTTGCACTTTTACCATTAAGTTTCACAGTAAGTTTTATTTGTAAGAGCATGAAAAAAACCATTGGGGATTCAGATTTATGTTGAGTTCTCACTAATATTCTTTAGACCATAGTGCTCAAGCAAGTTGTCCAACTTTGTGAAGATTTCTGAGAATTTAGAAAGCTAGAGGAGTGGGATATTAGCATATTTTTAAGTAACTTAAGTTTTTTACTGTGATTATTTTCAGTTACCTGTGTTCATAACATCAAATTACTCTGTGCTTCTTCTTCATAGGTGGGTAGGTAGTAGAAAGCTGAGAGATAAAAACTATTGACACACACTAATTTTATCCTTATTCTGGAAATGAAGAAATCAATAAACTAGCCCCTGAAGGCATTCTTTCATTTCACTCCATGAAACCTGTGCCTGGTTTTATGACCCATCACACCCATATTTTCTCTCCCTAGGAGGCAAAATAGTCTCCTCTATTTCAGGTCATACAGGCTCTGCTCATTCTTACTTCAAGCTTTAATTCACATTTGTCTGTCTGGGGGCTGCTTTTCCTTCTCTTTCTACCTCTAACATCTATCCATCTTTTCACACTCATCTCAAGTTTTACATCTCTCATCAGCTGTAACTCACATTTATTTCTCCTTTCCCAAATTCTAACTTGTGTATCTGTTAGGAATGTTCTTTGTGTCAGGTAATTGAGATTAGCATGATTGGGGAAGGGGTCCGTTCTCTGGGGGGTCACGGTCTACTGCCTTTCAAATAGATCATGTTTAGTATGAAAGAGGGATAGAATAGACGTGGGAGAGCCAACCTTTTCTATCCTTGAAGTGATTTGTGTTCCTTTATTATGGTATTGGATATGCATTGGAATTGTTTCTCCCCCTGGACTGGGGCTCACTCTTGACAGTGACAATCTCTCTAGTGCATTCCCTTATCTCCATTTCAATTTCATCATTTGTTGGCAGAAAAAAGAAAAGTAACTGAACATGAGAGATCCAAGTTTGTTTTAGCTACATGGGAGTCAAGGCTTAACCTTACTATAATGAATACAGAAACTTTTAAGCTATTCCTATTTTAAGTTTTACTTTTCTGATCATTTTGACATATACAACTCTTCGCTACATCCATTTCTTATACCTGGAAAATGTTCTTTGAAGGGGATGGCGATAAGCAGTGAATTAGAATGTGGTTAGACACGGTCTATAAGCTCTTTCTAGGTTCGGGTAACAGAAGGCAAGTGTCTCACTGTGATGCGTAAAGAACCCCTGGGAAATAATCATGTTGAGTAACTTGAGAGATAGAGCAGAAAATACCAGTAGATTGCTGTGAAAAATGTGTCAAGAAGCAATTTAATGGAATTTCTTCCACTTTATTTACCAGTGAGCTGGGTACTCAATAAATGTATTTATTGTCTTGAGTGTTATAGCACTGCCAACTTCTCTACTCTGTGATTGATAGAAGTTGAAAATAACCTTACTGTTCACCATCTGTCATTAAAAAGTCAAGCTCTTCAGGTTCTTCATGTGGACACAGCTTCTTCATAACATTTTAAATGTTATGGCCATTTCACACTTCATATTTCCTTAGTGAAAGAAATGCAGCTTTTTGCAATGACACATCTGACTTTATTGTTTCTCTTGCTCCTTGTAAGACTGCTGCCCATCCTTATTTTGCAGTCTATTTGAATGTTTCTTGTTTATTTCACATACTTTGGAGCTATCTAAAAATCTTACTGGAAAAAATTGGCACACCGATAGGTACAAACATATATACATGACTGTAGAAAGTTACTATTTTAATTATTAAGGGTACTAATAGGACACATTACATTAAAAACTATACAAAACTGCCATGGCCGGTGTGCCTCAGTTGGCTGGGCATCGCCCCACATACCAAACGTATGTGGGTTCGATCTTTGGTCAGGACACATGCCTGCATTGCAAGTTCAACCCCAGGTATAGGGGCCTTGCAGGAGGCAGCCAATCAATGTTTCACTCTCACATTGATGTTTCTTTCTTTCTCTTTCTCTTTTCTCTAAAAATCAATAAAAAATCTTAAAAAAAAATAAATTACACAGAATTAACATTTCTATTTTAGGTCATACAGCCATTTTTTGATAGTTGGCCTTGAGTCAATTAGTTTATTCTTATAAATAATCACAATAGAAAAGAAAGGCCCTAGCTGGTTTGGCCCAAAGAATAGAGCATCAGCCTGCAGACTGAAGGGTCCAGGATTTGATTGCAGTCAAGGGCAGCCCAGGTCGTGGGCTCGATCCCCAGTAGGGGTCGTGCAGGAGGCAGTCAATCAATAATTCTCATCATTGATTGATGTATCTCTCTCTTCCTCTCCTTTCCTCTCCAAAATCAATAAAAATACTAAAAAAAAAAAAAGAATTTGAAGAACTATTTTGAGATCACTAATATGCTATTTCAAAGACAAGCAGAAGACTGCATAAGCTGAATTTCCAAGTTAATTAGAATTGAAGTAGGCAAGAAGGGAAGGACAAATTACATGTAGACCTACAAGAGATAGAAATCCTATATAGCCAAAACCGGTTTGGCTCGGTGGAGAGAGCGTCGGCCTGCAGACTGAAAGGTCCCAGGTTCGATTCCAGTCAAGGGCAAGTACATTGGTTGCGGGCACATCCCCAGTAGGGGGCGTGCAGGAGGTGGCTGATTGATCTCTCTCTCTCATCGATGTTTCCAACATTCTATCTCTCTCCTTTCCTCTCTGTGAAAAATTAATAAAAATATATTAAAAAAAAAGAAATCCTATATGTTAAAGAGGTAATATATGCAAATTGATCCTCACAACCTTGTACAAGATGGCCACCCCCAACTGGTTAAAAATGGCTGCCACAGATTCTCAGCTGGGGAGGGTAGTCGAGGGTGATCAAGCCAGTAGGGGAGGGAAGTTAAAGGCAACCAGGCTGGCAGGGGAGGGCAGTTGGGGGCAATCCAGCTGTCAGGGGAGTAATTAGGGGGTGATTAGGCTGGCAGGCAGGCAGCGGTTAGGAGCAAGCAGTCCCGGATTGTGAGAGGGATATTCAACTGCTAGTTTAGGCCTGATCCCTCAGGGCCTAAACCGGCAGTCGGCATCCCTTGAGGGGTCCCAGATAGGAGAGAGTGCAGGCGGGACTGAGGGACCCTCAGCCCCCAGTGCATGAATTTCATGTACTAGGCCTCTAGTGATTAGATAATGAATTAAAGTAGGTGTTTAATAGAGAAGCAAATTTTAAAACAGAATTGAAGGAAAGGGCAGACTAATTAAAGAATGGCTAAACCGCCTTGACTAGTTTAGCTCAGTGGATAGAGCATTGACCTGCAGACTGAAAGGTTCAATTCTGGTCAAGGCATGTACCTTGGTTGTGGTCACATCCCAGTAGGGGGTGTGCAGGAGGCAGCTGGTATCAATGTTTCTCTCTCATCGATGTTTCTAAGTCTATCCCTCTCTCTTCCTCTCTGTAAAAAAATCAATAAAATATATATTTTTTAAAAAGTGGCCAAACATTGAAAACATAGAGCTTAGTTAGAAAATGTTATCTTGATTGGAAAAATTGAGTTTCATTTTATTACATTTTGGTGAAAATAAAATTAATAATTAAGATAGTCAATGTTCAAAATGTTTTAATTTTAAAAATGATTGTGTTCTGAATTGTTTGTTTTAAGGGACATACATGCAGTGAGCATTACTCCCTCAAGTATCTGAAAGTGAATTTGACTAAAAGGGCTATGTAAAAATGTAGGTTTTGCTTGGACGAATAATAACTTATAATGAAGTATTTTAAATAAATTTTGTAATCTCAATGATTAGTTTTAATCCCTATTTGTACAATAAAGCTGTAAGCATTCTTCTATAAGGTAAAATTGTACTTGATGTTTTACTTTCACTAGTTATTTCAGAACACAAATACAAAGTAACAAAAGTAGAAATCTCTATGGAAAAACAAAACAAAACAAAAAAAAACAACAGGTAAATCAAAGCTGTTTTCTAATGATATAATCCAAAATTTCCAAAAATTGTTGATTATGGCTCAGGAATTGGCAAAAGCATATAACAATCTAAATTTTAAAATATATCTACAGATATGCCCTTTCATTACTCCAAATCCTGCCTTTTTTGGGAAATAGTGAATATGAGAAATTCAAGTTATTTTCTCCTTAATTATGTATAAAGAGTAGCTTTTCTTCCTTAGAGAAATGTTGACATTTTTTATGAGTATTGCCTTGCTCTAAGTCTAGAAATGTGATGAGCCCTTGACCTAAAGTTCTTACCTGACACTTGTGAGGGGAAAACTTCCATTATGTTATGGATTTTATAATAGTTCCTCACCTATGTGACCTATCATTTAAATTTTTTTAGTGCATTCTCATTTAGGATTTCCCTGAAGATCACTTTGAATATATATCCCATTCAGAGGTTCCCATGCATCTCATTAAGTATTATAACCCCCCAGAAACATGTGCTATTGGCACATCAAAATCAGCATTGAGATTCAAATTTCATTTGAGAGTAGTTTGTGAAATTAATTTACCTATATGATATAGGCCTGTTAAGTGCTTCATTAAACATCTGCTGGGTCATCTTTGCTAGACATTTTTATCTGAAGAAATAAAAAATATTCCTAGTAGTAGCATTTATTTAATCCCCTAGATTCTAATTCAGGCAAACATGAGGTGCAATGCTCATAAAACAACCCATCTTTGAGATTTGCTCAGCTTAATGTTCTTTAGAATATTAATATATTAAAAGCTGAGTGTTTTCCACAGTTTGTGTCTCACAAGTTAACCAGAGGTAAAATTTCGATGATGAATCTAGTTAGTGTTCTCTACAGATCCATTACTTCTTGACATTTTCCCCTTGACCTCTATGAGGCTGTTCTCAATTAGCTTTAAAAATGTCTCTTCTTATTTAGTGTTCTGCTTCCTTTGCCTTTCTTTTGTACATAGTTTTATTATCTCCTTGACCCTCTCTTCTATAATATCCCCAACTTCTTCTAGTTTCTTTATGGCTAATACTCCCAAATCTGGAAAACTAAACCTCTTTGTGATTAAGTTCTATTGATGAAATGGTGACATTCTAATTATTATTCAGAGGTTATATGTAAAATACCCAGTTTAGAGTGTATATGATGCTGATTTCTACTCTCTTCCGTCTAGTCTTGGCCTCTCTCCTAAATTTCAGATTCCCATTTCCTGGCATCAACTACACACAAAATTAATGGCCTATATGTAAAAAGCAATATTCTTAACTTTATTTCCCTCTGCCCTTATATAATAATTTCACTCTGGGTGGCATTGCCCATTTTCCTGTCAGGCATAAGACATCCAAGTCACCTTTAATTCCACACTCTTCTTCAACATTGCTTATACAATCATTTGCTTCTTACTCTGAAATATTGTTAAGCCCATTCCTACTGTGTGTGCCCAACTGGCATTCTGTAATAGTAAAAAAAGTTTTGTGTTTGCAAAAACTTTTCTTAGCTCATTATAGTTTTAAAAATGTCACCCCATGATGGCATCAGACTCCCATTATCCTTTTCTTAGTCAAGATGAACTTGGTTATGCCTGAGAAGCAAGCCACATCTAAGTCTCAGTGACTTAATGCACTGCAGAGGTGAACAGAGTATCTCTTCTCATTGCAGACACATAGGGTTAACAAAGGCTATATTTCAACAGTTGCTTCTATAATCACCAAGGCAGCATGAAACAAACATGGTAAATCACTCATTAAATCTTAAAACATGTATCAGAAGTGCCACATATCACTTCTTATGCTATTGGCCAGAAAAATTCATATGACCAATAATAACTTGAAAAAAATAGATTAAGTGCAATTCTGCCATGTGTCTGTGAGGAGAACAGGAATATTTGTGAAATCATAATGACTCTATTTTGACAATTATAAGGATTTTCACACTGGTTTTCTTGCCTACATTGACATCCTCTTCCTCAGACTTTTTGCAATAAAATCTCTCCATCATAACTATTATTTAAAAATTTCATTTACTTTTTTTAGTGCCTGTCATTGCTTGTACACCACATTTTACATAATTGTAGCATGAACTGTGCACTTTCTTTTTGCACTTAATAGAATTCCTTGCAGATTTTTGCATAAACTAAATTGCTTTCATATTTTTAATTTAATTGGCAGTATCCTTGTCTACTTCATAGCTATGTTAAAAGTTGCTTAACCATTCTTCAACTTGTGGGAGTTAGGACTATTTCAGGCACTTTATTTTTAGTCTATACAACATTTTTAAAAGGCTGACTAAGTAAGGTTAAGCTAATTTAAAGACTGGATTGTCAAATCAGCCTTACCTAAACCAGATATCTTATCCTATATCAAAGCTTATTAATGATTTCAAGAATACAAGTAGTAAAGAGATACAGGTGAAACAAAGAGAGTTTTGGGATTTTGAGAATAGCTCCCTAGATCTTTCTTTACTGCTTTGGATACATGCTCTCTGACCCAGAAAAAGAGATGAGATTTCTAAGTATGGTACATGGATCACCACGTGTGGGGGTATATTCAGATAATTTTATCTTTATGTAGTTCTATGGCTTACATGACATTTACCATAGAGTTACACCTTATAAATTCACAGATTATAGATTTGTTTAGCAAAAACAATCATAAACTAGAGACATCCTACTAAAAATATTTATAGATAAGATTTCTCCTCCTAAGCCAATATTTCCTAGCAGATTTAGTTACCAGTATGTTTACAAAGCATGGAAACATCTACCTTCCTTTCCCTTGGATTATACCCCTGATAAAAGGAGAGAAATTTATTATAAACCAATTGTTTAGCTGATTTCTATACAAGAATCAAGTGGTATATATTTGGGAATTAGTGTTCATATTCCAGATTATTTCTCTGAGATTTAAGATACAAACATTTAATTCTCTTCATTATCCAAACAAATATATATACATACATAAACACACACACACACACACACACACACACACACACACACACACACATTAGAGTCCTGGTGCATGAATCTGTGCACTAGTGGCATCCCTTGGCCTGGCCTGTGGGATTGAGCCAAAACTGACTTTCTGACACCCTGTGAGGGATCATGGATTGTGAGAGGGAGCAGGCCAGGCCAAGGAACCTCACTGGTGCACAATCAGAGCCAGGGAGGCATGCAGGCATTTAGCCAGCCAGGGAGGAACTGCTGGAAGGCTGCAGGACATGTCTGCTTAGTCCTGATCGGCCGGACGTCAGCAAGAAGCTCACCTACTGGTAGGAGTGTCTTCCCTCTGGTGGTCGGTGTACATCATAGCAACTGGTCAACCAGTCGAATGCTTGACCCCTGGTGGTCAGTGCACATTATAGTGAGCAGTTGAGTGTCTTTAGCATATCATTAGCATATTATCCTTTGATTGGTTGGATAGCCAACTGAACAACCAGATACTTAGAATATTAGGCTTTTATTACATATTTGGCTTTCTTTACTGCATTGGATACATGCTCTCTGATCCAGAAAAAGATGAGATTTCTAAGTATGATACATGGATTACCATGTGTGAGGGTATATTCAGATAATTTTATCTTTATGTAGTTGTATGGTTTATATGGCATTTGCCTGAGGATATGTTTTTATTGATTTTTAGAGAAAGAGGAAGCGGGGAGAGAGAGACATCAATATCAGAGAGAAATATTGATCCATTGCTTCCGTAAGCACCCTGATGGGAATCAAACCCAAAACCTAGGCATGTGTCCTGACCTGAATTGAGCTTTCACCCTTTGGTGCATGGGATGATGCTCTAACCAATTGAGTCAAACTAAACACCTGTATATATTTTTAAATGTTATAAAATATCTGACTTTACCCCACTTCATGTCTGAGTGCCTTATGCTTGATAAAAATCTTAGGTTTTCCTGTAAAGAAGAATTTTAGTGGAAGTCATGGAAACTGAAAGATTTGTCAGTTTTATCCATATAACAAAATATTTCCAGTTTCTTTCCCATTATCCTAATACTTTCAAAAGAAGTATTTTCTTACTATCAGTGTGTAAATAATTAGGAATGTTTGTCGCTACCTTGGTCTAATTTTGACTTAAGAATTTTATTTTTGTCACTTTTAAAATCAGCTTGAGTTCTATTACAATAATTACATGACTAATCTCTGGTTTTGATAAGACAAGTATAATATATCACAAAAAGTGTGTAGCAAGCTTAATAATTTGGATGTCTCACTAAAATATTCTAAATCTAAAATCTCATAAAATAATGACATATATAAGCTAATATAGCTATGATTCTTGTTTTGAAACATTTTTTTAACAACTGAAGAGAAAACATACCTTATTTTTTGCTTCCTCATAAATATTAGTAAATTTCTATGTCCAGTTTGGTTTTTTGAAAACAAATATGCATCATTACTTTATAATCAGGATTTTTATAATCATGATTAATCCCTAAGAAAATTAGATCTCACTAGATGGAATGATTAATACTCTGCTTTTTGTTAAGAGTGATTTTTCAGAGGCATCTTTAACCTCAGATACAAATCATACAACATTTATAATTCATATTTTAAATAAACTCATTCATGAAAATTAATCCCTGAATGTAATCCTGATTGCAATCACCTGGTTTTCCCAATCTTTCAGGCTTCTGAGAGGATTGTACCAATATTCTATTAGAAATCCCCAAACAAAAATAACACAACAAATACAAGACAAACTTGATGTTTAACACGACTGTTCTTTACATTAAGAGGAAAAAACAACAGAAAGTTGAGCCTTGTGCATTAGTTTCTCTCCATTGGTGTACTCCTTAGATTTAGAAAGGACTTGTTTTCCTGTCATGACTACACCATGTGCATTAGTTGCTCTCAGCTTGGCTATCAGCCCCTGTTCATTCTGTAGTTGGTCAGAGGATAAATTTCCAGGGCTCCTCCATATGTTCCAGCTAATGGAACTCTCAGCTGAGCTGAGGTGTGGTTGGAGGATGCTTGTATTTCCTTTTACTGCTCACAGCGAAAGTACTTCAACTCCAATGACACAAAAACTTCCTATGGCAAAGATTTTACTGGAGACTTGACAAGAAGAAGTTAAAATGACACAAGTAAGCAAATAAACTTGATTCTTAATAGGATTGTTCTTCAAAGTAAGGGGGAGAGAACAGAAAGTTGGACATTGTACAGGTTTTATCTCACTGCAACACTCATTCCAAGATGTGCTCCTCTATCTCAGTCACCATGTATTCTTTCTTGGTCTGAAATCTAACCCATTGTTTAATTCTCCCATTGCAAATCTCATGCTTTCTGGAGATGGCAGATATTTATCCAAGTGTAAGAGATCAAGTTCATTAGAAAACCTTGCCAGGCAAACAAACAAACCAAAAACCCACCTCTCTAAGCAGTTTTCACTTTGGTCTGTATGATCACATTTTGGGGCCGAATACGTTTTATTCACTGATGTTTGAACTTTCATTATATGCACTATAAGGACTTGCCATCTCTTTCCAAAAATTGTTAGAAAGGATGAGGAAGAGTGATTATTCCTCTGGTTTCATGTGACTGGAAAAGGAAAACAGAACAAAGGAAAAATAATAAAGTAGTCAGATCGAGATGAAATCTAGGTGAAGTCTGTGTTTAAAGTTTTTGCACACTTATAGCATAGGCCTGTGTAATATTTGTCTTAAGGGCTATGACTGTTTATAAAAGATCCTGGACCATCACAGCACTACCCACCACTACAAAGACTTCCTCAGAAGCAAAATTAACTCTTGTTGCAATTTGCTCTTTACACAGAGGTCTGAGTCTTTCCATCAAGCAGGACACTGTTGGGAATTAATTATTCTGGAAATCTTACAGTCCAACAATCTCATTCCTTCCTAGAAACTGTAATATCTTTGGTGACTGCTGAACTGGAATCTTGTCTGGCTAGTGCTCTTCACCAGTCCGTGGTCTCATTCTGCTCTGCTTGTCTGGTCAGCTTCACATTTTTGCTGCTCACCGTTCTCTTGAAAAGAAGGACCCCATTCCATGACCCATGAATTTCATGATATGCTCATCATCTTCCCAAACAACTCCTTTGTCTTAACACAATATCTCCTTAAGTACAGTACTTACTGTGGATGATTTTTAAGTGGTGAGCTAACAAGACATCAATAACCTTAAATGACATAGTCTTGCATAGAATGTTAATTTCTTGCTAATACTCCTTTGTTCATTCTGTACATGCCAAAAAGAATGGCTCTATATATTGATGATCATAACATTTCAATAATATATCCAAATTGCATATATGCATTTAGTATGTGATCGCACTATAGTACCACTTTTATTTTCAGATCTAGAACTTACTTAGTTTCTTAAACTACACCTCTTTCATGTCAGCCCTTCAATTCCTTTCTCTCTCTTCTCCTTGAAGCCTTTTACTGAGCCAAAAACCACAAGGTCCATGATCACAACCACTCTCTTGCATACATTGTCATTTTCTTTGGCTCATTGTGCCTGAGTTGTGTACATATAGGTAACATCTAACTTTGGGTTAATGGTATCATCCTTTTTTTTTCTGTTAAACACAGCAGAAAAAATATCACACTGCACAGACAATAAGAACATTACAATTTCCTTGTCTTCAATCCCAGCCAAACATCAACATTACCTAGGAATCCACTGACTGCCTACTCAGATAATTCCTCTACCCCACCAATGCTATTTTAAATGTTTATGCTTCCTTTCCTATCACACTGCCTCCTGATACCCTTTCTACTAAAGAGACAGATATGTACTTTGGAAATAAAACCATCCTCCAGCACTTCATTAAATAGCTAATCCTACACATCCAGTCATTCTTTGCTTAGAACTCCTATTAATTTCCCATTACCTTCAGGATAAAGTCTAAAACCCTAATCTGGTTTGGGAGGCCTATCATAATCAGTCTCTGCTAATCTCTCTTTCTCTCCGGTCAGGTTTTATCTTGCACTTCAGGTTGAAATTATTTATTGCATTTGTTTCAGCTCTACAAATTAGCCGTGCTTTGAGTATTCATACATGATATAACTCTCCTGCCTGGAGGCGATACCCAATAACCGACCTCCTGTATTAGCCAACTTCTATTTATCCTGTAGACCTCAGCTTTGGATAGTAATTATTCTAGGATGTCGTAACTGAGTCCCCAGAATTGGATTAGTTAGTTCTACATTCTCCCAAAACTGCACTTGCCTTGCATTAGCACTTATTTCATTATGTTGAAATTTTCTATTTACTTGTCTGTAATCTTCATTGACACACAAGATTCTTGAGGTCATTGATTATATTTTGGTATGTTCACTGGATCCAATGTCTGGCATATAGCAGCTGCTTAATGAGTTTCTGAAAACTGCCTGATGTTATAAGTTCAAAAGGGCATTAGAATAAACTAGATCTGTTGCTTATGATGAGCAAAACTATCCTTGATCTCAACTTCAGAGATACCGCTTCTTAGGTCCTGGATAACATAACTCTTAATGGTAAATAGAGCAGGGTAGTTTTTTCTAAAGTCTTTTTATGTAAAGGTCAGTAAGATAATAGCTAAATGTAATTCTATAAATAAATGTACTTCTGTATTTATCAAAATTACCTTATGTGTTTGGGTAACTGTTGTTCTGACATAGTGCAGGGATAAATACAGCTTTGGTTCAGTATTTACTAAGTTTAATGTTTCATTGCCTGATGAGTCCTTGGAAAAGTTAGCCATTTAAATTCAGAATTTTATTCTGTCAGCAAAGATAAGTGAGTACTTTATTGCCAGGCAATTGGGATATATTAGTGAACAAAACAAAGGTCCATGTCCTTATGGGACTTCTATTCTAGCAGGAGTTTCTCTGGCAAACAAATAATAAACAAACAAATTTGTTATATTAGAAAGTGGTAAATGCTATTGAGAATAAAATACCACTGTAAGGGAGAAATAGGAGTATTGGGATTGAGTGTATGGTTTGCAATCTTGAGCAGCAGGGGCCATGTTAAGACCCCAATCATTTCATTGTTTTGCAGCCTAATAACAATAAATCATTTAAATCAATAAATCATGATTTAATAATAATAAATCATCACGTATGCTGACTCTAGAGCCACACAGCATTTTGGAGGTAGAGATAATAGCATTTCCTAATGAGTCGGATGCAAGGTAAAAGAATACATAAGCTTATGCTCCAAGGGGCAGCTTAGACAGAGGTAAGAAAATTGAGAGGCCTGTTGATTCAAGTGTCTGAATCAAAGACTGCGCTTTCCAGCCCAGAGGTGGATGCAGGTCGTTCCTGAGGAAAGAGCTGAGATTCCCCTTAAAAGTTTCAGGTTCCCCTTAAGCACATATACCAAAGAAAATTTGGAGCCCTCAGGTTCTGTGGCATAAAGTATTGTCAAATTATTTTATCCAGAAAAGCATCAAAGCAATTGTAATGAAATTCCTACTACAGTTATGGAGGTAAACCATATCAAGTAGATATTTAATCTTGAACAATATGGTTATCCTCAAATAATCAAATTAGAGAGGAGCTAACTGTCTGACAATATTTCATCAGAAATCAACACACTCTCCTATCAAATTACCACTGTGTCTTGTACAGTGTTGTGAGGACATTGTTCAGCTGCTTCTTTGGAATTTACAATATCTAAACATTCACAACTGAATTTTTAGCACTAAATAACCAATCATAAATCTTTTTATTTTATTGTTTGTGACCTATTTCACTTAGAAGCATAATTTATTTTAAAAGGTTTTTTTGCAGGAAAAAAAATTACACTAAAAGCTGTGCTATGTTGACCAAGTGGCAGCCACACATTCTGTCACTTTTAATAAATTGTTGGTTACTCTGAAAATGTTTTTATACTTGATAAGCTGATATTAAAGAATAATCTACCATACTTAAGTGTCAACCTATATTTAAGTAGCTTGTTGGTAATAACTTCTCTAATTAATTATTTAAACTTTTCATTTATGAACTTACGACTCCTCTACTGACTATAGTTTTTCTGCAAGATAATATTTCATCAAATGGAAATTGTGTTGGAAATAAGAAAAGGTAACAGCAGATATAACCTGAGGCATTTTGTACTGAAGATATGAACCTCAGCTTTCTAGTCCATCCAGATGGTGGCATCCTGAGCAGTTTGATCAGCATACTTTATTTGGATCATGGTAACGCTATAAATATTAAATCACAAGGCAGTTGTACCTGGATTGTTGCCACTTTTTTAATGACTGTATGACCATAGTCTATGTAGCTTTAAATACAGTAACAAAGTTCTAAGATAGTGCTATTAAAGTATAATATTTTTTTAATTATTTTCATCAAGTGGAGGAAAACTTAAAGGTCTAATGACTTTTGTGAAGGAAACCTTGCCTTTTAACGAACTATAGTCAATCTTTAATAAAATTCACCACCAATTTTACTACTATTTTCTTTCTAGGGAACACACTGATTACAGAGCTTCGTAACTAAAAATTGTCCATCTATATTCATGTGATTAATGTAACATGGAATTTACAAATTGAAATGCATAATGCTAGAAAAGTAGAAATAAAGGTTTTTATAGTAATGCAAATCTGTGCTGCATGAATTAAATATTTTCTCTCATGGGTTAGAAAGTGAATTGTGTTTAATAGCTCAACATTTTTTAATTGGTTTTTCAGTGATAAAAATTGTTAAACACATTTTAAGTGGATTTTATGATTTCTCAAATATTTAACTACCAACTACATTTTCTTGTCTACTAAAAAGCATATAGACAAGTACTTAATATAAAAAGGGATGTTATTATTTCTAAGTGGCTTTTTGTTATTTTCACTGACATATTGTTTAACCCTAGTCTGAATGTTCATATAAGAACCATTGTATGATATATGCTTAAACAAAAGAACTTCTAAGGTTAGTAAAATGACAGTACACCATCAAAATAGCACCAGAGATACATCTTAAAAAAAACATTCAAAAGACTTCAAGTAAATCGGAAAACATGTCTATTTTCTCAACAAATACAAATACACTTTATATATTTTTTCATTTTCATATCCCTATTTTTCTCTCTGTTTTTCTTTTTTTTTTCTCATAGATTCCAAAGGAATTGAGATTGCTGAACCATTTGTTATTCTTTAGGCCAAATAAATTTGTCTTCTTTTGGAAGCAAAAAGTATTGGCAGTTTCTCCAACTTGGCTTTTCCTTTAGATATATGAAAATGAACCTGTAGATAAAGCAAAGGGATCCACCACAATGTCCCTTTGGGATAAAATAATGTCACTTAAAAGAAGAATATTTCTCTAATGTATATAGCCAGTATATTCAGTCCATGAAGTTATGATCATTTTCCATCCACCAGGCAAGAATTTATTATGTACTGGGAAGTATATAAAAACAGGGTGAATTATAAAAGTAATGTAAAACAGGAATTCCATGTTTTGGTATCTTGAAGTTTATTCAGAATGATAAAATACATACATGTTAAACAATACAAAGCAATATGTTAAATGCTACAATTATTTCACTTTCCTGCTAAATCCATACCCCATCTCACCCCCCAACCACTTTGGCTGCTGCTTTCTCTGGACCACTGCATTTTCCATATGACCATTACATGATGGCATGTCTTGAGTCTTAGTTTTGGATTCTCTGTATCATCTGCAGTCTTTCAATAGGTGACTACCTACATACTCCTTAAATTTGTCCTATACCCAAAGTGACTACATTTATATATATCGAGACCAAACTCTTTTATGGCTTCTTAATACTTCCTCTCCAATAACAGATCCAAAACCTGATTCATGATCTTTACTTCTAATTCAGAACCTCTGCCAGTATTTTTGTCAGAGGAAATAGCACCAACATTCATCCATTAAGATGTGAAATCTGGAAACTTCATCGTTTTTCTTGCCCTTTATTTCTCAATTCTTTCTACTTCTCTCGATGTCTACCGTCCCACCACTCTAATCCAGGCTTCCTATCATGCTTTACCTGTGCTAGAGTGATGACTCTCAATTGGTCATCTGTGTAGATCCTTTTCATAATATTGTCTGTACATCACACAGGATGACCTTTAAAATTGAAATTCCAGTCCTGTTTACCCTATTCCTTAAACGTGTGAGTATACAGGGTGGGGCAAAAGTGGGCTTATAGTTGTGAGTACACAAAACAGAGTTTATTTTTAAATTATAATTTATTAATGATTGCATTGTTTTTATATGAACAACTGTAAATGTACTTTTGCCCCAACATGTATGCCATAAAGCCATTTTTTCTTTGCCACAACCTGTGACAGTCTGCCAGTTCTGGTACCAGTCCATCTCTGTCTTTGCTATCTACTCCAGCTTTGCTGGCCTTCATGAAGATCCTTGTTTCTTGTCCTGATTTTCTTTCCACAGACCTATGAGTATAAAACTCATTTACTTTTTACCTTAGCTCCTCCTGATTTTCAGCTCCTAGCTTACACATAATTTTCTTATGGAACCTCCTTTCAGTAGGTTCTCAGGATACATGATTCATTAAACAGTTGCATTTCTATATGTGATTATTTGCTTGTTGTCAGTCCTTCCATTTGACTGAAGTTATATGACTGAAGTTATGTGACTGAAGTTACATGATAGTGGAAAGCATATATATTTTGCTTACTATTATAACTCTAGAATACTTACCACTATGTCTGGAATAGGAGCTTGAGATGTGAAATGAATGATTGTGTGAGTGAATGAAGGAATGAGCAGTGACTGTGAGAGAGAAAAACAAGAAATTGTTGAAGGAAATAGGAATAAATGATAGGGAGAAATCAATGGAGTATATGAAACTTGTGGTACTCTAGGAAGGAAGGGAGATTTGGAAAAGACAGTGGGGTTAAGAAACGCATCCTGCAATGGGGAACTATATGAGTAGAATCCTAGGAATAGAAGTTTTCTTCTTCGAGTTGAATAATGATAACTTCTCAGGTGAACCATTTTGGTTCATTTTTGTAAACGGTAGAGGTAACATTGGCCAAATAAGATTAGTCTAAACTTATGAACTTTGGAATTTCAGGCCATAGGAGACAGACACAATAATATAGTTTATTGAATATATCATTATATATCCACTTAAGGGACTAAAAAGTTTAGCAGTTATTTATTGTTTATGATGAAAAAGCTGCTGCTTTCATAGAATAGGAAAATTCAACTGATCTTTAAAAAAACAAAATACAGTATTTTGAGCAATCTGTGTCTACTTAGTGTTATTCTGGGGAATTATTTAGAAAAGTTTGATGATAATCACTATAATCTTAAGTTTTTTGATTCAGGTCAAAATGATAAAGCTCCTCACCCATTTCCTTAGTTTTAAAGTTATTTCTTACTTTGTTAATATAAATTGATATATGCATAATGGTATAGTAGAAACCCTGATATTACCTAAGCTTCCTTATGAGATCTACATTTTATATTAGACTTAGATTAAAATGATCAAAAGTAAAAATGAAAAAGAAATGAATTGTTGCTCTTTCACATCTACTTCATTTTTCTTCTTCTTTTTTAAATTATTAGTTTGTGTTGGTGACCTGTTCTGTGTTCAGGCAAGCATCCCCTAAGCTTTCATTGGTGATTAAGAAGCATTCATTATGTACTGTTTGACATGGTCATTACTTAATGCTCACTTAACAAAATTCTACATGACTGAATTATCACAGTGGGTGAGGGAACAGATGGCCAGCTGGCCAGAATCCATGCCTGCTTTGTTTTATGCTTTCTCAAGTCTGCCACAAAAATGCCACATATAAGATCAGAGGGGGTAATCCAAACAGTAACTGGGCTGCCCAGCTGTGCTTCCCTGTTCTCAGCTGTGAAGTCTGGGTTGGCACTCTTGCCATCTGAGCACAACTGGAATATCTAGAGGGACATCACTGCTCCATGATTGAAATGGCAGGCACAGAGGGCAGATCCAAAAGTAAAATTGGAAAACCTCTCCCCCACCTTCTGTCACTGCCTTCAGAATCAAAACAACTACTCTAAACTTCAAGAGAAAGAGCTGTAGTTTTGTAGAAATAGTTCACCTACATTTAACACCTGTTGGTAATTATAAGTTTACCCCTAATGTACTATTTTACAAATCGCCAGACTATTCAGCAAAGAACATTAGACTTGGCCCCAGGCTTAAAATTGGATCAATGAAACCCGCTATGTGTGGATTGGAAGCATAGGCTACAGATTGGAAGCATAAACTCCAGGTTTTTGTTATATACTATGATTAGTTTTTTGGATTATATGCTAATATTCCTCCAATTAATAATACATAGCAACAGTATCTCACACTGTAATTCATCCTGATCTATAGGGATACAAAAATATAAGAAAGAGGGGTTCCTGTGCACACAGAGTGTATGATCTCATCAGGGAACAAAAGAGGCAAGTTCAGTGGGAGCCTGAAAAAGGTGAAGAACTGTCAGAGAGAGACTGATGAAGAATATGCCAATTTTGCAGCAGTTAAGAGACACTATGTGAAACAGTAAAATTGTTTATTATAATATACATAGAAAACACTGGTCTCTGATCTGTTTTCATCTATGCACCCATCCTATTAATAGCTAGAAGAGGAAACAATCCATGGTACTAATGGCAAATTTGAATATCCTATTACTTTGTACCACCTGCTGATGTGTATTCTCAAGCTTGAATAGCATTTTGCCACCCATGGCATGAGACTTCTGACAGTTGCACCTCTCAAACAAGTGATTTTCAGAGAGTTCTGTTTGCAAGCGGATCCCTGATTAAAGAGGGCTTTATAAGGAGTTAGAGGTAAATAGTTATACAGGTAACCAGAGTTGGTTTTCTATAATTATCAGAGGCAGAAAGAGATTTTTTCTTAGTTTTATAATTTAGCTTGAGTTGTATTCACGGTTTCTGGAATTTCTTAGGAATTTTCACAGGGAAATCATTACTCTTACTTTAGTGAACATCTGCAAAAATAAAGGTATCATACTGATTACCATGATAGCTTGTACTTTTGATATCCATGTTTCTCTTAAATTTTGTGAGTGTTTAGCCCATTGGCCCAAGCTTTCAAGATGGATGTGGGCCTTACATTACTAAAACTAAACATTACTAAACATACCATTTATTGTGACTGAAATAATAATTAATTACTCAACTTTGTATGGCATTTATTAATTTCCACAAGGCCCCTAATGCTATCCTTAATATTCATTGGCACATTATGTCAGATTTAGTTTCCTTTGCCCGGGGGAAAAAGTCAAAGGGCAAGATTGTCTTTTCCTTTGTGTTCATCACTTATTGCTCTGTTAACAATAATATCCCACTATCAGTCAGCAAATATTGGCTAGCTAAAAGGTACCCCCAAAATACCCAGCATGCTTTGGAGGATTAAAAATGTATATATATGTGTTGCTATTACAGAGTCATAAGACAGACTCCTATTTGTGTAATAAAACATTCAGAGCTGAACATCTCCATTGTGCATGTGGTTGTTTAAGAAGCTTGTTTTGTGGTGATATGCGAGATGAATAGACATGGCAGAAAATGGGAGACTGTGCTCCATGATAAGATGAAGCTGTAGTGATAATACTTGTCACTTTGCAAAATAATAGATCCTTTTGCTATTTTTAAAGTTCTACTAATATTTAATAATACATTTACTTATTGGGTAAAGAAAACATACCATTTATAGTGACAGAAATGACTACATGTATACATAGAAATAATCTATATAAAGACTTTCAAGTTCAGAATATTGGCTGACTACATCAAAAACACTGCCATTGGCAAGCCCTACTCTAAACAAACGTTTTAAGTGAATAAAGATCAACCTCAAGACATCTATATTCTGCCAAGACCGGTTTGGCTCAGTGGATAGAGTGTCAGCCTACGGACTGAAAGATCCAGGTTCAATTCCCGTCGAGTGCATGTACCTTGGTTACGGACACATTCCCATTGTGGCGTGTGCAGAAGGCAGCTGATTGATGTTTCTCTCTCATTGATGTTTCTAGCTATCTGTCCCTCACTCTTCCTCTCTGTAAAAAATCAATAATATATATATATTTTTAAAAAGACATCTATATTCTTCACTATTTCCCTCTCTCTTGCCATGCAGATCATTCTGGGTGCCACCTAAGAAGGCAGCTCGGGACTCTTCCTAGGCACTGTTTCAAAATTAAACTGCTCTCTGATCTCCAAAACCATCAAAATATATTTACCACTCTCTGTAATGAGAGGCATGTAAACTTCGTTTTAGCTAAGATGTTAATTGTTGATATCAAGAAGTGCTTTGTCAGTCAACTCTAACAATAAATGAGGGCTTTATTTTCCTTGAACTCTGTTGCTATAAGAAAACAACTACCTGGGGACTAGGTTAATATAACCTCTCCAAAATTCATGTCTACAAGGAATCTCAGAATGGGATCCTATTTGGAAATTATTGGTTTGCTGGGGCTGCCAAAACAAAACAACAAATTTTTGCTCATAGTTCTCAAAGTGTAAGATCAAGGTATTGGCAGGTGGTTTCTCCTGAGTCCTTTCTTGTTGGGTTATAGATAGCAACTTTTTGTTTTGTCCTCACAGGGCCTTTTCTGATGTATGCACATCACAACTGTCTCTTTTATTGTATCCAAATTTCTTCATCTTATAGGAGGAATTGGATTACATTAAGCTTCATTCTTATGGCCTCATTACTTTATCTCTTTAAATATCCTATCTACAAATACAGTCACATTATGAGGAACTGGGGGTTAGAGATTCAACATGTGAGTTTAGGGGGAACACAATTCAGCCAATTCTGGGAGTTTTCCAGATGAAATCACTGTGGGTTAGGGTGAGTCTTAAATACAATGGCTGCTTTACTTATAAGAAAAGGATTAAATACAGGCAAGAAGATATGAGGATGGAAGCAGAGATTGGAGTTCTGCTGTTACAAGACTCAGAATGCTAGGAACTATCAGAAGCTTAAAGAAACAGGGAAGACTTTTCCTTAGAGCCTTCAGAGGGATGTGGTCCTGATGATACCTTGATTCAGACCTTTAGCTTCCAGAGCTGTAAGAGAATAAGTTTGGTTGTTTGAAATCATCACGTTCGTGGTGATTTGTTAGAGCAGCCCTGGGAAACGACTACAGGTACTCTACATGAAACACCTTTTAGCACTAGTCACCTCAGGGCCTTCCCGCAGACAGCAGTATCGAGTCTGGTTTTAACTCTGGAAGAGAAAGTTTATTGGTAAGTCTTTAAAAAATCTGTTTAGCCCCAGTTTTCAATTTTAATAATATTTTCAAGAATTTTTACATTCAAAGAACAATTTGTCAAATTTGCTGGTTCCTAAAATTAAATATTTTAATTTATTTATAGTTTACACCTCTCCATCCTCTCTCTTTCTCTCTCTCTCTCTCTCTTTCTCTCTCTCTCTCTCTCTCTCTCTCTCTCTCTCTCTCTCTCTCTCTCCTAGAGGCTCAATGTATGAAATTCATGCAAGGGGCTCAGCCCTCACAGTTGCAGTTTAGTTAGGAAGGACATCAGGCTGCCCAATCTAATTAGCATATTATGCTTTTTTTATATATATGTGCATATATTAAATACCGATAAACACTTTTCCCCCCTTAAATGGCTGGGATTGTCCTTTTCATTTTAAAGGGAGAACGAGGAATAGGGTTGAGGAGGAGGAAGGAAAGGAGGAAGAGAAAGGACTAGTGTAAAACCTGCTTTGAGAGCATCAGTCATATGAATGTACCTAAAATAATTCTTTCATTTCCAACTGGTTTTAAATTTGAGTGGCAATGGTTCAACATGGAAACAGCCAAACTGTGTAAAACTTATTAATTGTAAAACCAAACTATAATATAAGAACTTGCATGTAACTTTAAGAACAGTATTTGGAGTGAATTTTTGGTTCAGAACTATTTCCATTTTATTGTACTGCTAGACAATTAGTTAAATAATGCTCTCGCTATTCCCTCATTGGCATGCTATTGTATAATAATGTGCATTCGTTTTTAATATCTAAAACCAATGTTTTGGGGCATAATTTATAAAAATGACCAAATCTGTATATACATAATCACAGGAGAGTCTTAACCTATTTACTTTCTAATAATCTGTTCACACACTATAAAGAATTCATGATTTGGGGCACAGTCTCTAAATGTGTGAAAAGCTAACCTTGTTATATATGTTGGAATAACTTCAATTCTCTACTTTTGGAATTGTGAGAAGGGATGAAGAAAAGAAGCAAACCATATAGATCTATTGCTTTGGTAAGCAATTCATCTTGTTGACATACTTATAAGTGCTTGCATAAAAATGCCTAGAAAGCATGCTGTCGAATTCAATTGTTCATTAATATTAATCACATGCTGTCCCCATTGTGTGGGGAGCTACTTAAAGATTACCTACAAAAATATTACAACATTATTGATTTTAAAACTCCCCTGAAGTCTCTTGTATCTTGAAAGTCCACTTATATTTTCACTGTTAAGAGTGATATTACCAAATGTTGTTGTCTAATCAGATAACTAGATTTTTATGAATGCTAATTAGAACTGAAGCTTGTGATCAACACTCTGTAGACTTCTTTTGTATACTTGAAAGACAAAAAAAACCCTACAGACTTTTAAAAAGAGATTTTTGAAATGAAAAGCATTTGAGATTGTCCTTGTCTGTCTTCTTTCTACAAGCTCTGAGTAGTTGGATAAAACTTGTTTTTTAATTTATTTTATTTTATTTTTTTATATATTTTATTGATTTTTTTATAGAGAGGAAAGGAGAGGGATAGAGAGTTAGAAACATTGATGATAGAGAAACATCGATCAGCTGTCTCCTACACACCCCCCACGGGATGTGCCTGCAACCAAGGTATATGGCCTTGACCGGAATTGAACTTGGGACCTTTCGGTCCTCAAGTTAACGCTCTATCCACTGAGCCAAACTGGTTTTGGCAAAACTTGTTTTTTTAAATGTTGCTCTGGTATTAAATTATTTTCAGAGTTATATAGAAGAAGTTATATGTGAGTTTCAAAATATATATACATGTATGTATATATATACACACATATATGTTTGTGTGTGTGTGTGTGTGTGTGTGTGTGTGTGTGTGTGTGTGTGAATTAGAGGCCTGGTGCATGAAATTTGTGCACGGGGGCGGTGTGTCCTTCAGCCCAGCCTGCTCCCTCTCCAATTTGGGACTACTTGAGGGATATCTGACTGGCCATTTAGGCCCGATCCAGGTGGTTGCCTAAATGAGCAGTCAGACATCCATCTCACAATCCAGAACTGCTGGCTCCCAACTGCTCACCTGCCTGCCTTCTGATTGTCCATAACCACTTCTGCCTGCTAGCCTGATCACTCCATAACCACTCCCTTGCCAGCCTGATTGATGCCTAACTGTTCCCAGCCAGCCTGTATGCCCCTAACTGCCTTCCCCTGTGGACCTGGTCACCCCTAACTGCCCTCCCCTGCAGGCCTGGGTCCCCCACCCCAACTGCCCTTCCTTGCAGGCCTGATCACTCCCAACTTTCCTCCTCTGCCAGCCTGGTCACCCCTAACTGTCCTCCCCTGTAGGCTTGATCATCCCCAATTGCCCTCCCTTGCAGGCCTGGTCCCACCCAATTGCCCTTCCCTGCTGGCCTGATTATCCACAATTGCCTTCCCTTGTAGGTCTGGTTCCTTCCAACTGCTCTCCCCTGCTGGCCATATTGTGGTGGCCATCTTGTGTCCACATGGGGGCAGGATCTTTTGAGCACATGGGAACAGTTATCTTGTGTATTGGAGTGATGTTCAATCTGCATATTACTCTTTTATTAGACAGGATAGAGGCCTGGTGCATGGGTGGGGGCCAGCTGATTTGACCTGAAGAGTGTCTGGAATCAGGATGGGTATTCCCTTGGGACATGGGGCAGCCTGGGCGAGGAGCCTGTGGTGGTTTGCAAGCCAGCCACGCCCACTGGTGACCCAAGCAGAGGCCCTGGTATCTAGGATTTATATATCTTCTACAATTGAAACTTTGTAGCCTGGAGCAGAGCCAAGCCTTATGCTCACACAGCCATTGAAACTTTGTTGCCTTAAGCAGAGGCCTGGGCCTGCCAGGGTTTGCAGAAGGCTTTCCTTCCTTCTTTGCCAGGGTCAACCCAAGCCTCCCTCCTGATCTCTCTGCCATCTGGGTTGGGTTAATTTGCATATTTGCTCTGATTGGCTGGTGGGTGTGGCTGGTGGGCATGGCTTGTGGGTGTTACAGAAGTACGGTCAATTTGCATATTAGTCTTTTATTAAATAGGATATATACACACACACAAGAGCCTGATGCATGAAGATTCGATCAAGAGTAGACCTCCTTTTTCCTGGCTGCCAGCACCGCCTTTGCTCCATCTTGGAGCCTCCTTTCCACCTGCCTTTGCTTCCACCCAGAGCCTCCTTTTTGCCTAAGTTTGCTCAGGCATGGAGTAGTCTTTCTGTCTTTGCTCTGGCCAGAGCCACCTTCTGCCTCTTGCCTTGCTGCATCAATTTGCATAGTCCCTCCTTATTGGTTGTGGCTCCACTATCTTTGTCATGGAATTATGTTCAATTTGCATATTCCGTCTTTATTATATAGGATATATGGATCAAACTTATATATAACTTTGTTGACATATTATAGAAAAGACATGAGCTACCCCAAATATAGCAAAGTTTTGGTCACAAAAATTAAGAATGTAGCCATATTACAAACATTTGCCAATACCCTGTAACTAAGGAAATTCTAGAATTAAATTTCCAGAAACCATTACATACACAAAAAATATATATTAATTCTTAGCATAGTATATTCACAGTAAAGGATAGCCATTTAAAGTATCTTTAAAAATGAGGTACATAAACAGAATAGCTAAATATTTTCTTGCGTTTTGAGCTTACTCTTCCAGCTGCTAACAATTTCATTCCATTTAAATTATTTTTCACAACTTACTAACAGAGTGCTCATCCCATAATAGGTGCCTAATGAATAAGTAATATTTAACCAGAAATTAGAAAGGATAAAAATAAAACTTCTTTGTCCAACTGGATCAGGGTCATAGTACATGCAGCAATATACGCTATAGGTGATGATTAGTATTTACTAGTGAACCAAGTCCTTAAAGTAATACTCTCAGTATCAAAATAGAGATAAGTATTGGACGGGGAAAACACAAAAACAAGAGTTTCCTAGGATCTGTAATTCTCATATGATTAACCTACTTATCATTGGAGAAAGAAACATGAAAACTGTTACATGTTTTAAAAGTTTCTATTTAACATAAAAAAAATAAACCTCTCAACTCACCAAGTAAATTTTGTGAGTTGAGGCTTTGGGTTACACATGTTATGTACTAACCTGCATTCTGATTAGTGGCTATAATTCTTTTTTAAAAATATATTTTATTGATTTTTTTTCACAGAGAGGAAGGGAGTTACAATCATTGATGAAAGAGAAACATCAATCAGCTACCTCCTGCACACCTCCCACTGGGGATTTGCCTACAACCAGGGTACATGCCCTTGACCAGAATCGAACCTGGAACCTTTTAGTCCATAGGCCGATGCTCTATCCACTGAGCCATACCGGTTAGGGCAGTGGCTATAATTCTTTATTTCCTTACCTTTGCTTATTCAACATATATCAAGTACCTACTATGTGCTGACCAGGACTCTTACTAAAAGAGAATTATGGTCTAATGGGAAAAAGTGACATGCAAGCACTCATTTTGGCACTCTATCCTGAATATTCCAAAAGAGTATATACAAGAAATATAATATCAGTCCACTATATAATGATTAGGGACAAAAACAAAAAAGAAAAATATACCCCGCAGGACCCATTTATTTCTTATTTTAAAGGTATAGGCAACAATCTATGTATATAAAATACGTTATTATAATATAGCATTGGAAAATACTTTTGACAATTGTTTTCACACATAGCTGAACTAGAGTACTGTTAGCATAGCAGAGCCTATCTGTATTCATAATATAAAATACACCCTGACCCTTTGCTGGAAATACTCTGAAACAGTTCCGTTTAGGAAGGCTTTAGAGTACTGCATTATTTATAGGAATGTGTTTAGTGAATTCATGTTGATTCTGTGCATCTGTCAAGACTAACATATAAATAAATACTCAGATTTTCAACGTGGCAGGAAATGTGGCTTAATTGGAAAGGATGTAGATTTGCAGTCAGGCAGATTGTGTTAAAATCTTGGATTTTTCAGTTAGACGTGTTACTTAAACTCCTGAGCAAGGCTGTTTTCTTTTCTCTAAAACAAATATATATATGTTTTATATTTCATGTTGCCTAGCATACAAGGCATTCCAGACATTAAATCCTTTTCCCATTTGCCTTCCCTCATCCTCACACTTTGATGAAAATCACTGAATTTCTTGGGATAGGAGAAATACAGCAGTCACAACCTGTGTAATAGATAATCTTTTTCTAAGACCCAGATGTCAGCTGAAATCATGATGTCCTTTGGGGTATAAATAAAATGAGCTCCAAGTCCCTAACTCGTGCTTCCTGGGGATCCCAGAGGCAGTGCCCAGATTGCTGGGCAGGCTTCACCTTTGCCTTCAGGAAATATCTAGAGTGTCTAGGACTTTAAACACCTCTGTCAGCTCTATCTTCAGGCTCTGGTACCCACTGAATTCTTGCCTCCCTTGGCATCATATGCTGTAACACTTATTCCCTTCTGCCAGGATGAGCCAGAGGAATAGCACAGCCCTCCCCCATTGGTTTCCCCAAATACCACACACAGGTCTGTGTCTAGCAGATTTGAGTGCATATCTGGATACTCCAGTAGAGAGAGTTCACATAAGAGCTGTGGGAACCATGTCAACTTGAATTGTAGGCATCACAATTGCTTACTAGCCACGTTTCCTGCCATATTATATCTCACAACTCACTGCCGAACCCCCTCTCTTCCTAAAGTCTCTGCCCAGCTCTGACTCTGGGGTCTTCTCTCCTAGGCTTCCCCATTCACTCCTATGCTATTCCCTTTATTGTCCAGGCCTACTAACTCATCCTCAGCTCCTACCTACGTTCTACTTTCCCACTGATGCAGCAGGCTTGAGTAAAGAGGATAATCTATCTCAGGATCATTTTTGCCCATCTGAAAAATGACTTCCATCAGCCACCTGCCTTCGAGTCGAACTTTTAACTGTTCCCAAGAACTGGCAGAGGCCTTATTAGTTCTTTTGTTGTTTTTTGAGAGGGGTAGTTGTGTGTGGATTTTGTTGTTTTTTCTATTTTGTTTTGGTTTTTATTTTGTTTTGTTTTTCCTTCCCTCATACCACCAATTCTATGGAAGGGAACATGAAAAATATTTATTTTCTTTCTCATATAAATTGCATCACTCTCTTGAGGGGTTAGGAATAGCTTAATTATGTTTGGTTTTAATAACGTTTTTCCTCTGAGATTCAATTCCTTAAACCCAATTTTCCTCATATTAACTGCTCTTTTGGGGGGAGGGAAATCACTGAATTCTGATTGGGCTTTATTTTCTCATTGGCAAAATGGAAATATGGGAGTGGTATCTCCGAGGCTCCTGATTTGTTTGAAAGTATGCAATTCTTTGGCTGTAATTAGATTTATTTTTAGTTTAGCAGTTATGTTTCCAGTTAATAAAATAGTTCTACATCATTTATATATTTTTTTTATTTTGAAGTGAAATGGTGAATCAAAACTCTAATAACATTTTTTAATGTATTTTATTGATTTTTTTTTTACAGAGAGGAAGGGGGAGAGATAAAGAGTTAGAAACATCGATGAGAGAGAAACATCAATCAGCTGCCTCCTACACACCTCCCACTGGGGATGTGCCTGCAACCAAGGCACATGACCTGGACCAGAATTGAACTTGGGACCCCTCAGTCCACAGGCTAACACTCTATCTACTGAGCCAAATCGGCCAGGGCTCTAATAACATTTTTATTCTCTTTTCCCTAATTAGTTGATTCTCTAAGGAATCAACTAATCATTTAGGATCATAAGTTATTAGTTTGCAACCTAAATGTATCACTTATAGATGTTTATTTGAGATATATTATCTAATCTTTCTGACCTTCACTTTGTAAAAATATAAAAGAGAATAGTAATGACAACTACCTCCTCAAGTTACTGTGCGGAATCAGTGAGATGATTGATGTGAAAATAATTTGTAAATTACAAAGCATCATCAAATGTTAATTCATTTGAAAGAAAAAAAACAAGTAGAGACTGAGGAAGAAGAGAGAGATGTTCTGGAGCATGATTAGTGTCTTTTAGTAATAGAAGAAAACGATTCAAATTGCCACAAACTGATGATTGGTAATGCACCTTCCTCTGTCTCGGTCATTGACAATGCATTTCCTCATGGGCTGGCATTAGTTTGTTTAATTGACATATACTTCACTGCACGCAACTGCTCACTTTAGAAAATGTATTGGTATCAAGAAATCTGGAGAAAGATCACAGATACATTGATTTCTTTTTCATTCTGTAAAGCCAGCCCTATCAAGAAGTAAAGATCCAGTCACTATAGAGCTGCCACATTGTTTCCTATTTCATACATATCTTTATTCAGTTCTTCAACCACTAAATTTCACAAAATTGTAAATTGAAAACACCGAGTGTCAAAGACAACTGCTGGAGAAACACGTAGAGTTAGAAAGTCTTGCCTCTCAGTGCAAGATGACATTGCCCAGCCCCTAAGTGGTTTCTATTGTTGATGTCCTGCCCCACTGCTCAAAGTGATGATGGTAGCTTCCTCTTTCTCTCCATAAGTCCTTCAGCGGCCTTGACCCTTGCTGGATACCATTCACTATTGCACACCTCCAACAGCCTTGCCTATCGAAGTTCCCACCAGTTGTCTTAAGTTATCACGATTCTTGTGCCAAACCCTTTTGCCTTCACTCTAGTCTATGCTGAAACTGTTTGCTCTTGACTAATATCCTCCATACATAATCAGACACTTGGTTACTCCTGCTTTCTTTTTCATATATATATACATCTTAGCTTTCTCTTCAGTGATTTCTCTTTCACTTATACAGGCATTTTACACTTTCCAATTCAAAAAACAAACAAACAAAAAATTAGAGTATACCATGTTTCCCTTGGCCTCTTTTTTTCATCACTTTGGATAAGCTTTTTCTTTCTTCCACTTGACTCTTCCCTTCTTCAGAATCTCCATTCTGGAATCTGCCCTTAGTCAATTAGCATCTTCTAAAAAGCCAACTACACACCAATAAGATTCATTGGGAGGTGGTGGTGATGAACAAAAGGGGAGAGGAAGCAGAAGTAAGCAGGACGAACCTCATATTTGCCATCAGCCTGTCACCTTTAAAGGCTGAAAAGGAAGGCAGGCAGGTTATATAGAAAAACCCTTAGTTTGTCATGACATTTGAGGAAACCTCAACCATATCAAAGGAGAACCCACGATAGGGAAGGTGCATCATGGGAGTTCCAGGTCCAGGTAGACCGGCGTGGTTCTCTCCAAGAAAGACTGAACACTACCTTGTCCAGGCCGTCATAGGTACCAGTCACTCAAGTGAAGTCACTTTCTTAAATCTTATAATTGACTATTACCGTTTGTCTATATTTGTAACTTTTGATGAGCTACTCCTGTTAGATTGGCAAAACTTATGATTCTCCAGAAGTATACCCCACCACCAGCTCTCAATAAATAGTCTGTAAAATATTGCAGCCAGCTATCTCCACATCACTTGGCATAAATGGTCACAGTCATTTGAAAGTTTATTCTCTCACCAGCAGGGTACAGAGCTCTTCAGCATTCACAGCTGTAGGAATTGCCATCCAATATTAGTGTCTAAACATGCAAAAGATATGTTACAATTCTGAGACTTTAAAAACCTACACTTAGTGCTAATTGTTTGCATGCTTAGTGTGTATCAGACCCTGCTCTGAGTATTTTATATGTATGATTTTTAAAAATCTGTACCATTACTCTTTTGAGGTAGATTCTATTAGTATCCACATTTAATAGAAGATGATATTGAGGCTAAGAGTGGCTAAATAAATCCTTCAAGACTACAAGGCTAGGAAGTGGTTCAACCAGGATGCAAGCCCATTGAACTCCATAGCCCATGCAAATCATATATTTTGCTCTACCATTAATATTCAAAACACTTCCCTATAAAATGGTAACTGTAATGTTGACCTAATGTCTACTTTAGAGCATATGCATTATGCAGCAATATTTTTTTTCTGTCTTTCAGGTCCCTGCATTCCTAATCCATGCCATAATGGAGGAACCTGTGAAATAAGTGAAGCGTATCGCGGGGACACATTCATAGGCTATGTTTGTAAATGTCCCCGAGGATTTAATGGGATTCACTGTCAGCACAGTAAGTTATCCATGGCCATTGTGCTTTTATTGTTATTGATTGCAAAGTATACAGGTCATTATCATTTTTGTGTGGAGTGGAATAATAGAATCTCTGAGCAGCAAGGAGCCCTGGCAGTTGGCTAAGGCTGCTTCTTGCACACTGAATACACCACCTCCCCAGGCAAGGCTTCCTACACTGTGTTCTGTCCTTTCTAGGGAATGGGGGCTGTCAGTCTTCGGTTGCCCTTTTCCTTATTGTTCAGCCACACTTGCAAAATGTTGCTCTTTATATTAAATGGATACCTGTCTCTTTTATACTTATCCTGAAGCTACATTCTTCAAACTGTCAAGATATAATTTTGTGGACTGGGTTCAGAGATGATACCCAGAAAGTAAAACTCCGTCCCTACCTAAGAGCCAATTCCTCCTTCATAACATCTTGGCATTTTTGCATGAAAATCTTTGAAAGTTCAACAAGTGTGGTATTTTCACTTTCCTCCTTTATCCCCATTCTTATTTATCCTGGGAAGTTAAACAAAATATACCCACTTGTGATGATTTCTTCTCAGAAGTGAAGCTCAAAATAAATGCCAAATGAGTGGCATAGGCCATTAAACTGTTGCAGGAGTTCAGCAAGCAGGGCGGCCACACTGGCCTGTAAGGGAGGCTGTTACCGAGGCTGCAGCCTGTGAGCTGAGTCTTCATGGAGGAGAGGATGTTGGTCAGAGGGAGTAGAACAGGGGGATGCACCACACAAGGTGGGACCAGTGGAGGCAGGAGCCCTGAATAGGAGTCATTAAGAATTTGGTGGTAGGAATGCATACCCCCAAGCTGGGTGTGTCAGTCAGAGCCAGATTTCCAACCACAAGTAAAAAATATAGTGTGTCTCCTGGCTCTGAGACTTTGGGGCATTCTATATTTTTCTGAAGGCTTGCCATCCCTGGGAGTTTGTGGAATTGCTGTGGAGCCTGTGAGAGGACAAGGGGCATTTGTGCTCCTTACAGCCGGCATTTGTAATTGTCTCTGAGTTCAGATCACCGAAGAGGAACTGAGAGCTACTGTTTTTCTCAGCCTGGGTCCTGAATTGCTGAGGCTGATTCTCCCCTATCATTGCCCAGCCTCCACACATGAATCTCTCAACACATCCCCAGAAAGACAGAGCTGGGAGCCCAGAATTCTGGTGGCCTTTCATTTAGTTGATATTTACTCAATCCATGAAGACAATATTCCTAACTCACTTGTTAACAAAACTGCAAGGTGTGTCAGAGCAGTGTCCAGAAGGAGGCAGCCTGTCTACCCAACTTGAGCTCCTTAATTCAGAGCTGCCTGCACACAGCACACACACTTACAGAAGATGCCCCCCTTGAAATTAGAACAGTGCTCAGAGGCAGGAATTGCACCCAAGGCCGTATCTGCCCAACTTCCTCTTTTCTGTGCTGCAGGGCCTCTGTAGAGAGAGGGTAAAAATATACAGAGGCGCATTCTTACTGTTAGGAATCCTTAAAAAGGCAGTATCTGGAAGGCACATGTAGATCCTAATGTCACTTAAATATTTCATATTTATTAGCCACTTCACCCTAAACTACTAATGTCAATGAGAAGTTGGGGCTGACTCTTAAAGAATATGTTGGGAAACTCCACAAAACGTTTTTTACACATCTGGGCTTTGTTTTCCTCATATTGTGAAGAAATGTTTTAGTTTCAGTTATCTTTAATAGCCTAGACATCCCGTTGGAGACATCAAATCGTCATGGGTGACATACACAGATGGGGCAGTGTCCACCTGCCTCTGACCTTCACATGTTGGCTGGATGGGAGCTCTTGCAAAAGAAATATCATGTTTGGAGAAATAGAGCAATCATTGTTGTCCCCATTCTCTACAGTAGAATATCCACATCTTTCTCTACAGATTATATCATACTCAACTAAACTCATTAATCCACATAAAATGTTGAATTTCAAGGCTTATTGTGAATGAAGCACAAAAAACCCCCCCACCCCCCGACAGCAGCTGATCTCCCACTAACCTTAACCCCATGTTAGGAATTTCAATGGAAAGCCCTGAGCTTTACTATTCAGTTCAGCACTGGGATTTTGTGATCTAAACAAGTTGATCCCTATTCTCTGAAGTGTGTCGCTATTAGAAGCCACAGAGAATGGAGGGAAAGAACTGGTTTTGGAATCAGAGACCTGGACTTGACACCTGACCTTTACAATTATTGGATAAAGTGACCTTGCGCTAATCAGTTGAACTTTCAGTAATTGAAGAAATATAAGTTGAGGAATTGAACTAGAAATAGTTTATCTTTGTTTCACACCAGCTAGGAGAGTATTCTGACTAAAAATGGGTAGCTTGCTTACTGTATAAAGGTTATCAAGCCTTCCTCTTTATAGATGAAATTGAAAGGATTTAAAAGTCCTGGGAGCCCTGAGAGCTTTTCCAGGTAGGAGAAAACCAAAGCAGCTCTTTAATCCCTTGCAAGAACTGGTAAGCATTTAGTTTTTTTCCCCCAGTGGTAATAGTTTTATGGCCCAGATATGTTCTAAAACCTTGACACTCAATGTGTAGTTATGCGTCAGCAATGCCTGGAAATTTGTTAGAAATGCACGTTGACAGGTGCCACCTTAAACCAACTAGAATAATCCCCAGTCGACACCCAAGCATATTGAAATTTGAGAAATACTGCCCAAGACTCTCAGTAGCTAAAAGTAATCATCTCATAAATTAAGGTAGCAACTTTGCATTCAGTTACGAAATAGTAATTATAGGCAAAATACTTAGTGTGGTTTTTGCAAATCAAAATTTTATTGAAAATCAATGAAAATGAGAGATATACCACTAGAATATGGCATTTGTTATGGAAAAGAATTTTTAAAATTCTTCAGACATCCACATATGGGGGGAACTATTTAATTTAGTTATATATGACAGAATATAAATTAAATATCTTTGGGAATGTAGCTCAGTAGTTAAAAAAATTAAGTTTCATGACACGGACATGACAAATACATAGTTAATATATATGTTGCAAATTAGGAAAAAAGGTTTTAGTGCCAGCATTAATATTACCTATACTAGTATATTTTTTAAAAAAAGGTAAATGTTCATTTTTAGAACAGTTTTTGGTTTATGAAAATATTGAACAAAGCATTACCATATATATCTCCTCCTACATAGTTTCCCTTATTATTAATATCTTATATTAATATGCTATATTTTTATAATTGATAAAATAATGTTCATATATTATTAGTCAATATTTTGGTTTATTATTTATATTATAGAGTTATTTGTTTTTTTTTTAAAAATACATAATATCATGTATTCATCCTAGCTTCATACAGAATAGTTTCACTGACCCAAATGTTCCACATTTCATCCTTTCTCCCACCCTTGAGGAGCCACTGATTATTATTTTTTTATTATTTATATAGTTTGTCTTTTCTAAAATGTCACATAGTTGAAATACTATAGCATTTAGTTGGAATCATATAGTATATAGACTTTTCAGACTGACATTTTCACTTAGCAATGGCATTTAAGGTTCTTCCATGTCTTTTTATGACCTGATAGGTTAAAAAAAACTGCTACATAATATTTCATTTTATGGTTATGCCACAGTTTGTTTATTTTTTCACCTATTTGAGTAACATTTAGTTGCTTTAAATTGGGGAATTTATGAATAAAGTTGCTACGAACATTCAGGTGCAGAATTTTGTTAGACCTGTTTTCCACTCATTTGAATAAATACCTGGGAGTGTTTTGCTGGATCAGTTGGTAAGAGTACATCTGTTTTTATAAGAAACTTCAAACTGCCTTCCATAGTGGCTGTGCTATTTTGCATATATATCAACAGTGAAATGAGAGTTCCTATTGTCCTATATTCTCAATAGTATGTTTTTGTTGGAGCTTTGGATTTTAGCCATTACATATACTTTTTTTGTGGTAATGAGAATAGCATGAGGTTATAACTTTATTAGACTAAAAATGAGTAATAATTGTTTTAGATATTTTTGCTTTTCCACTAGAGGATGAATTTGCCCTAATAAAGTATTAACTTCAAAACTGCATGGAATTACTTTGAGTTAAAACTGACACTTGCAAACTATATAATTTACATGGGTTAAATATAAAAACCTCTAAGAAAACTTTCAAAGTAGGCTCATCACCAACCCCCAGTTTTTAACTGTGGACTGAGATTTCAAATTGTCATGTTAACTGTTGCTTTTGCCGGTAAATGCTAGCCCACTTGCTCTATAAGGCAGAGGTTCTTAAACTTGATATACATATAAACCTTCTGGCAGAGCAGATAAATATTCATATTCCTCTTGCTCATTCATAGATATTCCAATTTAACAAATTAAATCCAAATTTAGTTCTGACTATAAACAAGTACCCTAGTGAATCTAATTCCAATGATTCTAGAACGCTGGTTCTCAGCCTTGGCTGCGCATTAGAGTCACCTGGGGGCCAATGAAAAATACTGATGCCTGGCTCCCACCCCAGAGATTCTTATTCAATTGGCCCGGTGTATGGTCTAGGAATTAGGAGCTTTAAAACCTCCCCAGATGATTCTAACGTGCAGCCAAGGGTGGGAGTCAGTGTTCTGGAACTATGCTGTGAGGAATTACTATGCCTTAAAGGAGATAAGCAGAGAGATACTCAAAGAGAACCGAGCTTAGGCTATACACGTGGAATCCCAGATTAAATGTATAATCATACAAACCTATTGAATTTTTTCATTCAGCCTTTGCTTCCTATAATGCAAATTATCTTACAGCAAGAACCCTTAAATGATTGAAAGAATCAGTACGTTTTAAAACGTACTGTTTTTAAAATATATTATCCCCTAATCTATCTCTAGTCTCCAGAGTTCCAAGACATTTTTATTTGGCTGTTTTCATCCTTTGCGAGAGTCTCACAAAGAGCACCCTCCTGGCAGATGTATGGAATGGATGCTTACACAGAGACACCATTCAAATGCAGGCTTTGTGATATTTGCAACAAAATTCTCAGATATTCAAAAACTCAAAATATTTTAAAGTTGCCATTTAAATAACAGCTGGACAATCTTTCCCCACTGTTACTTATTGAAAGAAATCTGATTGTCAGTAAAACATAAACTCTGAACAGAAATATGTTAAACGAATTTTACCAGAAGGTTATATCCATGGAGGTGGTGCATTTATACTAATAGAAATGATTCACCTTGGACTTTATAAAGGATATCTCAAGGAATAGAGATGGCACCGCAAATATAGATTTTTTTAAAAATGGTTGTGTATAATCCAAATTTCCCAGGCCTTCCAGCTTGTGGTGAAGTTAAAATTGATTTTTAAATTCCTGTTGCTGTTAGCTACCATTTTCCATACCTTTTGACTATGTAGAACCTCCTTCTCCCCTGAAGACTTGCGAAGTCCTCAGAAAATAATTTTTTCACATATTTTGTGTGAGCTTACTTATTATTCTAGATTGCCACAAGTGCTTAGGAATGAATACAAACTCCCTGAGTCAGTTACTGATCCCACCTTGAAAACACAGCTCAGGGGAAGGCTACTCTGTCTTCTGCTGGTGGCCACCAGCCAACTGAGATGCACATGATCTGAGGGATATCAGGGCAATCTGAACCAGTTTAATGAGTGTGGTTGTATTGTGTTTCTTGGGACTGGAAAGTTGTGTGACTTTTCCTAGAGATTCACACATTCTTTTACTGCATAGTCTTTCTGCTTCCTGCCCTAACTGCCCTTTCATGCAGGGCTCAAACAGGCAGTTTGAAGGACAGGTGCCATGTCTCTACCATGGAGAGTTTCTGCAGACTCATTTCACCACATGCAGTTATAAAAACAGTAGCACTTCTGCACATGAAAATGTATCTCTCTATGTCTCTGAGGGTAGTCATTTTCAACAGGTATATGCTTATACCTGACTTGTTCTGGATATTGGGATATAGCACTAAACCAAAGGAACCAGACCTTTGGTATCAAAGGACTTCCATTCCAAAAGGGCTAAGGGCTAATAAAAACTATGACAAGCATATTTACTATACAGCCCAGCAATTGCACTCTTGAGCATTTATTCCAGAGAAGTGAAAATTCAAGTTCACACAAACATCTGTATATGGATGTTCATGGCAGTTTTATTGGAAATACCTAAAACTGGAATGGACCCAGGTGTCTTTCAACAGGTGAATAAACAGTGGTGTGTGTGTGTGTGTGTGTGTGTGTGTGTGTGTGTGTGTTTAGTGGAATACTCACTGGCTCAGCAGTGAAAAGGAAGGAACCGTCTCCAGGAAAATCAATTGGTGTAAAAAAAGCTAATTCTAAGAGGATATTTATTAGATAATTCCAACTATAAAACATAGCTGAAATGACAAAATTTTAGAAACAGAGGACAGATTAGTGGATTCCAAGTGTTGGAGGAGACAGAGGTGGGCGTGTTTATATATCTTACTTGGAACTATTCAGTATATTGAATAGTTGTGATAAAATCATGTAGAATTACAGTCACACAAATAAGCATAAGTAAAACTAGAGAAATATGAATAAAATTGATCTGTTAATATCAATATTGTAGTTATGCTTTATATCAGAATTTTGCAAAATAGTAACTAATTAGGGGAACTGAGTAAAGTGTACATGGGATGCTTCTGTGTTATATTTTTACAAGTGTACATGAATCTAAAATTATCTCAACATAAAGTTGAATTTAAAAAAGATAACTTGCCGAGACCGGTTTGGCTCAGTGGATAGAGCGTTGGCTTGTGGACTGAAAGGTCTCAGGTTCCATTCCGGTTGGGGGCATGTGCCTTGCTTGGGGGCACATCTCCACTGTGGGGCTTGCAGGAGGCAGCTGGTTGATGTCTCTCTCTTCGATGTTTCTGACTTTCTATCTCTCTCCCTTTCTCTCCGTAAAAAATCAATAAAATATATATTTAAAAAAATAAAATAAAAAAGATAACTTAGTATTGCATAATATCAAATACAAATGTATTTTACTAGAGGCCTGGCCCACAAAATTTGTGTGTGGGTATGGTCCCTAGGCCTGGCCTGCAATTAGGGCCATCTTTCCTGGCTGTCCGCAGCCGGTCTCACCCCTGCCGCAGTTCACCCTCTGTGTGTAGAGCAACTGTCAGGGTGGAAGCCTTGTCCTGGTGTCACCCAGGTTCCCTGCCACCCAACCCCAGTAGCCAATTCGCCATTGGGCAATTGGAGCCTGCCAGCCAGAGAAAGGGCCTGAGAGGTGATCAGTGAGCCTCATAATGACTGGTCGAGTGGCCCTTCTGGTCGCTCTACCATTAGGATCAATTTGCATATTACCCTTTTATTATATAGGCTAAGGATAAGAACTATGGAGCACAGCTATTTGAGTGCCATTTTAGAGGATGGTCAACAGAGTCCTCTCCTGCCATTTGACCTTTGAGCAAAGACATGAATGAAGTGAGAGGACCAACCGGGTAACCAGATGGAGTAGCAAGCTTAGAGTCCTAAGAGAGATATACTTGGAGAATAGAGAATGATGAAGAGAGGGGCGGAAAGGAGACCTGAGCAGTAGTCAAGGAACAAAAGATGTAGGGCTTCATAAGCAATAGAGAGGACTTCGTATTTTATTGCAATTGTGGAAGGGCACCTTTAGAGGTCAGACAGGACATGAATTAACTTCTGTTTGGAGAATGACTAGGCACTGGTGAAGAATAGGCTCTGTTAGGGTTAAGAACAGATCACCTGAGACTAGCTGGGAGATATTGGTAGCTTGGACTGAGGTGGTCATGAGGACTTGGAAGAAGCTGAACAATGTTCAGATTGTAAAATAGTTTGAAGTGAATTATACGGGGACCATAAGTATTTGTTTTTTGTTAATGAATCTCAGTAACATTATATGTTCTTTTACTTCATGTCATATTCATGGGCAATAAATAAATTATTATAATTTCCAGCATGACTTATTATTGACTTTTGTTTCTTGCTTTTAACAACATTGTTAGGATAGCATAAAGAATTTTAAAGAAAAATGTGTAATTTATACACATATACATATATATCAAAAACTTAAATATATATGATGTTATCTAAGATACTGGATTATCAAATTTTGATATTTTTAAATGTTCCACAAGATTGGATGCCTTTAGATATATACTGTTGCTTTATCTTTCACATTGGCTAAGTCTTAATAGTAAAATACAGAATATTTTAAAGAAAACATTATAATAGAAGGATATATAAATCAAACTAATATAATCATAGACTAAAATACAATAATGACAATGAAAAAGAGAATATCATTTATATTTTAATGGATATCTGGAAGTTTCAATTGCATTGAGTAGATATTTACTAATAGCAGCTTTTAGAATGTAAATTGATCGATTTTGCTCTCACTATTCCTACTTGATTTTGCAATCATGCCATAACCTTTAAGAAATTTAAGTCAATATCCTTTGGAAACAAATTATTCTTAAATATTTTGGATTTCTTATTAATTGAATTAGATATATCTTAAACTAGAACATTTCTAAGAGAATTTTCCTCCTAACATTTAAAAAAGGCTCTTTTATTGGGAAGTAAAGGGCTTCAGCTTTTACATAAAGTTAGTATAGTTTACTTGGACAATTAAGGCATGAAGTGGGGTTAGTTCAGAAATGTAGAAGAGACTCAACTTTTAAGTCCTCCTGTGCTATTAACAAGTCATATGAACTTGAACTAATGATTATGCTAAGTCGTGGTGTTCTCATGTGTAAAATAGGAATAACTGGGCTCTTTGCCCGCTTTTAGATTCAGCTTGATGATGGCCAGGCAACTTAATATATGTGGTGTTACGTATAAATAGAAGTTCTGTACATCATTAACTATCATTATTATTTCCATGATTGGTTTTCTAAATATTTTTTTTTAATCATGGTAGAAAAAAATGGTACTAAAATAAAAATAAAAATAATTAAATACTCATTTTATCTGAGCTAATTTTGCAGCAGAGAAGATGAAACACTACCTGTCTTAAACAGCAAAATTTTGTAATTAGGTTCAGTAAGAGGGGAGAAGAGATGAGGGAATGGAAGAGAGAAGAGAGAGCTATTATTCTGTCTGCTTTTCAATAAACCTCCATAGAAGAGTCATCTATATTCAGTGTCTCCTGTATGCTCTGAGATTACTTAAACACTTATCTGTATGCTGATCACCTCTTAGCCTCCACTTCTTCCCCGAGGCACCATTATCCACTATGACATACTTGTAATGATTGTGCTGTCTTTACACTTGTCTTTAGTCTATTTTAAAGACGACAGCCAGAGTAATCCTCTTCAAATACGACAGATATTAGGTCATTCTGTGTGCAAAGCTTCCAAGGTTTTCTACTTCACGTGGAGGAGAGTCCACTGTTTTGTAGTGATTGAAAGAGCCCGACACATTCTGTTCTAGCATCTCTGACATTGTCTCCCGCCCTGCTCCATCCTGCTCATCCACTCTGATCACACTGTTCTCTCAAACTTGCCAAGACTTGCCTCTGGTCGGGGCCTCTGCCTCTGAATTCACTTGCCATCCTCTCTCTCCTGGATAACCAGGGGCCCAGTCACTTACTCTTTTTGTTAGATCTTCGAACAAGCGATTATTCTCCAGAGTGCCCTTCTCCAACTTCCTCAAATAAAATGTCATTCTGTAAACCCTTACTACACCTTCTCTTTACTCTTCATTCCTCTGCCTTTTATTATTTTAATCACCAGCCATATATTTACCTTGTTGTTATTCTTTCCTCAAGAAAGTAAGCTAAGAGCAAGAACTTGATTTATTTAGGTTTTGCTCTATTTTTCTATGCCTAAAAAGCTCAAAGTAGGTGCTTGATAAATATTTGTTAAATAAATAAGTGAATAACTCAGCCGTGGTTAACCGATTACCCCATTAATGTATCATTTACAAAAACTCTTCCATGATGTTGGGCTCTGCCAAAGAAAAATACAAATGAACAAAAAGCCTCTAGAAAGGATATATGCCTTCAATCGCTTATGAAATTTGTGGATAAAATACTGCTTCACCTAACAGGAGTCCTATGGCCAAATAAGTTAAGAACACTGTACATTTTTTCTTCCTTTTGGAGTCTGTCAATGTTCATTAGTTATTGAAGGCTCTGGGGAAGCCCTGCAGTTTATAAAGAAAGCTAGATAAATAATTGTAGTTCATTTTAAAACTTGTTTCATATCTTTTAACTCAATTATCTGGGAGTGGGAGTGACACCATAAGCTCAGATGGAGAGTTTAATCTTGAGGCCAAGGAGAGAGAACGTATGAAAACAAAGTCAGGTAGAGAAGCGAGAGGTGGGGGAGTTGTTGTCAAATGAATGGTCAGTACGTAGGAGGCAATGGTTAATTCAGGGATTTAATCTTCAGGGATCTTTTCCTGCATAGACATATGTTTTAATGTCAATACGAGTAAGGGGGAATGTCCACCCTGCCTCCAGACCAAGCATTGATATAGCACTTATAATTCTCTGCAGAAATAGTGATCATGTTTAATGTTGTACCGCCTATGGGGGATAAAGGACTGATGGAGCAATGCTTTGCTCATCATGCTGACCAGTTGTTCTGCTGTTCAGTCAATTTGCATATTACCCTTTTATTATATAGGATATCTAGTAAGGTGTTGTCACATAGACGGTGCATAATAAATATTTGTTAAATTAATTTATTATATTATCAGTATGTTTTATACATTTCATATAAATCCAAGGAAGCACATAATATCTAACAGACTTTGGCTCACAGTGTGAATTGATCAACATGGTGATGATATATTTTTATATCCATCATTATTATTGATGAACTCACCCAGACTGTTTTGAGATATTACAGGTATTATGAAGCCAGCCATCAGAATTAGGAAGATGCTTTAAACATGTTTATTGCAACTTTTTCTCATTAAAAAGTGTTTTTTTACATTATAATATAGGGTGGGGCAAAAGTAGGTTTACAGCTGTTCATATGGTAAACAATACAATAATCTGTAATAATAAAAGCATAATATGCTAATTAGACCAGATGTTCTTCTGGGGCTGAGAGGGAAGCTTGGGTCCCAGGTGCCTGCCTGTGGCCAGAGGGAAGCCAGTGTCAGCAGCAGGAGAAATGAAGACCTACTTTGCACGAATTTCATGTACCAGGCCTCAAGTTACTAAATAATAATACAAGAATAAACTCTATTTTTGTGTACTCATAACTATAAGCATACTTTTGTCCATCCTATATACATTCATTTAGAAAAAAAAGCACTTTTTAAAAATATATATTTTTATTGACTTCAGAGAGAAAGGGAGAGATAAAAACATTAAAGTAGCCCTGGCCAGTGTAGCTACGTGGTTAGAGTGTTAGAAAAGCTGCTCTTTTCTGAGATACAAAGAGGCTCCCATATTATCATATACTGAGAACTATGAAAGCTACTTTGCTTGCCTGAACACAGAGAAACTTAATGTTTAAATCCAGTACTCTATTGTAGATTCCTATTGCTTCCACTCTGCTGTATGGTTTTGGATCATCTATTTTTATTTTCAACTATCTTAAGGTGCAGGGATTTTGCTGCAAGCTGTTTCACAACTTTGTGGAATAAACAGGATATATATTAAAAATAAATAATTATTCCAAATTCTCCCCAATTGGCTCTGCATATTTAATGTGAACAGCAAAGCACAGTGCAGCATGCACAGCAGTAAACGTAAGTCCCTATGGTCAGCTCCAGAGGTCCCAGGCAGCCTTTTCCAGAGACAGGCAATTACTCCCTATTGCCACAGAGCTGTGTGTAAGTGAGTCACCATTTTGAATAAATTAAGCAATAGAATCCACTAAGATGTTGATAAGGCATCACTTAGGTGACAATATGACTAGCAATTTTTAGAATCATTTTCTGTGTTTTTATTTAGGATTAAATTCATTATCTATCTGCAGTCTACATGTGTGGATATGCTTTCTTTCTTTTTTTTTATGTGTTTGTGTGAAACTTTCTATGTGCATTTTCTCTAAAAGATAATAACGTCCATGTTAATATGTTGCTACCAACATGACCCTAAATTACATACTGGGTTAATTGATTCAGGATGGCTTATTGTTATCTCTAGATACACTGGTTAATCTTTTAAGCCTCTTTAGTGAAGTTCCCGGACTATCAATTACCTTTGTAATTAATAAAGTAATCTAAGGTATTTAGTGTATTATTGTGTTAATGATTGTATATATTGAAAAATAAACAAACTTGAAATTGCCTTATTTCCTTGGGTATAGTTTAACTCTTAATGAGATTATTTTTTAATTGATATTACAAAGTCATAGGTAAAATAACTTATTTCAATGTATCTTTGAGTATAGTCCAGTGATGACATTTAATCAAAATGACATTTTTATCAGAGAACATAGTCTTTTTTTCCTCCCTTCAGAGCAATTGAATTGAAGAAAAATATTTATTACCAGCTCTCTTTCTGCTGTAGTTTATGGCCTGCCTTTCTGAAATGGTTCAGAGAATATATTTAAAATGAACCTCCTGGTCATTTTTTCCTTTGCAGAGACTTTGGACCTGATTCGGTTTTATCATTTGAAAGTGGAGCCACCCTTTGTGGTTCAAAAATTTTGCCCAACTTTTATTTTTAAAGTGTTCTCAAGTGCAAAACTCAATTTGTGGATTTTAAAAGCAGACTCTCTTCATCATCTCCCTGCCCGCAATAGTTTATAAAAAAACAAAAAACAACAACAACAAAAAAACATGATTGATATTAAGTCTCAATAGTAAGGAAAAAGAGACTATAGATCAGGAAGAAACAAAATACTGTTTTTATTTTTGTGATTTTTAAATGACTTTTTACTTTCAACTACATACAAACTGGTGATTTAACACCTGTATGGGGAGGTCCAAAGACATGAGGCTGTGCCCGAATCTGTCCCCTCCTGATACAGAGCAGGCAGGGAAGTGTTTGAGGAATAGACTGTGCTTACAGAAGAAATGTCATAAATGACCCAAAGTCAAGCATCTGTGTTATCTTAAGAGGGATTCTTATGAGAGATGGAGACCAGCAGAGCTCAATGATTGATCATCAACCTACGAACCAGAACGTAATGGTTCGATTTCCAGTCAGGACAGCTGATCAATGATTCTCTCTCATCATCATTGGTATTTCTCTCTCTCTCCCCTTCTCCCTTCCTTTCTGAAGTCAATTAAAATATATTTTCAAAAGAAGAAAAAGAAAAGGGGAGTAAAGACTAAGAGGAAAGCCTTAGAGAAGTTTCCTGACCCACTAGAGGAGAACCAGGGGACAGAATAGTGAACTATCAGAGATAGCAGCTAGAGGCAGGGAATATCAGTGATGAATTGTCTTAAAAAAAAAAAGAAAAGAAAATTGCCCCAAGAGGGGTTGAGCCCACATTTGCACATGCACCACCTCCAAGGGTCACCAGTGCACATTTCATTCTAAACATCAGTGAAAACTTTCATCTCATTTACCCGTATTTTCTGGCATATAAGATGACTTTTTAAACCAGGAAAATCTTCTCAAAAGTCAGGGGTTCTCTTATATGCCAGGTGTCATCTTAGAGGGCGAGTATATCCCAAACTCTATATTCTAACTGGAAAAGTTGGGGGTCATCTTATACCCTCAGTCGTTTTATACACAGGAAAATACAGTACTCTGATAATGAAAAGTCCAGGTACAGTTAGAAAGTAGAGGGTGCACCGGAATGAGAAAGGAGCTATGACACCAACTCCTTGCCCTGCTCTTTCCTTGGACACTGCCAGGAGGGTCCCCTGCCCTGTGTCTCACATTGGAGCCTTTGCTCTGGGCTTTCTCTTGATTCACCCTCCTGAAGGGGCAAGAAGTCAATGGGAACGGAGGAGCATGCCCACATGGCGGCAGATCTAGACCGTGCTCAAGGTGCTCAGAACTCAAGAATACCCGGTCCAAATGGCATCCTACTTACTTCCAAGACCCGTGCAGGTTTCCCATCTCTCTCTCTCTCTCTCTCTCTCTCTCTCTCTCTCTCTCTCTCTCTCTC
>JAAGEH010002531.1:35217026-35309526 GCA_011751065.1 Lasiurus cinereus
AAATTTTGTGGATAGAGAAATAGGATGAAGAGTTTTGAGATCATAGTTAGAAAGGACTAGAGAGTATTGAAATTTTTTGAGAGGATAAATATATTTACAACATATATCCCATGTAAGCTTGAATTTGTAAGAGCAACCAAAAAAGGAATGTTAAGCCATTTTCTCTACTTTTAGCAAACTCGAGAGCCGCAGATAACAATAAGCTCTGTTGACTGAGTTTGCCAACCACTCAGCTAACCCAAAAGGCACCACTTTTTACCTATAAATTGTAATCTACTTATGATCATTGAAAGAATATGAAATCTCAATAAGAAGAATTTTTGCAGCTCCAGGAGATATACTTGTGACAATGCCTGCACCTTGGCTTTTATACAAATGAGTTTACTCATAAATGTATTGTTCGTTTACATTGGATAGTAGTTGCCTTTAACTATTTTTGTTAATGGAAGTTTTTGCCCATTAATTTGTATTGCAGAGTGGCAGGCAGTGGCTCTCTGGAGATGCCTGTGGCTAAAATGGTTCCAGTTGGCTGTGCATGTACAGGCAACTGGAATATTATTAAAATATAATAAAAATGTGCATTGTTCCTTTTTATTATTGTTTGCTCCTTTGTTATAGGCACCAGAGGGGCTACTTTGATCTGTTTTATAATAAATGAGTTTTTGGGGAAAATGACTGTAGATATTTGGGGGAGTAGAATATGATTATTAGATCAATACTCCTCTATATACTGAAAATTAAACTGAAGCATAAAAGCATGGAATGACATAATTGAGTTTCTTGACCTGAAGGTTGCAAAATTAAGGTTATCACCCTGTTACAGAAAAATGGAGAATTTATCACAAATACTTTTTTTTCAAAGTAATAGTTTTCCTACACATTTTAGGATGAAAGGTTTCTGGACATAAAACCAAATAATTTTATGTTTATGTTTTTTTTTCACTTTTAACTATCCTACTATACCATGTGATTGGGGAATAAATAGCAAATAGATGCAAATCTTACTTTATAATAAGGTAGTACTGTGCACTATATAACTATGAAATGTATGAGTCTTGAATATGCTGGAAGCATTTTAAAATTATGCTTTAGTGATCGATGTGTGTCTATATTGATGTTCTGAGTGTTCTTTTACCTCCCAGGTATTCTATTTTGTAGCATAATTCTGGGCATCTCTCAGAGAAAAAAACTGACATATTTAGATATGTAGGAATGTAGTTGAATGTTTGTGTGTTTTGCTAGTGGGATTTGGAATACAGTATTTTCCCGGTATTCACTTTAATTTACTCCAGTGCCGATACTATTCTTCTAAATATTAGAGGAGTGTTCACTTTCAGAATAAGATGGAAAACTGGGAAAGCCCTAAGGTTACCTGTTTTTATGAATTGCTCTATAAAAGTAAAGAAATGAGAATGTCAAAATATTACTTGACTCTGCCCAATATAATTGATAGATTTATAAACCTGTCAGATTTCAATTTATTTTTGCTTTTACTTACTAGGACATCTATTTTTTCCAATGCATTTGAAAAATCTTTCCTCCATGTGATGAAGCTTGTTGTGCCTAACAATTTTGTCTAAATGCTATTGTAATATTTTAATTATATTCAGCATCCTGCTTCATTATAGCAAGGCTTCTTTTGTTCAGTAATATATTCTAGCAATTATGGCCTAGAAAATTTTTGAAACATCCATTTTTATTTGTCACCAATATATGCAATATTCCAAGTCTGAGGTATTGTCTTATTTTAATTAACCTTTCTGAATATTTATACATTTAGGTACTTATGCATTTACCTTTATATTTGCTATTGTTTTTAATATATAACACATCTTTATAATAACTTTTACTGGAAAAGCAAATTTGTTTACAAAAATTTAGAATTAAAAATATTCATTACCTTCTATGTTATTCTCTCCACTGGCCTCTTTACAGAAATCCACAGGTTGGCAGCTGTGTCATTGTCAGAAACACTACTATGCAATGTGGGAAAAGAAAGGAAAGGGCCCAAGAAATTGATTAGGAAAAAACAAAATACCAGACTTTGTAATTTTAAAATTATGTTGATATGTGCAAAGTTTGGACATTCAAGAAAACAGAGTTTGAGCAGATAATGCCAGAAACCATGTGTGTTTGTGTAGGTTGTATATATTTTTGAAGAGCTTGCGCATATCTTGATTCTTAATAGCTGTTTGAATGTTATTTATTGCTTCAGATCTGGATTGTATATAAAACTGCTTCCAAATTATTAATATGAATAAATCTAATTAATTTAAAGAATTAAACAAAGGTTTATTTAGACATTCTTGTCAAATACTCTTCAGCTCTTTAGTAGAATCAATAATGGTTAAAAAACTATTCGGAGAGCATTATTAAGAATCTGCTATTCTTCTAAGGAGCATTAAAGAGAAAGGTTTTTTTTATCATGTCTCATTGCTGGCATAAACATTTTGATAATGATGGCAGTAATGATGGCTGTCTCTATAATCTGTACTGAAGATACTCTGGTCTGGTGTCTCCAATGAATATAGACTAGCGAAAGATTTTTATCTAGTGGATGCTAGCAATTTTAAAAAGAATAACTTCTCCAGAAGCTTTCCTAACAGTCTCTAGGACTAAGCTTATTGCTCTCCCAGGGAATATGGTCTCCTGTAACTTTACGCACCCAGTCAGAAAGAATGAGCCTCTTTCTCAGAGAGCCATCTGTAAGTCAAGAGGCTATAGCAGTTTCCCAGTGCTTAAAAGCTTCTTCATTAACAATCTTGGAGTAAAGAGTCACAATTTCAGTTAAATCTGGAAAAAGATGCCTTAACAGATTTTCTCCTTCTTTTCCCACGTTCTCATCTAATTTTATATTATACATAATTTAGATTTAGCCTTTTGCCGAAACCGGTTTGGTTCAGTGGATAGAGCTTTGGCCTGCGGACCGGAAGGTCCCAGGTTCGATTCCGTCAAGGGCATGTATCCTGGTTGCGGGCACGTCCCCAGTAGGGGGCGTGCAGGAGGCGGCTGATCGATGTCTCTCTCTCATTGATGTTTTCAACTCTCTATCCCTCTCTCTTCCTCTCTGTAAGAAATCAATAAAAAATATATATTTTTTAAATTTAGCCTTTCAAGATGGCACACTGAACATACAGATTTATCATACCTTTATTCTTAAATCTTATTAAAGTTACAGTGAAGCTTAAATAAAGAAAAAAAGAATATGTTTTTAATACTCTAAAAATAGTGAGAAGGGACTATTAGCCCAAGGTGATTTTTGACATTTCTGGGTGAAAGAATAGGGGAAAGAATCATGTTGATAGAGAAGGGACCAGGAGTCTATATCCCTGATCTGGAAAAGTCTGAATGGAGGTTTTTCTCCTGGTGACGGGGTCCAAGCTGGTAGTCCTGAGCAGACAGAAATTAGATCACGAGAGTTAGTTAAGAACTTGCTACAACAGCAAGGCCAATTGCACAACTCTTTCCTTCACTATCCTGCCTACAAAGCATGATTTTCAAGGAAGACCTATCTAAAATCTTTAGCAGTTTCCCTGGTTAGAGCTTGGTTTCCTAATGTGGAAGTAAGTATAGCTGAACAAAATTTTTATTTTCCAAGATGGAGATAATTGCACTGCCCACTCCCTGCCTGTGCTCCACATTTATTGGGTCTATAGTCAGCCCTTCCATGTAGGAGAGAAGACTGTTGGTGAAGATAAATTTATAAAAAGTCTGGTGAGACCACCCTGGTTAAGTATATTAATTAATCTAGTTTTTTCATCCATGTAAGTAGACAATCAAGGATCATAAGGCATTTGAAGTCAGCAGTGCAATACAGATCTTATGAACACATAGAATAACTGATATGAGAGGAAGCAAGCATGATTCATGAAACAGAGAGACTTTTTAAAATCATCTAAATTGCAAATATAAAGAAAATCTAATATACATAAAAATATGTCACTTTGTGAAAAGTTCACAGAGATGAAAAATATGACTGGAAGAATTTTTTTTTAATATGAGAGGAAAATAGAGTCAGAGAAATCTTCTAAAACTTAGATCAAAATATAATAAACTGAAAAATATGAGACATGTTTAGTAAACAGGAAAATTCAACTTATGATTTTCAACATAGGACTAGTTTTATAGTTCTGGGGAGAATAGAAAAATTGGAGGTAATAACAAATGAGTCATCATATTGAAATAAATTAATGAATACCAACTCAATGAATAAAAAATAATATCCAGACAAATTTTAATAAAATATGGTGTAGAAACAGCCTAGGTGCCCGTCAGCAGATGAGTAGATCAGAAAACTGTGGTATATCTACACAATGGAATTCTATGCTGCCATTAAAAAGAAGGAATTCTTACCATTTGCAGCAACCTGGTTGGAACTGGAGAGCCTTATGCTTAGTGAAACAAGCCAGTCAATGAAGGAGAAGCATCACATGATCGCACTCATTGGGGGATAATAAAGAACATTATAAACTGATGAACAAAAGGATAGATACAGAGACAGTAAAGCTTCAAACAGACTGTGAAATTACAGCAGGAAGATTAAAGTTAGGTGAGGTAGATAAGAGATCAATCAAAGGACTTGTATGCATGCATATAAGCATAACCAATGAACATAGACACTGGGGGATTGGGGTATGCCTGGGAGGGAGGGAGGGCAATGGGGAGATATGTATAAAAATTAATAAAAAAATATGGTGTAGAAAAAAATTACAAAACCCCTAGGAGAAGCAAAAAAATCACCCTAAAGTTAACCCTAAAGAAGCAAAATTGATATTGGTTTCAGACTTCTCAGACATCAAATCTATATAGTAGAAGTCCATGAAGAAATGGATATACTTTATATTTCTAGAGGTACATGAATTTGAACTTAGACTTCTGTTATTAGCCAAATTTTATTCAAGTTTGGTAACAATTTTAAGACAAAGGGTAAAAATAATATTTTCCTTACTTCTATCATGAAAATGATCTGAAGATATTCTATGGCAAATGAAAAGGAAGAAACATAGAATCCAGGAAAGAATAGACTAACCTTGGAGAGAAAGAAGCACAAATCCTAGGATGCAGCTGGTACCAGGCCTGGAAAACAATCAGCCAAACTCAGAATAACTAATCTGAGGGCAGGAGAACGTTCTCAAGAAGCCTGGGAATACATTCCAATCTAAATATTAAAGACTGTGATCATTTCATATATCAAATAAGTTTTTTTCTTATTTCAACAACAAAAAAACAGTATCTTAGTTTGGGAAAAAATAAAAGAGAGAGAAAGAAGCTCTCATAAATATGAAGCATCTGAAGGTGACGTGATTTTGAACAATTAGTAGAATATATCAAAAGTAAATCCATTTGAGTGTGTTGCTAGAATAGACTCCATAGTCTTTTTTTGTTTTGTTTTGTCTTGCTGAACCATAGTGTTCATACATGGTTTTACAGTGAATAATATTTATAAAATTTCTAAAGGCCTGGTGAAGGAAAATTCGTGCACTCGGGGGGTAGGAGGGTGTCCCTCAGCCTGGCCTGTGCCCTCTCACAGCACAATCCTGTATAATAAAAGGGTAATATGCAAATTGACCCTAACAGTGGAACGACCGGTCATATGATGCACACTGGCAGTCCAGGAGTCATCAGTGGATGTCTGCCTGCCGGCTAAGACCTGCTCGCTGGGGGATCGGGCCTCAGCTGTCAGTCAGACATCCCTCTAGCAGCCTTGGCGCCAAGGGGAATGAGCCAAAGCCATTAGTTGGACATCCTTAGTGTTGCTGCGGAGGTGGGAGAGGCTTCTGCTACCACCCTGCTGCACTGGCTAGCCATGAGCAGCCTTCTGGCTGAGCGGTGCTCCCCCTGTGGCAGTACACTAACTACCCAAGGGCAGCTCCTCTGGTAAGCGTCTGCCCCCTGGGGGTCAGTGTGCATCATAGCGACCAATCTTCCGCTATTAGGGTCAATTTGCATATAACCCTTTTATTATATAGGATGGCACTGTAAATATTCTTTAATTTCCAATTTTTTCAATCAGTTATATAGAGGGCATTAAAGAATTAATATATAGATGGCATCATTGTCCCAACTTTTCATCCTTCCTTATAGTCTTACTCTTCATTGTGTGACTTTGAAATTCTTTCTGTAAAGGAGGATTATATTTCTCTTACACCCTCAACTCGGAGTTTGGAGATGCTGCTTGGTTTTGGCAATTGAATGAATCAGAATCACAGTGAGCCACTTCTGAGCCTAAGTCTTAAGAGACTTTGCATGTTTCACTTGCTCCTTGGATCTTCTGTTGTTCCCATCACAAGGTGCACAGTGTAGCTGCTGCCTCAGCTTGGATTTCAGAACAATCACGCCGGGAGCAGACCTTGAGGCCAAACCTTGGCAAGGAACCAAACCTGTCAGGATCTTGAATTCAAAGCAAAGCACCTCAGTGAAACCCATCTTGAGATCTCCTGACACCAGCTCCCGTCAATAACCTCAAATGGTGCAGAAATTAAATATCAGATGCATATTGGATACTGGGGAGGTTGGTGATTGTTACACAGACTAAGTGTAACTTTCCTTAACTGATACATTTACCACAGTGGGACAAGAATGTATCTGTACCGCAAAAATAAATAGCATTTTAATAGTAAATAAAACAAATAGGGCAGTAGAGGTAGGAAAGAGATACATAGAAAGGAGATATATATAGCCTTAATGTCTAAAGCTGATGAACAAAGTAGGTTTAAATATAATGTTTAAGTTTGTAAAAATAATTAATAGAAGACCTAAAATAATTATATAACTTACAGAATTCAGAGGAGCATAGAAAGATCATATTATCATTTAAGAAATATGTGTTTTCTATTAACAATGTAAATAATAAAATAAAAGCCTCAGGATAAATTGTACCTCCACAATAATAATATATAGCAGGCAAATAAAAATAATAAGTCAATCATTTTCATTATGCACAATTAAAATAATCTCTATATTTCTTTAACATAAAAAAATGTATAGTTCAGTGGTAGTACCTACAAAGAGCTCTGTGGATTTCAAAAATACATTTGCACACTTAGAAAGAAAATTGATCATCAATAGATCTCGGTCCTTTTCCTCTGCATAACTTCACCAAATTTTTTTTAAATTTTGCAGTACCTATGGATGGATTCTATTTTGGAAAAATATTAATATTACTTATGAAAAAAACTGTAGTCCATTAGGTTGAGACAACATCACCCTTTATTTATCCTCTGAAACACCAGACAGAGATTTAATGAGTATAGGGAAGTTGCTGCATAAACTCAAATCATTATCCTCAGGGCCAAATTAAATAACCAAATTAAGTGGATGTAGTTACATTTATACTTACTATTTACAGATATTAAGTCAGTTCACAGTCATTGAATTTTATTAAAGAGAACTAAAATTTTTCCAACATTCATTTTATAATAATCAGACCCATTCCTCTCTGACAGATTAGGACCATTTGTTAACGCTCTTGTTATGGAAATAGTCAAATGTTTTAATCAGTTCATTGGGGATGATGGAAACTGTTGCCCTGAAGGCTTGCTTACTTTTACAATGTGAAATTACATGGGAAATAGTGATTGGAATTGAGCTTTCCATTTTAGTGTATAGCAACAGAAATCAATAAGGAAGTTTTCCTTTAAACATATATATCTTTAAAGTCATACATCTCATATAAGACTAAAGGGAACTAGAGAAAATTATTTTGTAATTCCTAAATGAAAATTGCAGTCACTTATATAGATGCTATGGATGCAGGAAATATACACATTAATATACTTTATGAGCCTCAGAAAAATTAGTGAGAAGTAAGAACTCTTAGGGGAGGTCTGAGTAAACCCAGTTATAGTTTAATAACCATCAGATTTCTTATAGTCAGCTACATCAGAAATAAATCCAATCTGAAACCAAAAAACATATGAGCAATAGAAAATCTTGCATTTATGTTACTATTTTTCCATTCATCTTCATTTAAGGCTTCCTGCAAAGCCTTTCCTGAATGATGAAAATAATCTGCAAAGTAGGAGGTGAACTACCATGAAAAAATTAGTATTTTTGTCATTTTTATGAGTACAGCTCCTTCTATTAGTATGTTTTATTAAACTACTCAGTCTTTTCCAATAAGACCTGCCTCATTTCATTTGGGCTGCATGGTTTTCACTTTGAGTTTAAGGATAAAAAACAAAACACCCTCTCTGATGTGGATTTGAGAAGGCTGATGTTCCTGGATAACTGAGTGATTGTATTGCAATGTGTGTGGATTATGTGTGTGTGTGTGTGTGTGTGTGTGTGTGTGTGTGTGTGTGTGTAGTTGTAAAGGCACAGTTGATAAATAAATTATAAAAGGAATGTTGATATGATCGTTTTCTTCCATCATCTTTGTTCAGGTATAATTACCATATAATAAAATATACATATTTAAAATGTACAGTGTGAAACATTTTGATATATGCATGCACTTATGAAACCATCATTTTAATCCAAATACCTAATATTTTATTATCCAAAGAGTTTCTTTTTACCTCCTTGTAATTTTTCCCATCTGTCACCAACTTCGTCCCAGAAAACTACTGATCTGCTTTCTATGTCTACAGGTTCATTTGCATTGCTAGAAATGTATATAAACAGAATCAGAAAATATGTTCTCCTTGTTCCTGGTTTCTTTCACTCAACATATTTTGAGATTCCTTTTTGTTGTTGCTTGTATCAATAGTTCATTCTTTTTTTTTTTTTTGCTAAGTTGTAGTCAATTGTACCAGTATATTATAATTTGTTTATTCTTTCACTGATTGCTGGATATTTTGGTTGTTTTGGGCTTTTTTGAATAAAGCTACTATGAACACTCACACATATCTTTATATGGATATAAGCTTCATTTCTATTTTGTAAATATCTAGGGTTTGAATGTTAGATGCATATTTAAATATTTGAGAAACTGCAAACTATTCTCTGAATGGGTTGTATTATTTTACATTCTGACCAACAGTGATGAGAGATTAATTCATGCACATCTTCCCCAACACTTAGTTTGGTAATTATTTTTCTTAGCCACAGTGATATCTTTTTTCTTTGTTTTAATTTTCATTTCTCTAAAGACAAATGATGTCATATCTTTTTATGTTTATTTGTCAAATATTGTTTTGTCAAGTGTCCATTCAAATTTTTTGCCAAGATTTTTTTTGGTCATTTGTTTCTTTCCCACCAAGTATTGAGAATTCTTTATACATCCTGGATACAACTGCTTTATCAGAAATTTTTTTATTTAATAAATCTTTATTGTTCAGGTTATTACATTTGTTCCTCTTTTTTCCTCCCATAGTTACCCTCCACCCATCCCCAACCCCTCTGCCCTTACCTCCCCTCACATTGTCCTTATCCATAGGTATATGATTTTTGTCCAGTCTCTCCCTGCTCCCTCCTCACCTCTTTCCCCTAAGAATTGTCAGTCCACTCCCTTTATATGCCCCTGATTCTATTATATTCACCAATTTATTCTGTTTAACAGATTTTTAAATCACTAGATTTTAGATTTACTTGTTGATAGATATGTATTTGTTGTTCATAATTTTTATCTTTACGTTTTTCTTCTTCTTCCTCTTCTTAAAGAGTACCTTTCAGCATTTCATATAATACTGGTTTGGCGACAATGAACTCTAGCTTTTTCTTATCTGTGAAGCTCTCTATCTGACCTTCAATTCTGAATGATAGCTTTGCTGGGTAGAGTAATCTTGGTTGTAGGTTCTTGCTATTCATCACTTTGAATATTTCTAGTCACTCCCATCTGGCCTGCATAGTTTCTATTGAGAAATCAGCCCCAATCCTATGGGTGCTCCCTTGTAGGTAACTAACTGTTTTTCTATTGCTCCTTTTAATATTCTCTCTTTGTCTTTTGCTCTTGGTATTTTAATTATGATGTGTCTTGGTGGTCCTCTTTGGATTACTTTTATTTGAGGTTCTGGTGATTTCTGGACTTGTAAGTCTATTTCTATCACCAGGTGAAGGAAGATTTTATTCATTATTTCTTCAAATAGGTTTTCAGTATCTTGCTCTCTGTCTTCTTTTGGCACCCCCATAATTCTGATGTTGGTATGCTTGACATTGTCCCAGAGGCTCCTTACATTATCTTCACATTTTTGGATTCTTTTATCTTCTTGCTTTTCCTGTGGAGTGTTTTCTGCTTCTTTGTCTTTCAAATCTTTGACTTGATTCTTGCATTCTTCTAGTCTGCTGTTAGATCTCTGTATAATTTATATATATATATATATATATATATATATATATATATATGTTTAATTTCTATTTGTTTTGGGTTTTTTTTTTGCATCTCTAGTTGGGTCTTTTTCATCTCCTCTTGGGTCTTGCTAAATTTATCTATCTTTTCTAGGAAATTTTTGAAAAACCTTATAACTGTGCTTTTGAACTCTGTAATATAGTCATTTGTTTTCCTCCATTTCTTTCATTTGTGATCTGTTCCTTTGTCTCCACATTTTTGCTATGCCAGGACAACTTCTGTGCTGGAGTCAGCCTTATGATACAAGACTTGCAAAATTGCAGAAGCTTCTCTGTTGAGCTTGGATGGGATGGAGTCTCTGGGCTGAGCAGACAGCCTAGACTTCCAGTCAGTCTCACCCTACGCAGCCCCTGGGTCTCAAGTGTCCCTCGGTTATCACTGCAGCCCTCTCTGTGTGCAAGCGCATGCCTCCAGACCTCTGCCTTTCTGGTTCCCGTGTACTCCAGGGACTTGTATGAGTCTGGGTCCCCAGGGTCTCGCCCAAAACTGAGGTCCAGTGTAGTCGAAAGTGGAGTTCAGCACAGTTGGGAGGTTCTATCTCCCTCCTACTAAAGAAGGCCAGCGGCACAATCAGCAACCCATCCTCTCTGCGCCCAGTGGTGTGTTTGCCTCCATATCTCCACCTTTTTTGTGGCTCCCCTAAGTTGCCATGCACTCCTCCCTTTTCATGACAGTCCAGACTCCCCCTGTACGAGTCTCCTCCGGAACTGGGGTTCAATGCAGTTGAATATGGGGTTCAGTGCAGTTGGGAGTTTCTGTCTCCCTCCCTGCTAGAGGAAGCCAGCCAGGGACTCTGCCACCCGTTCTCTCCACACATGTGTCTCCATACCTTAGCTTTTTTCAGCTCTTCTGAATCCCCATGCGCCCCTCTTTTTCCTCCTAGTTGTAGAATTTCCACTCAGCTAGCTTTCCTGTGGTTCCGGATGATGTCCATCCTGTCTCTGAGCCGTAGTTTTGAAATTGTTGTGCACAGCAGCAGTTTAAGTGTTCACCTATGCCACCATCTTGGTTTTTCCCTTTATCAGAAATTTTATTTGCAAATTTATTCTTCCAAATGTGGCTTTCCTTTACATTGTCTTAAAATTGATTTTGAAGAGCAGAAGTTTATAATTTTGATATAGTACAGTTCATTAATTTTAATCGCTCTTAATTTTGAGGCTAAAGCTAAGAAAACTTGTCTAAATTGAGCTCAGAACAATTTTCTCCCATAATTTCTCCTGTAATTTTTTTATGATTTTAGGTTTCCTTTAAGGTCTACAATGCATTTTGAGTTAATATTTTGTATATAGTATTGGAAATGCATCTAGAATTTCTTGCATGTAGATATTAATTTGTTAAATTTATTTGTTGAAGACTACATTTATCTGCAGAATTCTACTTTTTTTGTTTATTCATGACATGTCTTTGTGTACTTTTCTTCACATTTCTGATGCTGGGGATTTATTGTGTTGTCTGAATCTTTGTCTGTACTTTTCATCATATTTAGAAAAATTTGGGCCATTATCTATTCACATATTTTCTGCCCTCATATTCAGGCACTCCAATCACCTCAGTTTTAGGCTATTTGTAATCATGTTCCACAACTCATTAGTGTACAATTTTTTTCTCTGTTTTATTCTGTATACTTTCTATTATGTCTTTAATGTTCACTAATCTTTTCTTTTGTAATGTCTAGTTGGCTTTATTCTAGTATATTTTTCATTTCCCACATTATAGTTTTCATCCTTGGAAGTTCAATTTGGATATCTTTGTAATTTTCCATGTCTCTACTTAACATTTTCAATATATAAAAGTGAGTTATGATAAACATTTTAACATTTTTGTCTGCTAAATCTAATATGTGGCTTGCTCCTGCTTTTTTCCATCTCTATTAATCTCAACTGGATTCTTGACATGAATTTAAACTTGTTGAGTGCTAGATACTCTACTGGTATAGTCCTACACATCTTCTTGAACTTAGTTCTCTTAACACAAGTCTCTTGGAAACAATTTGAACCTTCTGGGTCTTGCTTATAAGATTAGCAGGCAGGACCAATGAGGTGTTTAGTCCAAGAGTGATTATTCCCCACCATGCAGGCAAGTCCTTTCCAAGTCCTCTGCCCATAGCCCCATGAATTAGTTTATTTTCCAGTCTAACTGAAGGGAGTTTTCCTGGCATGATGTGATCTCCAAGTATTGCTCCCTCTGGTGCATTTAGATGGTTCTTTCTTCAGTGGTTTCCTCACTTGGCTGAGCTGATCCAGACTCCTTTGCATCCCTGAGGGACACTCCAGTGCTCAGGACAGGCTGTGCAGATGGCAATGGGGGCTGTCTCTGTGTAACCCTATCCTCTCAGCACTCTTCAACTCAGAAAGTTTTGCAGGTTCCTCCTGGATGCTTCCTCTCTGTGCTCTGACCTGAAATCCCTCTTAAGGCAGTAAACCTGGGCAATTTTAGGGCCCACCTGGCTTATGATTATCCTTTCTTTCCTATTGTTTAGTGTCTTGAAAACTATTGTCTCATATGTTTTGTCTGTTTTACTCCCTGGGTTGTTTCAAACAGGAGGGAAAAATCTGGGGTCTCTGGTATTAGATCTTGGCCAAAAACAGAAATTCTCTTGAATGTCCACGTTATCACTTTTATATAAATAGATATAGTTAGATAGATATAGATATAGATATAGATATAGATATAGATATAGATATAGATAGATATAGACATAGACATAGACATAGACATAGACATAGACATAGACATAGACATAGATATAGATATAGATATAGATATAAACATAAATATAGATATAGATGATATAGATATATTGATTTCAGAGAGTAAGGGAGAGGTAGAGAGATATAGAAATATCAATGATGAGAGAGAATCATTGATCGGCTGCTTCCTGCATGCCCCACACTGAGGACTGAACCTGCAACCTAAGCAAGTGCCCTGACCTGGAATCAAACTGTGATCTCTTGGTTCATAGGTCCACATTCAACCACTGAGCCATGCCAGCCGGGCCAACATTATCACTTTTAATGAAAAAAAATATGTCCATTTGGCATACTTAATAAATATAGGAGAGAAAATGAAATATGAAAAGGAATGGCACGCCGGCAGCCCTTCTTGGCTCTGAGTAGTGAATTGGTTGCTTGAAGCAGCTTCTTCCAGGGTGGTCTGGAATGTGGCAGAGGTTTGCTGCCTCCAGCTCAGCCAGGCTTCCAGGAACACTCCTGTAATTATGTATATGAGATTCTGGAATTGACAGGAATGGAGCCACCCAACTCTTTCACCTTGATAGGACATTGCAGTGAAATGACTAGGAAATTAAGAAGGCGCATTCTCTGTATTTACAGGCCATTTATATCTGTCAGTCCTAGGTCTCAGTGATCTGTCAGGTAAAATGTATAGACACTTGATGTCCTTGATTTTTAAAAAACAGTAAATGTTACCACTTTAGGATGAAATATATTCAGGAGTTTCTGTTGAATAATTCCATTCAATGGATCAAAATTTCCACAGTTTTAGCAATTATGGGAATAAATACTGTCTTTCATGCCTCTCCAAGGCAAGGCTTCTCATCTGTAGAATATTTATGAAAATGCTACCCATTTATTTACTCTAATGATAACCTCAAAAGTAGAAATCTCTGTATACTTTGTATACAGAAATATCATTAAAAATTACATACATTTTCATTCAGCTGCTTAACCAAGAAACTTATTAGAGAACAATATGAATATGGATTAACTAATATTCCAATAATGTGGAAAAAATTTCACAGTCCTGAGAGTTTGCAAGATATTTTCCCATAAATTACCTCATTTTATCCTGATAGTTGCTATAGAAGTATAATAATATCCAATCTTTTTACATATACTTTTACTTATGCTTAAAATATAAAGGTTTAAAGATATTAAAATGTGGTTGTAGAAAGTATTCTTATTTTGTCATCTTTAGGCAATAGTTGACTTATAGAGTTATTTTTAAGAAATTATTTCTAAAGTTAAGTGAAATTCTTTTCCAGGATATACAAAATATAACTGGATCAGTGCCTGTTATTTAACTGTGGCACTGCTTACATGCTTTCAGCAGTTTATCTTTCTTAGTAGAAGTTATCAATCTATTTGTTTGAAGGTATGGTCATTGAGGAGAAAAATAATTCAACCTAGTGAATTTAAAGTTGCCATCATTCCTTTAAAAGCCTCTCTTGGTAAAAATGTATTGCAAAAAGACATATTGGACTGGCCAATGTGAATCAGTGGTTAAGTGTTGACCTATGAACCAGGAAGTCAGTTTGATTCCCAGTCAAGGCACATGCCCTGGTTGAGGGCTCGATCCCTAGTGTGGAGCATATGGAAGTCAGTCAATCAATAATTCTTTCTCATCCTTGGTGTTTCTCTCTCTCTCTCTCTCTCTCTCTCTCTCTCTCTCTCTCTCTCTCTCTCTCTCACTTTCTCTCTGAAATCAATGAAAAAAAAAGACATATTGGTATTTAGCTCTTATACTCTATAGCTTGTATATGAAGTGAAATAAGTGGTTACCTACAAATTTAATGCAGTTTGTATTTTTAAATAGGTTAGAAATTAAATTGCTGATGTAGTGTAAATTGGCACAACTGCTTTAGAAAATATTTTAGTATTATATACCAAATACATAAATAATTCAGCGATTTCACTCCTAGGTATACCAAGAAAAAAAGCAATACACTTATGCACTGAGACATGTACAAGCACACTCACTGATCTTTTATTTCCAGCAACCACACAAATGCCATTAACAACATAAAGGGACACAGGTAAGGTACAGGGGGTTCTAAACACCCTAAGACAATGAGAAATTTGGCAGTTTGGCATGACTGTACATTTTTCCATAGAAAGTGTCCATAGGTGGAAAAACCTGAATTATGGATTTTAGTTTGAGGTCTACCACAGGAAAAGCTTTATTTTAGCTAAAACCACTAAGATAGTTTCTCTAAACCTGTCAAATACTAGTATAACTGAATTTATAGTAAGTTTCAATCATATGGGACTAATAATTGCTTATTCTCTTTAATTCATTGCACAGATTTGCACAATTCTGATCTAATATTTTCACCAACACTGTAAGAGAATAAATTATAAATAATATGTTCAGTTTATAAATAAAAGATTAATTTGTATTGTTTAGAGACTAAACTTCACTAATTTTAAAAATAGTAATTTTTTTTTAATTTAGAAACAAAATTTAGCTATAAAAAGGCAGTGATAATACTAATATTTTATAATTCTATCCACTGCACATATGGCTGTTGCTCCTTATTTTAATTAAAGGAGTAATAGACATTGAAATGTTAACCTATGTTTTTTAAAAACAATAGAAATATAAAGTGCATTGTGGTAATTTTTACTGTGAATAACTATAAAACAATGAAAATGAATTCACTGCAACAAGATTGTGAATGAAGCCACAACTAAAATCCATACTAAATAATTGTTTTTGCTACAAAGTTCAGACATAAGAGAGAATAAACAATAATGTTTAGTAATGTATATTTAAATAATGATACTACTAAACTATACGAAGAGTGAGGCTGTGATTAGCATTGTGAGCAGGAGATTGTTACCTTGGTGAGGCCAGAGGAGGTGTTGTGTATGGATGGGTCAGGTGAAGGCTGTTGGAGTGCTGGCAGTGATTTTGTGTTTGAACTTGGTGGTTGTTAACACAACTTGTCTTTTAAAGATAATTCACTTTACTCCATTGTTTGTATGTATGGTATCTTTCATATAAAGGCTTTAGTATAATGTGAATTGTTACCCCTGAAAAAGAAAAATTTCAATTATACAGATATAAAATATACTTATGCCCTCTATAAAAAAACAAACAAACAAATGTGTCCCTTTCCTCAGAATGCACAGCAGGAAGGCATATAAAACAAAATGTAAGAGCCAAAGAAATCTATTTCTAAATAACAAGCCTATGTAGATTTCAGGAATAAAAGAACAGATGCTCATTAAGCCTTAACCACTTAATTTTTTGAGAAAAAATACTAAGTGAAATAAAGGAAAAAAGTACTATAAATTAAGATTTTAGAACAAGTCTGCCCCATAACAGCAATGTGAGTATTTGTAGAACATTATAAATGTTCTGAGATCAAGGACCATGTATTATCCCCTATCCATTGTCCCCAGCACATTGAGTTGTACTCTGAAGGCAAGTAGGAAGGGAAAGTGAATTGGGAGTTTTTATCTTCCATGCTGGTGAATAGCTTCTTGAGAAAAATTATCCGAGTTTTAATGTCATTTTTACAACCTTCATGACTCTTGGCAAGTTTTGTAAATTTTCAAACTCCCTCATCTGTAAAACAGTTATGATAACAGTAACTAGCTCAGAAGGTGTAATGTTATATGTAAAACATTTAGAACAATGTTTGGTGCATACTAAACAATGTGAAGTTGGTAAATGTGCTAATCGTTGTCATGTTATCATCACAAGGTGTTAGTTGTTCATACTTGTATATTGAAACTTGCATAGAAGTAAACTCTAAAGATCATGCATCAGTTTGCAAAATGCAAATAGCAGATTTTAGTTTGAGCAAAAGCCTGAGGAGTACTCCTTTGCCAATAATGATTTTCACCTCAGGTAATTTTCCTTGGGGTCTGCTGAAAACAAAAAATGAAAAACATGACCATATGCTGAAAATTAGAGTGCTTATATAAGAGGCAAGAAAGAAAATATGGAGAAATCAGATTCTAGTTGAGAATTCAATGGGGATTCCCATATAAAATACAGGATTTCCGAGTCAATTTGAATTTCAGATAAACTATTTTTGTATTAGTATGAGCAAAATATTGCATAGGCATAATACACGTTTTATTTGCTAAATATGCCAACCCTAAATATTAGGAAATCTGTGTATACTTTAAAACTAAACTAAATGCTTAAAGATACATCGCTACAGTCATAATATTATGTTATTTGAGTACTGAACTGAACATAATTTTTCTTGTGATATTTTAAATTGTTTTTCCCAAAATGTTACCAGTAATGAAATTCTAGAATATGTGAATGAACTTTCTGAAAATCAAATCTATTCAATTCTTGCTCCCCTTCATATTCTTGAATTTTCTATTCACTTCCCAGTACCAAAGACTAAAGTTCACACTCCTTAACTTGATTTATAAGGCCATAAAAATCTAGTTCCAGACTACCTAGTAACCAACATCCTTAGTAGTTCTATACACATAATAATCCCTGAGAGTATCCAGACATTTAAAAGGGCTCGGATCTCTCTGGAAACATTGTTTTGTTTTATGACCCTTCCTACTTTTAATAACTCTACAAGATTCCTGCTAATCCTTTAGACACCAATGGAACATCACCTTCTGTAAGTAATCTTCCACATCACTCCTAGGCTAGGCACTGCCTCTTCTATAACCATAGTGCATCTTGTGCATAGTGGTATTTAGAACATACTTCACTATATTTTATCACAATTATCGTTTTCTTGAATAGAATTACAGAAACTGAGATCTCTCAAAACATGACCTATCCCTATTTACTGACCTATCCAATCATATATTTTGGAGCCTACTTCATAGGTTTTAATGAGTGAGTGAGTGAGTGAGTGAGTGAGATGGCAACCACATGTATCACAGGAATTCTTCCCCAGTTAATGTGAATCTCATCTCAGTCAGTTTTGGGAGTGATAATACAGGAAAAAATCAAGAGATTGATTGTTAATATTGACCACTAAAAATAGAGATAAATAAGTGCAGGTGACAGAATAGAGTGGTTAATTTTGGGTAAAGTATTATGAATAAATATGCAAAAATACAAAATGATAACATACCACAGTAAAAGTAGGAAACCAGAAAATATGACTCACTCTCAGAACTGCAGAATAATGAGATGTATATTAATTCATAAAAATAACCTTATAAATTATTTGTAACTCCAGATAATTTAGAAGCATTTCCCGTAGCTGTAAGATTCCTCCTCTAAACTCAACATTCTCTAGCCTGCTAGACTGACTTCTTGATAACTGAGTTCCTTTGAAACACTGTGCATTCATTCTCCTAGTAGAGCTTTTTTTCACTTTGCATTCATTGTACCTTATTATTTCCTTGTCCGTTTACTGCAAGGGCATTGAGGAAAGTAAAGGACTGTGACAGTAATCTTTACATTCTTAGCACCTAGCACAGAAAGTAAGGATAGATGGATGGATGGAAGATAGGCTTTATACACAGAGGTTTAACTCAATGTTTATCAACCCTGGTTACACTTAGAATCACCTGGACTACTATATAAACAATAGCACTGCCTTCATTCCATCCAAGTCCATTTGAATCAGAAGTTCTGGTGTGGGTCCTTTGCATTGTTGCTCTGTGCCATTGAATCAGCTCCATCTCCTAGCAACTCTACCAATGAGTGATGTCTATAATTTCTTGTCCTCAATAGCCTACTCAGCTCCTATAACCTCATGCTTATGGGTTCTTTTATAGAGTTAATACTTCTCATATTTGGTCTTCCTCTTTTCCTGCTGCCTTCTATTTTTGTCAGCATTATTGCCTTTTTATGATGTGCCTGGAAGTAGGACAGCTTTAGTTTTGTCATTTTTGCCTCCGGCAATATTTCAGATGTAATTTGTTTTAGGACCCATTTGTTCACTTCTCTGATAATTCAGGGTATCCAAAGAGCTCTATTTCAATACCATATTTTAAGTGAATTAATTGTTTTTCTATCAGTCATTGGTATAATTTTAAAATTATAACTTTTAATAGGAGCACTGTTTTAACTCATTTTCCTTAGTAGCACCCCTTTAAAAGTAGTTTGGTATACCTGCCCCAATCAAGGGATTCACTGTATTTTTACAGTTAACGATTCCATAGGTCTCTAATATTCCCAGATCTTTCTTACTAATGAACAAATATTTATTGCAGCTACTATACTGCATGCCTTTGAGGTAATGTCTTTTTTAATGAAAATTTTCACCAGACATCAGTTCTTTTGGCTTCTATTATATGTTCTTCATATAGCTTCTATTTATAAAATATTAAGGCTTTAAATATTTGAACTAAAGCATTATCTCATTACCTCCTCCCCAAACCTTCTTCTATTTCCCCCGGTGTTAGCTTTACACATACCTTGGAAAAGCTATCTTGTCCTACTGGCCAAATGTCTGGTTAAGGCAAATAAGGTCTTATAAGAGCAATTTTATATAGAAACATCCTAGAGAATTGGAATCTTGACTCAATCCTTTGTCTCAAAGGATTTTTTTGCATCTAAATTAAGATATTAAATGTTAGGATTATAAGATAGACATAAGAAGAGAGTATAATCTCTGTTAGAAAGTTGTGATGAATAGATACTTCCTGGATTTGTTTTTTGATGCTATTATTCTTGGTAAATGAAATAATAATTGAAATAATTTATTGATTATTATAAAAAAGTTTGCATGTGATATGTTCTGATTAAAGAATGCAGAGTTTAATTTACGTTTTAAAAATGAATTACTAGTTTTATAGCAGAATGCCAGATCAAAAGGGAGTTCAAACTCCTAATATTAAAAATATAGTGAACTGGTCCCAGAAATGACTGGGAAACCCCATAGATAATTCTGCATATGACATAATTAAATTCAGTACCTAAGTAGGTGAAATAATTCCTACAAATTCATCATAATTTGTTCAGCCTTAAGAGGGAAATTGAAAAACAATAGGCTTTAGATAAGAACAAAACTAAAAGGTCAAATTTTAAAAGGCAATCACTCACAGGAGGTCTGGAGAATATTTAATAGCTAATGGGGAGCCCAGGGAAGATGTGTTGTTAAGGATCAAATATAGCAGGCTCTTGAAAAGCTCTTGCTGGCTAATTAACAGTCAATAACAATATTGCAGGGAGGAAAGACAGCCCAAGGGAAAGGAATCAGGAAGTTGAGAAATTATTTCTTTGCAAAAGGAAAAAAAAAAAAAAGCTTTATCATCGTATCCTTTTAATATATAAAAACAAGGTTGCTCAGCCTGAGAATCAGTTGTTCCTTCTTGATGCTCCTGGGGCCTCGATGTACTTGGATATGAAAAGTAAATAGGTTCATGTTTGAATTGAGTTGTCTTTATCTCCACTAACCAGAAGATTAGGAGTCCCAAGAATGATTGGATGTCCTGGTCTAAATGATTGTCAGAGCTCAAAATATTCAAAGCCAATATCTTTATGAGATCCTTTTTCCCCCCAATTATTTGAATCTATAGCCAGAAGTTGGATTGCTGGATCATACAGTAGTTTTATTTTGGTTTGGGGGTAATGTTCATACTGTTTTACTCAATACACAAGATATGGAAAGGACCAGCTGTCCATCAGCAGATAAATGGGTAAAGAAGAGCTCTCTCTCTCTCTCTCTCTCTCTCTCTCTCTCTCTCTCTCTCTCTCACACACACACACACACACACACACACACACACACACAGGAATATTGCTCAGCCATGAGAAAGAAGTAAATTCTGCCATTTGTGACAACTTGGATAGACTTTGGGGACATTATGTGAAGTGAAGTTAGAGAAAGACAAAGTATGATCTCACTTATATGTGGAATCTAAACATACAAACTCAGAGAAATAGAGAGTAGAGTGATGGGTAGGGAAGATAGGGAAATGAGGAAATATTTGTCAATGTACAAACTTTCAGTTATAAGATTAGCAAGTTTGGGAACCTAAAGTCCAGTATGGTAATTATAGCTAATAATACTGCGTTACATACCTGACTGTTTCTAGGAGCATCTATCTTAAATATCCTCACCACAAAAAGGAAATGGAAACTATCTGACCAATTATTCATCAGCAAAAACTCAAGACAAATCGTGTAGACTATGAACACACCTTCACAAATCTGAAGAAAATGGGCTGTAACATAATGGTAAAGACAAAGTCTAATTTATACAAGTGAATAAATCTGGGTAACAGGTTTACAGCAGAGCAAAGGACATGGAAATCCTCCTGGAGTACCTTTTTGGTTCATAGAAATTCATACTTTTTGACCATCTGTCTACTTTCTCTCATTTCTTCTGTTCTTTCTTTATCTTGTTTTCTTCTTCCTTCACTGCTCCTCTCCCCCACTCTCAAAGAAAAACTGTATATGCATTTACATCTGTAAATCCAGATTTAGCTTGTTACTGTCTCAGCCTAGACTGTAATAGTAATGTTTTATGTGTTGAGAGAAAGAAATCAGGACTAAGCTGGTGTATTGATAAAGTCCAATTTTCAATTAAGTTTAAAAAAATGATTTTTATTAGGCCATCATAGAAGCAAAGATCTCAAAAAATGATAGCTATTTTAATAATACATGGACTAGAAATATGACCAAATATGGAAATTTCTATTTTATTTGGGAACTGCTGTGTCAAGTTTTTCTTAGTTATAAAAATAGTCTAGTATAGTCTAGTATATTATTGCTAGACATGAACTTTTTTTCTAGAAATGATAATGCCTTAATCTGTGAAAAAGAGAAATATATGTGATTTATTACAAAGATGTTTAACATTTGTATCTAGTCTTTAATTAAACATGATTTATTTAAATTGAGATCTGTTTCCATTTAGACTGCTTGCAGTGTTAATCATGGTGCAAATAGCTTTCGCCACTCTAAGAATCCCTATTTTATCTTAATGTATAACTGCTTCTGTGTAATTTGCATCTGTTCTCTGAGCCTGCATTTTACCAAATATGCACACATGTAGAAATGTTTTACTTATCTTGCTACTATATTAAAGAACATAACTCATTTAATATAACATTTATGTTTTATAAATTTAGATTTAAGGTAGTTCTTTAAATTAAAAAAAAAATTGAAAAGTGCCCAAATAATAAAAGTTCTCTTTTTATCACAAATTGAATATGATTATAACGCATTTTCACTTCAGCAATGCAATTCCAGTTTATCTTGCCTATGTTCAGTATGGATAAAAGTTTAACTGTTTTTGTTTGCTTGCTTTTTTAGAATCAGATGTTCTTACTTATAACTTCCTTTGAAGGCCATTGTAGATATGTCCTGCAGAATAGGCAGAATGTTTAAAAATTTATTGTAGCCATATTAACATGTGTACATACAGTGTGTTGTGTAAAGTCTTGGAAGATGCAAGGGAACTATGAGCAAGATTGCCTTCATATTCCTAATGTATGTATTTTTTTTAATGATATGAATATTTATTAGGTACCTCATCCTGCTTGATGATTTTTTTAAATTAAATCTTTATTATTCAGATTATTACATTTGTTTCTCTTTTTTCCCCTCCAGCACCCCTCCACCCAGCTCCCACCCCTCCCTCTGCCCTTAGCTCCCTCCCATTGATCTAATCCATAGGTGTATGATTTTTGTCCAGCCTCTCCCTGTACACCCCTCACCCCTTTCCCCGTGAGAATTATCAGTCCATTCCCTTTCTGTGCTATGATTCTATTCTATTCACCAGTTTATTCTGTTCATCAAATTTTTAATTCATTAATTTTTAGATTCACTTATTGATAGATATGTATTTGTTGTTCATAATTTTTTGTCTTTTACCTTTTTCTTCTTCCTCTTCTAAAAGAGTACCTTTCAGCATTTCATATAATACTGGTTTGGAGTTGATGAACTCCTTTAGCTTTTTCTTCTCTGTGAAGCTCTTTATCTGCCCTTCAATTCTGAATGTTAGCTTTGCTGGATAGATTATTCTTGGTTGTAGGTTCTTGCTATTCATCACGTTGAATTTGTCTTGCCACTCCCGTCTGGCCTGCATCGTTCCTGTTGAGAAATCAGCTGACATTTGTATGGGTGTTCCCTTGTAGGTAATAAACTGTTTTTCTTTTGCTGCTTTTAATATTCTCTGTCTTTTGCTCTTGGTATTTTAATTATGATGTGTCTCGGTGTGGTCCTCTTTGGATTCCTTTTATATGGGGTTCTGTGTGCTTCCTGGACTTGTAAGTCTATTTCTTTTACCAGATGTGGGATGTTTTCAGTCATTATTTCTTTAAATAGGTTTTCAGTATCTTGCTCTCTCTCTTCTTCTGGCACCCCCACAATTCTGATGTTGGTACACTTGAAGCTGACCCAGAGTCTCCTTACATTATGTTCACATTTTTGGATTCTTTTCTCTTCTTGCTTTTCCAGTTGAGTGTTTTCTGGTTCTTTATATTTCAAATTTTTGACTTGATTCTTGCCTTTCTCTAGTCTGCTGTTAGGACTCTGTATAATATTTTTTATTTCAGTCAGTGTATGTTTAATTTCTAGTTGGTCTTTTATCATCTTTAGTTGGACCTTTTCCATCTCTAGTTTGTCCTTTTTCATCTCCTCTTGGCTCTCGCTAAATTTATCCAACTTTTCTAGCATATTCTTGAAAAACCTTATAAGCGTGGTTTTTAACACTATATCCAGTCGTTTTCTTTCCTCCATTTCTTTTGTTTGTGATCCCTTCCCTTGTCTCGGCATTTTCACTATGCGGGGGAAACTTCTGTGTTGAATTCAGCTTTATGATACCAGACGTGCAAAGCCACAGAAGCCTATGTTGAGCTTGGGATGGGTGGAGTCTCAGGGCTTAAGGGACCGCCTTGCCTTCCAGTCGGCCCCACCCTCCACGGCCTCTGAGTCTCACGTGACTGGGTAATGGCTGGAGCGGTCCTTGTGCCTGCGCGCCCACAGTGCCTCTAGACAGCTGCCTTTCCAGCTCCCCTGCACGCCAGGACCACAGGAGTCTGGGTCTCCAGGGTTTCGCCCAAAACAGGGGCCCAGTGGACTCAGAAGTGGCACAGTTGGGAGGGTCTGTCTCCCGCCCACTCGAGAAAGCCAGTGGCACAATCAGCAGTCTGTCCTTCACGCAGCGCCGTGCTCGACCACACCTCCGATCTTTTGCGACTCCCCTAAATTTCCGTGCACCTCTCCCTTTTCACAGTCCAAACTCACCCCGTATGAGTTTCGGCTGGATCTGGGGTTTAGTGTTGTAAGATAAGGGGTTCAGTGCCGTTGGGAGTCTCCGTTTCCCTCCCGCCAGAGAAAGCCAGCCAGGTACTCGGGCACCCGCTCTCTCAGTGCATACGTCTCCGTACCTCAGCTTTTTGCAGCTCCTTTGGGTTTCTGTGAACCCCTCATTTCCTTCTAGTTGTAGAACTTACACTCGGCCAACTTTCCTGTGGTTCTGGATGATGTCTGTTCTGTCTTTTAGTTGTTGTTTTGAAATTGTTGTGCGAGGCAGCAGTGTAGGTGTTTACCTATGCCACCATCTTGGATTCTCTCCTAATGTATGTGTTTTAACTCTTGATTGTTCCCATGTCATGCACTATAAAAACTTCCTTCTATTAACATATCCAAGTACGAGAAGCTGGGTTTTATCTTACTTATGACAGTTCAGTCTTTAAATGAGAAAGTGTTCAGAGCCTCTTACTTGATTAAAATATATCTTGTTCTCTGGTCAGCTGGTTGGAGCATTGTCCCATATACCAAATGATTGTGGGATCAATTCCTTGTCAAGGTACATACCTAGGTTGCAGGTTTGATCCCTGCTTCAGGTGTATGGGAGGCAACTGATCAATGTTTCTCGTTGAAAACATCTCTCTCTTTTCATTTCTCTCTCTCTCTAAAAGTAATGGGGGGCCCTGGCTGGTTTGGCTTAGTGGATGGAGTGTCAGCCTGCAGACTAGGGAGTCCCAGGTTTGATTCCGGTCAAGGGCATGTACCTTGATTGTGGGCACATCCCCAGTGGGATGTGTGCAGGAGGCAGCTGATCGATGTTTCTCTCTCATAGATGTTTCTGACACTCTCTCCTTCTCCCTTCCTCTCTGTAGAAAATCAATAAAATATTTAAAAAAATTCTTAAAGTAATGGGAGGGGGGGGGAAATATCCTCAAGTGAATATTTTAAAATATGTATAAGGGTCCTCCCAAAAGATTCACACACTTTAAATAAGTATAAAGGCAGTATTTATTAAAATACATTTCATTTTCAAAATTGAGTTATATGTTGTTAAAGTATAAACATTTTGAAGAGAATACACACACACACACACACACACACACACACACACACACTAGAAGCCTGATGAACGAAGATTCGTGTAAGAATAGGCCCTTTTTTTCCCCCTGGCTGTCAGCACACCACACCACAGGCTCCCTTCGGCAGCCTATGCAGGGGCAACATTGGTGGCAAGCCCTGTGCACTCTGGTGTCGCTTCCTCCTCACCCTCCTTCCCCAGAGAGTTCCTTTATGCAGTGCTGGTGCTCCTGGGCAGGCGTGGAGGGGAACATGTGGGGGGAGCAAGGCAGGTCGGGAGGACTGGAGAAGTTGGGTGCACTAGTGCATTTCACTTTCCCTTTGTAAAAATGGGATGCAACTGGCCCTCTTCCTCATCCTCTTCCTCCTCCTCCCTCTGCCTCCTGATTTCCTGCTTTCCCTCCACACCCATTGCCCCTCCCCTCTTGATTTGGAGAGATAGAGAAGAGGAAGATCTGATAATTTGGATTACTGTATAGGTGGCCTCTTTAATCCATTCAAAACAGGGCTGAGCCACCTGCCACTGCTGCCATTGCTGCCAACCATCATCCCTTGGCTGGCCCGGGGCTTCCGGGACATACTAATTGTGCACTGAGCAAGCTCCCACATGATCTGTGCCTGTAGGGCTGCTCTAATGCTAGGGTTTTGTTTACCAGAGCATCAGGGCAGGGGAGGAGTAGAGGGAGATGCCAGACACCAGGAGCTACAACCTGAGGCACCAGAGGGTTGCCTCTGAGGCCAGGGACTGGACCAAAGGGAAGCTGCAAGGACAGTTGACAGGTGTTGAGTGTGGTAGGGAAGCCCTGAGAAGGCACGCTGCCCAGAGGCTTAGAGCTGCTGGGGAGCAGGGCCACCACCATCTTTGTCAGGTTAATTTGTATACTCACTCCTGATTGGCTGTGGGCATTGTGAAGTAACAGTCCATTTACATATTTTTATTAGATGTTTATGTATATATATATGCTATTAACATCAAATCTTGTGTAGGTCTTTATTCTGCCTTCCTTTACTCATTTCTTAAGCCCATGCCATGTATGACTTAACTAGGTCTTTCTAAAGTACAAGGGTGCAGAGAGTACCCTTCATCTGTTCCCAGGTTTTCAATGCCAAAAGGTAAAAACAGCTCCCTCAGCTAGCAATAATGGTTCTTCATAATATGTTTCCTGTCTGTGTCCATAAATGTGGTCAACAGCACGCCTCTTCCTATTCTCTGCTCCAGACAGACTTGGCTATTCCTTTACCTGAACACAGCATCACACCATGAACATTTCTCTTCAAAGGTGTGACTCATCCTGGTTTCCTGCTCAGAAATTCACCACCATCTTCATCCTGTCTTTACTAATCCTAAGTAAAATTTACAAGTCCAAAATGAAGTTATATTTCCTTTATGTGATCTTCAGATATCAATACTTAGTTTCTCCTGCATCAGTATATAAAAGAATAATGTGAGACATTTACAGAATAAAGTAATGCACTCTTTAAGACATGAAAGTTTAATTTAGCCATAAGCATATTCTCATCTAAAATAAATTTTAGTAGGTATGATCAAACAAAAGACATATCAGGCATGTTCCAAAGTTGCCAAGCATCATCATTACTTTACATTGAGCTTGCAAAATAATAAAATAAAATAAACAGCACAGAGAATCTTGTGTGCTTTCAAAATTTAATGAAAATATTTTGCATTAGTTTAATATGAAGACTAAGTGAAATGTTGACATGACTAAAAGAGCTAACTATTACATCAGATAAGAAAATAAATGACTCCTTTCTTTCCTTTTTATTTATTTCTGGAGAGTTTTAGTGTTAAATATTTAGGAGCCCATTGTATTTTATAGCACACAGCTATTTTTTGAGACTATAAGATATTGGTTTTATTTTATTACTAGAGCCCTGGTGCACAAATTCATGCATGTGTTGGGGTCTGGTCAAGAGGACAATTTACATATTAACCTTTTATAATATATGATTTGATTATATAAAATATTTTACTTTTTTATTTTTTTTAATTAAATCTTTATTATTCAGATTATTACATTTGTTTCTCTTTTTCCCCTCCATAGCTCCCCTCCACCTGGCTCCCACCCTTCCCTTTACCCTTACCTCTTTCCCATTGACCTCATCCATAGGTGTATGATTTTTGTCCAGTCTCTCCCTGTACACCCCTCACCCTTTTCCCCCTGAGAATTATTAGTCCACTCCCTTTCTGTGATCCTGATTCTATTATATTCACCAATTTATTCTGTTGATCAAATTTTTAATTCACTTAATTTTTAGATTCACTTGTTGATAGATATGTATTTGTTGTTCATAATTTTTTTATCTTTACCTTTTTCTTCTTCCTCTTCTAAAAGAGTACCTTTCAGCATTTCATATAATACTGATTTGGAGTTGATGAACTCCTTTAGCTTTTTCTTATCTGTGAAGCTCTTTATCTGCCCTTCAATTCTGAATGATAGCTTTGCTGGATAGAGTATTCTTGGTTGTAGGTTCTTGGTTGTAGGTTCATCACGTTGAATATTTCTTGCCACTCCAGTCTGGCCTGCATAATTTCTGTTGAGAAATCAGCTGACAGTCGTATGGGTGCTCCCTTGTAGGTAATTAACTGTTATTCTCTTGCTGCTTTTAATATTCTCTCTTTGGCCAAGACCGGTTTAGCTTAGTGGATAGAGCGTCGGCCTGCGGACTGAAAGGTCCCAGGTTCAATTCCGGTCAGGACATGTACCTTGCTTGTGGGCACATCTCCAGTGTGGGGCGTGCAGGAGGCGGCTGATCAATGTCTCTCTCACATCGATGTTTCTGACTTTCTATCCCTCTCCCTTTCTCTCTGTAAAAAATCAATAAAATATATTTTAAAAAAATATTTCTCTTTGTCTTTTGCTCTTGGTATTTTAATTATGATGTGTCTTGGTATAGTCCTCTTTAGATTCCTTTTATATGGGGTTCTGTGTGCTTTCTGGACTTGTACCAGATGTGGGAAGTTTTCAGTCATTATTTCTTTAAATAGGTTTTCAGTATCTTGCTCTCTCTCTTCCTCTGGCACCCCCACAATTCTGATGTTGGTATGCTTGAAGCTGTCCCAGAGGCTCCTTACATTATCTTCACATTTTTGGATTCTTTTCTCTTCTAGCTTTTCGAGTTGAGTGTTTTCTGGTTCTTTATATTTCAAATTTTTGACTTGATTCTTGCCTTCCTCTAGTCTGCTGTTAGGTCTCTGAATAATATTTTTTATTTCAGTCAGTGTATGTTTAATTTCTAGTTGATCCTTTTCCATCTCTAGTTGGATCTTTACCATCTCTAGTTGGTTCTTTTTCATCTCTTCTTGGGACTTGCTAACTTTATCCAACTTTTCTAGGATATTCTTGAATAACCTGATAAGCTTGGTTTTGAACTCTATATCCAGTCATTTCTTTTCCTCCATTTCTTTTGTTTGTGGTCCCTTCCCTGTCACAGCATTTTCACTATACTGGGAGAACTTCTGTGTTGGATTCAGCCTTATGATACCAAACTCGCAAAACTACAGAAGCCTCTCTGTTGATCTTCGGATGGGTGGAGTCTCAGGGCTTAAGGGACTGCCTTGGCTTCCAGTTGGCCCCGCTCTCTGGGGACCCTGAGTCTCACATGACTGGGTAATCGCTGGAGCGGCCCCTGTGTGCGCGCACGCTTTCTCTTGCAGTGTCTCTAGACTGCTGCCCCTCTGGCTCCCCTGCGCTCTGGGACCATATGAGTCTGGGTCCCCAGGGTTTTGCCCAAAACTGGGGTTTAGTGGAGTTAGAAGTGGCACAGTTGGGAGGGTCTGTCTCCGGCCCACTCGTGAAAGCCAGTGGCACAATCAGCAGTCGGTTCTCTGTGCGTAGTGTCGTGTGTGTCACCAGACTTCTGATCTTTTGCAACTCCCCAAAATTCCCGTCCACTTCTCCCTTTTCATAGTCCAAACTCCCCCCATATGAGTTTCAGCTGGATCTGGGGTTTAGTGTCTTAGGATAAGGGGTTCAATGCCATTGGGAGTCTCCATTTCCCTCCCGCCAAAGAAAGCCAGCCAGGTACTCCAGCACCCTCTCTCTCCATGCGCGCGTCTACGTACCTTAGCTTTTTGCAGCTCCTCTGGGTCTTTGTGAACCCCTCTCTTTCCTTCTAGTTGTAGAACTTCCACTCAGCCAGCTTTCCTGTGGTTCTGGATGATGTCTGTTCTATCTTTTAGTTGTAGTTTTGAAATTGTTGTGTGAGGCAGCAGTGTAGGTGTTTACCTATGCCGCCATCTTTGATTCTCTAAATCTTTTATTTTGAATCTTTATGAACACAATCATGAATTGGTTTTACTCTTTTTTTCCTTTATTTCTTTAGTAATGTGTTACATATATACATTGCCCCCACCCCTCCCAGGCATACCCTAACCCCCCAGTGTCTTGTGTTCATTGGTTATACTTATCACTCATTTGTGGATAATAAAGAACATTATAAACTGATGAACAAAAAGATAGATACAGAGGCAGTAAAGCAACAAACAGACTGTCAAATTACAGCAGGAAGATTAAGGAGAGGTGGGGTAGATAAGAGATCAACCAAAGGACTTATATGGTTTTACTCTTAAGTTTTAACAGTCAAGCAGAATACAAAAAGGTTGCTTTTTTAGAGTAAGTCATCACCTGCCAAAGGAAAGTTAGACTAACATTTGTACAGTAAATTTGTAATGAGAGGTGGACAACTTTGCTTCCCAGAGGAAATACTATTTAGAAGAAAATGATAAAACAAAGTGCAAATAGAGACTTTCCTAATACTTTGTCCTTGTTTGGTCTTGAGGGAGTAACTTAATGATGATATATATATTGCTTTAAGTACTATGAAAACCCAGGACTTCACAAATACCTTTTGATACTTTGTAGTGTATCAGAAGGCACAAAACACATTTGAAATTTAAATGTACTAGTATATTGTCTGCACCACTATTTCTAATCTTTTGTTAGGACTATCAGGAAACATTTATTGAGCACTAGTTGTCACCAGGTAGTATGTGGCATTTGCAGAAGTATAAAGAACAGTGCAAGGCAGAACCTGAATCTGTAAAGTTCACAGTCTGACTAGGTACAAGGGCGAAAGGTGAGAGAATAGACAATTTCTAAGTTAACACCATTTAGGTCAGTAAGAAGGTTGGGGAGAAAAAACAGAGCTGTGGGAAGAAAGGCAGAGAGGGAGTTCATTGGAGCAGATGACAAGAAGAAAAAGCAATGGAAGCAGTCAGTGTGTGTCCTTTGACTAATTCACTGGCTCCCCTGGAGCCCAGTGTAGTGCTGTGCTTAGAAGGAATGATTGGTAAATATTAGTGACTGATATTTGATGTAATTAGTCATTATTACTTTTTCATTTAAAATCATACTCATTATTTCTGCTGTCCAAAATTAGCATGGAAATTAGTATAATTTAAATGTTTTATATTTCCAATTATTTTACATCAGGTATAATAATGGTATATCAAGGGGTCTCTTTAGTTATCCTAACTTTAGAAACCCTTGAATGAGATGAGGAAGTGATCATCATTTACATTTATTATACTTTGCATTTAATGAGCTTTAGCTTTTAACTCTAATTTGCTTCTCAATGCATTCATCAAAGGCAAACTATTTAGAAACTAAAACATCTCTGTCAGTTGGAATTTTAATGAATTAAGATTAAATGAGACAGTGTTAATTGGCAGCTGTTGCTGCAGGGGAAGTTTCTAGATCTTGTAAGTGATACCAATTCATCCCTCTATCGGAGTTAATTTGTTTGATTTAATTCTAAGAATACACTGACTATTTCCTTACACTACTCGTATTTATTTTTTATTGAAGTGTAGTTTAGTCTGTTGTTCTTTCACTTAGGTCAGTGGTTCTCAACCTTCCTAAGGCAGCGACACTTGCATACAGTTCCTCATGTGGTAGTGACCCCAACCATGACATTTTGCTACTGTTATGCATCGTGATGTAAATATCTGCATTTTCCGATGGTCTTAGGCGACCCCTGTGAAAGGGTCATTCAACCCCCAAAGGGGTCGCGACCCACAGGTTGAGAACCACTGACTTACATTCTCAGTTCCATTTGAACTTGATTTAATTTGATTGTTAATAAATTTAAGTAGCATTTTGTATTGTTGACTTATGATTAATACATAAAACTAATCTTTTTTTTTTACCAGTACTTTATTTCTTATGCTTTTTTTCTGTTTTCCTCAGACATAAATGAATGTGAAGCTGAGCCTTGCAAAAATGGTGGGATATGTACAGACCTTGTTGCTAACTATTCCTGTGAGTGCCCAGGTGAATTCATGGGAAGAAATTGTCAATATAGTAAGTATTAATATATATGTAGATAGAAAGTTTTATTTGCATAGCCTGCATTTGTTATAGGAACTGAGTTGACATCAATATAGTTTACTTCCAGAATTCATAATTTAAAGTGGCATATTTAATATTTGTTGTTTAAATATTATTAAATTCCAGGTAAGTCTCAGTGCATGATAGGCACAAGAGTTGTTACCTTGTGGTCTGAAAGTAGGGCAACAGATCTTCAAACACCAAGTGTATCTCTCTCATGGGTACTATTTTGGCTTTTGAGTGTGTGTATGACCTAAATTTTCACCAGAGTTGTTATTTTGGTTTAGACCAGTGGTTGGCAAACTGCGGCTCATGAGACACATGCAGCTCTTTGGCCCCTTGAATGTGGTTCTTCCACAAAATACCACGCCCTGGGTGAGTCTATTTTGAAGAAGTGGTGTTAGAAGAAGTTTAAATTTAAAAAATTTGGCTCTCAAAAGAAATTTTAATCGTTATACTGTTGATATTTGGCTCTGTTGACTAATGAGTTTGCCGACCACTGGTTTAGACAATACATTCAGCACACTGTGGCCAGATAGCCTCTATCACAAGTAAAAGGTAGAGATAAAGGAGAGCTCATGTTGAGGTGGACAATATATTAGTAGAAATTTTACACACAATTTTTCTTCTTGGAAGCCTAAGCCAGTCTTGAGATTATGGATCAAATGTTAGAACAATAATTTACCTGAAGTGTTAACAAAGAAGCACAAAGCACCTCTTTATTCCCACAAACAAACAAAATACTAGGAAAAGATAATAACAGAGTTATAGTTTCATGGGAGGAGATCATAACTGGGCACAAATACATATTAATGAGAGCAATAATGACATAGTTCAATAATTATTGAGCACTTACATATATACTTCATAGTCCTACTTCTTTGATGTGTATGCTATTAGAGATCACAATATTATAGATATTCAGAAGGCAAATGCAGATTGGAATTCTGATGCAGGAATTGGCACCTAGGCTATGTGGTCTTCCCAGATTCTCACAGTTAGTGACAGATACAGACCTAATCTAGAATTAGGTCTTGTGATTCCAAGTTCAGAATATTTTCCTCTAAATTGAAATATCTCTTCATATAGAGTTTTGAATAAGATCACCACAAAAGCACACTACACCTCCTCTCTGTACACACTCCCACACACACTCATATATACTGCTGCTTTTTTAGCCATAGTAACAATTTTATTTCTCGCTTTCCTTCTCTTCTTCCCTTTTGACAATGGTAATTTTTAAAAGGAAAATTACTTAAGAGTTTCATTGGGTTGTGTATATAATCAAAATGATGATCTAGGAATGCTCATTACCCTAGTTCTAATTTTTTTTTTAAATAGTGAAATTCTGAATATCAAAGAAATATCTTGGATTGGGGAAATTTTTTCTAAGCTTAAAAATTATTGGAGAAGGGCATTGAGCATGAGTTGATGAAGATGCTGCAGGTACAGATAGATGGAAAGAAAGGGCAGTCTGAGTAAGCAGGTTGATCATAGACAAATAGCCACCCAGTCAACTATACTAGTGACCTTCCTACTAAGCATGTAACTACCCAGCCATTAGATGAATTTAATTTCAAATGGTTCTTGGCCTACCCCAGGCACAATTCTTACATCCTTCTTTATTTTTATTCATGGGTCTTGAAGATGTCTGCCCAGTCAGCACTGGAAGTTGTGCTAAAAAGCATTCCCCTAAAGGGTCTGAAAAGGAACACTTTATTATGATGAGGAACAAAAATAGATAATAGTCAACTACTTGATTTTCATGCAGCAAAAACAGAGATCTAGTGCTAGAATGAAGGGCTTTCAGGAAGTTTTAGAAGTTTGACAGATCTTAAAACTATGCCTGGATAAGAGATGTCCAGGCTTGGCAAGGCCACCCATAGGAGACCTGGCAGGGGAGAAAGAAGATGAGACCTTCAGAAGAATTGTTCAAGAGCCATGTCATGAGAATCCTTCTTAGAAATGAGTGTCTCTCCAAGGTGGTCAAACCCTTGCTATTTGTGTGACCTTAAGAAGTAGTGTCTGAGGTTATAGACAACCTTCTGTCCTGGAAAAGGAGACCTAAGACTTGGAGTTATTTATATGGCCTTGTGTATGCCCGTTCTCCCTTCATACTGACCAGGGAGCAACTAGGCACCAAGTTGCTTGCTTGCCTGTTAAAAATGAAAGGAGACCCAGCTGTGAACTAGACCTTGAAACCAATAGCTAAAGCCTGCCCATCCTTCCATTAGAGACTTTTGCTGAGGTCACCACCTCTGAAAATACCCTTAAAGAAGAAAAAGCTTATTGATTATGGAAGGATATATTGAAATGGACTTTGATAAATGCCCCCAGTGTGTGCCTAATATGTTTCAATCAGTTTTTGATTGTGTGTTTACTGAAAGTCCTTGGTTTTCTTTGACTTGGTTTTACAGTGGTACCTCGAGATACGAGTTTAATTCGTTCCATAACCTTGAGGCATGGGAAACTATGAAACGCTCGAGTCGTGGTAAACTGGTGGGTCGTGTGCAGCCGGCCAATCCACGCTATTACTCCTATCTCAAATGTTACTCGTATTTCAAAGCAAAAATCGCTCGCTCGATGGCTCATATCTCAAAAATCTCGTATGTTAGGGCACTCATATCTCGAGGTACCACTGTATATTCATGTAATACTTATGTTTAAATGCAGATTTCTCTTTGAACATGAATGTGATAGTGAGGTGCTCTCCTTAACCCATCATATGCTCTGACATCCTCCCACAGTAAAGAGAACACTTATGGCACACTTGTAAGAGTTGTAAGAAATCAGGTTTCTTACTTTGTATTGGCTGGGAGATAGCTCTGCCTTTTTCTGTGACTTCATAGAGTTCTAAAAATTGAAAGTAAGAAAATGCATTCTGCCCCAGTGATGATTTAGTTCTCATAGTGAGAACTCAGAGCATTCACTCATGACAGTGCACATAGAAACACCTGCAGGTTATAAGTAGTGCCAGCTCCGAGCTGACCGAGGTCAGGATCTTCAGAATTGACATGACATAGTTTATAACCCATGTGCCAACTTCCACTCGTTAGTGAGATTGATAAACATTTTTTCTGGGATTTGTATCATGTCTCATAGGGACATCATTGGGTTAGCTTCTGCCTGCAATAATGGTAGAGAAGCCATTTTCTCAGGCTGCTATTTCAGGAGGAAGCAGGAAGGGAGAAAGATAGAGACTAACTACTGCATGGGTCAGAGGATGCCCCTACTGAAATGCTATTATCATTGTGTTTAAATCCATACTGCACTCATATTTGCTTTACTTGATCTACTTCTTTCTTATTTCTACTGATGACTTAATTTTTCTGGTATATTTAAAGGTGAAATCATTCTAGAAACACCCCCCTCACCCAAATTATAAATAATGGCATGTATTGCAAAGGAATACAATTGACTTAAACACTGAAATATCTCTATAAAATAGTAAACAATAAACTGAGAAATATTTACAATATATGTGGAAGGCAAATAATACTTATCCTTAATTTAATATTTCTCTCAGTTCAATAGAATTGAATATAACGGGAAAAAAGCAGCAGCCAGAATGTGAATAGAATCTTCTTACAAAAAAAGTGATTTGATATTTATATTATAGTTGTGCCTTTATTACAGTTTTTCCAAATATTCTGATTTTTTTAAAAAATAGACTTTAGTACTTTTTTGAACTGGAAATAAGAATAGTATTTTAAATGTCTGTTTAATGAGAGCATTAGATATACAAAGAAAACCCTGGGCTGACCATGCATCACTCTGCTTCTACCTCTCACCATGTATCTCTACCCCCTTTCATTACACAAGTGGAAACTGGAAGATGAATGGCAGAAACACATGGCAGTACAGATCAACACAAAAGGATGAAGTTCCAAAGAGGAGCAGAGGTCAGCTGGCAAACTTTAGACAGAATATGGAAAAGGCAAAGGAGAGACGAGGGAGGGGAATGAGAGCTGTTAAGCCAGGGCTCCCTGGAAGCTCCAGCACACACACACGCGCACACCCCACACCACACAATCCATAAGGAATTTGTCTTATGGGTAGAAAATTGTAAGGCAAAGGAGGTGACAAACAGTTTTTTTTAACAAAAATGCTCCCAGGAGGCAATATTACTTAAGACAAGCCCTTCCCGCCTTCTGCCTGTGTTCCTTCCACAGTCTGTTCCTAAACCCGCTCTCAGAGGGAACCTGTGAAACAGAGTCAGAGTGCATCACCTCTCAGCTCAAAATCTTCTACTCGCTCCTGACCTCCGACAGTGAAAATTACAGTCCCATCCCAAGGCCTGTGGGATCGGCCTGGACTTCCACCCTTCTCCCTCACCTCTCTGACCCCATCGCCTGGGACTCTGACTTTCTTATGCACGCTCCTGCCTCTAGCAAGTTCAGGCACTCACTTGGCACATTCTTGCCCAGAGCATTTCCTATTCTATTTCCTTTTTTTCTATAGTATTTGCTATGAATTCTCCCACACTTCTTTCAGGTTCTTGTATAACAGACACCTCTTCAATAAGGCTTTCCCTGACTTCACTTCCTTACCAAAACACCCAAAAGCACACATTCAATTCTTTCTCTGCTGTAGTTTTTCTCCTTAGCATTAATCACTAACATATTTTTACTTTTAGATATTGTTTGTTAATTAATTCTCCAGTGGAGTATATCTTCTATATTTCTAATCACAACTGCCTAGATAGAACGGGCAAATATTAAGTGCTTCATAGATATTTGCTAAATGAATGACTGAACCTAGCACTCTGAGTTCTCTACGCATAGGGAAGATATCTGACTTTTCAATGCCTTCAACCACTATCAAGTTCTTTTTTTGCCTGACTTTCTATTTTTAAGTAGTATTATAAAGCTTCTTTTGCCAATATAATGATATGTAATCTGGTATATTAGTTGGTACTCACCAAATAACATTGCAAGTTGAATTATTTCCCTTTGACTTGATAGGACCTGTTATAATTCTATTTTGCAATGGTATTATGCAGATGAATTTATAGTAAGAGAGATAAACAGGGAACCTGTTTCTCTTTATATGCTAATTCTGCATGCAGACATTTTGATAAATGATCTTAGATAACTTCTTTATTTTTCATCCATATCAATTAATCAATAGACATGTGAATGCAAGATGTTTATGTTGATTGCTACTTGAATAAATATTATATAAAAATCAATGTGATTTCTTTAGTGTAATGTATATGTTTAATTAATATAGCTATTCAGCACTTTATAAGGAATAAACATGTCTAACCCTATCTTTTATTAACATGATGCTCAATTATATGGTAATAACATTATATAAATCATTTATTAAACATTTTCAATAATAGTATAATTATATCATATCTTAATAACAAATTTTTTAATACAGTGGTACCTCGAGATAGGAGTTTAATTCGTTCCGTAACCTTGAGGTGTGGGAAACTATGAGACGCTTGAGTCGCGGTAAACTGGTGGGTCATGTGCAGCCAGCCGATCTGCGTGATTACTCCTATCTCAAATGTTGTTCATATTTCAAAGCAAAAATCGCTCACTCGATGGTTCATATCTCAAAAATCTCGTATGTTAAGGCACTTGTATCTCGAGGTACCACTGTACTTAGAAAAATATACCTATAATTTTACACTAATCCTATATAATAAAAGCCTAATATGCAAATTGACCAAACAGTGGAACAACTGGTGGAACAACTGGTCGCTATGATGCGCACTGACCACCAGGAGAGCTGTCCCCAGCCTGCAGGCCCTGGGCCAACCAAGGCAGGTGCCAGTGGGGGCCCCCTGATTGCCTCACTGGTCTCTCCCCAGAGGGAGGCAACCAGCAGTGGCAGCAGGGGTCAGGGCAGGCAAGTGGGTGACACCAGGCTGGCCAAGGCAGGTGCCAGTGGGGGCGCCCCCAATTGCCCCACCAGTTGCTCCACAGGTAGGCTGTGATTGCTGGCCAGGCCTCTAATTATTTAATAATTATTTTTATAGGTTGGTGAAAGGAATAATATCATTTAAAGAGCCTCAATTTAGGTTTCTAGATAACCTATCTTTGAATTGGGCAGATTTCAGTTATTTTTTTATGTTTATTTGTTTTTTATTCATTATCTGGGATTTGATTACATTTGACTATGTTTTATTTTAATTAAAGTTACATTTGATTGATATGTGAAAGTCATCTTACTGTTCCCATAGTATTTATTATAGTATTCTAGCAATTGTTCTAATTAAAGTTTTAATTTATATTTTCTTATTGCTTGTAACTGAGATGCACTCCAGTGTTCAGACAGCCCTTTTCATAAACAGCTTGCAAGGAAAATGATGATCAACTGGAATGGGAACCTATTCTCATAAGAATAGATGTGCTGTGCCATGTGCATTTAACAGAACGTGGTGTTTAAGCTAAAGTACATCCAGTGGAAATTGATAGCACTTTAGTTAACTCATCTAAAAATAACTGGGATTGTTTTCATTTATTGGACTATGTGGCCCACAGTAGACATCTACAGTTCCCTCCTGGGTGTTTAAATGTAACATGATTAAGTTTCACAAATGGTACTCAAATTCATTCTAGTGCTGCCTTTATTTCTGGAAATTAAGATTGTTACCAAGGGGGCTCTCATAATGCAACATCCCCAAATTATTTTGCTAAAAGTATTAAGAATTATATGATTTCAGAGGGTTTTAATAAAAAAATGAAAACTAAAATCTTCAGCTGAGAATAAAGTGATGTCTCCAAATGTAAAAATTATCCAGGTTTTTAAAATTTTAATGAAGTAACCTAAATGAGTCTACAACCCTTTCCTTTAACAGTTCTATCTATAAAGTTATAAGAATAGCCTAAACCAGTTTGGTTCAGTGGATAGAACATTGGCCTGTGGACTGAAAGCTCCCAGGTTCGATTCCGGTCAAGGGCATGTACCTTGGTTGCAGGCACATTTCCAGTAGGGGATGTGCAGGAGGCAGCTGATCAATGTTTCTCTCTTGATGCTTCTAACTCTCTATCCCTCTCCCTTCTTCTCTGTAAAAAATCAATAAACTATATAAAAAAAGGGACAAAGGCAATAATTCATGTGAATATATTTCAAAAACTATAAATATTGTCCTAGCTTCACTTTTTTGAGCAGCTGTAACTATTTAGGCCTTCATTACAAATGAGCTAATATTTATAAATACACAGACATATACAATATATGATATATGAGTGTCCATGTGCTCTTTTGATATCAGTGTTCACTGCCAAGTACATTTGTATAATTGCAGGCTTAGTGAAAATTGATAAAATAAATTATGTGATATGTATCTTTCTATGTTCCACACTTCATTATTGCATTTTTAAAGACAAATTTGCAAATAACTATAAACACTCAACTGTATCTTAATATGTTGCCACCAATTGTTATATGATAATATTGATGTTAATTTAGACTTTTAACTTATCATGTGCCAAACACTCTCCAAAGTACTTTAAATATTAATTCACTTAATCCTCTTAACACTCTTTGTATTAGATTTAATTTATCATTGGCTCCATTTTACAGAGAAAACTGCTACAGAGCAATGAAATGATTTGCATAGCTTCATGTGGCTAGTAAACTACAGAGCCTGGCCTTGCCCCAAGCATTGCAGCTGTATGATGACTCTGGCCCATGTAGGGTGAAAGGAACACTTGATTACATTGTGAACTTTAAGAACGCTTGCACTTGAGATAAGAGTTTCAAAAGAGCATAGGCTTTGCATACATATAGAACTGGGATTTCAACTCTGGGCTTTTTCCCTTTGGAACTAGTGAACAAATTAGTTACTCTTTCTGAGCTTCACATTTCTCATCTGGATATGGAATTAGTAATATCATTTGTTTTACATCAATGGACAGATTAAAATTAAGTATATATAAAGTACCTAAGAACATACCTAGGCCAATATATATTGTAAATAAGCAAATAATTGCATAAATAAAAATAGACAAATATAATTTATTTGTAAAGCCAATATTAATGTATTCCACCTTTTATTATAAATTTGTACAATTTAAATTTTTTTATCATATACTCAACTTGCCTATCTATAGTGACTATTCACTTGAGAATACCTTGTGGAGAAATCAGTTATAATGCTTTATAAGTGCAAACTTTAGGAAATCCTATGATATTAATATAATTTTTTAATAAATAAATATTATTAATCCAACCAAAACCATTATTGGAAATGGGAATTGCTTTGGTTTTTGAAAAATATGATATCACAATATACTTCTGAACCACAAAGACCACATATTATTTTTTAATCTATGTCTTTATGTTTGTAATTAAGCTATCTCTGTTACTATTTGATCAAGTATTTTAATCATTGGTGAACAGTAACTAACCATGGGAAGAAAATTATAGTATTTTCTTATCCTATATATAGTTCTATACCATAAAACACTGAATTCATACTCTTCTATATTCAGGTATGATATAGTTATAAAAGCAAAAAGATATTCTGATATTAAGTACTTTTTAATAAGAAGTATTTATAAGGAAGTCAAAGTTGGGATTACTGCCCACATAAATTTAATACAAAAATTAGGAAAGTCCAGTATGTGAATCTATTCAATTATGTGATCAAATAGAGTAATCACAAATATTTTTTATTTTATTTTTTAACATAATTATCTAGGGGGTTTTGAGAACATGTATGAATGAATAAATTCATGCACCAAATTACATCAAAGAGTAGCCACCATCTACATAACCTTCAAGGGAGAAAATTATTTCAACATTACAGCAGAATGAGGTCTTTGCAACAATAAATGCAAAAAAATTTGACTCAATGACAAAACCAAATTGGATTTTCTATATCTGACACAGAAGATCCATCTTCAATCTGATGCCTCTGGGTATATTTTTCCAACTGTTGCCCAGCATTTTTGTACAGACATATTACACTGTAAAAGTTCACCACCATACCTTAAAGTGATAACCTAATAAAGGAAAGACAGAAAAAATATCCGCAAAATGATCAAATAGACCTCCTAGGACTTGCTAAATGCCTCTAACAAATTGAATCAGATTCTCATTACCTGACAGTTCAGTATTTGACTGCAAATAATTATTGAAACATCCGGTAAAACCTCCCTGGTTTCCAAATTATTCATTCCCATTATGTGTTAAACTGCAAATGTTCAGGGATTAAAATTTTGTCTTGCGTTTATACTCCAGGCTAAAACTCTACTACATATTTTCTATTTCAAAGACAGGGAAAGATGAAGCAGGGAGATAGAAAGGGAGTTTGGGAACAAGATAGGATAACTTGATATCACCCTCATAAAATTTAAAATTGTAGGGCATGATTGGAAAAATATCCCTCACCCTTTAAAAAATGGGGCTAAGATAACCCAATTATAATATGTATAATATAGAAAAAAATACCTTTGAAGAAACTACTAGAAAAGAAGACACCCTAAAACTTTATTGGAAACATGGTTAAAATATATTCTCTGGGTCAGTAATTAATTATCCTTTGCACATGTTTACATAGCATTGTGGGGGTATTTAGATGAACTTTTGGATCTGAATATCAAGTGAGGCTGAAAATCGTTACTTCCTAATGTGGATACTGTAGGCAAAAAACCACAGTGGTTTCTGCCTTTATCCCATCCACTGAACAGCAGAGATAAATACTTTTCTCAAATATAAGAAAGGAAAGAATATAAATGGTTTCTGATCTTTTGCTAAATGTGCACTTTTTTTTATGATTTCCTGAAAACCCAAGGATTTCAAATAGTTGCAATAAAATCTTACTGGCCATCCTGGAGATAAGTGGAGTAGTGTCCCTTGCTGCAGTTTTCAATCCTCGCAACGGACTTGGAAGCGATAGCTTCCAGCTGCATGCTGGACAGAGAGCTATGTGCGTGGAAGGGGTTTCATCGTCAGAGCAATCTTCTTCCACCAAAGGCTAAGGTCATAACAGAGCTCCTTCCTGCGTAGACATATTGAGTTGTATGTGCACTTGGCACATGGTGCTAAGGTAGTACTGATAATACAGCTAGACATTAACATGCAGGTGCTAGCTCAGCAAAGCATTGGCTGTAAAGAGATTGAGAGTTAGGGATCAGATGAGAATGGTGAAGTGGTAAGGTTGAATGTTAGTGCCAAGGGAGAGAATAAAAAGAGTAAAAAAAGCACAAGATTGTTAAATATAGAATTTAAGGCAAGTAAAGAACTTACATCTGCAAAGATACTAAATAAATAAATAAATAACCTAAAAGAGTAATCATAGAAATAGAGAATAAAGACTTAAAGCAAGAAAAAGTATTTCAAAACAGAAGCTAGTCAAGGAAATGGGTACCCTAAAGAACACTTTTTAAACTTGGAGTCTCAAACCGCTGAGACTAAGTAATCATAGTGGGTGGTTGAAGAGATACTAGACTGCAACCATTTCAGACTGAGCAGGTTCTGAGAAAGAAATAACAGCCACAGACCGCTCCTCTCAGGTTATGGTGCACTCTACCTTGAGCATATCTTAAACCCCAAAGAGCCATTAAAATGTCCAAGGACCTAAAAATAAATTTCATAATAGTTACCTTAATAGCTTTATCTGGTCAATAATACACATACTTTATAGAGCTCCAAAGGGAATGGACACATAAAGTACCCAACTTAAAAATAAATTGAACTTGAGGAATATGATTCTATAAAAAGAAGTTGAACCAGAGCAAAGTCAGTAAATCCGGTACTAAAATTCAAGGAAAACAGGAGCAGGGACAGAAAATAAACTATTCTGACAAGAGAAGTGGATAGAACTATAGTTATATAAGGAAGCCTATAAATACTCAGCACTATTATCTAACTACAAAACACCCAGAAATTGTAACTACAGCTCTTAGCTCCAGGAAACCCAAGGACATCTGTGGTGGTGTCTTCAAAATGAAATTCACTTTATGTTCTCTCTGGTACACTCACTCCAGCAAACACACAATTATTTAACCATCCATAAAATGACTATTTGGCATATAAATATCACCACATATCCAATCAGCAGTAACTTAATTATGCCATTTTCTTTCCCATCAGAATTATTTCTGAATTCTACCATTGTTAATAGTTTCAGTTTAACAGAACATGAGCACCTTGCAACAGGGATTAATAACAACTTTCTCAGTCCCACCTTTTTAAGTACTTAACACAAAATTTTAACCTAAGGTACAGGAACTCAAGGGATGGGTAGATAGAAATCAAAGGGTCTATATCCTTTGATGAAAAAAAAATCAGAAACTTATTTTTACTATTGGCTGCCTAAAAATTAGAATTGCAAAGGTGGACAAAAGTGAATCATAATATTAGAAGTACCGATGGCTGTCATTATAGAAAAACACAGATATTTTCATACCACATTATACATACCTGAAAATATAATTTACATTTTTCACTAATGTGAAACTAGTAGAACTGCCAATAACTCTATTAATATGTTAATAAGAGGACACATATTACTATATCAAACATTTTAAATTGTTTTGATAATTATGTTTGCTTCTGTTAAAAGCTTCATCAGACTGATAAAAGGATCCATAGCATAGAAAAATTTCAGAATCCTGAGTTAATAGCTTATTGGTTTCAAAAGATATTTTTTTACCTTCTGTATAATATGGATGAAGCTTTGAAAATTAAAGATATAAATGAGCCATTTTCACTGGATGTCTATTCCTGGACTTTCTGCTGAGTATTGCTTTCTAGCTCCATGTGTAAAAAATATAAGTACCATTGCAGATGATGCTCTCAAGCTCCATTTTTGTCATGGGTTCACAGAAGAGTATTAGCAGGCTTGTGTTAATAATCCCATTGCTGCTTCCCACCAACAGTACATGTTTAGAAAGTTTGTAACATACAGTGAGGTGACATAGTCTTAAATTACTGGATTACACTAACTTGTATTTGAAGACCAGAGGAGATAATTGTACCATTATTAATAGTTTTAAGTTCAACACAACATGAGCACTTTCTGTTAATCCATTTTTTCAATCTTATAATAATCCCTCATATGTTTGCTTCTTATCTGACTTAAAAGAAGGAATTTTGTCATTCTGATTTACTGTACCAGCTGTAGGGTTGCTTAATTGTAGTACATTTGGTTATGCCAGGAATATGGGAATAAGAAATTGTTATAGTGAACAAAAGCACCCTTAAGAGAAAAATAAACATAAATCATATGTAGTTCCTCATTTCTCAAATACCTACTTTTTATCTGAACATAGTAATGTCTCTTAAAGTGTGAGGCATCTTCAGTTCCTAAAATGATATTCACAGTGGTACACAATAATGGGGACTTTGCCTCACTGAAGTCTATTAACAATAACACAGGCATTTATGTAACATAACCATTCCAAAATTTGTACTGCCAGCAGGCATTTATATCTAGGCTAAGCCATTCAAGTAATTATTTTTAGATATATAGGATAAAAATATAGATTAATGCTAAAGCAAGTGGTGCATAAATTAAGGTTGTCCAGTTGTATTTCCCTTAGGGGGTATGAATACTTTACCATTATTTATTTCAGGCCAGACCTATAAAAGCCTATGTGTTTGCCCAAAGATTATCCTACACAAATATGGATGTGTGTTTAGAATAATTTAAAACTAATAAGATTATTATGCATCATTTCAAACACACACACACACACACACACACACACACACACACACACACACACCTCCCTTATTTGAAAAGTAGCTCATTTATCTTAGGCACAATTACCTGTCAAGTAGTTCTTAGTGAGCATCTCTATGCCACTTAGCAACAGGTGACAGTATCTCTAATTGTCCACTTAGAAAACTGTTGACATTTTCACGTGCTTTGAATGACCCTCTGTTTTTTTAAACATTTTTTTCATAGTACAATAGTAATATACAGCATATCTTAAAAAGAACATTTAGAAAACACAAAATTAATGTTTTAATTTATATTTTAAATGGAGTTTAACTCCACCACATGTAGCATACTACCAAAAACTATGCTTATAACATTTATTTCTTATTACTTTATTCTTTCTAGAGTCTGTCTTCTGTGTGTCTAGTTGTCCAAATCTAATCTCAGATCTAAAGTTTTTTTTTTAATAATAGATATTCTCTTCAGTGTATTTTTTCCTTGTCTCTGTAATACCTAAAATCTTTGCTTTGACAATTTAGACATTTGACAACCCTGGGCATTTGAATAGCCATGATTTACTTGAGTTTAGTAGGAATTATTTAGAGAGAGAGAGACAGACAGACAGAGACCGGGGAGGTATGCGCCTTCATCAATTTGATTAACATAAAACAATGGAAATTAGATTATTGTTTATTTAAACATCATGAACTGACCACTATATACATTTAATTCAAATTTAAACTGAATTTTTTAAAATAAAAATATCAGAAAGATTTTATAGGGTTGGTCTTACACTTAACAGCATAGAAGTACAAAGGAGTTACTGATTTACATTCTAATCACAATTTTTCTATTCCCAACAATATAATAGTACTTCCAGTTTTGAAACAATAGGAACTAACTAGACAAGTAAATTATTTGCAAGGCTGCTGTAATTACTAGATGAATGAATTTTTTTTTTTTGTATTCCACCTTAACCAGAGAATAGTAAAATAAGTTAAAACTTGCAAATATCATGTTTGAGTTAATAACTCATGTTATTAATTAGTCATGCTTATGAGTAATGGGAGTTAAAATTGAATTTCAAAGTGATTGTAAGGTATGTAGTCAACATAATCAATACATTTATTTATGTTTACTTTTTAATATGTTAGCATAGGCAATTATCTTAAATCTCCATTAATGTGAATATGATAGAAAAGGTAAGAATATTGGGGAAATCCAAGTTCATGTTCATGAATGCTTAATTTGTGTTTCCCATTGTTTAAGAATTATTATGCACCTATAATACAATGCTATTGGAAACAAATTTAACAGCAACTACAAAAACAATCGTGGATTAGATACAAAGTCCTTAATAAATACTTGGGATATTATCTATAAACCCTTTACCTTTGTATTCTAAATTAGACAAATGTGATATGTATCCAGATGTTAACTTTATGTTTGAAAATGTTAACACTGAAAACTAGTGCTTCCACACTTTATGTTGAAGCATTTTGTTAAACTGAGAAGGATGACCTGTGCCTAGTTGGCATTTTTAAAAGTGAAAATTTGACACCAGTTCTTATTTTGTAAAGAGAAAATAAACAGCAAAAAAGAGAAAAGTTAAAGCTGGAGAAATCATTGAGGCCATTCACCACAGTCCTTTCCTATAGGCCTCTAGTTATAAAATGATGCTAACTTGATTGAAATATTTTGTTCAGTGCAGTCCTACATATCATGGTAATAGAAATATTTTTTGCTACATATAATATATAGGAGACTAAGTTACTGCAAATTGTATATTCTAACTTAAAAGATATTCTAGGTCATTTAGATCAGAGCACTGAAATTTTCTATGTATGAAGATGTTAACCCTTATATTTAGAAATATTTTACCTTATTTTAAAGCTCAGAGTACTTAAAAATACTTTTATTGTATGTAATTAGAATTTGTTTAGAACTACATTGCATAGTATATTTATAATAGAGGCCCGGTGGATGAAATTCGTGCACAGGGGTTGGGGCGTGGGGTGGGAGGTTGGGGAGTCCTTCAGCCCAGCCTGCTTCCTCTCCAATCTGAGACCCCTTTGAGGGGTATCCAACTGCCCTTTTAGACCTGATCTACATAGGATCGGGCCTAAATGGGCATTTGGACATCCCTTTCATAATCCAGGACTGCTGGCTCCCAACTGCTCACCTGACTGCCTTCCTGATTGCCTCTAACTGCTTTTGCCTGCCAGCCTGATCACCCCCTAACCACTCCCCTGACAGCCTGATTGATGCCTAACTGCTCCCTTGCCAACCTGTTTGCCCCTAACTGCCCTCCTCTGTGGGCCTGATCACCTCTAACTGTCCTCCCCTGCAGCCCCCCCCAACTGCTCTTTCCTACAGGTCCAGTCACCCCCAACTCCCCTCCTCTGCCAGCCTGGTCACCCCTAATTGCCCTGTCCCACAGGATTGATCACCCCCAACTGCCCTCCCTTGCAGGCCTGGTCCCTCCCAATTGCCTTCCCCTGCTGGCCTGATCAGCCACAACTGCCTTCCTTTGCAGGCCTGGTACCTGCCAACTGCCCTTCTCTGCTGACCATCTTGTGATGTCCATTTTGTGTCCACATGGAGGCAGGATCTTTTGACCACATGGGGCAGTTATCTTGTGTGTTGGAGTTATTGTCAATCTGCATATTACTCTTTTATTAGATAGGATAGAGGCCTGGTGCACAGGTGGGGGCCAGCTGGTTTGCCCTGAAAGGTGTCCCAAATCAGGGTGGGGGCTCCCTTGGGGCGTGGGGTGGCCTGGGGAGGGGCCTGTGATGGTTTGTAAGCCAGCCATGTTCCCCAGCAACCCAAGTGGAGGCCCTGGTATCTGGGATTTATTTATCTTCTACAATTGAAACTTTGTAGCCTGGATTGGAGCCAAGCCTTCTGCTCACACAGTGGTGGCAGCCATTGAAACTTTGTTGCCTTAAGGAGAGGCCTGGGCCAGCCAAGGTGTGCAGAAAGCTTGGCTTCCTCCATCACCGGGGTTATCCCAAGCCTCCCTCCTGCTCTGTCCATTGCCATAGCCATCTTGGTTGGGTTAATGTGTATGCTTGCTCCTGATTGGCTGGTGGGCATGGCTGGTGGGTGTAGCAGAAGTACCATCAATTTGCATATTTCTCTTTTATTAGGTAGGATGGAGCACTGAATTGAGCAAGTAATGCATCCATTTTCATATGCATTTTTTGAATTGTTCACATAGTGACTTAAAATATTTGGGGATATTTTCAGTTACTAGGCTCACTATACTTTGTCTTATTTTAAAAAGATAAAAGTCAGATAAATTTATTTTATGAAGTGAATTTGTAAGTGACTTTCTTTTATGATAATGTGAAAACACATTGATTCTAAACTAATGCTGAATTGTGTGTGTTTATCAATGTGAACATATATTATATGTAGGAGCCTGTCAATACACACATTTATGTTAACTTTTCTTGAATAAACATAAATAAAAATAATAGGACTGACAACTTAAAAAAAGAAAAGAAATTAGTTTCTGCTAAGCTACTACCAGCTCATCATCATTTTGAACCTTAAAAGACTAAGGACTGAAATGTTTGTAATGCTTCTGCCTTGCACAGAGAAGATGTTCAAAATATCTTTGTTAAATTAATAAATAACAGTCAGTGTTATTTTCTTAATTGAATTTATAAGCTGTGGCAGAAACACAGATGAAGATGAGCACAGCCTGACTCACATTACTACTCTCTATACTAATAAAAGAGAAAAATACAAAGTGACCATCCCTCTGCTATCCCCAGCAGCCAATCAGGAGTTGGTATGCAAATTAACATAACAAAGATGGTGTTTATTTACATATTCAGGCAGAGAGCAAATACTGAAGACAGCATAGAAGGAAGCCAAGTGCTGCAGAAGAGAGTGAAGTAGAGAAGGGTATGAGGCAGCAGAGAAAGGAGGGAGTGAGACAGTAGACACAGGAGGGAGAAAGGCAGCAGGAAGCCCTATTCTTGCAGGAAGCTTCTTGCAAAGGGCCTCTAATCTATTTATAAACAGGGTGACCAAATGCCCTTCTTCTCATTTTTCACTAGATCCCACCCTACTTAAGTCACACACAGCAAACAGAATGCCCCAAGCCTATTATAGTACAATACCTATCAGGGCATATTTGTAATAAATATATCTAGGCCAAATCCTGGCTCCGTGACTTCAGAGAAATTACTTAACCTCTCTGAGTCTCAGGTGCTTCAATTAAAATTGGAAATAAACCTACTATTCTAGGAGTTATTTTGAGGCTGAAATACCTGGCATATTTTCTTTGTAACAAATATATGCAGGCTTTAATTTTATTCTTCAGGAATGTCTGTGAGAGAAAAGAAGGATTCATGCTTTCAGAGCAGAAAAGTTTCTTTATTTTGTTTTCTGTATATAACACTCCTAAGACACCAATATTATGCAGGTTTTTCTTATATCTCAAAATCAGATCAGGAAAAGAGTCAACTAGGAGCTAAGTGGCACTTCATGATTTTCCTTCTATTACATCCCCTTTATGTCTTTGGAAATCTGAAAGAGTGAATATCAACATTTTTCTCACATTGATTGGAAAAATAAGTCATGATAAAACAGAAAGGTTATGCTGAAGATATGGGAAGCAGGTATTATTCAATTTAAGTGGAAATGGTTTGTTACTTTACTCTCAGTTATAGACTTGAGGAAATGAGATTTCTTTGATTATTGCAATGAAATTGCCGCCAGCTAAAACTTCATCTCCATCTAACCTAAAGATAGGATTACTCAGATATTAAATTGGGAAAGAAACTTGATTATAAAGGCGCTTCTCAGAGTTGTAATCCGGTTTTACCAAAGAGTTAATATGAGACTTTTTCATAGGAGATCCCTATTTTGTGCCACAATGAGGAAAAGTGCCTGCCAGACACAGACCAATTTTAAAAACAGGTTATTTAATTAGTGATTTTTATTTCCAGTGAGTCTGAAATATACTGTAGTTTATATTTCCCCCAGGCAGATAGATATTCATCTGACAGTCTGAATGCTTTGGTGACAGAAATACCTGATGATAAATATGATAATAAAGATATGCCAAGTAAATGACATTTTGAATCATTTTCAGTAACTTTTCATGATTAATAATTGTGCTTATGTTTGCATTTAATTTTTATTAAAGAATATTTTGCATAGAAAGTGGGAGTAGAACTATCTACTTCTTGGATAAGAAGAGGATGCATGTAAAACCTGGCTGACCATGTATTTAGACCATGGGTCTCTGGGTAGTCACAGTGAAAATAAATTTCCCACATCCATCACTTTTAATTTTTGCTTTATAATAAACTAGAGGCCTAGTGAACAAAATTTGTGCACGTGTGTGTGTGTGTGTCCCTCAGCCCAGCCTGTTCCCTCTCCAATATGGGACCTATCAAGGGATGTCTGGATTGGGCCTAAATAGGCAGTTGGACATCCCTCTCACAGTCCAGGACTACTGGCTCCCAACTGCTACCTGCCTGCCTTCCTGATTGTCCCTAACTACTTCTGCCTGCCAGCCTGATAACTCCCTAACCACTCCCCTGCCAGCCTGATTGATGCCTAACCACTCCCCTGCCAGCCCGATTGCCCCTCACTGCTCTCCCCTGCAGGCCTGGGGTGCCCCCTAATAATTGCTTTTCGATACAAGCCCAGGCATCCCCAGCTTCCCTTCTCTGCTGGCCTGGTCACCCCTAACTACCCTCCCCTGCAGGCTTGATCGCCCTCAACTGCCCTCCTTTGCAGGCCTAGTCCCTCCCAACTACCCTCCCCTGCTAGCCTGATTGCCCACAACTGCCTTCCCTTGCAGACCTGGTTCCTCCCCTGCTGGCCATCTTGTGGTGGCCATCTTGTGTCCTCTGGCCTGGTCACCCCTAACTACCCTCCCTGTATGTTTGATCACTCCCAATTGCCCTCCCTTGCAGGCTTAGTCCCTCCAAATTGCCCTCCCCTGTTCGCCTGATCTCCCACATCTGACCTCCCTTGCATACATGGTCCCTCCCCAGCTGGCCATCTTGTGGTGGCTATCTTGAGTTCACATAGGGGAAGCCATCTTGTGTGTTGGAATGATGGTCAATTTGCATATTACTCTTTTATTAAGTAGGTACACGGGTGGGGGCCGGCTGATTTGCCCTGAAGGGTGTCCTGGATCAGAGTAGGGGTTCCCTTGGGTTATGAGATGGCCTGAGCAAGGGGCCTGTGGTAGTTTGCAGGCCAGCTACACCTCCTGGTGACCCAAGCAGAGGCCCTGGTGTCTGGGTTTTATCTATCTTCTATAATTGAAACGTTTTAGCTTTGAAGGGAGGCTAGGGAAGGCCAGGGCAGGTGGAAAGCTAGGCTTCCTCCATCACTGGGGAAACCCAAGCCTCCTGCTTGTTCAGTGGCCACAGCTATTTTTGCTGGGATTTATTTATCTTCTATAATTGAAACTTTGTAACCTTGAGCAGAGGCCAAGGCAGGCCATAGCAGGCAGAAAGCTTGGCTTTCTCCATGGCCAGGGAAACCTAAGCCTCCTGCTCTCTCCAGCTCTGTGGCTTTCACCATTTTTGTTGGGATTTACTTATCTTCTATAATTGAAACTTTATAGCCTTGAGTGGAATCTTTGGCCAGCCAGGGTGTGCAGGAAGCTTGGCTTTCTCCATTGCTAGGGAAACCCAAGCCTCCTGCTTGCTCCATGGCCACAGCCATCTTGGTTGGGTAATTTGCATACTTGCTCCTGATTGGCTGGTGGGCGTGACTTGTGGGCACAGCAGAGACATGGTCAATTTGCATATTGCTCTTTTGAATTTGTGCACTAGAGGCCTGGTGCACAAATTCATGCATGGGTGGGGTCCCTCTGGGTGGTCTTCAGGAATTGGACTGAAACCCACAGTCCATCACCACCTGCAGCTTCTACCTGCTGCTCTTGCTCATCCTGGCCTCACTGTGCCTGCCATGGGCTCTCGCCCAATCAGTCCTGATTGGGAAAGCCCTGAATCTGGCGCCCTCCCAAGCTGAGTGGCCTGTGGGATCGGGCTGAAACCTGCTCTCTGACATCCCCCGGAGGAGCGGGTACCAGATTTCCAGAGGGTACAGGTCAGGCTGAGTGACCCCCATCCCCACCAGTGCACGATCAGGCTAGGGAAGGACCATGGGAGGGCGTTTCCAGCCCATCTTGCTCAGCCTCAATCAGCCAGACTCCAGCATCAAGCTAACCTACCAGTCGAAGCACCCTTGGTGGTCAGTGCACATCATAGCGACTGGTTGACCAATTGACTACCTCCTGGTGGTCAGTGCATATCATAGCAAGCAGTTGAGCAGGCTTAGCATCATTAGCATATTATACTTTGATTGTTCAGTTGTTCTGCCATTTGGTGCATTTGCATATTACCCTTTTATTATATAGGATAACAATGATGACAACAATAAAAGAGCTACCTCTCATTAAGAGCATATTTGTCATATTGTTTATCATGTGTGTACCATCTATTGCTTCTGACCTATGCAGAAAACTTATGGTGGGTATTACTCACCCTGTGAATATATGATTACCTTATGGTTTCCATACTTTGCTATACATTAGCATCACCCATATATATTTTTTTTAAATGAACATATCTGTTACAGCATTTTCCTTCATAGCTTTACCAGAATTACAATGAAAACAGTGTTGATGAACTGATATAATTGCAAATACTATGTACAAAGCCTTAGTGTTACTTTCTTCTTTAAGAATGAAAGCGTGTTTTCACCAAGAATTCATCTTCTGTCTCAGCTCTATCCTGAAAATGCCAGCAAAATATATGTTTCGGGTGTGTGTGTGTGTGTTTTGTTGTTGTTTTGAAAAAGAAAAAAACCTATGTAGCTGAGGTTTTCATTTAGAGGGCAGACTTTTAAAAATAATTTGCAGGAATTTTAAGTTGCCTTCCCCAACTTCAATACTTCTCTGATTATATGGGTAAACTTATTTATTTTCTAAATAATAAACATTTCTCTCTCTTTTTAGGAATGAATGCATAATGTTGATGTCTCTAGAATTCAAATAAATAGAGCATTTACTATGTATTTCCAGGTTCCATCTGCTCTCTGTCCTTTTTTTTCACTGACTTTCCAAAATGTTCTAGCCTTAAAGAGAGACCATTATGCCATACCTTGCCATCTGCAACAGCTTCTTATTTAATTTCTTGAATTCCCTTTGACCTCTGGAACTCTGAGTCTTCATACTTGACCTGAAGTAACATCCAATATGAAGAAAAGCATAACTGCATTGTACAGGGAAAAAAAAAGAAGCTAGATAGCTGATACTTGGATTTGGGACTGTGATTTATCTCTCAGATAAAATGAATATTTGACATGCCAATAATATTACTTAAAACAAAACATCAGAATTGGTCCTTTGTGGTACTTATCCTGATATGCATTTACAAAAAAAGAAACAAACAAACAAACCAACGAAAAGCTTAAAAGGTATGTGCTCTGCATGGAAGTGCTTGAATACTTACATTTGGTATTCATCTCATATCTTGAAGCAACTGAATCCCACCTTTAGCATTTACCTTGGCATTATACCCCTTTTAGCTCTTTCAGATAGGTCTTTTGTTGGAAGCCAGAATACATCTGCAGTTTTTGAATTGCAGGCTTTTGACTCCACAGACAACTGTTTCATCAAACCATGTTGTTATCTTTATACATGGTGGGAGATGAATTGTGCAGACTAAGTGGATGCCTGAGTACAACTCACTGAAATCTTCTCTGGCTGCAAAAGTGCACACAGCACTCAAATATCCCATATGCTGCTCTCTTTAGAAAGAATGAATCTTAAGTAATTAAAATGCACTCTTCTTTTGCCCTGTAGCAGCAACACTGTGTACTGCAATAGGATGATAATTTCATTCGATTTTTTTTTTACTTTCATAAATTATCTCAGTAAGAATTTTAGTTTTTTAATACTAGAGTCCATAGGCCCTACTGTTTAAATAACACCAAACACCACCATTCGTCATCAATATGCTAAAAAATTAGCTTCAGGAAATATTATTGGGCAGTTTCCTATTATAATTTAGCTTATTCATGGGTTTAATTTTTTTCTGAATTCAAAACGACTAATTTAAAACTGATAATATATCATAATTGACTTGAGATAACACAGTGTGAAGAAAAAAAGCATAACCACATTCTTCAGGAAAATAGCTAGATGGCTGATAATTGAATTTTTAATTTTATGATTGCTATTTTTTATTGAAAACCTTATATTTCCTCTGCCTTCAAGAGCTAATTTTTATATAGTTCAAGCATTCCAGCATACCAAGAAAGTATTTTGGATTTATATCCTCACCCAGTATGTTAAATCCTTAGAGTGATCATATCTGCATTCAGAAGATTAATTCAGTTTCAACAAAGAAGAAGTAATTTTAAAAAAGCAATGATTTATTTTAATTTAATTTACTTTAATCCACAATATTGATAATAGATAAATGTGTAAGGCACTGAGTTAAGTGCTTTGTAAATATAAATAATGCAAAAGGCATGAAGTAAAATAAGTTTATTATCTAAGAGAAAAATATACCCAAATAGTTGTTTCTCATCATTTATCTTGGACACCTTTAAGCTTTACAATATGGAAAATAATAGAATATAGTTCCTAATCACATGAGGAAAATTCTTTAGTGGCCACATTATCACAGAATCAGTCTTGAAGGCTGTAAAGAAAATTAGCATTTGTCTAGGCTAAGCAGTCCATATGATGCAAACAAACAGCCTTTTCTCTAAGGTACACATGCATTTTATGTGCAACCTAAAGAAGCTTAACTAATTTTTGAAAACTGTTTTGATGATCTTGTGATTACTAGTTTTTCAAAGCAAGGTTACTATGGCCATATGTGAAGTTTATACACTCATATAGAGAAGTAGTCTCTGGGTGTGGAGAGAAACAAACACCACCAATGGGATTTTCACTCTTAAGTCCTTTTAAGGTGATCACTCTCAGTGCCATGACAGGGAACTGCTCCACAGGAATTTGTGAATGAGGGAGCCAGGGAAGGCTATGTGTATATGTCCACCTTCACGTTCTCACTGTGTTCCGGGAGCTCCTTCGCCATCTGCCCATCTCCCACAGCCAGAGCAGTGCATCTAAGCTCTCGCCCTGATACCAGCCTATCTTACCCTTCCTGTCTTCATTCCCTCCCTTGTCCTTTTTTTTTTCTGACACCTTTCCTCAACACCAGAACATAATAGCCTAAGAGAAACAGCAAATGTGTGAGGGCTTAGATGACAAGACTCAGAAGAAAAAAAAAAATCTTCAGGGCTTCTTTTAACCCTTGCGCTTCAGTGTGAGGAATAGTGGCCTTGTTCTCGCCTTCCTTCATTTAGAGCTTGGTCTCGAGACAACTCTACAATAAAGCCAACCCCAGGAAGAAAGGAAGGGCTGCAATACAAGTGGCACAGAGAGCAGTTTATGCTGGGATCAGCATTGGTTTCTGCAGTATTGGAGATCATCAGTAATCCATTCGCCAGCACTTGTGTTCAGCATAATTATCGTGCTAAGTTAAGCACAGCAGAGGACTCCACTCCTGTAAGAAGATGAGATGCTCAGAGAAAGAGAGGACTGGAGATGTTTAAAGGAGATTTGTTTCTGACATGGCTTTAATTTGAAATCCTTTCATTCTGAAGAGGTCTGGAGATTGAGATAGAGCAAATGAAAGCAGTATCCTGTTACGGATTCAGCCGTGCATCTCACTTATTTGAAAGGTTCAGTCAGCGCACTCAGGAACAAAATGGGAGACATCTTGAGGCACTGCTTACTTGTCAGCTACAAGATCAATAAAATGCAGATGCCATTCTTTGCCACACGCCAGAGGATGAGTTTGCAGAGTTTGAAGCTTTTTTATTCACAAGGATTTGGCAAAAGTGGGGAAGAGCTCTGCAGTGGGCAAGTGAGGCTTGGCCCCAGTTTGCCTAGCTACTCACCTTACTCAACCTGCCAGGTGACATCACACACTTGCTCAGTCTGTCTGAATGGCAGAACAGCGGGGCCTTGGGTCGGAAAGTATTTCCAGGCCACACAGATGACTCAGGCAATGCAGTTATTTTAACTGGTTATATAAATGATGCCTTAAAAACCTCTGATAATCAATGTTGATTGGAATTCTTAAGTTAGGATTATTGTCAGATCTGACAGAAGCAAGCATAATACCAAAGATGCGCAAACACAGATCTAATGTTCAGAAATGTTGACTTCTGTACCCTCCTGCCATATTTGGTGCTGATCAGATTGCCACTGGGCCCACACTGGGGATAACAGTAGACTATTTCAGAAATGCCTGTTGGCTGAGTGGCAGCTATTTGAAAGAAGTAACCCACTCGACTGTCAGTTTGTTTGTTTTTCATTACTAAAGAGATCTCTTTCCTCTTCACTCAGCATATGGACGATTTGTAAAGACATCTATATTGTTTACTCTTGAGAAAGTAAGTGAAATGATATTTTTAATTTAGAAAATGAACTAGAGGCTTGGTGCACTAAATTTATGCACTGGGGGGTGGCTCCCTCAGCCCAGCCCATGCCCTCTCGAAGTCTAGGAGCCCTCAGGGGATGGCTGACCAATAGCTTAGACCCACTCCTATCGTGGAGGCAGGAGAGGCTTCAGGTGGAAGAGGCTTCTGCCACTATTGCTGCTCTCGCCAGCCATGAGCCCAGGTTCTGGCTGAGTTGCACTACTCCCCCTGTGGGAGCACACTGACCACCAGGGAGCAGCTCCTGCACTGAGTGTCTGCCCCCTGGTGGTCAGTGCATGTTATAGCAACCAGTTCCACCATTTGGTCCATTAGCCTTTTATTACATAAGACTTGAGGCCTGGTGCATGGAATTTGTGCATGGGGGGCGGGGGGTGTCCCTCAGCCCATTACATACCCTCTCCAATCTGGGATCCCTTGAGAGCAGTTGGACATCCCTCTCACAAGCCAGGACTGCTGGATCCCAACTGCTCTCCTGCCTGCCTTCCTGATTGCCCCTAACCGCTTCTGCCTGCCAGCCTGATAACCCCCTAACTACTCTCCTGCTAGCCTGATTGATGCCTAAGTGCTTTCTTGCCAGCCTGTTTGCACCTAACTGCTTTCCCCTACAGGTCTGGGTCCCCCCCCAACTTCCCTTCCCTGCAGGTCCAGTCACCCTCTTCTGCCAGCCTGGTCATCCCTAACTGTCCTCCCCTGCAGGCTTTATTGACCCCAACTGTCCTCCCTTGCAGACCTGGTCCTTCCTAACTGCCCTCCCCTGCTGGACTGATCACCCAAAACTGCACTCCCTTGCAGGCTATCTTGTGGTGGCCATATTGTGTCCACATGGAGGCAGGATTTTTGACCACATGGGGGCAGCCATCTTGTGGAATGATGGTCAATCTGCATATTACTCTTTTATTAGATAGGCTAGAGGACTGATGCATGTGTGGGGGCCAGCTGGTTTGCCCTAAAAAGTGTCCCAGATCAGGGTAGGGCTTCCCTTGGGGCATAGGGGCAGCCTGGGTGAGGGGCCTGTGATGGTTTGCAGGCTGGCCATGCCCCTCAGTGACCCAAGTGGAGGCCCTGGTATCTGGGATTTATTTATCTTCTACAATTAAAACTTTGTAGCCTGGAGCAGAGCCAAGCCTTGTGCTCACTCTGTGGCTGCAGCCATTTCTGTTGGGATTTATTTAACTTATATAATTGAAACTTTGTAGCCTTAAGCAAGAGGCCAAGGCAGACCAGGGCTGCCGAAAGCTTGGCTTTCTCTATCACCGGGGGCAACCTTAGCCTCCTGCTCTCTGCCACCATTTTTTTGGGAATTTATTTATCTTCTATAAATGAAACTTTGTAGCCTTGAGTGGAGGCCTAGATCAGCCAGGGTGTGTGGAAAGCTTGGCTTCCTCCATCTCCAAAGAAACTCAAGCCTTCCTCCTGCTCGCTCCTTGGCCACAGCCATCTTGGTTGGGGCTAATTTGCATACTTGCTCCTGGTTGGCTGATGGGGGTGGCTGGTGACCATAGCTTGTGGGTGTAGCAGAGTGATGGTCAATTTGTGTATTACTCTTTTATTAGATAAGATTACAAAAATAGAGTATTATAATCTTAGCTGAAACTTTTACTGTTTGATTGCCTTTCATATTTATTTCATAATTTATTTTTTCTATAAGTATTTATTAGGTGTCTGCTATGATCAAGGCTTGCTACTAGGTACTCCAAGGGATGTAATTCCTTACTATTAAGGGGCTCCCCATTTTATGGGGCAACATATGGACACACGTGATACATAGGGATGAGCTATGGGGCAAGGAAGTTCTGGGTATGGTTTGAGCAAAGAAGCAGGTTTTCACTTTTAAGTTCTGTCCCTGCAGCCTGGTTGATGTGATTGTAGCCCACCAGGTTCATCATGGCAATGGCAGGTGGGACAAAAACAGGTCATTCCAGAATCAGCTTGTGAAGAACTACTGAACTCTTTGCATTATCAATTGATATTATTTTCTGTTTATGAAGCAGAGCATTTTGGTTTAAATTCCATACTCACCTTTTATGATTTTAACTTCCCTCCTCACAAGTTTCCTCATTTATTATATAGTCATAATAACTTTTTCTTTAAAATATTATTTTGATATGTGAGGAATTAAATATGCATACTCTTTTGAAACTTCAGAATGCTCATGTAATATTAAGTTTCCCATTATTTCATACCCTTCCCTCCTTTATTTGATAGTGGTAGCAATCTACAGCTTCATATTATCTTTCTTTTAACCATCTTATTGTTCTCAGCTTAAGTCACTTAATTTTAAGTGTATGATCATTTGCATTCTGAATTGCAACTCCTTCATTAGTTTTCATAACTGTTGAATTTAATAGGACATTGGGGAGGTGGATAGCACAGGCAAAAGGAAATTGGATTTTGAACCTTTTATTATGATGCCATCCATCTGATGTGGTCCAAATGATTAGTGAAGAAAAGCTTGCTGTCCTGATAACTTTCCAGTGTGAAGTAATGAGACTTGGATTTGCTTATTAGTTTACTGTTTAGAAAAAGAAAAGGCCCCAGTTCTGATATTCAGCCCATGTTTATTGAGCTCTTCCTGTCTAAAAGACATTGTGAGCATTTAAGGAAGTAGCAGTGTAAACAGCCAGTGCCTCCTCCATTGGAGCTAATGGCCAGAGTCTCCTCAGTGCTAAAAAGAAACTTGCATGAGACTTTACAGACCCAAGCTCATTATTTTTTAACAGTGTATAGTTATCTAGGCAAAACACTTTTTTTTTCATTTTATTTCCTCACAACTGGTGAATTAGGTGTTACCACAACCTCAGTTTTTAAAATGAGGAAAATTGAGGAGCACTAACTAGTAAGGAAATAAGCTGATGCCCCACGGACCCATGTCTCATTCAAGACCCCCAACTCCTCCACCCCCACCCCGCCTGCCATAGTCTGGTTTCTTCTTTTGGATTTTGCTGATTGGCAACATACAGGATATAAATGAATGTTGTAAATACTTATTTTTTTTAAATGATGTGGAATTGAGTAAAGAAATATTTGTAAATTTGACATAACAACAAGACAGCTTATGTGAAACACTTTGTAAACTGTGAGGCCATATATATTTGTTTTGGGTTTTTTTTTAATGAAACACTAGTGGGGACACAGCACAGATTTTGGTTCTCACCAAAACTAGTTTGGCTCATGGATAGAGCATCGGCCTGAGGACTAAAGGGCTCTGGGTTCCATTCCGGTCAAGTGCATGTACCTTGGTTACAGACACATCCCCGGTGAAGGGGCATGTAGGAGGCAGCTGATCGATGTTTTTCTCTCATCGATGTTACCAACTCTCTATCCCTCTCCCTTCCTCTCTGTAAAAAATTAATAAGATATATTAAAGAAAAATATTTGGAGTCTTATGGCTTTTGGCTTATATGATAATGCAACAGTTCACAGCCAATAAAGGGCGGTTGGTTGGTCAAGAGTACTGATAAAGTAGGCATTAAATAGTGTGGTTTGAGGACTATTCACTTTTTAAATGGTTACAAATTCCGTGAAGGTGTCCAATTCACCGTAGGGTGTTTAGAAGTACACGACTAAACAGTACAGAGTTCTTTCTAAGGCTGTCATGCAGTCTAATTAATCAAAGTTGGTTCCCTAGGTCAGCCATTTTACTGACTGGCCTGCAATAAATGGCCTTCCTCTCTGCCACATTTTCCACACAAACGCTGCACAAATCAAGGACAGGGATACTTGAAATGCCTTTCATGGCAATATTCCTAAAAAGTCAGATTTCTGAAGTTGTTTTTTTTTTAATCAAAGTGTCGTCATGAACATCTCAGTACCTCCATGCAGTCTGTAAAAATCTTACAACATGGAAACTAAAGCAAGAAATTAAAGGCATTTGAGTTTTCTACATTAATTATTTTGGAAAGTGAAAATCAGATAATCTGTAACTCCTAATGCTGCAATTCTGAAAATGAATGGCTTCTTGATTTAATGACTTCAAAATGATATAATATACCTTCATGAAGTGCTAAACAGCTCTAATTACATGTTTTATAAAAGATCTTAGTACCTAAATTTAACTTATCGAGTGAATGATTTATTAATCATTAGTCACTGAGTCAATTTTGGTATATTAATGTCATTTTACAAATAAAATCTGATTAAGATAGTTACTTATCCACATACTTTTGTCCTTTTTATAAACAGTGTTTAAAGGTTTTAAAGCAATGGGATAAATGTTAGTGATGTGCTTAGAGCTACTTATTCTCTGCTCATGAGATAGAATAAAGAGATGTTTATGCTTAATGAAAAATAGTTACCAGTGGAAAACATCTTTGTAAATTTTAAAAATATAATAATCCAGCTGAGGATATTTTTCATATTTTTAACCTAAAACTGATGTATACATTTAATAACAGACAAATGCTGGACTTTAATAGTAAAATATATATATATAAAATATGCTTGATGACCATCACTGACCAAGTTGGCTTCTATACAGTGGCACTTAATAATGGCAGTGTGGTCCTTTATTATTTTCAGAAATTCTGAAAAATTTTTGTATACTTTATAATAAGGTTATTATATTTATTACACAAATCTAATTTGGCAAAAATTGAGTATATTATATAAAATGTTAATGAAATTAAGAAAACCAGATGTTACCATTTATTATTTACTAGAGGCACAATGCACGGAAATTCATGCAAGAATAGGCTTTTGTTTCCCCTGTTGCTGGCACCAGCTTCCCTCTGGCACCCGGGACCCAGGCTGCTTCCCTTCTCTGGCTGCCCGCAGGCACCCGGGACCTGGGCTGGCTTCCCTCCAGCCCCAGCTACATCAGGAAGGATGTCCAGAGATGTCCAATCTAATTAGCATATTACCCTTTTATTATTATAGATAATATTACTTAATGAATTTCCAAAACTGAATTTAAAATAAATGTATATTCTGATGAAATATTATAAAAGTCAAATATATGTAATATAAATATATATATAAGTTTTAGATGGATTTAGCTCTAGTTTTGTTTTTAAAATTTAAACAAATTTGTTATATGAGATCATACATATGAGGATTTTATACTTTAATCTTAGTATCTTAAATTTTTATTAGGAAATTCTCCTAAATTTAAAGAAAAATAAGAGATGAGAGTTAAAATATAAGTGCAGAATCCCAATATGTAGTTGTGAATTTAGATATAAAAAATTAGAAATATAAGTATTTTAAAATTTGTGTTTACTGAGTCGTATACATATGGCTGTGTATAATGTCAGAGAGTTTACCTGTTTACTTTATAAAAACAATGTGTCAACGTGCTTTCTGTTATTAATAACATAGAACAAGATATTATTGTAATGTTTTTAAATGTTGACAGATTTACATATTACTTATTTTTTTGTGAAATCATAACATACTAGTTATAAAAATGTAAATTAAAACATTTATAGTAGTGCAAAATGCTAAGTCAGTTTTGAAATGATTCTGATACAAACTTAGAGGAAGGCTAGGAAAAAAAACACAATAGATCAACAGATATTTATTGAGAACGTATGATTTATGAGGCATGCCATTCCCTAGGAGTATGAAATATGAGATAGACCTTTTAAGGGCATTATTCTGTTATTGACATGATCACCAGCCAAAAGGTAATTGTATATAATACAGTCATAACGCAGAAGGGAAATGTCCATTCAGTTGCCATACTCAAAAAAAGGAAGAAGAGAGTGTCCTGAGGAAGAAGAGATATTTCTTTCGTGCAAAGATTTGTAACATCTGTAAAGTGTGTGTGTCCTAAGTGGAGCCATGGTACAATTCAAAATCATTTTTAAAATATATCTTATCAAATCTAACCGCCGCATTTCAAATGTGGGTTATTTCTAATAACATTTGCCTTTCTTTCTGATTTGTTTCCAGAATGCTCGGGCCCATTGGGAATTGAAGGTGGAATCATATCAAATCAGCAAATCACAGCTTCATCGACCCACCGAGCTCTTTTTGGACTCCAGAAGTGGTACCCCTACTATGCTCGCCTTAATAAGAAGGGGCTTATAAATGCGTGGACAGCAGCAGAAAATGACAGATGGTCATGGATTCAGGTAACTGATGGGATGGGATGCTGTTGCTGCTAAAGAATGATCAGAGTCACTTCAGAGAGAATACCATGAGAGCCCACAGTAGCTTTTCTTCCTGGTCACAGAGGAAAAGACAACTTAGTTAAGGGTCCAAATTGGCTATCAACTTTGAAACTGAAAAACATACATTCCACTGATAAGAGGGTTAAAAATTTCAAATTTGTGGGTTGTGAATTTCACTATTTAAGGTACATATAAAAGAAAGGTTTTGTTTTGTTTTTTTTACAATAACTGAAGGTGTTTTAATATATACTTTCCTTTATTATCATCAACCAGCTATTTTTCAAAGCAGGAGAACAGAAATGATCGGCTAAGGTAGTAAGTGATTTTCCGAAGATGGAATAGGTGGTAGCAATTCCATTCCTTATATTAAATTCAGTTACATGCTTTTTGGCCACTTAGCTGAAGTGAGACAGTAAATTAAATATTAGGAGGACACAAAAGGTGCTCAAACCTGTTTTCTGTGAAAAGATTATTGCTCTCTTGGAGAGAGGATGAGCACATTAATAATATCTAGCAAGTCATTGATGAGTGCTAAATAGAAGGAAAATCCAGCACACAATGGAGTCAGAGAAAGAAGTAATTAATTATAATGAAAACCTTCTTGGGAAAGATAGATCTTGAGGTAGGTCTTAGGAAAATGTCTTTCAATAGAGACTAGAAGCCAAAAGGATAGCATGATCAGAGAGGTCAGGTGATAATCTAGGGAACATCACAAAGAAAATCATGATTTGTGTATAGGCTGCTGGAGGAATGTGTTTACCTTTAGTGTGTGAGTTTAGTGTGCCTTAGGTTTTTTACATACTAAAAGGTTTGGCCTTATTTCTTGGGAATAGGAAGCTATTACAGAATTATGATTTGTTTAAGTAGCTGATGTGTTTTATCTATTTACTACATATTTCATGCCAAGGTAATTTTTAACATTGGACTCTTCAATGTGACATTATTAGGTGCAATGTATTGGGGCTGCTTTACATGCAGTTTATAGGAAGGAAAACTGATTTATGGCCAAATAGCTTATTTTAGGAATAGGGCCATAACCTCCTTCAGATGATTTATTTACTCAGGTTTCTTGTGAATTTTTACATATCCTGTATATGTTTATTTCATCCATATGACTATGTGGTTACCTGATATTTTCTTTTGTTTTATGAATTTATATTTGCATGCATTTGCAGAAATTGCTTCTTTAAAAAAAAAATATATATATATATATATATATATATATATTATTGATTTTCTACAAAGAGGAAGGAAAAGGGGGAAAGGGTTAGTTAGAAACATTGATGAGAGAGAAACATCGATGAGTTGCCTCCTGCACACCCCCTACTGGGGATGTGCCTACAACCAAGGTACATGCCCTTGACTAGAATCAAACCTGGCACCCTTCAATCTGCAGATTCAAACCGGTCAGGGCCAGAAATTGCTTCTTAAATCACACATTATTTTTCTAATCTATAGCCATATGTGCAATGATAATTTCAGATAAAGGAAATGGCACATCCATTTTAGTTTATCTCAGTTTGTTGCTTACTTAACACTAATGCATCATTATGCCCTTCAAAGTATAAATGAACATTTTTTAAGCCCATGATAATAGGTAGATAAATACAATTTGGTCAACTTATATAGAATATTTAAATATTTCTTTTACTTATAAGGGCAATTTATTATTATTATTATTATTATTATTATTATTATTATTTTGCTATTAGTGTGCAGATGATAATAAGGTCTTAGAGAATAATAGTAAAAATAAATATAAAGGAAGATACAATGCAGATAATGTGAGGAAAATTGAAAGCTCACTATTGTTATTCATTAACTAGAGGCCCAGTGCATGAATTAATGCATGGGTGGGGTCCCTCTGCCTGGCTGGGGATCAGAGCCAATCAGGACTGGCCAGCTGTGGGGAGGACCTCAGGAAGTTGGCTGTGGGAGCTCACTGACCATCAGGGGGCAGCTCCCTCATTAAGCAGATGCCCTTTGATGGTCATTAGAGTAGAACACTGCCCTTTGGTGCATATCATAGCTACCTGCTGGTCATCCAATCATCCGATCATAACAGTTGCATAGACTTTTGTATACATAGATATTTGTGATTGTGTTCAGAGTATATATTATGTATTGTATTATTTAATAACTTACTTTCTAAGTTATTTTTTGAAAATATAGAAGGTTATCCCTTAAAAATAATCATATTTAAGGGGTTCTGGGAAGACAGATCATGTACCAAATTTTCTGTGTTGAACATTAATAATTTTCTTGTCATTTAATTTTTAATCAGTCCTTCAAATGAAACATTTAAGGACTTTGCTTAAACTCACTTAAAAAAAGCATAGTACTCCCTTAGTTTTTCAGGTGAATGATTCTCATGCACTAATTAATATTCAATTTTTTTTTTATTCCTTGTCTTGATGAATAAAATTAAAATTACCATTTTAATTTTAACACATTCAAAAAGCAATCATTGATGGCGCCATGATGTTCATAGTTGGTTCTGAATGTAAAGGATTGGTCTAGTGAATAAAGTTAAACAGAAATATGTTATTATTTTCAAGTTTTTCTAATCTTTATTTCCCTAAAGATTTTTTTTCAACTAATAAATTGCCACCTTAAACACTAACTGGTTCATTAGAATATAAAGTTTTCTTCCTGACTGACATGTTAGAAATAGCAAATTTGCACAATTATGCAAATACTAGAGGCCTGGTGCACAAAACTTGTGCACTTGAAGGGGAGGAATCCCTCAGCCTGGATTGCCAGAGGGTACATGCCAGGCTGAAGGTCCCCACCCGTGTATGATTAGGGCCGGGGAGAGATGAGGGAGGCTGGCCAGCCAGGGAGGGACCACAGGAGGGCTCCAAGGCATGTCCAGCCTATCTCGCTCAGTCCTAATTGGTCAGACCTCAGCAGTAAGCTACTAGTTGGAGTATCTACACCCTGGTGGTCAGTGCACGTCATAGTGAGCAGTTGACTGGCTTTAGCATATCATTAGCATATTATTCTTTGATTGGTTTAATGGTCGACCAGATACTTATCATATTAGGCTTTTATTATATAGGATGTCTTGGGTTAGCTCATATAAAAATGCAAAAGCTTATTTAAACCTTCTGTTACTTGGCTACCTGACTTAGGTGAGTCAGGATGACTATTTGTTTATTTTGAAAGATAATTATTTTCTGTTATTTTTCTTTTTTATAGCTACATGTATTAAAATACTACATGTTTAAAATTTTCTGAGGTAATTGTGTTTTAATGTATTTCCAGTTTTATTTTCCATTAGTTCAACAAACATGTTCTGAACAAATATCTCCACTGTGTTCTATTAGGCACTAGAGAAAATATAGCACTTGCCTTCAAAATGCTCTCAATAAAATATATAGAAAAGCAGTCCTGGCTGGTGTGCTCTGATGGTTAGGTGTCATCTGTGCACAGAAAGGTTGCCAGTTTGACTCCAAGTCAGGGCACATATTGAGTTGCAGGCTTGATCCTTAGTGGGTGCGTGTGTGTGTGTAGGGGGTGGGGTAGGGGGTTATGCAGGAAGCATTGGTTAGATGGGTCCCTCTCACATAGATGTTTCTCTCTCTCCCTCTCCTTCTTCTCTCTGGAAAATCAATAAAAATGCATTTTTTAAAAAAGATATAGAAAACCAAACGGGGTAAATATAACCACAAACTTCTGTGACCTGATCTTACATCATCTGCTAACCATTTTGTTTGCACAATTAGCCTATTTTTAATAGAACTTTTGTCAAACTAAAAACTAGTTGAACATAATATTTAGGATATGAAAGGAGAGAAATCCCCATTACATTATGTATTACACAGCTATATTTTTACCTGCAAATCAATTTGATGTGTGTACCTAGGCAAAGCCACAATTTTCTTTAGAAATTTAATTAACCATTAGTTTCAGTACTAGTATTTTATCACTGAGAAAAATTGGTTTTGATCTTTCTCCTTTAATGATTTATTACCTTTTTGAGAAAATGTGAGTATGATCTTAATATGTTCCTTGTCCATGTGCCACAGAGTCTGTGGGGAAGAGAAGATACTAGTTTCTCTATCTTGGGTGTGCGCAGGAGTCACAGGGCTCCCCGGGTGAAAATAGAAACACGTTCATTGCCCTACAGATCTCCTGCAGGCCATCCGTAGCCTGCATTGTAAGAACGGGTTTCATCAGCACATAAAGCCTGGACTTGCACTGCTCCAGTTACATTAAAACATCAACAAATGAAATTTGAAAACACGTTTGTTAGATGATGTGGCACTTTGTGTTTGGAATTGCAGGTAGGGATAACCTCATAGGTGGCAGGAAAGGAAAAAAAAAAACAGTGAAGAAAAATGAGGAAGGATAGTGGAAATGTGTTACCCAGAAAATCTCTAACCCGTATGGAGGCAGAACCATGTTCTATAGTCTGGTCAGAAGTGCATCTGCTTCTAATAGCAAATCATAAGTTAGCAGTATATTGTACAATTTACAAGTATTTTCAACTGTTAATGTTCCCAAATGGTTATTTGATTCTTCATTGTTAGAAAATTTAAAATATCTCAAAGCAAGACCATCTGACTTTTGCATTTTTAAACAAAATAATAGTGTAGAAAACATGGGCCCAGAAAAGAATTATGCAAATGCAAATTATGTTACAAATTTACATCCTGGAGTACAAATTCCATAAATAGTGGGCTTTTTCCCCCTAAAACTTTGTGAACAGTAGAATTCAAAATGATGCAAAAAGTAAAGTAACATTTATTTCACTGAAAAGCCTGTATATAATATCTGTGAAAAGTTCTTTGGTTCTTATAGACACCTGGAGTTCCTGGAAACACAGAAACAATTTTTAAAAACACCAAACTTACGAAATAGATTTTATTTTTTAGGTTGTTTCTCTTTATAGAGCCCAAATTACATATGTATATGTATTGCATATGCATACCTGTATATATAGATTCTGATCCATCTTTACTGCTTCTTCATTCAAGCAGAAAATATTTTAGCCTGTTTTTTTTTCCTGAAAAATAAAAGCTACATTTCCCTTTAAACTCCCATCCTTTTGAAACATCTCTTAAGCTAATTACATCAGGACATTAATATATTGCTTTTCTAATTGTATCTTTAAAAAAAACAATAATCCTGGAAGGATAACTACTGTTTTAAATTGTTTTTTGGAAATAAGCTTTCATACATAGGCATGTGTGCTTAAAAAATGTGTTACTTTTTTTGTTTTAAAAACAAGTCCACTTAACATTAAGTAAAGATGACTTCTTGCCTCTGTACTAAAATAATATATTTAGTCTCTAATTAGTTGGTCATTTACCACATTCATACTAACATAGCAGCTTTAAACGATGTGTTTGTGAGATTAACTTGAAATTCTGTGAGCTATGGAATATATGATTAAGCATATAATGATTATTCTCTACTTTAAAATTAGCTGTGCAGGGAATCTCTTTTCTTTCCTTTAAGCTGCTTCCTCTCTGACTTCCAGCACCTAAGGCCTCATTGACCTGAATTTCTTGCTGTTCCTTAAATTCATCTGGCTGTTTTCTGCTCCTGTGCTTTAGGCATATATTAGTACACTTTAAGGATCATCTGTGGGGACCATCTACCAGCCTTCTTTAAATTCTGCTCCTTTATCCACTTCTCTATAACATGATTCCTGGAATTCCTGCTTTTTATCTCCAAAGCTAGAAGTGCTACAGTGTCCTTTTTCTCCATTCTGCCAGCTATTTATTTTAATCATAGTAACTAACATATTTTTGTAGTTACAACTTACCTTTCTCTTATTTGTTCTTTACCCACTTGAGCATAGGAATAACATCTGATTTAAATGGATTTCCATAGTACCTTGAATTTAAAAAATCCAAAGGTGCAGATTATTGAATAATAGAGGAAGAGAGAATATTGAACAAAACAGGTGAAGTAGAGGTAATGTTTATTTTCACATAGTCTGCATACTGCACTGAGTGGTTCTGAAAATGTCCAAACAATTCAATTCACTGTGTTCAGCTATTATATAGTGACTAGTGGCCCTGTGCATGAAATTCATGCACATTAAAAGGGAATTAATTAGAGGACATATTTTAATGTTGCTATCTTCCCTTTACAATAGAAGTGTCAGAAATAAATGAAAATTAGTAAAATGTATATGAAAATCTTCCTCCCGTCAGAATCTAGTGCACACCGCAGGACCTAGAGTCAAGTCCCTGCCCACCACCCACACATGCTTCAAAAACACAAGAGACCCAGACCTGGCTGGCCCCACCCCTTTCAAGTCCCCCATCAAGCCCCACGAGGCAGGAGGTGCATCCTCAGGTCCCCCGGCCCTAGCACTGGGGTGGGGAGTGTGGCCTGAGATCCCCAGTCAAGCCCCACAGGGCGGGGGTTGCAGCTGAGGTCCCTTGCCCTGGCCAGGTGCCATGCAGGCTCAGGTTCCTGCTGTTTGGTTGTAATGTTACAGTGTCCCAGCTAATTTGCATATTCCTTTATTATATAGATATTCGGGTTATGTCATCTAAGCAACATACCATTGCTGTCATATGTGGTATATCTCCCATACAGAGAATGCCTTATCCATCTGGGCAGCAGGAGAGACACACTTTCTGCAAACCTGAACAGTCCATCCTTTCCTCTGTAATCAGTACAAACCACTTAATAAGCAACATTATTTTGGCATGGGTGACATTTGCAAGGTGATCACCCAGAGGTCTGCTAACAAAGCCCAGAGTACCAAACACCAAAATATTCATCTTCTTCAGGTGTACTGTGTTCCTGAAATGTTAAAAATGTGTTCCTGCATATTTTTATGAATTTGTTATCATAATTACACTATCATTGTTTGAAATGTTTGTTATAATTATTGATAAAGTATAAAATATAAAAAATAAAGAGTTACAAGGAATAACTTTAACACAATTTTTTACTGAGTATTAAACTCTTAGAAGATAACTCAGTAAAACACCCTATGTGAAAGACGTTTTTTTATCATATTTGCTATGTATTTTGACCATGAGAAAAACATTTTTAATTTAACTCTTGTATTTACAAACATTGAGACCTTAAATGCCTTGTGCTTTATTTTCATGAATTACCTGGGTTATCTCTTAGCTTACAATACTGGTGGAGTGAAGTGACGATAATCTGAATTGATTGAAAGTAACAAGTCACCATTGTCATGGAAAAACATTAAATATTCAGAGTTCAGAATCTCTACTTTCATAATCTACTTTGATCAAATTCATAGTTCCCTCTTCAAATCTCTTCACATGACTATCCAAACAGCCTCTGGGCTATACTATGTTCCAATATCTGGCACTTAGAACTCAAGGAGATAGTACTCTGATTTCCTATCATTTTTCAGAGTTTCTTATAGTAACTTTTTTTCTATATTGTTAAATGCACTCCTCTGTATTCCTGTGACTGGGAATTAAGCTTCAACCAAAGATACTAAACCGGCTTATGAGACCAGTCCTATAAAGAAATGCTGTTTATGAATTAGTCTGCCAGCTACTGTCCCAATGCAACAAACCATCCTAATATGACTGCAGGGGTATCTCCTGCATGGCAGAGTGTCCACTGACCACATGTCCTGAGTCCCTAGGGGTAAGAAATGCAGGGAAGCAGTGGGTAAAGTGAATCTGAACTAAAGGTTTGATTGTATCTTCGTGTTGATCTTCTGGGAAATAGTTGGGTTACTATTTGGATTGGGCTGAAGGAATCTCTTATTTCCACTGGAGACACTGGGTGAACTTGTTCTGCTTAAATACATTAGTGAAAAACTCCTTGTGTTGAAAATGTGACCAAGTACCAACCCACCTGGCCTGATTCTGAAAGTTTTATTTTCTTGAGACAGTAATTAATTTGAAACCCTTTCCATTTGAGAGCATTTGTTATTGTTGTTTAAAATTAACTGACAAGTAAAAGTTACCTTAGTTAGTAAAAGTTACTATATTCCTGTAAAAGTTACTATATTCCTGTATACGTATTTTACAAGTGAACCTCATTCTCCTAGTATTATATATTAGTGTTAAGATACTCTTAACAGCTATAACCATGTACTATTTCAAGGTTTACATGTATTAATTCCATAATTTCATGTAATTGGTATTGTTATAACTCTAATCATTTAGATGGGGAAATCTGGGCATAGAAAGATGTCCAAATGAAGTAAACTAGTAATTTACACAGTTGAGATTCAAATGCAGGCAACTTGTGTGAGAGTCCAGCTCTAAACCATTGTTAGCCTGTATACTGTTTATTGTTGAAAGTATTACATATGCCTCCTTTTCCCCATTGACCTCTTCGCAGCCGCTCCCACCTCTCGGCATATTCCCTCATCCACCTAGTGACTGTGTCCATGGTTATGCTTACATGCATGCATGCAAGTCCTTTAGTTGATCTCTTCCCCACCCTCCCCCACCTTTCTTCTGAGGTTTGACACTCTGATCAATGCTTCTCTGTCTCTGGATCTATGTTATTCATTATATTCCACAAATGAGTGATATCATGTAATATTCATCTTGTATGGCTGGCTTATTTCACTTAGAATAATGCGCTCCAGGTTCATCCATGCTGTTGCAAAAGGAGTTTCTTCTTTTCTATGGCAGTGTAGTATTCCATTGTGTAGATGTACCACAGTTATTTTTAATTTACTCTTCTGATGATGCCCTCTCTTTGAAAGCTCTTGGAAGTTCTCTTATAAATTTGGGGGTGGTAGTTGGTATGGTGAAGTCTTTGATTTTCATAAGGCTTTTAAGGTGCGTACCCTATCTCATAAAATGTATGTTTGCTTATAAGCATGCAGTTCACCTCTAACCTGTGATAGTGGTTCTCAAACTCAACTACATAAAAATTACCTGGAGATCTTTTTAAATGTGGTCCCCATCCTTAGTTTCTGAATTAGTAGGTCAGATTTGGGACCCAGGTGACTACGGATTGAGCGGTCACCCCAGGTGGATTTCATTATTGGTGGTGCTGAGATCCCAGTTTTTTTGAGAGAGATGTGCTTAATCGTACCTGAGCCCTTCTCATTATCAGAAGCAACTTAAATAAATTAAGATGTTGCAGAAGTGTATTTCACTCTTCAGAATGAGACGTTAGTGTGAAACATTTCAAACCAATGGAAGGCATCAAGTATTTACAAACCCAAGACCTAACTCCTTCAGCTGCTTTGGTGACATTTTATTATTAACCTGCCTGTATGGGCATCTGCCTTATGTGGGATCTCTCTTCCCCCACGAACTAGATAAAGTAATGCTTAATTGTTACCAAAGGATTTTTGTCTATAACATGAGGCTCTCAATAATTCTCTTAATTAAATAGTAAAAGGATTGTAAAAATATCCACCTCCTTATGAGACCAGGCTTTAAATATGGTTTATTGTTAAATCCTCAGCCAGGTCTTAGAAATATTTAAGGGATAAATACTTATTTTCTATTCAATTTTAACATAAAAAAGCCATTTACCTCACCCCAGCTGTTCCCAGCTCTCAGCACATGCTCTCATCCCCCTAGTGTTTTTTTACATTTTTTATTACATTTACATTTTAATTATTAAAGGTGAATTTAGCATATTCACCATTTTTGAGGATGTCATTGAGGAAGTTTTTCCTGACAAAGGAACTAAAAAAAAGAAAGTCACAAGGAAATAGAGGGAACTCTAGAATATATCAGGGACTGGTCTTTACTGAAAAGTTGGGTATATGTAACAGGAATAGGAGGGTAAAAGTCTATGAATATAAGGAGATACTAGAATATTGAATATATCAATGCTAGACAAAGGTGGCCCTTCATGGTTATTGAAGGGTTTTCAGCAGGTATGGACACTGTCAGAACTAGAATTTAAGAAGATGACATGTCAGTGGTATGTATTGTGACTAGCCAACAGATCACCCAGTGCTTACAAGGCATTTAGTAAAATGTTATTGGATGAGTACTGAGCTGAGTGCAGAAGTGAGTCAAGGAGCAGGCACACCAGTTAGGAGGCGTTTATTACTAACTGCCTGGAGGAGGACCCGAAATAGAAAGGCAGCTGTTGAAATCAAAATAGAAAATAACATTGCAAGAGTGCTTGAGGGTGAAGCATTGACAACTGATTGAATTGTGTGTGAGCAGAGGGGAGGAAGGCAAAGAAAAATTAAATTTCAGGATTTTGAGCTTGAGCATGGTTTTGGTACCAGTAATAGAAATATATAAACCAGGGAAAGGAGTTGCCTGAAAAATGATGAATTTATTTTGGGTTTTAATGTTTTATTTCCTTGGAGGAAATCCTAATAACAGTGTCCAGCAGAAAATTGGAAGAGAGGATTTGCTTTTCTGCATAGAGAGTGGAAGTGGATTAGGTAGATACTACCACCATGTAACACTTATATGCACGTCATTGGCCATTTGTGAGTCACATGGCCACAGTGAGTGGAATGGAAGGTTAAATGGTGTCGACTTCAAGTTGAAATAGATATTTAGGGGACATATGGGAACTGCTAAAGAGAGTATCTTCTTATAGTGGTAAACATTTCTTTTTAAAAAAATATTTTTTTATTGATTTCAGAGAAGAAGGGAGAGGGAGAGAGAGATAGAAATATCAATGATGAGAAAGAATCATTGATTGGCTACTTCCTGAATGTCCCCCACTGGGGATCGAGCCCACAACTTGGGCATGTGCCCTGACCAGGAATCGAACTGTGACCTCTTGGTTCATAGGTAGATGCTCAACCATTGAGCCACACAGGCCAGACTGGGCATTTCTTTTATTTCCATTTCCATTCCCATCAAAATAATTTTTTAGGCCATAGATTACCTAGAAACACCATTGAGTTTCTTCCTAAGACCTTTAGGAAGAAAAGAATTGAACTTCTGAACAAGTCCTCTCTACATTAACACCTTTATCAGGACAATTTATTTTTGGAGCATACATTGGTTACATTTTCTCCACCTATTGTTTTGTTGTTTTATTGCAGAGAAAGAGGAAGTGAGGAAGGGATGAGAGGGAGGGAGAGAGAGAAGAAGGAAGGGAGAGAAGGGGATCTTTTTGTAGTTCCAAATGATTTATGCATTCATTGGTTGATTCTCTTATGTGCCCTAACCAGGGATCAAACCCACAACCTTGGCATATCAGAATGACACTCTGAGCTACTGAGCTACCCAATAAGGGCTCCACATATTTGTTTTTAATGCTGTTATTGCTGCAACCACTGCTATTTTCTCCAGAATATATATATTAATTAAAATAGTAGCTGTTTCAGCTAAGCTTGGTATACTTAGTATAGATTGGTTTATTTTGTTCTGATTTTGGTTCTTGAAAAAAAATGATAAAGGTTTCCTTCCTCTCCATCACAAATGGGCTCTCACATTTTGTCTTCTATTATATATTTAAAACTGCAATAGCTTTGAAGTATTTCTTCTCTGAGTTCATGATACATAGGCTATAGTTTTATTTTTCAGATTTAAAACTATTATCTTAAACTGATGTCTCCTTTGTTACTATCATTAGTGCTGTTAAAAGATAGAGTGCTGAATTTTAGAAGTAAATGTGATTTTTCTTTATATCTCAGTTTTCCTAGCAAGAATGCAACCTAAACCAGTATTTTTACATAAAGATAGCTTTTAGAAAGCTCTTAAGCTTAAATATGATTATCTTGAAAAACAAAAAGCAAATAAGACATTTTAATATTGCCAGTGGATCTTAGTTCTTCTTTTCTTAGGAACATTAACCCAGAGATAGAAAATGTATATAATGTTGAAAGCAGAGTACATTATCTAATATTTTTTAGAATGTTTTTCTTAGTTTCAAATCTGCCATAGATGAACTAGTATTTATTGAGCAGTTACTATTTGCAGAAAGTTATTTGGGCAATCGACATGTTTTCTGTGCCCAGGTGGAGCTTGTTTAAGAAAACCTTTTAAATTATGTATCTTATGTGGAACACTTCTACTTTATTGTGTGGACATGTGAGTGGGGGAAAAGCTGTTTGATTTAATTCAGTGAACTTGGTGCCCATAACCTTGTGCTGTGGGAAGGCACAGCATTTATGCTGTGAGTTCTAGTTGGACCTTCTGTTCTCTTCTGCTTCTTTGGGCTTAGCAACAAACAAAAGCATTTTTCACAATGACTTCCAACTTCATCTAAGTTGATCTATTCACTATCCCTTTTAAACATATTCATTGAGCATTTTGATATGCAAATTGCTGTTCTAAATGCCACATTCTCGAAGAAACCTTTCCTAACTTCACCCCACACCTTTATAGCTACCTTTTTATTTTCTGGTCTGGCTTTTCTCATGGGTTATAAAAGCTATATAGGAGATTACTTTATTGGAAAAGCTGTATAAGGTAGGGGTATTGTCTCTTGGCTTACTTTGTATTCTTACCAACCACAAAGACTAAACAGGTAATAAATATGAACAGATATGCTTTATAATTCTTTTGGTATCCCCAAAAGTATGTAGAACATTCTGTATTTCCTCAATTAATATTTATTAAATGGATAGCGTGAAAATAAATAAATCACATTACTTATACATCTAATATAAGCAAAACACATTTGCATAAGCTGTTATATTCTGCAGTGAAGCAATATGGTGATTAAGATCAGCAGTTCTCAGTTCAACTGTCCACTCTGTCTTTGAATGGCAGTACTGAACCACTCTTAAGACAGCGATTTTCGGCTGGTGTGCTGCAGGAGACACACTGCTGTGCCACAAGAATTTTTAAAATATGCAATGCCTGCCTGTTATTCAGGGACACTGACCTCTTTTCCCTTAGATTGTCAAATAAAATAATGACAACAGCCAACACAATAATAGCCATCCAGTGTGACTGCCCTTTCTTGACCCATAAATACATAAGGTCATATAATAGAATTGCATATTATTGGTCATGTTGCATAATAAGTTTGTATCTGACTGGTTATAATTATTGGTACCAGAAAACCTTATATACAAGTACAGGCACTTGGTTATTCTTTAAAAAGTCACTTTGGAGAAAAAAGTGTAGGTAAATACTATTATTAATATTTGTAAATCAAAATCATACTATTTTTTTCAGATCAGGAAACAATGTTTTTTTCTGGTGTGCTGCAGAGTTTTACTAAGTGGTTTATGTGTACTATGAGATGAAAATGGTTGAAAATTACTGCTCTAAGATATAACTTCTTTAGATATAAAGTGGCAAAAAAAAGAGAGAGTGGCTTCTTAGGATTGTTGTGAAGATTATATTATAGGTGTTTAGTTACATATTGGTCATACAGCTAGTGATCAATAAATTTTACATTTTTACTCATTCAACAAATATATATTGAGAGTTATAGCCAAGACTTTTAACTGTCTCCCAACATCCTTTCCTCCTATTCCCATAGATAGATGATTAATAGCTAAGCATGTTTTTACCTCAGACATAGTCTTATCCCTAATTGTTAACGTCTGGTCAGCAAAATTATATATTCTATTTTTCTTCCTTCTAAATTTTAAATAATTTAAATTTTTCTATTCAAACTTGTTTGGTATGGTGAAACTTTGTTTCATGAAAACATGAAAAATATTACTTTTCTACTTGTTTAAGAAATAGATGTTGAACAAAAGGGGTATGTGAGGAGTAGAAGATTTTCTATGGTTGCTTTTGATCTTTGTGTATTCTTCTTACTTGTAAGGGAACAGAGAGGACCAAAATGTCCCCATCATCTTCCCATGTTGGCCCATTCAGAAACCCAGAATTGTCCAATTTATTTCTTAGAATTAACACAAAGAGCAAATGAAATAATCTGTCGTGTGTATAAAAGCAATTTGAAAAGGAAATGTAAAGAAATAGTCTAGCCTTGGCAAAGTGGCTTATTTGGTTGAAGCCATGTCCCTTACATCAAAAGGTTGTGGGTTCACTTCCAATCAGGTTGTTAATGGTGGGGTGTCCTCCATGTCTCCACCAGTTACTGGTGGAAGTGGGATTCTTAAGGTCCCCCCACAGGAGGAGGATGTATTATGGAAAGCTTTATTGATGATGGAATATTAAGGGAGTCTCCTTCTAAGGTTCCATCTCCCTCTGTTCCACCATGGAAAAGTCCCATTTTGTCTTCAGCTTGGGGGAAATCAAAGCTCGTGCCCAAAGTCTTTGCTCCATATTAAAGTTTGTTCCAGTCCAGTATCTGTAGCTTAGCTTATGTTCCCCATTGCAGGCCATTGAATGTAGCCTCTGCATGGTGGCTTCTAGGGCCATATGGTGGACTACTGCAGGTCACAGAACAAGCAAGTGCAAGAAAGCAGGAGGGAAGCAAGAACAAGATAGAATTCTTTGTTTGGAGATTTTAACCAGGAGCTTACCCTGTGAATCCTTCAAGATTTCCTGCACTTGCAGTGGCTCCCCTTCCTCTAGACAATGATCTTTCTTCCCCAGGCTAGATTGACAGGCAAGCACCTTTCCCCATCACCCTGACTTCACTGCACATGCGCCCCCTTTCCCTTTTGTTTGATCCCTTTTCCTAGTGATATGCACTGGTAGTTCTTTGAGGGGAATAAAGTTGCAGCTTCTTGGTAAATATGATGTCTGGCCTCCCCTTTGCTTAAGGAGGCAGTTACAACAATAACAAGGGCATATACTGAGGCCATAGGTTCCGACCCAGTCAGGGCACATAGGGGAAGTAAGAAATGATTTTCTCTCTCACATGGATGTTTCTCTCTCTTCTTTCTCTTTCTCTTTCTCTCTCTCTCTCTCTCTCTCTCTCTCTCTCTCTCTCTCTCTCTCTCTCTCTCTCTCCCTCTCTCCCTCTCTCCCTCTTTCCCTCTCTCCTTTCTCTCTCTCTCTCTCTCCTCCCCTCTCTCTCCCCTCCCCTCCTCTCCTCTCCTCTCCTCCTTCTTCCCTCCATCCCTTCTTTTTAAAAATCAATAAAAACATATACTTGGGTGAGGAATAAATAAAAAAGGATAATTGTGTTCTTTTTGTTATTTCTCTACATTCATGCATGAAAAATAAAACCTCCCTCTTCCTTGCAAAGAATGGTAATGAGAGCAAACACACACTGAATGTTTAAGGATGGTAGGCATCATCACCTTTAACACTGAGACCACCGGAGAGTTAGCATCTCATTATCATTGTGTAGAAGAATAAATTTTGGTTTATAAAAGCTAAGGAACTTGCCTAAGGCTTTGTTAGGAAGTACAGTGGCAATCCCAGGTTTCCAGCTTGGGTTTTCAGAAAACAATGCAGGGATCTACTCCTTCTAAATGCAGGGATCTACTCCTTCCCTGAAAACACACACACACACACACACACACACAACAACAACAACAAAAAAACAAAAACACAAAAACAAACAAAACACACACACACACACAGAGCACTGCTGTCATTCTTTGAACTCTACCTTGGTGGAGGCAGACCTTCAGAGTGTTAGTGGTCCTTATGGCTGAAAGGAGGGACCTGTCAGCACTCCCTAAAGTTATGCAGTGCAGGACTCCCAATGTTGGACTCTTCCCTGTCATTGTTTCTCTCAAACGCAACAAGTCTAGTCCCAGTTAGTTTGTTGTGAAAAAAACTCTGACTTCAATTTTCAGGACTTATTTACTAGTAAAAGGATCCAAAATGTTAAACCCACTTAGGAAATTGTACCGTCCATATTTTATTCAATATAATTAGATATTTAAGTGTATTACCCATAATTTCCATAAAATACAATGCAAATTACAAATTAACCCTTACTATAAACACATAAGGTAGAATGATGAAGATATAGTACTTGCTTTTCTAGAGAGATTTCACTGTATATTGCAGTGAATCTTTTGGATCAGGTAACATTTTAAGAGACCTTGGCGTTTTCTCCAGGTATACCCAATTTTGGAGTCATATGAAGAAACTTAGTTTAGATAATCTGGTTAACCCAGTTAATAACATTCCTAGCAGCTGCCTTTAGATGCAGAGTAACAATTTAATAATGAGGATAAATAACCAAGTACTATTTAGTTTATCTATTTAGGCAAAATTTGTGAATCATGAGGTAAAGTTCTCAAAAAAAGCCATAAAATGTAAATTTGTTTTGTTATTTTTCAGAGCATGTGCTGATATATTCTAATTTGACAATACAGTTTCATTTCTGCAATATATTTATTTAATTTTACTTTTGAAACACAGATGTAGTAAGATTGTACTTAGATTAAAATAAAGCCAAAAGTACACAAAGAATATAAAAAGCTAAGTTATTACTTGGTAATAGCTATTGCATCTGTGTCCCAAAGGTTTTAACTCCTTTTACTTAGCCCTCTTATTTCTCTCTGATTAATTCTTTCATATCACACAATGCTGGGAAATAATATCCTAAGAAATATGCCACCTTTAGCACTAGAGCATATGTTTGCTTTGCAGACTTCTTTTTTCTTCAATCCATGAAAACGAAGAGCATCACACAATTCTGCTTCCCAGAAGTACCTTTTAAGTTTTTATTATGTGGTATTTGCTTCTATCTTTATGTTTAATTGAACTCTTGTCAGCATTTGAAATTTCAATACCTTGCTGCCACTACCAATAATATCCTCATACATGTAAAAGTATAAAGTATTCTCCTAGCAAAATGGGAAAACTGTTCTGTTGTTATTTACATACTACAAATAATACAGAAAAATTAGATACCACAGGGGCAAAATACATTCGCCTCCTCCAGGTAACCTTTCACTATCCCAGATAGAGATACAAGCATCAGGGAAACTCAGTTGAAGTGATTGCATTTCCCAATTTTACTTTTCTGAAGCTCTCAGCACTGTTCTCAGTTACATTTTGAAGTCCAATCAGTGAGATGACTGGAGCAGAGCAGAGCATTCAGGTAGACCCTAGAGTGAAATTTCTCTTCCACATTTCTGAGCCAGCTACTAGAAGGAGGTATGCACCTCTCCTGACATCTGCATCTGTCTTTAAATTTTTTTAATAGATAAAACTTAACATTTTTTATTGTTTTAAAGTATTACATTTGGTAGTACATATATCTCCTTTTTTTTGTCCCCATTGACTTTCCCCCAGCCTCCCTAACCCCTGTTGTGTGCTTGAACACTACTTATTCATCTATCCTCTTTCTTTGTTTCTTCTTTCCTCTTTCTTTGTTTCTTTCTTCTTCTTTTTTTTTCTTTCTTTCTTTCTTTCTGTATTATAGATTTGTGATGATTCTTTTGATACCAGAGGCCCAGTGCATAAAATTCATGCACGGAGATGGCTGGGGTTGGGGGGAGTATGTCCTGCAACTCAGCCTGCACCCTCTAACAGTCCAAGACTGCTGGCTCCCCACTGCATGCTTACCTGCCTGCCTGATTACCCCTAACCACTCCCTGCCAGCCTGATCAAGGCCTAACTGCTTCCCTGCTGGCCCAATTGCCCCTAACTGCCCTTCCAGGCCAGTCCAGTCACCCCTATCACCCTCTTCTACAGGCCTGGTCCCCTAACTTCCCTCCCCTGCAGGCCTGGTCCTCCCCAATTGTCCTCCCCTCCCAGCCTGATCCCTTCCATCTGCCCTCCCTTGCAGGTCTGGTTCTTCCCAACTGCCCTCCCCTGCTGGCCTGATTGCCCACAACTTCCCTCCCCTGATGCCCTTCTTGTGGTGGCCAACTTGTGTCCACATGGAGGTGGCCATCTTTGACCACATGGGGGTGGCCACCTTGTGTGTTGGAGTGATGGTCAATTTTCATATTACCTCTTTATTAGATAGGGTTATTAAATAGGATGTGCCTTTCTGTGTTGCCCACTTCACATCCTCATAAGAGCTATTGCTTGTCAATGTTGGCCACCTGTGGAATTTAAAGCAAGTCTGCATCCTTTGCCCACAGCACACCTACCCTTCATAGCACACCTGTGCTTGTGCATCAAGGATTTTTTGCTTTCAGGTAGCACATCAGGCTTCTTTGAGAAATATAGGTTAATAAAAATGCCTTCTTTTTATTATTTCTAATGTATTTTAATTGGGGTTAACATTTCATGTACTGACATCGTTTTCTCTTTTTATTCCTCTTGTTCTGTATTGTCTATCTGTTCATGGTTTCTCTGTCTTTGACTTTGTTCCCTCCCTCCTATTCCCCTTCCCTCCCTCCCTCTTCCCTTCCTTCTTATTTCTATCTTTTTACTGGATGTATTCAAGTTGCCAGGTTTCTTACAATCAAGGACTCCTTTAATTCTTGCCCCAGATGTACAAAGTAACCAAGAAAAAAAAACACAAGAAAAATATAAAATTCAGAAAATATGGATTAAAATATATATCTTAGACTATAAGAGCATACATATGAAGGCTTTAGACTGCCTTAATATATACTTTTCCACTTAACTTAATATACAGGTTGAAGTCTTTAAGCAGAATACTCACAGTATAGTTTATTTCTGAATGTGAACCTGTGAATATTGAAATCTGAAGAAATTCAAATCACTGCAAGTACCAGGAAAAGGCAGATGAGTACAATACAGTGAATGCCCTCAGACACAGCTGAAATTAAGAGGAAACTATTACTCCAGGCCAAGGCCCTTGGAACAACCAACAGCTTATACCCAGGATGGTGTACTGCTTCTGTTACATGCTGTTTAGTGAATGAAGTATTTTACTTTGAATGGAAGTTTTACCAGGTGCAGGGAGTCATAAAGTGAGTAAAGATTTTGTTTATTCTCATGTGCTATTTTTTCATCTTTTTCCAAAGCAGGCAGTTAACTGAACACATGGCACAAACTGACCAGCATTCAGATGAATGGAGGACAATTTAGAAACCCTCTTGTCTGGAGCTTCAGAACTAGTTAAGAAAAATTGATGAAAAGAAAAACAAAAGCATTTAAATGTTGAGTCAAAGTTCTTGGATGAACTGCACCCATAAAGCGTTATTGATACTTCAATTTTTATTTCTTTGCTTATACATGCAGGTGAACTTATTCAAGCATAGAATCTAGAGACTAATTATTGTTCCCCAATATTATTGCTTTCTATAATGTGCCTTTTTGAGGTTTTTCAAGCTTTTTTTTTTGTAGCAAAATCCTCTGCTTTCCCAGTCACATTTCAGAAACTATGTTTAATTAGATTACATGATTAAAACAACAAACACAACTTGAAAAAAACAGGTTGGGGACCAAGCACAACTGACTCAAGGTGAGTGTGCAGTTCATTTGGCAAAAACAAGGAGAGTGGACCTCACAGAGGAGAGCTTCAAGTGCCAGGATGTGAAGAGCAGCAAGTGTGTTTTTCTGTTTTGTTTTTAATATATATATTTTTATTGATTTCAGAGGAAGGAACACGGAGAGAGAGATAGAAACATCAATGATGAGAGAGAATAATTGATTGGCTGCTTTCTGCACGCTCACTACTAGGGATTGAGCCCACCACCTGGGCATGTGTCCACAACCTGGGCAAGTGCCCTGATCTGGAATTAAACTGTGATCTCTTGGGTCATAGGTCAACACTCAACCACTGAGCCATGCCAGGTGGGCACAGCAAGTGTGTCTAACAGGGACAATGAAGAATGTTCATTGGTTAGGTTGTTGGTGATATGAAGGTTGCTTAAGAGAAATCATGTTATAGCCACTAGGATCAGTCATATCAACACTTGGAGCTGTGCAGTTGGTCTGAGTTTATGTCTTTTATTCAGAAGCACCGCAAAGACCTTCTTCCTTGGACACCTTCCCACTCCCCACATCTCCACAGGAAATGTTAAAAGATGCATTTGCTAAAATACTTGATATTAATTAGATAATATCAAAGAACTGGGGAGTTTCCTTTCCCTGACATTTTTAAGTAGAAGCTTTTGGCGATCATGTTCCTGCTGGTGCTCTTTGTTTGTTTGTGTGTTTTTGTTGTTGGTTTTTAACTCCTAAGTGACATCTTTGCAATCCGACTATTTAGAACTGCCTGGAAAGCTCCAGTAACTTCTTGTATCACATGAAACAGATGCTTACCTACTTGTTTAGCCTGAGGCTTATTTGCACTGCCAGCTTCTACCAAAGCCCTTATAGGGGACTATCTTCTCTGTGACATGTAAAAATATTTAAATGAGGTTGATTGTGAACAATACTGTGCATAGAAAAATCTCATTCACAAATTTAAAGATTAATTTAGATAATGTCAGTGTAAAATCATTATCTGGAAATTTCAAATATCTGTACTCATTTTCATACCCTTTGTATGAGGAAAAACGCTCATCAAATGTATATTTTGGGCATCATCAATAGAGGTAGAATGTTAGGATATAAAATAAACTTCTGTTAATATAAAAGTATCATGAAAAATTACACTACACAATTTTAAGGTACTTTAATTTTCGCTGATTACAAATTTTTAAATAATAATTGCATTAAAAATGCTGGTTTTATTCTCTAGAAGGATGGTCCTGGTGTTCAAGTGAAATAATCATTTACTGAAACTGAAAGGTGGTTGTAGCTTGGTTGTTCTTTCTTTAGGAAATGTGCTTTTTTAGTGTAAGCATGAAAGTCTTTGCATATCTATTATACAGTAACAGCAAATTCTTCAAGGTATATTTTTAGCAATTCCAGATATATACATATATATACATATACATATATATGTACATATATATACATATACATATATATATACATATATATGTACATATATACATGTACATATATATATCAGTTTCATATTGTCTAGCATGCATTTTTATTATTTAATCTTTTATGTAATCCTTTTATTTTTAATATAAATACTAGAGGTCCAGTGCACCTCTGGTATTTATATAAAATACTAATATTTATATAAAATACAGATGTGGGGAGGTCCTTCAGCCTGGGCTGCACCCTCTTGCAATCCGAGGCCCCTCTGGGGATGCCCAACTGCTAGTTTAGGCCTGATCCTCCAGGCAGTCAGACATCTCTCTCACAATCCTGGACTGATGGCTCCTAACCACTGTTCTGCCTGCCTGCCTGATCACCCTTAACCGCTTCTGTCTATCTGCATGATCTCCCCTAACTGCCCCTGCTTGCCTGCCTGATGCCCCATACTGCTCGCCTGCTTGCCTAATCACCCCTAACAACTCTGCCTGCCTGCCTGATCACCTCTAACCACTTGCCTGTTTGCCTGCCTTATTGCTCCTAACTGCTTCTGCCCCTGCCACTGCAGCTTAGTCTGGAAGGATGGCTGGCTAGCTGATCTAATTGGCATGTTATATTTTTGTAATAGATTAATAACTCTCCTTATTAAAAGAGAAAAATTAGTACATCAAAAGTCTCCATTCACTAATACTTAGTAGTCAATTTAAACAAATTGCCTGTGTTTTGTGCAAATTATGGAAACAATGGTAGGCGATACGATTGCTATAGATTATCATTATTTAAGTACTGCATATTTATGTAGTACTTTAATGTAATATGCTAATCTAATCTTCAAATCTGCATTTTCATATAGCAACTCAAAAATCACTATTTGTATGTGTGTCTCAATAATTATGAAAGAAATAACCACTGTTAGATTTTAACATGATTTTTCTAAGAATAAGTTATGAATCAGGCATTTATTTTCTTACTAGTTGATCTTGCTAAATTAATTAAACTAGGAAACCATTAGACTGAGTTGGCTTCAGTGCCTTACCAACCTACTTAAGGAAACCAAAACCTAAGCCTGTTTTGTCTCAAGATTAAGAAATCAAAACCTAAGGACAATTTCCAAGAGCCAACGAGGCTTTTCGAAATAATGCAGCCACTTAAGCTGTAGCCAATCAAGTAATGCCCTGGCTCTGCTTCCACCTCTTCTCAATCCAAGTCTCTTCCCTAGCTCCTGCTATTGGGGCATTCCTAACCACTTTTGATTTGGTGCTGCCTCATTCAAATTGATTTTTGCTCAAATGAACTCTTAAAATTTCAATATCCTCCATTTTATATTTTCACAGCCTTCGTCAAATGTTTCCCAGAGTTTCTTAAAAAGCTAAATCTTCCTCTTTCACTTCCCACATATTACAAATAAAAAAAAAAAAAGCTGAATGATTGCCTTTATTTAAATATAAGAAATTTTTTTGCAAACTGTTTGTTCGTATTTTATGTTTGGAGGTGTTTGGTTTTATGTTTTTTGTGTTTTTTTTTTAAATATACTGACACCAGCTACCAGTGAATGCTTTACTTAAGCATATTATGACTTAACAAGCTTGAGGTAGAGAAAAAGAATTAGCTATTCATAGAGCTACTCTTAAAGCTAATTGCTTGTTTAATGCTATCTTTTTTTTTAATTACAACCATAAATAACTTTAAGTATGTTACTATATATTAGAGGTCTGGAGCATGAAAATTTGTGTAATGGAGGGGTCCCTCAGCCCAGCCTGCTCCCTCTCACAGTCTAGGAGCCCTCAGGGGATGTCCTACTGATAGCCTCTCTCTGTGGGAGGCAACCAGCAGATCAGGGCAAGGCACCACCCCCATCACCAGACTGCTACTGCTGCTGCTGGCTGCCAGCTGCCACTGCTGCCTGAGCCCATGACTGCCTGAGCCCTGGGCCTCTGCAAAAGGAGCCCCATGGTGCCCGCCCGCCTCTCCACCTCAGGCACCGTCCAGCCTCACCTGCTAGGCGTTGCCCACTCAATCCATGGGGCCTAGGCCCTCGCAGCTGCTGTGGCTTTGTCTGGATGGATATTCAGAAGACATCCTAATTAGCATATTACCCTTTAAATGTTTGAAATGTTTATGCACTGTATTTTATAGTAGGGAATGAAGCTCAGAAAATACTTTACGTATATGTAACAGTACTATTGATATAATTGTAATTACTAGTTATTAATAATATAAAAGGAGCAGGAATCCAACAAAAGGAAGATAGATGAATACCCAGTAACATTGGGAGGACTAGGGAAGGTATTTGCCTGTTAATCAAACCTGGGGACAAAGATGGTTGGCCAAAATGGGTGTGGCTACTGCAAGTTTGCAAAACTTTGAGAATGCCTAATCCTCTGAACAAAGGAACTCTTGTTGTGCTTGAATCTTAGCTTGTGGGTTCTTTTGCTTCCATTTCTTTGCATTCACCCCTCTGGCCCATGGCCATGTGAATCCCCCGAAACAATGGACTGCAGTAGGGAAACACAAGCTAAACCAGCTGGATACTGGACTGGACCAAGTTTCAACATGTAAGGAAACTCTGGACACCGGCTCTGATTATAGGTCTATTGAAGACCCTGCTACACTTCTTCTATGGCTGGACTAAAGGAAATGAGATTTTGGAAACCCAGGGGTATAATTCCATGAAAATAAAGCTTTCTACTATATGTCATCCTCCCATGGGGTTCTCCTGAAATTCTTATTTCAACATTACCCCAATAACCTCATACCCCACAGGCAACCAGGGCAGATGAGTTCCTCTCTGATCCTGTACCACCTCTACATTAGATGCCCATACTTAAATAATTTTCCTGGAAAATAGAGGAATAAATGGAAGGAACCAATGGTATCTTCCCCCACATAAGATATTTGCCAGCATTGATTTGAGGATGAATCTTCTTATTTCATGGCATTGTTACTCATTTCCTACTTTCTTTCCCATTTTTCTTCCCTTACAAAGGCACCCAAACTACTAGAGTTAAAGTGTAACCTTTATTACACCTTCAACAGGATGATTTAGACAAGTTGATTTAGACAAATGGAACATATATTATGTTATGTTGTACATGTGTGGTTTTAAATTTTTGAAATGTTTATGCACTGTATTTTATAGTAGGGAATGAATGGTATTGTGTATATTTCATTCTCTTCTTTTTCACACACTCTTATGTTTTAGATAGCTATGTATAAATTCAGTTAATCACTTCTGACTCTTAGAATAATGCCTACATTTATTATTTAAGGGTACACCCATGCATGCACACACATATATATTTTATATTTTAAAATCTCTATTCCTATAAGGGTATTTACTTAATCTGCTCTTTTTTACTAAGATAAAAATTCTGCACTAAATATGTGTGTGTCTCTGGCCAGATGCCCATTTGGTTACAGCATCGTCCAGATATTCCAAGGTTGCAGGTTCAAGCTCTGTTCAAGGCACATACAAGAAACAACCAATGAATGCATAAATAAGAGGAGCAACTAATTGATGCTTCTCTATCTCTCCCTTCCACTCTCTCTCTCTAAAACCAATAGATTTTAAAAATTCAAAGTATGTATGTGCATTCCTCATTGAGAAATTATGCAAAAGTTTTTTTTTTTTAGTATTTTATTGATTTTTTACAAAGAGGGAGAGAAAGGGATAGAGAGTTAGGAACACTGATGAGAGATATTGATCAGCCATCTCCTGCACACCCCCCACTGGGGATGTGCCCACAACCAGGATACATGCCCTTGACCAGAATCCAACCTAGGTCACCTCAGTCCTTAGGCTGACGCTCTATCCACTGAGCCAAACCAGTCTCGGCAGTTTTTGTTTGTTTGTTTGTTTATTTTTTAATATCCAGGAATAAGTTGCTTCACTTTACAAAAACCTAACAAATTGAAGTGAGTATGCCAGTTTATATTTCTCCCATCAGCAGAACAATACTTAATCAATACTTCATATTATCTTATATTTTTTGTCTTACCATTTTGACTGAAAATAACTATCTTTTTATTTAATTTACATGTGTTTAATAATTGGTGAATGTTTAAATATTGATCTTTCCTTTTTTTGAATTGCCTTTTACTATCTTTAACTCTGTTTTATATTGGTTTCTTTATCTCTTGTGTGTGTGTGTGTGTGTGTGTGTAACCCTTCCCCTGTATATTTCAGACCAGTAGTTGTCAACAGAATGTGCAGTTCACATATTTGTTGTGGAGGCAGGGAGCCCCGAGGACTCATTCAGGAGGTTCACAGATCAACACTATTTTTATAAGAATTCTAAGAGTCTCTTTGCCATTTTTAATTATGTTAACATTTGCACCAATGCCATAAAATAAAGGTTAGTAAAACTGTGGTGTCTAAGTACAAATCTAGATGGTAGCACAAGACTGTACTAGTAGTCATTGTATTATTTACCATCACATGCATGTTACAGTACAAAAAAAAAATCTAGTTTATTTAAGAATGTCCTTGATGAAGCAATAATGATTATTGTTTCTCTTAAATTCTAAATCTCACTGTATATTTAATATTTAGCATGATAAATGGAAATAACACATAAAACACTTCTGCTAAGTACTAAGTATGATGATGATTTCAAGGGAGAGCACTTGGGAGATTGTGTGACTTAAGAGCTGACCTATACTCTCCCTTTTTGACTATCATATTCAAAGAACATCAACAATGACTATGCATACCTGAATATATGGCAGGTATTTTCTTGAAAATGAATAAAGTATCCTGCCATAATAAGGAAAATTAATAGCAGTAATTGTTGCTAGTGATAACATTAGAAATGTCAAGTGAAAGTTAGAATTTTGGAAAAATGTAACCTTCAATGCGAGCTTTATAATTGCAATACTTAAAGGTTTTTTCTAATGACATTGGTGGTGATATTAATGAATGTGACTTTTTGATACCCTATATAATAAAAGCTTAATATTCTAAGTGTCTAGTCATCCAGTCATCCATTCAACCAATGAAAACATAATATGCTAATGAGATGCTAAGGCTGCTCAACCATTTGCTAGGATGTACACTGATCATTAGGGGCCAGATGCTCTGACTAGGTTAGCTTGCTGCTGGGGTCCAACTAATCAGTACTGAGTGAGATGGCCTGACATGCCCTGGAGCTCTCCCATGGTCCCTCCCCAGCTGGCCAACCTCCTGTGTCTAAATCATGCACCCATGGGGTCTCTCAACCTGGCCTGTGCCTTCTCGCAATCCGGGACTCCTCAGAGGATGTCAGAGAGCCGGTTTTAGCCTGATCCTGCAAGCCAGGCTGAGGCACTCCACTTGTGCACGAATTCGTGCACCTGACATCTAGTTATATAACAAAATCTGTCATTTAGAGAATCTGCATAGCTCAGTGAGCTTATATTTCTCAAATTTCCAATGAATAATCTTTCCAAACCATGCATTTGGTAAAAAATCTATACAAAGAGCAAGATAAATCATTGGATTTAAAATTAATGAATATGAAATGTTCAGTTAACTTTTCAGATTCCACACTGCGTTTAAATTTTAAGAAACTATTACTTGTCAAGTTTTGAAGAAGAATATGCACATTTATCTGAATAGGTTGTTAAAATACTCTTTCCTTTTCAACTTTGTGAAGCTATGTTTTTTAATATACTTCAGCCAAAAAATATTTCACAATAGATTGAACACAGAAGCAAATATGAGGACCTACTTGTCTTCTCCTAAGCCAAATAAAGAGATTTCCAACACTGTAAAACAACCTCTCCTTCGTAAATTTTTGGTTTAAAAAAAAAGAATTAGTATTATATAAAAATAGGGTTTTTATATTCAAATATAATTGATTTGTTATTGTTATTTTTCATTAAATAATAAATACTTCTAAAATCTATCAGAATTAATTTCTAATTATGTACATATGATATATTAAAGGCCCCAAAGTGTATATGTGTGTGTGTGTGTGTGTGTGTGTGGTGTGTGTGTGTTATATGCCTAGTGTGAGTGTATTTACTCTTTGGGGCCTTTAATAATTTTTATTAAAGGAATCATGAGACTTAAAGTTTTGAGAACTAGTGTACTAAATAAGATCCTATTAGTTTTTGACACTACACTTATCATCTCCCAGACTGACACCTTTCTATTAATTTTACCTGTGATGTACTTGACTAAAAATAAATCTTTAATATTTATGAAACAATTCCCTTTACATTTTGTGCTTTCCTTATCTTCTTAGAATAACAGCTTCTTCAACTCTGAACTCACAAAAATATATTTCTACATTATTTTTCTATTAGATGAAAAGTGTTATTTTTCACATTTGGCCTTCAGTACATTCCAATTCAAACTCATTTCGCTCAATATAGACAATCAATTTTCCCAATACCATTTACTAAATAATCTATCTTCTCCTCACTAACTTATAATGCTGCCTCAAGTATGTATATATATTAATATATAGCCTCTTCCTGGATCTCCCTTCTAATTCCACATGGATATTTATCTGTTTATGCTAGTATTACATTCTCCATCTAAATGGTCTTATAGTTTTAATATATGGCAAAATTCCTCCCATTGTTTTTTTTAATTTATAATTTAAAATAAAAACTATGGATTTTAGAATAAATTTATTGTGACACAGAATAGTATATCCTTCTTGATGTTGATGAAAACTGCATAGAATTTTATCTAATAAAAGAGTAGCATGCAAATTGAATGTCACTCCAACATAAGATGGCTGCCTCCATGTGATCAAAGATGGCTGTCCCCATGTGGACACAAGATGGCCACCACAAGATGGCTAGCAGGGAGGGTAGTTGGGAGGGACAAGGTCTGCAAGGGAGGGCATTTGGGGGTGATCAAGCCTGAAGGGGAGGGCAGTTAGGGGTGACCAGGCTGGCAGAGGAGGAAAGTTGGGGTGACCAGACTTGCAGGGAAGGACAGTTGGGGGGATCAGGTCTGCAGGGGAGGGCAGTTGAGGGGGTACCAAGGGAGGGCAATTAGGAGCATTCAGGCTGGCAGGGGTGCAGATAGGTATCAATAAGGCTGACAGGGGAATGGGTAGTGGGTGATCAGGCTGGCAGGCAGAAGCAGTTAGAGGCAATCAGGCAGGCAGGCAACGAGCAGCTGGGAGCCAATAGACCTGGATTGTGAGAGGGATGTCCGACTGCCGGTTTAGGTCCGATCCCCTCATAGGATCAGGCCTAAGTGGGCAGTCGGACATCCCTCGAAGAGTCCCAGATTAAAGAGGGTGCAGGCTGGGCTGAGAGACACACACCCCCATGCATGAATTTGGTGCACCAGGCCTCTAGTTTACAGATAAAATTGAGGGAACCAACTTATTATGCTGTCTTATTCATTATGCTGTTGTATTCATTATGCTGTCTTCTGATTTGTCTTTTAGTTAAAAATGTTCTCATAAGACCATAAGAATAATTTATTAGGTTAATTTCTAGATATTTTATCATTACTTTGCTATTATAGATAACATCATATCAATGCATTGTATGCCCTTTACAGTAGTATGAACAGAAGTATGCAATATGCACTGTTTTGTTGCTAAAGTCTTAGTGCTCTTTTCACATTATTTCCAGATAATTGTGGAATCGATTATTTGATGCCACACCAAAACTTGACAAGCAGTGATTCTTAAAATCTTATGCCAACATCTCTCTCTCTCTCTCTCTCTCTCTCTCTTTCTCTCTCTCTCTCTCTCTCTCTCTCTCATTCTCTCTCTTTCCATCATCTTCTCCCTTTTCGTTCCCTTCTTCCTTCCTCATTCTTGTTCTTTTAACAACTGTATAGTATTTTATTTTCTGGACTTTTCCTTTCCTTAATGAAATGACTTAGATCCCTATTGATAGACATTTTAACCTATTTGAAATTATGTCCTATTATATACTAATATAACACTGTGGGAAACAACTTTGTATCTACATCAATTTTCTTATCTGTGGTTATACTGGTAGGCTACATTTCTAAAATGAAATGCCAAGCTTAGGAAAATGTACATTGGTCATTTTGTTTCATGTCACTATATTGTTCTTCATGAAAGATTTTGTTATTTCTACTCCCTACAAGAATGTACAAGCTTTCCTGTTTTTCTATACATTTTCTAATATTGTATAATCTTTTTTTTGTTTTTTGATTATGTGAAATGTGATTTATAGTATCTTGAGGTAGATTAAAAAGGCAGGTCACGTTTTACCCAATGCTATTTTACCATAAAATACTGTTGGAATAGCATAAAAGGGAATTACTTGCAGCAGGTCTTGTGGTGGAGATGTTTCTAAAATCTTTCTATAGCCTTCTTCCAGGGCTTAATTTATTTCTCATAGCAATATAGAATTCTCATATTAAATTTGAGTATGACCATGACAGTGAAATCTTAACCTTTTATATTGAGGTCCCAACACCTAGTAACTGTTAAAATCCTGTATTCTGGAAATCACTTTTACAAATTATTTTTATTATTATGCATCTGTAATTTAAGCTTTAGAAAATTACTCTGTGGTTCATCAGCTAAAACTATAGCAGAGATAATTGGGCCATCCTTAAGAGAGATAAACAAGATAACTAAAAAATGAGATCAAAGATAATTGTGAAAGGAATAATCAGCAATATCATGTGGAATTTGACTTATAAAATGACAGGAAAATTATTACAACTATCCAGTATTTATGTTGTTCATATAGGAAGATTCTGATTATGAAGAGTCTCATAAAAAGAAAAAAGAATGTCATACATTAGATACTAGAACAATATTTCTCTTCCATAGCCATGTGGTAATTTACCTAACATAGTAAAATGAAGTATTTTTCAGAGGTTATCTATTCCAAATTTCACTGTCAATTCTAAAATCAATCTTTAAAAAAACTAATAGATATCAATGTCAAGAGTAATAAGTAAAAGTTACCTTTATGGTAGATATTCCCTTTTTTGAGCCTCCAAACAATATTTTTATATAAAATGTATTTATGTAAGTAAATTTGATGTCTGAGTATTGAAATGAGAAAAGCAAAATTAGATTTCAGAATTAAGTCTCTTAGTATTATTGGCGAATAAAGGGGAGCACAGACCCAGCATTTAAAAGCAAAAATACTGATTACAAGGTCTGTATTGCAAGAGTGAGTGAGGGATATACTCACCAGTCAGAGGCTAGGGACTACCTTGGCCAAGTTCTTTAACGCATCAAAATTCTAGGATTTCTTTATGCATAAATAAGACTCAGGATCACTCTGTGAGTGAGCACCAGCCCATGAGGAACCTCATGCCATTCAGAGAACGAAGAAAGACTAGGAAATTGAGAATCAACAGGAAGGCAGACCTTACCATATTGGCAAATTTTCAAAAGCCTAAATGGGTGCTGCCTACATGCAGGATTCAAGATTGCCCACAAGACATTAATATATTTAAAATATATAAATCCAAGGAAATAAAACATTGTAAACCTTCATAAGTCATGGTTGTTGTCAGGGGTGAATTGCTTTCTTAGTTCTAATTTTCAACTTTTTGAACATATGACATGAAGATAAGTAGGTAAATAAATACATAGATAGATGAGGGGGGGAGGAAAGAAGGAAGGAAAGAAGGAGGAAGGAAGGAAGGAAGGAAGGAAGGAAGGAAGGAAGGAAGGAAGGAAGGAAGGAAGGAAGGAGAAGAGGGAGGGAGGGAGGGAAGGAGGGAGAGAGGAAGAAAAGGAGGGAGGGGGAGGCAATAAGGGAAGAAAGAAAACTGATCATAGAGGGGCAGTTTCTTTACGTACACATTCTATCATTTCAATATTAACTCTCAGAGTCTTCTTATAAAGTGAGAAACCCTAATCACATGAATCCGAAGGTTCCTAATTTTCTCTGGAAAATGGTCTCTTTATTATTAATATTATAGTATAAGACATTTAAATGTTTCTATTTCTTATTGGTGGAGAGGGAAACTTTACAACAATTCTTCTAGAACATAGAAAATTTTGAATACAGCATAAAGGCATTTTAAAATGAATGAAACAATTTTTAATAATTTTCAGATATGAAGAAAATATTTTTGTTTTATAGTTCAATTATTATGCATTAAGTGCCAAAATAACAGAAGAATATTAGAATTTTTATTACAGGGCTGTTACTCCTTTAGCAAACTATTGTTGGGTAATTTACAATGGGGA
>JAAGEH010002531.1:35313490-35424917 GCA_011751065.1 Lasiurus cinereus
TCTCTCTCTCTCTCTCTCTCTCTCTCTCTCTCTCTCTCTCTCTCTCTTATTCTCTCCCCCCTTCCTTTTCTCTCTAAAATCTCTAAATACATTCTTGGGTGAAAGTTAAAAAAAGTAAGAGGACACATCCCTAAAACAGAATAACTGGGAACTATTTATGCATTTCAAGAGATTGTGTGTTGGTTATAATTTATATTTTATATTTATTTCCATTCTTAGGTATATTTGTGATGTTGAGAAAAGGAATTATTTTTAAGCAAATAAAAGTTACTATTAAAAAAGCAATCAAACTTTTGCCCACCAGTGTGTCCCAGTAGTTAAGCATTGACCCATGAATCAGGAGGTCACTGGTTTGATTCCTGGTTAAGGACACCTGTCTGGGTTGTGGGGGTGTACAGGAGGCATCCAATAGATAGATATTTCTCTCTTCTATGTTTCTATCTCTATTCTTCTCACTTCCTCTCTCTAAATCAATAAAAAACATTTTTTAAAAACAACAACCATAAATGAACCCATTATATTTAAAGGAATCAGAGACATTTAGCTAAATGAGTGAATTAGTTTTAAGAATAATATTTCATATTATATATGGGTGTCTTTTGTGAAGCAGCCAACATATGGTTTTAGTACTGTTAATTATCCAAACAGGAATGTTTTCCTTATTTTCTTAATTCAAATCAGCTTACTGACTACCAGTAAATCTGAGCAGAACTGCTGTACAGTGTTTTTATTGCATGTCACTATATCACCACAGGCCAGTGTCAACTCTAACTCATCCATCATAAAGCAATCAAAAAGAAGCCACAGATGATGAGGTTTGCTACAAGCCCCCATAGTTTTTAGTTGCTTAACATCACCTTCTTCAACTTTTCAGCCATTTGATTTGTGAGGGTCAGTCTTTCATACATAGCATAGTTATACCCCTAAGGGGTGAATATATTTTACTTTCAAGTTTGACTTGAGGTTACACCTCACACTTTACAGATTTTTATGTTCTCAGAAAGAAGCCATACCCATCTCCCCCATCCACACATTGCTTTTGAACTTGCATGCAGAGAATGATATCACTTACTGGATACTTTTAAAAGTTGAAAAATAATCAACTTCATTGTTAATATTTCACTTTGTGCAGGTGCTATCCATGCTGGTAAAAGTTAATTTATACTTATCAAATCATATGGTTGAGAAAGAAAATTTGTGAGGCAAATTGGAAGAGGTTAGCTGTTACATTTGGAAATAAACAGTAATACAGTGTATGGAACTATTTCCCACAATCCAGTGCAACACTATAAAGCCTAAGGCTGCCTCATTGTATTCAATAAACTGTTATAAGATCTCTCAGCCTGCCTAGAAGATCAGCAGCTAATCTTTTACCAGATACTTTAAAAAAAACCTAAATTCTCTGAGAGATATGATTTAAGATGTTTAGATTGAAATGGATCATGACTGTAATTAGGGGAGGAATAGTTATTCATTCATTCTTTGAACAAATTATTCAGAACTCCTCTTGGCTAAGTACTAGACAATAGAATGGGTATGAAATGAATTCTATGGCTGAACAGAAATGGTCAAAGTAAAGGTATCCATCCCTTTCTATGCAATATTTAAAATACTATGTTATATCACAAAAGGAAGAAACCAAGAACCTTTTCTTTTTCCCTTGTATCTCTTCTGCAAGTCCTTCAATTTTACAAAAATTCCAGTAGCAGTGCAGGATGGGGTAAGGACTCAATGAGAGCAATAAAAGAACAAGTCAAAAATCTATAATTTAGACAAAGTATGTTACTGTAGAACTGCATGAAGATAAATGACATGTCATTAAGACTTTAGAACTTTCTACAATCCTTGAGATTTGATCATAAAACTTTTCTCTTTCAGAATTTATATTTAGGAGTTATAGTTATTTTTATCATGGGACTTAAGAGTATATGGCTTCTATCCCTAAAACCCAACAAAACTGGTACTAAGGCAAAATTGGCTAACTCTCCATCACCATTTTGGTAATGTTTGCATAGGATAGGCATTTCCTAAAAGGTGGAGTTGAAGCTAGACATAGGGGAGCCTCAAGAAGGAAGAAGTGATCTACATGTACTAAGACAGGAAGCAATTCATTATAGTTAAGAACTATTTATCATTGACAGGTTCTAAGCTACTTCTCTTAGAGCCTTGACTTCAAATAGCTTAGTTTTAGTAACTCCAGCCAGTCATAAGCTATTTAGTACTCCCCGATATGCTGATTTGAGGTCTTAACATTGATATAGCTAGATTTGGATATGAATATGAATATGGGTATAGATATAGATTAGATATAGACATAGACATAGACAGATATAGATAGATATAGATATAGATATAGATATCAGAGAAGAAGGAAGAGGGAAAGAGAAATATATCAGTGTTGAGAGAGAATCACTAATTGGCTGCCTCCTGCACAACCCCCACTGAAAATCGAACCCCAAACCAAGCCATGTGCCCCAACCTGGAATCGAACCATGACCTCCTGGTTTATAGGTTGATGCTCAATCATTGAGCAATACAGGCCAAGCTTATTTTGGATTTCTTCATAATCAAGTTTACTTTGTGGAAACCTCAACCACTGTCTAATATGGTAACAGAATCATGCTTCCTATGGATGGCTTTATGGATGAAATTTTGTCACAATTATAAATCAAGATTGGAAATTCATTTGCACACACACACATATTTCAAGAACAGACAAATCTACTATTTCCAGCATGTCAAGTCTGAAACCATATGTGACAAATCTGAGAATCTTCCATATTTACCCAATACTAGACATTATTGAGCATGATCAAAATATAAGAATATATAAAAGGCTCGTCCCATAATGGCTTTTGCTAGAATTAGTTTACTTTCTTCTGTTATATATTTGTTTAATTTCTATAGTTATACAATGCATGGCATATAGTATACTTTGAATAAATATTATTTTTTCACCTTTCGGAAGAAGCCATGTTGGTGCTATAAGAATATGTAATATAGATTAGTAAACACTTCTTAGAAAAGAAAATGCTGTCCGGTTCAAAATATAACATTGGAGCAGTTTGTGAAAATGACTTTGTACTGAGGGAATTTTCATTTGCAGTTATTATGGAAGCAAATAAAAGAAAACCAAATATACTTTGTGAGAAAATGTTCCATTTTTAAAGGTGCAATGAAACTGTTGAAAACTCAGGAACAGTCATGAGGTTATCATTAATGAGATAGGAGAGCATTGTTTTCATTTTGCAGAATCATCTATCACAGAAAAGTAATTTGAATTCTGTCTTGTTTTCATTTTTTCCAAAATATATTCAGACAAAATAACCTGAACTGGCTATTTTGTTTTTCGATTTTATTCCAGATTTATTTCTGATTATAACCTTTTTTGAATTTAGATGCTCTCTCTTTGGAGGAATGAATAACATTAGACTTAATCTTCTCTTGACTATCTAAAAATGAAGACATAAAACTTGCAGGGCGATAAATTCTTTTTTTCATGGAGCCCTTCTCATTTTCTCTCAGGCTGTTCTGAGCCTCTGGGGATGAAATCAGGGCATATCCAGGACTATCAGATTACTGCCTCCAGCGTCTTCAGAACTCTCAATATGGACATGTTCACTTGGGAGCCAAGGAAAGCTCGGCTGGACAAGCAGGGCAAAGTGAATGCCTGGACCTCCGGCCACAATGACCAGTCACAGTGGTTACAGGTAACAGTTTTCAAAAACTTTAGCCACCCACTGTGCCTCTTCTTTTAAAAGATTTCCTGATAGTTAGATGATTGTTGGAGTCAGTACCTTCATACTAATGTAAATGTGCCTCTCTCTTTGGCTTGACTACATTGGTAAAACAAAAATTCTTCTGAAGCTATGTCTGTGTGCTATTTTTCTTCCAATGTTTATTTGCAGATGCTGCTGCCATATTGATGCAGCAGGCTGTACCAGATCACACTATATAGAGATCAATTGGATTGATCATGAGAGCATTTGCATTTTAACTCTCATCTATCCTCACGCTAGTAGTCAATATTGGTTTGAAAGTGTCACAGCAGGAATCTAAGCACCTTGACATCAAGCCACTGACCTGCGGATTGTTCCCATAGAATCATGAATCATGACTTATAAGCTCTTTCCCTATGGTTGCTAAGCAATGGAGCAATTTGATTACAGCTCCTAAGAAAGCTAGGTTATAGAAGAAAAGCAGAGATGGTCTTTTCTTCACGTGGCCTTATTTTAAACCCTTATTCTCACAGTTAGAAACATTCTCCTTTGCCTTTCAGTTTCTCCAACCCCACACACTCACATTAACAAGTTAATAAGTATTGATTATTTCAACTGCTCTCAAATTACTTCACCTCTCACCATCCCACTGCCACTTTCATGCTCTAGGCTACCATCCACTTTCACCCTGGGTTTTTGCAGCTTTCCAATTTCTGTTCCTACTCTAAAAACCTGTTTCCCAAATTATGATAAGTATGAAATCTTTCCAAAATACAAAGGTGATTTTCTTACTCTCTTTTGAAAACTTTTCAATTGCTTTCTATTAGCCTCAGAATAAAGTAGATTCTTTAATATAAGCTAAAAGTGCATGATTTGGCCCTCTTCCCTCTTACCTTTTTAGTTTTTTTTTTCTAAATTTGCTTCAGTTTTTCAAATCAAACACTATCACTTTCTTTCCATTCCTTTATGAATGTCCTCTTCCTAGAGGAAAAGAATGGGGAAAGAACACCTGTGCCCAGAGCACCTCAACCTTTTATTGGTATAATCATTCAGCTACAAGGGGGTTATACATTCTTCTGGTGCATCCAAAGTTTGACACCAACTCCATCCCCTGCCAGATTTGGCTTAAGTTCTCTCCTGTACACTACTGAGTCATCTATAATTATCTCAGAGCATAACCACACTATTATTGAAATTGTGTTTTCATGCTTCATTGTTTGCCCCAAGAGGGATGGGACCACATCTGTCTTTTTCATTTTCTCAACTTGTTGTTCAGTACCTAACTAAATACCTGTCACAATACCTGACACAAAGCAGGCATTCACTAAATATTTGTTGAGTGTGTGAATGGATGAATGAATAGTTTAAAATACAATTGAAATTATTGATTTGGGCATATACAACATAGAATTTTGATCCACAACTTAAGAGGCCAACTGCTAATATCCTCAGATTTCAAAATAATATTTAAAAAGAAACTAAAAGCTCATACTAAAAATTTGGCCTTCATAATACAGGTATTACATTATTATTGTACATAGCCTTTATGAATTTTTAAGTTCTTAATTTGAGGAATCCATGGAAGCATTTTTTTCAATTTGTTAGAATTGAATGGTAAAGTTAAACTTGCTCTTTGTTGCTGTATAATATTTTTTAAATTGGAAACATTCCAGTCATGCCTCAGATTAAATATCACTTTTGAGTCATAATGCCATGTGGAATAGTACAAAATATTTTATACTATAACTAACTCAGGATGGTAGGCTCTAGAAATATCCACATGAAGGAGTTGCCACTAGCACATTTCCTTAGAAAGATAAAAATAAACAAATATTTTTACATGAATCAGAGTGTACTCTTCAATGCAAACCTCCATCCATCACATTTTTTTAAGATGGCTTTTCAACTATCTTCTTAATGTCACTTGCATGGTGAAATTGATTTATTCTGTTGGTGACAGACTTTCTATCAATTCAAGGACCAGTTCTTGCAGTATACTATATGTCTGTTTTTTGTTGTGTCAAAACATACTCAGAATCTTGAAGGCATGGTAAACTGACATCTTTACTTATACTTATATTTTTTTTCTTTTTTGACATCATGCAAAAGAAATAAGTTACTATTGGTAGTATTTTCTCATCAAAAGAATAGAATCTGTTCAACTATATATTGCCATGGCTGTTAGTGTCTTTGTTGAAAATAAGATTAACATTTGTATAGATATTGTATAGGCTGAGTTTGTTTTTAAATTGTTTACATAAAGGCAATCTTTTATCCTTATTTGAGGCTTCTGAATTTATAAAGTTTAGTTCTGTTTTTAACTTAAGGTGCATCAATTCAGGATAATAGCTCTTCAGAAAAGAAACCATGTCTCTCATTTAAATGTCCCTCCTTCACTATCAATCTTCTGCTTATTGAATTAAGAACTTTCTTTTATATACTAACAATATATAACCCTCTAATGATGTTTTATTTCAGTTTAATAGTTTTTTCCAAAATTTATTCAATAGATAATATCTGGAAATGCAATTGTTCTAAATGAAACCCCAAAATGTTTTTTAAGGAATTCTTATTCAAATATCACTTTAACATTTCATTCTTCTTTAACATTTCAATTGTTGTTTCCAGGGCTTCTATAATGGCAAAATATCAAGTGCTTCTTAAGCAAATTTCTTGTATTACTTTTCAGAAGTGATCTTATCTAACTGATGAGCAGCTTCCATGAGCTATTGTTTATCTCAAAATCATTATGCTATTACTTTATAAACATGGCAAAAATGTGTGCAGTCCAAAGGCAGCAGTAAAGGAGAGGCATTTTTTCACACCTCTGAAAAACTGTTTCATCACTTTGATGTGCTTGCTGTTCTCCAATATTTTTAGCAAGACGCCCTACCAATGTGTTTTTCATAAACACAGAGGTTTTGTGTTTTTTTTGTATGTGTGCGTGATTTTTGTTTGTTTGTTTTTGTTCAATTGCAGTTTTCAGCCTTGAAAAATAACTTACAGCTAAGTTGAAAGATCATAAGCCAATTATTCCTGATTCATAGCTGAACATTTCTAACATATGACTAGACTAAATGTTAACCCCTGTTCTAAAATAAAGTAACATTAAAGTAACAAAAAAGCAGACATTTTGTTGGGTTTTCAGCTTAATTAAGTAAGACAAACGAGGGAGCACATAGAAGGTACCCAGCCTAACATAACGCCCTCCTTTCTCTTTCCTGTCGCTTGTGAAACCTTAAGAGAACATGAACTGACACCACCAATTTTAATCAAGAATGAAGGTCTGCATACATATTCTTTGCTTCTTTCAAAAGTGAATTTTTAGTAAAACTATGAAAGATACAGTAATATATTGTTAGATCAGTTGCAAACTGTGAGAAATGTTGATAAATTATATAAATTTGCATTGGCAAACAAAAAATTTTAAGTTTTTATATAAATGATATTATATTTTTTAAATTCTTTACCTGGGAATAGTAGTAATATTATTAATAACTTAAAATGAACATTATGTTATGTGGCAATGTTCTCTACTGAAACAATATTCTTATTAAAATGTTTATGTGATTTATGTCCATATTCAGTGTCTTTCAATACATTGAGTAAATTCCATTAGTATTTATACTCATGTTACACAAACTGATTAAAATGCAGCATAAAATTGTGGTGTTTAACAACATTCTATCAAGGGATGGAGCATTGCTGATGATAGTCTTATTAATTGTAAAGAAATATTTTGGTAGAGTAGATGAAAGTAAACAATGAGCACTCTCCAAGAATTAACTTGGATGGATTAATCAACTTTAAAAAAAATCTTCTGATTAAAGACTATAAATTATCTTACATTGAATATGCTATGTGTGTATTCATTGCCTTATAAGTGGTAATTCATCCTCTATAATTGAATCTTATGAAAGTTTTTTTTTTCAGATTTCACAAAGGGAAGCACATTATAAATGAAAATGTCATAATGTCACCTAGTAAATGACCTTCTGTTCTATTTCATGAAACAATTGCTAATTTAAGAGAGTCTGTATAGTATTTCATCCAAATTAATAGAATTAATTGAGTTGTTAAAGTGCACATTTTAGTGTTGACCTTTGCCAGAATTGCAGCTAACCCTTCACAATTCCATTTCAATACTAATTTTGTGAAAATGTGCAAAAAGCAATTGGATTTGAGCTTTCTAATTAAATAAGCCGTATTTAATTTAGTCCATTTTAGATTTTTTAAAGGGCATATTTTAGCCATAAAATTCATAACTTCTTTAAAATCATTAACTTATCTTGTCCTCTGCACAATTTATTTACATTAGATCTAAAGAAAAGACATTTTCAAGGATCAAGGGTCCCTCAATATGAAGGAATAGTCTGATTTCCAAGTCACTCTTCCAAAATTTCAAATAGCATAAACAGTAAGCCTACATGAAGGGTTCGATTATAAAGCTGATCTGAATGAGATCAAGTAATGATGTCTTTATTTTGTGTGATTATGAAACAGTTTCCATCCTTCATAATGTTAATAAATGTTGAAGTATATGAAGTGAATCAAAGGATGTCCATACCTTGCTTGTATTATAAATCATCTTTAAATGTTTATAGTTTTATGATATCAAAGGGAATCCCCACTATCCAAATACAAAAAAACAACAACTAATGAACAAAGCAAAATTGAATAGGCTATTTATACAGAGAGTACTTAGAGGGCAGAGCATCAGTATACTATGCAGCCAGGATCAATGTACCATGCTGAGTGGATGACAAAGTCCAAAAATCTGATTTTGAGGGCTGACAAATTACATTAATATTCTGGGACTGTTTTCTCTTTTTCCTCTAAAATGTGGGTATTACAAAAATGATAACCTCCCAGGCAACCTTCCTCTTTTAAACTCTCATACCACTAGGATTCTAATAACTAAAGGATGATGGACCCAATTCAAAGTAATAAAAAAATTATCAGAATCTCCAGCTAATTTCTGTTAGTTAATAACAACAACAACAAAAAGGCATCATATAACTTAATGAGTGTTATAGATATAGCCATCTAACCTCGAAATTAATCTTTTTAAAAGTTAACTTTTATATCATTCATAGTTTATCTATTTACTACCCAAAATATTGTTCTTACCTTTTCACTCATTTGGGGTAATGCTCTCTATAAACAGCTTTTCAAAAAACATTTCCTTAGAAAAAAGCAGTAATATGTGTTAATCCATTATGAAGTACTAATACTCTAGAATTTACATATAGCACATCGTGGAAAATACACAAAGAATAGCTTCTGATGCAAATTAAATTAAGCACGTAGTGCAGTTTAGGAAAGGCTAGCTTCAAAGGTATATAAAAATTAGATGGAAGCTTTGTGGTTTAAAGCTTATTTAAGTGGCTTTAGAATTTTTAAAACAAATATTTTTGAGGTACAATGCTAGGTGCAAGGAACTGAAAGATATAGTTGTCACTGTCTTTCTGTATGTATAATTACTGATGCCCTAATTGTAATGGAATCACTATTACAAAAGAAGTAAAAAGAAATATTGGAAGTTGGATCCTTCTTCTTAGAAGCAATATTTGAAACCATTGAAAAACTGAACAGCAGGACTTGTAAGAATTGTATGTGCACAGCAGATCCATTCATGTTCATATCATAATTAAAATTAAATGACTTCTGATTCCCTTGTTTGCAAATAAATTTTAATTTTTGACATATTCAGTTATCTTTGCATGAATGAAATATAGTTATAAGAATAACAGCCATTCTCTTCTAAAAATATGAGCTGAAAATATGCCAATGGGTAAAATTCAGAGCTAAGGAACACAGTTTCAAATAAGAAGAGCATTTGTAAAGGCTTTCAGATAAAATGGGAATCAACTTTCACCGGTGATCTCATTTTGTCTTGAAAACCACCCTCTCAGATACTAAACTATGTCTGTTTTATGAGGCTACAGAGAGTTTGACACATTTATAAAGATTTACAGCCAATCAGCAGTAGAAGAGGAAACACACCAGGAAGCTCATATGATGATTTTTATCACCCTGTTTCATAGACTGTTTGTGAGTGAGATGACTCCCTTTGCATAGGAGATGTTCATTGGTCTAAGAAGCTTTTTAGTGCTGAACAGCATAGAACTGGCCATACCTGAATTGAAGAAAGCTTCTGGTATATCTGTGGCTCCAGCTTACTCTTTAGGTTTGTGTTTCCCTGCTATAAAAATTTACAGTACAAGCAAGGTATGGACATCCTTTCAATGTTACTGAGCAATGAACACATGTTAAATATTTGGAAAATGCAATTTCTAAAAAAAAAAAAAAAAAAAAAAGTTGATAGAATGGAAATTCTATTTTTTTCTTCCTATATCTGGATGGCTTGTCCCTTGGGCACATGCCACATTTTATTTTATTTTATTTTATTTTTTAAAATCTTTATTATTCAGATTATTACATTTGTTTCTCTTTTTTCCCCTCCATAACCCCCCTCCACCCAACTCCCACCCTTCCCTCTGCCCTTACCTCCCTCCCATTGACCTCATCTATAGCTGTATGATTTTTGTCCAGTCTCTCCCTGTACACCCCTCACATCTTTCCCCCTGAGAATTATCAGTCCACTCCCTTTCTGTGCTCCTGATTCTCTTATATTCACCAGTTTATTCTGTTGATCAAATTTTTAATTCACTTAATTTTTAGATTCACTTGTTGATAGATATGTATTTGTTGTTCATAATTTTTTGGCTTTTACCGTTTTCTTCTTCCTCTTGTAAAAGAGTACCTTTCAGCATTTCATATAATACTGGTTTGGAGTTGATGAACTCCTTTAGCTTTTTCTTATCTGTGAAGCTCTTTATCTGCCCTTCAATTCTGAATGATAGTTTTGCTGGATAGAGTATTCTTGGTTGTAGGTTCTTGCTATTCATCATGTTGAATATTTCTTGCCACTCCCGTCTGGCCTGCATCGTTTCTGTTGAGAAATCAGCTGACAGTCGTATGGGTGCTCCCTTGTAGGTAATGAACTGTTTTTCTCTTGCTGCTTTTAATATTCTCTCTTTGTCTTTTGCTCTTGGTATTTTAATTATAATGTGTATTGGTATAGTCCTCTTTAGATTCCTTTTATATGGGGTTCTGTGTGCTTCCTGGACTTGTAAGTCTATTTCTTTTACCAGATGTGGGAAGTTTTCAGTCATTATTTCTGTAAATAGGTTTTCAGTATCTTGCTCTCTCTCTTCTTCGGGCACCCCTGCAATTCTGATGTTGGTACGCTTGAAGCTGTCCCAGAGGCTCCTTATGTTATCTTCACATTTTTGGATTCTTTTCTCTTCTTGCTTTTCCAGTTGAGTGTTTTCTGGTTCTTCATATTTCAAATTTTTGACTTGATTCTTGCCTTTCTCTAGTCTGCTGTTAGGACTCTGTATAATAGTTTTTATTTCAGTCAGTGTACGTTTAATTTCTAGTTGGTCCTTTTTCATCTCTAGTTGGACCTTTTCCATCTCTAGTTGAATATTTTGCATCTCTAGTTGGTCCTTTTTCATCTCCTCCTGGCTCTCGCTAACTTTATCCAACTATTCTAGCATATTCTTGAAAAACTTTATAAGCGTGGTTTTGAACTCTATATCCAGTCATTTGTTTTCCTCCATTTCTTTTGTTTGTTATCCCTTCCCTTGTCTCAGCATTTTCACTATGCCGGGAGAAATTCTGTGTTGGATTCAACCTTATGATACCAGACTTTCAAAACCGCAGAAGCCTCTCTTTTGAGCTTGGGAGGGGTGGAGTCTCAGGGCTTAAGGGACTGCCTTGCCTTCCAGTTGGCACCGCCCGCCCTCCACGGCCCCTGAGTCTCACATGACTGAGTAATTGCTGGAGCTGTCCTTGTGTGCGTGCGCCTGCAGTGCCTCTAGACAGCTGTCTTTCCGGCTCCCCTGAGCGCCAGGACCACACGAGTTTAGGTACTCAGGGATTCGCCTGAAACTGGGGCTTAGTGGAGGCACAAGTGGCACAGTTGGGAGAGTCTTTCTCCTGCCCATTTGCGAAAGCCAGCGGTACAATCAGCAATCTGTCCTCTGTGTGTAGTGCTGTGCGTGCCACCAGGCCTCTAATCTTTTGCGACTCCCCTAAATTTCCATATACCTCTCCCTTTTCACAGTCCAAACTCCCCCTGTATGAGTTTCGCTGGATCTGGGGTTTAGTGTCGTAAGATAAGGGGTTCAATGCCTTTGAGAGTCTCTGTTTCCCCCCCTGCCAGAGAAAACTAGCCAGGTACTCCGGCACCCGCTCTCTCAGCACACGCGCGCCTCCATACCTCAGCTTTTTGCAGCTCCTCTGGTTCTACGTGAGCCCCTCTCTTTCCCTCTAGTTGTAGAATTTCCACTCAGCCAGCTTTCCTGTGGTTCTGGATGATGTCTGTTCTGTCTTTTAGTTGTAGTTTTGAAATTGTTGTGTGAGGCAGCAGTGTAGGTGTTTACCTATGCCGCCATCTTGGATTCCACATACTACATTTTAAAGAACACAGGTCTCCAAAAGAGTATTTTTATTTATTTATTTTTATTTTTTAAAATAATGTTTTTGTTTATTCCTGAGACAGGAAGGGAGAGGGAGAGAGAAAGAGAGATAGAAACATCAATAATGAGAGAGAATCACTTATCATCTGCCTGCTGCATGTCCACATTGAACCCACAGCCTGAGAATGTGCCCCAAGCAGGATTCAAACTATGACCTCCTGAATCATGGATGGATATTTAACCATTGAACTACACTGGCCAGGTTCCCCAATAATGTTGGTCAATTAAGCTCATCTTGTCCAGGTTCTTTGGTATATCCTAGAAACTTTGTCATTTTTCTTTAAAGCCAGTAATGCTATGATGAGTAGGTCATCCATATTTAATGATTAAGATATTTCTTATGTATGAAGTATTTATTTGCTAGCTAATGTCAACATAAAATAAATGTACTTATTGCAAATATTGCATTTATTTTCTCTTTCACTTTTAAAATCGCATTTATCTGGGAAAATATGGTTAAGTGAAGTGAATTTCAAATCTCTAGTGTCTTAGTTTTATGCTGCTATGATAGTTCACTGCCATAGTATGTCTCTGGAAAGTAAAGGTTCACTTTACCATGCCCATTTTTGTATTAACATTTGGTTTGAATCTTCTCTGAGATTCTTAAGATTTGCCTAAGGACATATCTGCCTACAGCTTCCAATTATTTACTTTCTGGAATTAGTGTCTATTTTAGAGAAACATAGATAAAAATTTCCTTTGGTAGGGCAGACTGTGGCCTCAGTCTCAAGACCAAACAGAGTTTTCACTTAACTCATGGTGCAGACTCTTTGCCCGGGTCTGTCAAGATAGCTGTTGCTGCTCCCTCCCTGTGACCTACTTCACTTCCTGGGAGTCTGGTGAGTTTCTGATTGTCCTTCTCTTGGGCCCTCTTCTCTTTCCTAGGTCTTTGCTGTTTGATTTATTCACTTTTTGACCTTGCATTCCAGCCTCAGCCCACCCTCTGAAATTAAGTGCCAGTTTATCTCCAGTCACCAGATGACTACCTGGTTCTCAGTACATCTATGTCTAGCTTGTTACTGTAGTTGAGCTAAATCTTAGCTCTCTCGGTTCCTGGTCCTGACACTCAGTTTCTACTTTTTCAGACACTTGTTTCCTTTAGATATTTCTACTACCAGAATTCAGTCCTTCTGACTACAGAGCCAGTTTCCAAAAGTTCCTTTCTTTCTCAGTCTTATTAGGAAATGATAAAGTTAGCATGACATCACTCTTTCATCTTTAAAATTCAGAAATCTAAAACAAATTAGGTTTCCTTTCTCCAAATTATCAATTTATCATCATTCCCAAAAATTTGTCCTGAAGAACATCTCTTCCATTAAGAACCCTATAGTAAAGAAATTTGTTTTATTTAATGATTTTCAAACTTATTTTATCACAGAGTGTTTTTTAAAAAATAAGTATCTTAACATCCCCAGGTATTACTTTAAAATAGTCTGTATTGATCTAATTAAATTTCTGTAGCGCTGTTTTTTTTCTCTCTCTCTCTCAAAGGGTTTTCTGATAATTTTCACTATGTCTTCATAATAATCTAGGTACATATAATTATTTGTATAAATTATTCTGTCTCAAAACATATAAAACACAATTTACAGAGTTCCTATGACTTAATCCTAAAAATATCAGAACTGCATCCAAAAATTAAGTTTCTCTTTTTTCCACTGAGTGCCATTTTTCATGGCTCTTTGCATCTGACATCTTGTATACATCATGTAAAATGAATCTCTAACTTTAACAGTCTTTTTTTAAATCAAATTTTTATGATTTTTTTTCAGTACAGCAAAATATGCAAAATATGTGTGTTTGGAAATACTTTTTTTCAGTTCACTGCATTTCCTATTTTTGTGCTAGACCTATTCGATATCACAAACAATTTTGTCAATTCTATGTCTATATCTGCACAAGCCAAGCATTTAAAATTGTCTAGATGAGTTCAAAGTTTTATTTCAATTTCATCTTCAATAAGAATGTTGCACATAAGCTGAAGTTAGTACCTGAAGAATAGTCAACCCATGTCATGAATAAAATGGGCTCTATACATTGAATACTCTGAGCAAAGAAAGTAACATGAAGTTTTATATGTTAAGAAATAGTCCCTATGAGTTAAAGGTTTTAGCTAGAGAAGTTTATGTTGGTATACAAACATTTATTCAATTTGTTGAAAAATGCACTTGACAATTTTCTTTAAAACTGTTTTCCTCTTTTTAAAATGATAGAGGATATTGAAACTTATGTTTTTAAATATTTAAATTATAAAAGTTTTGTCTTGAAAATGTTTATACATTTTGGCTTTGCCTTTTCTATGTTCATAGTGTCAAGTTCTCTCCATTCATTCTAATGAGAGAGGATTTTGTTATTGACATGCAACAAATTTGAGTATAGAATTAATATCAGGATGTTTTACAGTAAAATGGGACACTAAACATGAGGAATAGTTATTTTGTAGTATTTCCTGCTGTTGAGCCTTAGGAATTTGTAACTATGAAAGCATCATTATTTTACAAATATATCCGTTGCAGTTATTTCTCACTGAAGAAGTCAGGCTATAGTCTTATTGGTAGTATGATTTCTATGGTCTCAGACATTTGTTATTATACATGCTCAGGGATTTTGGATAGAAAAAACTTTAAAAGAGGCAGCATTATGTGTATCCATATATATTAAATAGAATGGGTTCATGTGACCATTTGTACTATTTTATTTATGCTGTTATAATATATAAAAAATAGTTTTAAGGTTATACATATAAGAAAGAGAAAAAGCAGTAGATATATACCTATAGTCATTATTATTTTTTTATTAATTTTTATACATATCTCCCTATTGCCCCCCCTCCCTCCCAGGCATACCCCAACCCCCCAGTGTCTATGTTCATTGGTTATGATTATATGCATAGATACAAGTCCTTTGATTGATCTCTTATCTACCTCACCTAACTTTAATCTTCCTGCTGTAATTTCACAGTCTGTTCGAAGCTTTACTGTCTCTGTATCTATCCTTTTGTTCATCAGTTTATAATGTTCTTTATTATCCCCCAATGAGTGCGATCATGTGATGCTTCTCCTTCATTGACTGGCTTATTTCACTAAGCATAAGGCTCTCCAGTTCCAACCAGGTTGCTGCAAATGGTAAGAATTCCTTCTTTTTAATGGCAGCATAGAATTCCATTGTGTAGATGTACCACAGTTTTCTGATCCACTCATCTGCTGACGGGCATCTAGGCTGTTTCCAAATTGTGGCTATTGTAAATTGTGCTGTTATGAACATAGGGGTGCATAAATCCTTTCTGATTGGTGTTTGTAATTTCTTAGGATAAATTCCTAAGAGTGGTATTACAGGGTCAAATGGGAGATCCATTTTTGGTTTTTTGAGGAAACTCCATACTGTTCTCCACAGTGGCTGCACCAGTCTGCATTCCCACCAACAGTGCACAAGGGTTCCTTTTTCTCCGCATCCTCGCCAACACTTGTCATTTGTTGATTTGTTGATGATTGCCATTCTGACAGGTGTAAGATGGTATCACGCTGTCGTTTTGATTTGCATCTCTCAGATGATTAATGACTTTGAACATGTTTTCATGTGTCTCTTGGCCTTCCTTCTGTCGTCTTTTGAAAAGGTTCTATTTAGGTCCGTTGCCCATTTTTATATTGGATCCTTCATCTTCCTTTTATTAAGTTGTATAAGTTGGTTGTAGATTTTGGAGATTAAACCTTTATCAGTGATAAAATTTGCAAATATGTTCTCCCATGCATTGATCTTTCTTGTTGTTTTGTTGATGGTTTCTTTTGCTGTGCAAAAGCTTTTTATTTTGATGTAGTCCCATTTGTTTATTTTTTCTTTAGCTTCCATTGCCTTTGGAGCAGTATCAGTGAAGAAGTTCTTTCGGCATATATCTGAGATTGTGCTGCCTGTGGACTCCTCTAGTATTTTTATGGTTTCCCTTCTAATGTTTAAGTCCTGTATCCATTTTGAGTTTATTTTTGTATTTGGTGTAAGTTGGTGGTCCAGTTTCAATTTTTTGCATGTATCTGTCCAATTTTCACAACACCATTTATTGAAGAGGCTATCTTGGTTCCATTGAATGTTCATGCGTCCTTTGTCAAATATTAATTGAGCATAGTGGTTTGGGTGGATATCTGGGTTCTCTATTCTATTCCATTGATCTATATGTCTGTTCTTGTGCCAGTACTGGCTGTTTTGAGAACAGTTGCTTATTAATTAACATCTATTTATATGATACTAGTGGCCCAGTGCATGAAATTCATGCACATTAAAGTGGGATTAATTAGAGAAAATAATTTAATATTGCTGTTTGCTCTTTCTCTATAATAGAAGTGTCAAAGATGAAAGAAAATTAGTAAAATGTATAAGAAAATCTTACTTCTGTCAGAGTCTGGGTGCACAGTCGGACCCAGAGTCAAGTCCGCGCCCACCCACATGCGCCTCAAAATTGCATGAGACCCAGACCCAGCTGGTGGCCCCCCACTGGGCTAGATTCAGACACGACTAGTCCCACCCTTGTCAAGCTCTGCCAGAAAGGAGGCACTGCTGGGTAGGAGGCATGGCCTAAGGTCTCCCATCAAGCCTTGCCAGACAGAGGTGGGAACAGCCTCAGGTCCCCCAGCCCAGCACCAGGGGGGTGGTGCAGCCTCAGGTCCCCCATCAAGCCCTACTGGCCGAGGGAAGCAGCCTCAGGTCCCCCCCGCTTAAACCCCACTAGGTGGGGGCATGGTCTGAGTTCCCCAAACCCAGTACTGGGGGTGCACCTTAAGGTCCCCTGTCAAACCCCACTGGTTGGGAGGCACAGCCTGAGGTCCCCTCTTAACCGCTGCTGAGGTCCCCTCTCAAGCTCAGCCAGACAGGGTGGGGGCAGCTTCAGATCCCCTGGCCCAGTCCTGGGGCAGAGGGTGCAGTCTGAGGTCTCCCAGCCTGGTGCCAAGGTGGGGCGTGTGTCCTGAAGTCCCCTGTCAATCCCCACCTAGTAGGGGGCACCGCCTAAGGTCCTCTGTCAAGCTCAACCAGGCCGGGGGGTGCAGCCCAGGTCCCCTGGCCTGGTGCTGGAGTGGGGGGCATGGCCTGTGGTCCCCTGTTAAGCCCTGATGGGTGGGAGTGCAGTTTGAGGTCCCCCAGCCTGGTGCCAGAGTGGGAAGTGTGTCCTGAAGTCCTGAGGTCCCCTGTCAAACCTTGCTGGGTGGGGGAGCACAGCCTGAGGTCCCCATATGTGGGTGAGGGAGGGTGTAGCCTCAGGACCCTGCTGATTGCTCATTAAGGCTCCTTTGGAAACTTGGCCTCAGCTGTAGGTGCAGCCATATTTGTGATGGAGTGATGGTCAATTAGCATATTCCTTCTTTATTAGTTAGGATTTTGTTCTATGGTTTTAAAATAAAAAATAGAGTAAAGTTTTATAGAATGCATTCAAAATTATATGAATTATCATTGTGGAAATGTGTATGATTATTATATGCAACATAATTAGCAAAACCAAATAAGGTTAGGAGGGTTTAAAGAAAATGAATAAAATAAAAACAAGGATAATTGAATAACTGTTATTCCAGTTAAACCCTGAGTCACCTTTCTCTGCCCTCTTCCAACATCCCACAACTTATTTGAGGCTCAGCCTTTGTTTATTTCATAACAAGCACTGCGACTTTTCAACCCCAAAGCTGTAGGATTTGATGGCCCTTCATGAGTATCCCAGGACCCATCTGTTCCCTTAGGCATATGCCTGATGATATGGGAGGAGCAGAAAATGGATGTCAGAGTACTTAAGAATGTAACACTAATTCTATACCTGTGTGTGTTTCTACAGCTGCCTCTAAACTCTGTAATGGGAAATAAGGGAAATTCTAAAAACAAAGCAGCTTTAAAGCCCTCAGTGGGGAAAAAAGCACTCCACTAGCTGTACGTACCTTCTTGCGGGTTGTTGTCAAATCAGAATCTGTTGGCATAGGCTGACTGAAAATGGAGATTCCCCAAACCCATAGATAGGTGCATTTTTTGGATAGATATCCTGGGATTCTTGAACAAGGTAAAGTTTGAGAGAAAAGAAATTGGTAAATTATGGCTTGACTGACAGACATATTCATTTAGAAGCAACCAATTTAATGGGGCTAGATTAGATATGTCAAATTGAAAATGATTTGAGTCTGAATCTAATTGCAGGTTAGGAGTAGAATATCAGGATACTTAAAATTAAAGAAATGTCATATATGCAGAGTTTTAAAATTTAGGTATATATTTGATCTTTTATTAAATAAATGAAACCAATAACAAATCCTAATTTTGTAAGAAATAAGATATATAAAAATACACATGTAGAACCAGATCTAACATTTGAGAAAGAAGATCTGTGTCTTCAGTGTTCTCTGGCTAGGGACCATACTGTGCGTGCGTGTGTGTGGGGGGGGTGGTGGGGGGGGGAGAGAGAGAGTTCATGTGTGTGTATGTATGTATATGTATGCCTATATTCCAGATAAAAAGATATTGGAAAGCCAATAGTTTATTAACTCTCAAACTGACATCTACTTCAATATTGTCAATTTCTGTGTTGTTCTTGGAAAAAGAAGCTATTCTTCTTTTGGCTTATCCGTCCATCGTGAATTTCTAGAGGTAAGATGAACCCTTTGGGATTCACACACAGAGTTGAGTGATAAACTGTAGAGGTCAGTCTCTTACAATAAATAGTTTCTATCATGGAAACGGGTTCAAGATGCCAGGAATATCTCTAAGTAACTTTTAATGACATTTGGGGTATTGTGTCTACAGTTTATAAAAATTGCCACCAGATGGCATTTAAGATCCTCAAAGATTTTTTGGCTCATTGAAAACACCCAGTCCTTAGGATCTAACCTCAATCTTGATTCCCCATAGGTACGTTCTAGCTGTGTGACATTGAGGTTGGCATTTTCCTCCTGAGCATCACTTTCTTTATCTTGAGAATGTTGTAAATGTCCATTCCACAGGCACTACCTACCACATGGAGAGAGCTGCTCCCTGAGCATAATGTGAAAAAGAGAATCCCAACATGCCTTGCAGTTATTTAAGCTTACCATTCATGCTAATGGACCACATTCTTTCCATGTACTAGGTCACACTAACCAATAAGAAGTGAAGGATGCCAAATATTTAAGAAAAATTAAAAGCAAAAGACGCGTTTATTTGTCCCTAGAGATTTGTGGGAACACAATAATAGAAAACAGCATTCTGCCTATTACTCAGGTCTTGAAAAAAATGCAAGTAGTAAATATAGCACTTGATAAATTCTACATATAAATATATCATGAATTTAAATGCTAATTCAATTTAAATATAGAAAGTATAGAATCTCTTTAGGAAATTTTATTCTTCAGGTTATTTTTTAATATACTAAAATCTGTTTCTATGGAACATAAATATATTCATTTCCAAGGTAGGTTTTTAATGGCTCAAATAAATACAAAACATATTGGAGAAATCTATCTTATTTCTTAGTATTTCCTTTGCAATTTTGAAAAGTTTGCCTACTTTTCAATATCTCCAAAATATACTAGAAGCAATAGTTAAAAGTCAAATAATTCAGGCTTATTATTTTTCTGCTACAACCAAATGCACAAAGAATCACACAGAATATTGGGAAACGAGCAATAGCATTAAACTAACAATTGATGCTAATTAGAAAATAGCTCTATCCACAATCTTCAAGTTTCAATCATATTGTGATATTATGATACTAATATGTCAAGAATGTGAAAGATACATATCTCAGTAAGTTAGAGGTTTTTTTTTTTTACATGGGAATTTAATTACAAAAATTTAGACTACAAAGTATTGAATCTAGCCCATGAGTATATGATGCATGACAGGTATAGAAGAGATGAAGTATAGAAGATTCTATGATTGTTCAAAAGATTCATTGCTGCTACTCCCTGTGGTTTTCCCTTCTGAAAGAGGACAAACCTTCTCACCAACTGACTTCACACTTTGCCAAGTGAATTAGGTTGGCCAATGAATGGGAGTAACATTATGCTTCTCTTCTGAGAGGAAAATTTTGGAAAGAGGAAAAAGAGATAAGTGGGACTGATTTACATGATAAAATCAGGCCCAAGAGCAAGTCACTATCATGTATATTAATCTGACATCTTCAGCAGTCTCCTGAACCCAAAAGCAGCAAATCCTTTAAATGTCTGGAAACCAGAGCATAGAGAATGTACAAAATAAGACTAATAGTATTTACTAATCTATAGGGCTGTTCTAAATTTCATGTCACATAATGCAGGTATAGCACTTCCCAAAATGCTTTATTTAATGAAATGAACCTTCAGTAAATAGCTAATGGTAAGGAAAATGGTGATAGTGGTAATGTAGTAGTGCAATGCTGGACCTCACCCAATGTGGAATTAATAAGAACTGGATAAGCAAGCAAACATTTTATATTATTAACAATAACAATTGCACAGAATTTGTTAACTTTGCAAATAATGCTTCAACAGAGGTTTGTAGGCCAGTAGCAGAGGACTGGATTCAAACACAGACCAGATTCTTTCAGACAGCACATGGTGATGTTAACTTTTAATGTAAATGACCAAAATGAGGCATGTGTCCTTTCATTCACCATAGTTCGCCTCCCCCTTTTACCTTTTCTACCCAAAGTTGTTATTTGATATGTTGCATATAGGCCTCTGAAGATGTTGAGTTTGATCAAGATGACCAAAAGTATTTTTATTTTAGTTCATTTTAAAATCAGAACCTCAAGGAAGATACAGTCCCCTAGCTTTAGTCCAGTCGGTGGCTTTTAGAGTTACTTCTAATCAATGCCCAATTCATGACTTTAAAATCTCTACCTAAGATTTCTTGGCCTAGGCAATACAGTATCTGATGCCAAAGAAATGTGTTAAAATGAGGTGTTTAGAAAGGCTAACCTTACAATGTGCAAAGGAGTAGTTTTTGTCTGTGCTGCTAACATATGGTAAACTCCTCGGCAGATCATCTGCCTTTTCTGGAGCCCAGTTTCCTTATTTTCAAAGTTGATGGGGTATCATTACACAAATGTAAATATAAATGCATTTGTTTCTTGATATCTGCTAGGTATCCAGAGAATGTTTGGTCCCTATGGTTGAGCCTTAAGATCTTAGCTGATCCAGACAGAAGCCTGAATGGTCCTCTCTAGTGAGAAGCACATTGTGATTGCCCTGCATCTACACATACCTACACTACAGCCACATGTTGTATTCCCCTTTGCCATCCTTGGAAAGACAGGGCTGCTGGGTATTTCACAGTATCATCAGAACCTTCAATTCAGGTTACTCAGGAGGGAAGGGAACAAAGAATGACCATTGGCTCTCATTTCAATAATCTTTAACATGCTATATTCTATGAGGTTGTTTGTTTCTTAAATGAACATTTTTACAAAATTACTGAGTATCATCCACTTGTTCAGCAGATATTTATTGAATGAATCCTAGATCCGCATTTTGGGGATTTAGAGGTAAAGAAAAAAAAAACAAGTTCCTGCTCTTAAAATGTTTATTGCTCATAAAAACAGCTATAATCAATAAATAAAAGAAAAGAAAGGTTCTAGGAAAATAGGAGACTCCATTAGAACATACAGTAGAGATCTAATTGAGGCATCAGGTAAAGTATCCTGTGAACGTTATATTTGAGCAGAGACCTAGAATATGAGCAGGAGTTGGTGTCTGCAAATAGGAGTAGGGAGATGGAATAAAAAGAATGTTTCAGAAAGAACAGTATGTGTAGTCCTTGAGATAAAAAAAAGCATGGCATATCAGAGAAACTGGAAAAAAAAACTTAAGTTCCTGGCAATATGATTGAAACTTTAGGTACATGACTCAATATACTCTAAACATAAAATTTTAAATAAAGTGGTAGCATGATAGTAAGATGCAATTTAGGATGTTGAATGGAATAGTTCTATCAAGGAATGACCCCATTCTAAGAAATATTCACATAAATATTTATAATGAATTAAATTCTAGGGGATCATCATTATTTAAAATGTATAACTGCTTTTATTTCTTGAGTCTCTAGCTAAGAAAAGTTGAAAACACATTTAATATTAAAACTGAAAAAGTTTCTATAATAAGAGCTACAAAGAAGGGAAATGAGAAAGCTGGATTAATCAACAAGACTTTTCCTGAGATGTACTCATTATACCAACACATAAGGTGAACTCTGCTCCCTGTTGCCCCTGAAGTTTCCTCAAGTCTAGAATTTAAAAAAAAACTTTATTTATAGAAATGCTCAAATGAATTATTTTTACTTGTAGCTAATATGAGTGTGGATTCTCATGTGGGATTCAGTTTAATCATTCCTAAGGTCATATTGGTTTGATAAATTTATTCTAATCGTGTAAGATCAGTTTAGGAAACCTCAGTATAATCTTACAGTCTATGATTTTTATAAAAAGCCATGTGACAGAAAAATAAAAATAAATCACTATAATATCTGTCTTCCAAAGTTCAAGCAGTGAGAGGTGTCACTCCCTCAGACCTGCCAGACTTATAGTCATGTGGCCGATCTGATCAAAGCTGTAGAACACTTTGTCTTCTGAGAATGTATTGACTGGTGAGGATATGAAATACCAGAATAGATTTCAATGACTAGTTCAAAATCTAGCTCTGCTTATTACTATCTTTATTAGTGGGGCAAATGAATTCACCATCTCAGGGCTTCCCATCTTCAGTGATGCCAAACTTTCCTCAAGGGATTTTTGTGAAGGTTAAATGAGAGGACATCCATGACAGTTGTTACTATATATACTGCCTGGTACTGAAGCAGTGCCTTTCCCATGTAGATAAGGAGGCAAAATTACAGCAAGCCCATTCTAGGTAGGTGGAAAGCATGTTTGCTTTTTGTGGCATCTACCATGTAGGGTTGATTACCACATGGTGATGGTTATTATGACTGTAGAAAAGGAAGCCTAGCCTGTGGGCTGATAACATTTTTCTCCATCACCTCCAGAATGACCTGATCAATAATTCCCACTAAAATGTAGAAAAAAATTTAAAACACTGAGGGCTACAACATATCTTTGGGTGTTTGAGAAAAACCAAAGCTTAGTTTAATTTTTTAACCAAAAATGAGAAATTGGAGACCAGTGTCATTCTTTTCTCAATGAAATGATTGCATCTAATTTTGTTGCCTGCATCTGTGTTTGTGTTTAATGGCAAGCATAATTATGCACCTGCAATGTGCAGCTCTTCTAATTTTAGTAAAATTGATTCAACTATTTGGAAAATACCTAACCAATTATTCTTTTAGAATGAGTATATCTAAATGCTGAAGACTTTTTAACTGTCTATCAAATTTCTGGTCTTCTACCTTAATGCAGTAGCTGCACTCAGTTTTTGTGTCTAGGAGTAGAGCCTGGAATCTTTCCAGTGAGTTCAGAGTCTTGGCTTGCTTTTGCTGGATCAGTGGATACCAGCCAGCTGATGCCCCCTCTTCCATCCCTAAACAGCTTTCCCTCCAGATAGGATATGCAGGGAGAAACGGAACTTTTATTCTTGTGTTAGAAAGATCGCTGTGGTGATTAGGAGAGCAGACCTCTTTGTCTGGCTACTATGTTAACATGCAGTTCCAGTACAACTCAGAGTCCAGATCACTAAGTTAGTACATCCCACAGAGAGTACAGTGGTCTAGAGGCAGCAGCTGGTTCACAAGAAAGTCTACTAAAACTCTAGACACACTAGATCATTTTTAATTTTTTTTCCCAATCCTTACTTCCCTACCTGTTGCATGACTACTGTTAATATTTTAATATATTTAAATTATATAAATTTTCTAGATTGCTGTAGATCCATTTTTTAAATAATATAAAGAAAGTATAGAAAAGATGAAGAAAAAAGCTACTATTGGTCAAGTGATTGGATTTTTCATATGCAAAATGGGATTTAGTCAGGAAATAAGAAGTTTAAATGAATCACCAAAATAGCAAGGGTACAATGAGAAGATAGAAAATAAAGTGTAGGAGTTAGGAGTTCTCTCTCCAGAGAAGCATCCTACACCAGAATAATGGATCAGAGAAGCAAATCATGTAGAAAGAGCCTGAGGGTAAAGTCCTGGCAAGTCCCTGATGGGTACACAGGCTGGGACTAATACTCTGCAAGACCTGAAAATATGCCCTTTGGAACCAAGGAGCTGTTTTAACCAGAGGGTTCTGAACCTCAGCCTCATCTGGTGGCTGGGCTTTCCCCAGTGAGCGTGCCGGAGGCCAGACCCCTCTGAGGGTTTGCTTAGCCTGCCTGAGCATTTTCAAATCTTACATGTAAACATCTTCTCAACCATTCGTCTAGTTTTCACAGAGCATATTTCAAAATAGTTTTCAGATGAGAAATAGAACTTCATATGTTTGGCAACAAACAGGGTCATATATATTTTATATGTGTATATACTGTATATATGTAATATATGTATATACTAATAAAATATTGGGCATTTAAAAATTCCCATTCATAATCACTAGATCACAAATTACTGTAGCAGTGGTCAAAGATCATTTTCATATTTTTTCTTCTTTCTTCTGGAAATTTTCCTGGCTAGTTCATGAGTACATGAAAATACAAGCTTTCTTTTCAAATTATTATTGGCATTAGTAAAATTTTTTTTATATCTACATAAGCTGTGCAACTCAGAAATGTAAAGTAAATATTTCAAAAGCTCTGACTAAATAATATTCAGTTTTTTAAAATGAATATGTAGATTCAAATTCCTCTTGTATTTGCTCAGTATTCCAGTTCCCTAATCTAAAATTCAATTTGCCTTTTTTTCTGTTAGAGTATATATATTTCAGGCAGAATTCTCAAATTAATCAAAAGTACCAATTGTCAAATGAGATATATTGGTTCTATTTTTAATAATTATAATTTAAAAATGAGTTTTAACATTAAACTTAGTATATAATTTTTCTATTTAACTTTCTGAATTTTTAATGCAATACCATATAGATATGTTGTGAAGGCCAAACATATTTTAAAGGTTATAACAGTAAATTACAAGAATTGGCTTTCTAATTATGTTCAATATGGAACAAAATGTTAATTGATCTTATTGGAGTGGTCCTCTTAAAGGTTTTTGTTTTAATTAAACAGTAGTTGTATTTAATCCATTTCAGATAAAACTATAGTTTTAATTAAATAGGGAAGCCATTTAGCAATCTTACATGGGTCATTTTCTGAGAAGTTCTTTCATAAGAAAAAGAAAACACTGATTTCTCCATATGTAAAGAACAAGTGTGCTTTTCAAATACTACTTTGCATTTCTCTCTATTATGTTTCAGTGGGCATGTTAACAAACTTCAATGGGATTTTATGCTAATAATTTCAGCAAATCTAAAATTATAACTGAAATTCTCCTATAATATTTTTAAGTTTTTGAAAAGGCTTTTGTGTCATCCTTAGAACTTGTCTGATAATAAGTAATGGATAAATAGTATCACCAACTAAACCATAACTCTAATATAGTTTCTAGACTTTTGCCTAAAAATTCATTTTGCTGAAACAAAAGTTGTCTTTTAAGTTATCTTCTTTAGTTTAGCAAAATTCTGGAATACAAAAACAGCCAATCAAAACTTGATTTGGAGTGGTAAACTCACAATACAATATACAGATGGTAAATTATAGAATTGTATACCTGGAACATGTATTATTTTATTAATTAATGTCATCCCAATAAATTTAATAAAAAAATAAACAAAAAAACTTGACAATAACATGTCAAAAAAGCATTTCATATAAAACAAATAACTTTTAAAATTACTGTTGTGGCTTGAATTAAACCCCCGCCCCTCCACCACTACCGCCAAATTCATATATTGATGTTCTAACCTCCAATACTTCAGAATGTGACTATATTTGGAGATAGAGTATCTAAAGAAGTAAAGTTGAATGAGGCTATATGTGTAAGCCCTGATCAAATACTATTGGTGTCCTTGTAAGGCAAGGAAATTAGGACACAGACATATACAAAGGGAAGTCTTTGAAAATACAGGGAATAGTCAGCCATCTGCCTACATCTTGATTCCAGACTGACAGCCTCTAGGACTATGAAAAAATAAGTTTCGCCGAAACTGGTTTGGCTCAGTGGATAGAGCGTCAGTCTACAGACTGAAAGGTCCCAGGTTCAATTCGGGTCAAGGGCATGTACCTTGGTTGCGGGCATATCCCCAGTAGGGGATGTGCAAGAGGCAGCTGATCGATGTCTCTCTCTCATCGATGTTTCTAACTCTCTATCCCTCTCCCTTCCTCTCTGTTAAAAAAAAAATCAATAAAATATATTTTTTTAAAAAATAAGTTTCTGTTGTTGATGCCAACTAGTCTGTGGTGCTTTGTCATGGCCACTCCAGAAAACTAATAAAATTACTGAATCTAGTCAGTCTGTGACAGGTGTTATTGAAGTGATAAGGCCTGAGAGAAGTGGAGCAAATTATTGGGGTTGTGTGAGAAGCTCCAGGAAACCACAGCTCATTCTCCTCTGTTTCTGCTGCTCCAGAAATCACAGTGGTATTCCAGTGTTACTTTATGGATATAACCTGCAGAGGACAGAAAGTACTTCATGGTTCATGGTAAAACCAAATCATAGAAGCTGAAAAATCACAACATTGTAGCAGTCTATTAGGTGCTTCAAGATATATGTTTAAATTAATATTCTTTAAACTCTTCTATATGATGAATATAAAAATACATTGATGTAAAAATAAACAAATGTCTAGTTTGCATGCTCTTCTGTTATTTATCTTATCCCCGCTATATATTACAAAATTGCTTTGCTTAGTAGATATGTTTAGAACTCCTGATGCATCTATTCCTTAAGTAAAGCCATTTAAACTCATTTTTTTATGTTTGTGAAATAGAGTTTATAAGATTGAAAGTAAAAAAAAAAAAGAAAAGTAGATAAATGGTTTGAACTTTGAAAGGTATGTAATTAGTATTTCATAAAATTATTTCTTATCTTTAGATATGGAAATATGTGTTAATTATAAAGTATGTCATATAAGATTTTTTAAATGCTTAAACAAAAAAAGAAAAACACTAACTTTATACCATCAATTGTTTATCCATTGAAAACACTGTTTATCCAAATAACTGCATTGTAGACTTAGAAAGGGACTTTAAGATTATCCTGATTAAAAAAAAAACACAGACTCCATGAGTCAGACTTGATGTTTAGAATGTTTTCAATACAGCCTTCATAGATGTATAATCATTGAGCCTATACCTAGATAATTCCAATTACAGAGAATTCCATCCCTGGATTAGTAAATCCATTGCTGGATTATTCAAATTATTAATTTTCATTTCTTAAAAAAATAAAGCTTTCCTGAGTTTCTAACCTTTACATTATAAATAGAATATGATACCTCTAGCAACTCATTTGTCTTTTTTGGTGTGCAGACAATAATAGCTCTTTTAAAAAGTGGTTCCTATAAATAAACACAATCTACATAAATATTCTAATCAGTATGGAGAGGGATGGGTAGAGTGGTCTATGAGGGTGTACCTGCTTCTGAGTATATAGACTTAATTAATGCAGCATATCACTGCAGAAGGTGTTTTTAATATTGTTCTTTTAGTATTATCACTCTATTGGAGTATATTACATTTCTTACTGGAAAGAGATAAGTTATTGAATGTTGTTTATATACCAAGACATCAAATCTTCAGATTTTTTCCTCTAGCAACTAACTGCAGAATACCATGAATATATGAACTTTTAATGTGCATGAATTTTGTGCCCTGAGCTATTAGTCCTATATAATAAAGAGCTAATATGCAAATGGTCATCACACCCTCACATTGTCATACCATCATGCTATAACTGCTCAGACACTCAACACTGGGGAGAGAGGAATGAGTACCAGCCAGGCACAAATGAGCTCATGAGAGAGGAATGGGGTCCAGCCAGACGGTAGCCCAGGAAAGGGACAAGCCATCCGCCCCATGGTTCTGGGCACCAGCAGCCTGGGAGAGGGAAAACTGCATGCCCCATGGACCCTGCAGTCCGGGTGCCAGCATCTGTGCCTGTGGTCTGGGAGATGGACAAGCCACCCACCCTGCAGTCCTGGGCACCAGTGGCTGTGTTTGCAACTCTGGCCCAGGAGAGGGACAAGCCACCTATCTTGCAGTCCCAGGTGCCTGCAGCTGTGCTGCCTCAGGTGAAGCTGGCCCCAGGTCCTGGGTGCCTATGGCCGGCCAGAGGGAGGGAAGCCTGGGTCCCAGGTGCAGGACAAGGCAGAGGTGGTTAAGGGTGATCAGGCCAGCAGGGGAGCAGTTAGGGGTGATCAGGCTGGTAGGAGAGCAGTTAGAGGCAATCAAGCAGGCAGAGATGGTTAGGGGTGATCAGGCAGGTAGGCAGGTGAACATTTAGGTGCTAATAATCCTGGAGTGTGAGAGGCAGTAGGACATTCCCTGAAAGGTCCCAGACTGGAGAGGGTACAGGCTGGGCTGAGGGATCCCACTCCCACCCGTGTACAAAGTTTGTGCACCAGGTCTCTAGTTGCCTATAAAAGAGGTTAAGTATGTCCTAATTCTAGAAAGAAAAGAAAAAAAAACTCAAGTCATAATTTTAGATTTATTTTCCTCCCACCATCAAAAGATAATCTCATTTTTTTCACTTACTTAACTTTTTCATCACTCCTAATTCTCCTTTCCTTCCAATGGTGGCAACATGTTGAGTCACATAAAGACAGCTTCAGGTATTTAATTGATTTGAAATAATTATTTGGAGCTGAATTTTTCTAACTCATAATGACAATTAGAGTTATAAATTATCAAGTAGAAATAAAATTGGCTGTAGCTAAAACCAAGTATAATAAAATTTGTATTGACTAAATGTTAATGCAATAATCAAAAGTTAGAACTGCTCAATTTAAGCCAGAAAAATTGGACTTAGTGAAAATGTTCTCCTCTCTCCCCACCCCACCCCCCAAAAAAGAAGATATAGAGGTAGCAGGTTAAACCCTATAATTTTATATGGAAAATAAAGTGAATTGAATTTTTGTAAAATTACCTAGAAAATAATTGATCCAATAAAATAATTTAAAGAAAATAAAGAATGAAACGCTTTCTGGTAAGAAAATTGATTAAAGAATTAACTTGGCTCCATGCAATTTGCCACAAAAATGCTTCTGTATGAGAGCATCAATGTTAGCATAATTTTGATAAAATATTTGGTTTCAAAACAGCTGTGGAATGAAAACAGAAATCTTATATTCCCTTTGCAAGAGTGATGACTTGTGAAATTTGGTATGCATATGAATCACCTAGGCATCTTGTTAGAATGCAGATTTTTGAATCAGTGTATCTTGGGGTGAGTTAGCTATTCTGCATTTCTAACCAGCTTTCAGGTGATACCAATGTGAGTGGCCCAGTGGCCACACTTGAGGTAGTAAGGTACTAGGATTTCTCATGGAATCAAATTTATGTCAACATCAGGCAATGGGTCCAAATTCATTAGTCATCGCTCAGTCCGAAGTCTTTTGAGAAAATCTGATTAACCCAGTTTGAGTGAAGTGAAAAAAAAGTACAAGGGATACATAATAAACTCATGGTGGCAAAAGTCCATTCTTTTGTGCATAATTACAAAAAAAGGGACAACTCCTCCTCTTTATTAAATGTGGTTTTGCTGAATACTGAATGTTGAATGCTTTTGCATTGGTATGTCATCTGGCATGAAATTGAGGGATCCCTCTTGGAATATTGAAGGAAGATAATTGGAGGGATAAAATCAACATTTTGAAGATTTTAGAATGAAAAAATTGGAAGAACCTATGTTTGAAGATGCTGATGAGCCCTTCAAGTAACCAAACCAAAGCTACCCTATTTTAAAACGTCATATTATATGAAATAATAAGTTTCACTAAATATGTAAGCCATTATGGCTGAAGTTTTCCTGCTACGTAAGCTTAAAGTATCACAAAGCTAGAAAGTTACAAATTCATGATTAAAACCATGGAATCTGACTCCCTGTTCAGTCTCCTTTCTTTTCACTCTTGTTTTTACCAGCTACTTAATATCATGTCACCCTTTCAATAGAGTAAACTATAAGGTAACCGGTTCTGAACATAAACATCTATATCCTGAAAAGTACCTACCCCAGGGCTTTACATATGGTGAGTGCTCAGCATGTAGTCATTAAATGAATGAATAAAAGATTGAAAGCTTGAGGTATAATGGGACAGAAGGAAAAAGCAAATGTAACACTGAGGCTAAGGAAGGTTTATTAAAACATTTTTCTTAGCTATGCTAAATAATGTTGGATTTTAAGTAGGCTATTAAGAGTAACTTCAAAGGACTCTATTGTACTTAAAAAAGTCAGAGAAAATGAATAACAAAGGATATTTTCCAGAAAATAACTATGATTTCTTGGTGATTAACATACATGAAGGGTCTGCTTAGTTAAAGCATGCCTGAGTCAAGCCAATTAAGGGTGAAGTATAGTTACAAATTTTGCATTTTGCTGAGGTGTTCATAGTATAAACACCAAGGCTAATCCGTGTAGAAATAATCTCTAAAACCTGGAAATTGGGTTACAGTCCATCATTAATGACTCAGAACAAGTAAAATTTTAATGCACTGCATATAAATGAAAACATTAAAATTAATTATTCAAATTTAATCTTTTCAGCTCTATGGAAAATGTAAGTTTAAATTAAGCAGTGCTATTGTGTCATTTGAATTGTCATCTTGCAAGTTATTTAAACATTGAAATAATTTTTGGGGTTTTGGGGGGTTGATAATGGGATAGTTTGTCATTTTGCTCTATGTCAGTACACAATAAAAAAGAACGATTTAATGAGACAGGTTAATAGGAACCTTGACACACAACTGATTTTTTGTCAAGAACACATGTCTTAGCTTGAAATTTGGATGCAATTTAATTAGTGAAATACATTTTCACATTTACATTAAGCATATTATTACATGGTATATATGGCAACATGCAGGCAAATAGCCTGAACTTAAACTTTTTGTATAATTTTGAAATTGCTAAACCAGTGGTAATATTTATGTCAAAATTTTGATTAATACTACACTATTTCAGGGACAAGATTTTCTGATACATTACCACTATTAAGAATAAATTCATGCTTTCCCATATATATTTATTTGTAAATTCATGTAAGATTAAAATAAACTTAAATATTTGCAAAAGGCAGTGTTCTTTTTCAGACATTGCTGTGCAATATAAAGAGCATAAATAATTTCCACAATTTACTAGGTCTTAGAATATAACAAATTTGTCAATCATTTCTTTAGCTCATTTTAAAAATTCACTTATGTTTATCTTTAGTTTTCATGCATTTTTCTTTCATTTGACATTTTTGCCTCCTTGACTTTTAATTATTTTTAAAAGTGCAGGCAGTACCTTTTTTTAATTTTAGGTTAACGTAGAAACTGTTGCCATGTATATGAGACTGTTTAGTGGTGTACTTACATAGTCTTTTCTTTTAGTAAGAAAATGTAAAGAAGAGAAAGAAAGGCATGTCTCTGTGTAACTGTATTCTATAGGGGGAATATAACTTATGCATTTAGTTCTTTCCCATTAACTATTGCTGTTTTTTTGCTGAGAAATGCAGGTAGTTATATAGATAAATCAATCACAGGAAGAGATATTAGAGTGTGTGTGTGTGTGTGTGTGTGTGTGTGTGTGTGTGCGCGCGCGCACAAGCGCACATCCATGCACACATGCTTAACTGATTTGTTATATCCCATCACCAAGTTAGCCATATTGAAGATCAAAATTTCCTTAAAAGAGAATGACGGCTTTAATTCAGTAAAAATTATTCCTCTAAAAGTTAGAGGGATGCAAAGAAGGATTGATTTTAAGTAGTCAAAAAACCTGTTCCCTTGTAAATGTAACCCCTCTGGACTTATCTCAATGGCTGCCATTTAGATTGCTAGATTGCAATAAGAAATGAGTTTGACCTGACATTTTATTCCTTAATTCAGGCAACTATCTCTGGAGAAATGGCCCATAAGAAAGCAATCTTCTTAATCTATATTTCATTTGGGTGACTATAAATTTGAGTCATTCACAATACATTCAAGTCCCATAAATTATTAAAAAAATTAGTAGCTGAGTATAAGGCTCACATGAGGGTAAAATCTGTTTTCAGCATCTAAAAATGCCTCTCTATATGTAAAACAGTGAATGGTATACTGTATGCACTAAAAGCATTTTATAAAACATTACCTTTAGAAAGCTAAAACTGGAGGGAATACATGATATCATAAAAGGAAAGCATTTTTTTGCAGTTAAATTTACATTTTAATGCACTAATAGTCATTATGAATATTTATGAAGGATCATTAAGCGCAGTGTTCCCCACACTGATTTGGCCAAGGAACTCACTGGTTGCAGAGCATATTGCAAGACTGTGCTCTTTGGGGCAGCCCCAGTACCTCCCAGAACAGCCTTATCAGAAAGCCAAACTTTCTGATAAGAAAATGAAAATCAGAACACAACTTTCAATAACTCAGGAGTAGAACCAGGAGAACTAGTATGACTAGCCCACTTTGGACCTCTTGCTCAAACTTACGTTGCTAGGAAATAGGATGAAAATAGGTCTTGCATATCCAACCCTTCAGATATAATTACTTAAAAGCCCAGGTTCCCTGTGTTAGGTTACTGTGTTCTTTATATTTCAAGAGAATAATGAGTCTTTGCAAAGTATTATTATAGCTAGTGCCAGGCTCAGAGTTTTCTTTTGCCTTCAGTGGTGGTGTGTGGGTGTGTGTGTGTGTTGGTGGAGAGGGGGAAGTTTTGTAATTCCAGAGTTAATAACTATCTAACACCAAGGCTAGCCTCCAAAGGCCTTACTAGTTCTTTGAAACAGGAAATGTATATGTTTCCAGAATTATTCCAACTGAAAACTAATGAGGCCACAAGGAGTGAGGGGATGCAAGGGATGGATGGCACTTTATGATTCTTGAGAGTGGAACAAAGACTGAGTGAGAGGGCAAATGTGAAAGGTCTGCTGTGGAGACATTCATTGAGCATTTTTTTATGCTCCTTGATCTATTAGTATGTTAAACCCAGAGAGATTAGAGGAAACAAATATCCCTCCCATTATTAGTCTTCTATGAAAACATGAGTTAAAACATCAAGAAAGTGTGTTAACCATCCATTCCTCACGTATCTCATCAAGGATCATATGACTGCCTAATAAAACAGATGCTGTGTTGAGGCAAAGGTTGCATAGAAATATCAAATATGAGGGTCACAATAAGATGTAGAGTCATAATTTATCCTATAAAAGATGCAAAACATTGCAAGCTACTATATACTGATTGTCTATTGCCTACTTTAAACAACCATGCTATAAGGGCTCACAAAAGAGTTAACTATGAACTTGGATAAGCAGACTTTAGAGAGGAGGAGTAATTTGGTTAGACATAGAAGAGAAGGACCAAGATATTGCAGAATAGAGATAATAAATGCACAAGTAAGTCCATGATTCTTCCTCCCATGGACAACTTTTTTATGTGATGATCAAAGAAAAGTGACATCCATGATAACTCAGTGGAATAAAATAAGCCTTTTGGAGGAATGTGTTATTTGTTCCTCTGGATTTATAGAAAACTTTTTTTTTGGCAAGTGACACAATAACAGATGACAGAATAAAAAATAAGTAAGCATTTATAGCAATAATAGAGGAATATGCAAATATCCAGGATGCTGTCACGGTAACAACTGAACAGCAGACTGCATGGGACAACCAGGCCCACGTGGGGTTGGAGGGAGTTAGTAAGGGATGACCAAACAACTAAACAGCAGGCTGTTTGGGGCAACCAGGATGGCAGGGGGATTAGTGAGGGATGGCCAAATGACAGCAGCAGGTTGTGTGGGACATCTAGGACAGCAGGGAGTTACTGAGGGACAACCAAACAACTGAACAACAGGCTGTTTGGGACAACCAGGAAGGCAGGGGAGTTAGTGAGGGATGACCAAAAAACTAAACATCAGGGATGGGGCCTAAACCAGCAGTCAGACATCCCCCAAGCGGTCCAGAATTGAAGAGGGTGCAGGATGGGCTGAGGGGACCCCTCCAACCCCATGCATGAATTTTGTGCACCAGGACTCTAGTTACAAAGAAAACTACAAAATGAACTTACTTTGTCCTATTTGTTATTCATATCATATTACCCAGTGAGTACATGATGCCATTTTTCCATCATGCTTCTTCATGTTACCCAATGAATGTTGTCCCCACATATGTTACACATTTATTAAAAATAAAAATAAAAAACATATCCTTTTTTAAAAAAAACTTAATATTTTCACTGGTGTGCTACAATGTGATTCTATTCATGAATTGTTAAAATAAACCATAAATTAAAAAATTATTTTGATCCCCCCACATTTTCACAAGAATAAATATAGCTTCCTGTGAAAGATGCTTCTAAATTTATTTAAAGTCTCAGAATATTGTGCTTCTTTTGAAGTCACATAGTGTTGTTTACACATTTATAAAGTGAAATTGCCTTTTAAAATAATAACTATTATCACTGAATCTTTCTGTGGACCATATTTGACATAGCAGCCTCGTACATAATAATATCTTATATTTATACTAGAGGCCTGATGCACAACATTCATGCAAGGGACTCAGCCATTGCAGCTGCAGTCACCGCTTTGTCTGGAAGGTCGTCTGGCTGGCTGATCTAATTAGCATATTATGCTTTTATTATTATCTATAGTAATTTGGACTTATAAAAAAAAGACTGTAAATCTTGCCAATAGAACTAGGTTGAGTGTGAGGGTGAATATGAGAGTAAGAGTAGCAATAGAGTGAAGATTTATTGAACACTTTCTGCATTGATCCTCATAAAACACTGTGAAAGATGTTGGGTGGATATCATTACCATTTTTAAAATGAGGAAACTGAGATTCATGATGGTTAAGGACCAGGTCCAAGGTTACAGAGCTACTAAGAAAGATTTAATCAGCCTGCAGATAACCAACCTCTGTAGAAGCTGAATTTCTGCAGGGTTCACAAACAGCTTATTTACCTGTAATGATAGTGTTCTGATAACTTTAAGAAGGCTTCAATAACAATATGACATTGTGGAAAGAGTATAGACTTTCCCTCTCTCCTAAACCCCCTCCCACTCCCAATCCCACCCTTCCTCCCTACACACACACACATTTTGTTGAGAAAGGGCATAGAGTTTTGAACAGAAAGGTCCAGGTCTAAATTCAGATTCCTTCACAAACGTTTTCACTCTGTATAGTCAAATTAATCACAATGAAATAAGGTTTCCTCATCTGTCCTTGAGATAATTAAATGTGGCTGTTTGTATGAAAAGTCTTTAACACAGTATCAAGCCCCCTGTTGGTTTCTTCTACAAACACACTCATTTTGATTCACACTTTGGCGTCTATAGCAGCAGTCAGGTAACCTTCAGCAAGAGGTGTAGCAATCCAAGTGAAACAGATTCTTTTACAGCAAATAGATTTAGGAGTCCAGATAGCAAAGGCTACAGGTACCACACCTTTACCATATCAGAGTCCACAATGCTCTTCCTGTTTGTTCATTTTAATTGTTCTTTGTTCCCAGTATACTATCTTGCATTCACCTTGAAGGCCAGTAGAAAATGGTTTATTTATCATTTTTACAAAGGTATAAGCTTCAGAAGTTCACTGATTCTGGACTACTGAAGTGTAGTAGTAGTAGATCAGAATTCAAGGGACTTCAGTTTTAATCTTAGCCCCACCAACAAGTACAAATTTTTTTAGGCAGGTTCTCTGTTTTGTTTTGTTTTTTAAATAAGAAGGTTGAGCCAAAATTGGTTTGGCTCAGTGGATAGAGCGTCGGCCTGCAGACTGAAAGGTCCCAGGTTCGATTCCAGTCAAGGGCATGTACCTTGGTTGTGGGCACATCTCCAGGAGGGGGCGAGCAGGAGGCAGCTGATCGATGTCTCTCTCATAGATCTTTCTAACTCTCTATCCCTCTCCCTTCCTCTCTGTAAAATATCAGTAAAATATATCTTAAATAAGAAGGTTGAACAAATAATGTAAGACATTTTTTTAGCTCTAATAATATGATTCTTAAATTATCTGTGATCTCTTATATCTATTAATGTAAAGCCTTTATACTCAATACTAGAGGCATGATGCATGAAGATTCGTGCTAGAATGGGTTTTCCTTTCTCTGGCTGCCAGCACTGCCTTTCCACTCTCAGAACCGCCCCTTTCCTCCCTGGGAGCCCCCTTTTTTCATACCAGCCCCACCTTCTCACACTTCCCAGAGGCCCTGAGAGAACAGGAGTGGGCAGAATGCCTGCATCATTGCCATGGCCCCATCACTTGGCACCTGTGTATGCAAATTAACCTCCATCTTTGTTGGGGGCATAACGGAGATGCTGTCAATTTACAAGTTTGTCTATTATTAAACAAGATACAGTGGTACTTCGAGATATGAGTTTAATTCGTTCTGTAACCTTGAGGCATAGGAAACTATGAGACGCTCAAGTCGCAGTAAACTGGTGGGTCGTGTGCAGCCAGCCGATCCTCGCAATTACTCCTATCTCAAATGTTGTTCGTATTTCAAAGCAAAAATCGCTCGCTCGACGGCTCGTATCTCAAAAAATCTCGTATATTAGGGCACTCATATCTTGAGGTGCCACTGTATTTTGAACTAGATGAATTACAGCATCTGCCAAATATGAAATATAAAAATGCATAACATCCAATTCCATGTATTTCATAACATTGGATCAGAATAAAGATTAAGCAGAGGAAGAGAAAGGAGAGAGAAAAGCTATAATTATTAGAGCTAAACCAGGGTTTTGCTATACATGAAGATAAACTAAACTTACACTGAACACTGGCTTAAACATTCTCCTTTGGCTAGAAATCTCATCACACACCACTTAGAGCAGATTTGCTCTACAAGCTGTAACACACATGGCAATAAACAGCTTTACAAGATGACAAAGGTATAGAAGAAATGTGGTCTTGAGAAAAGCTGTAACTCTAAATGAAAATTCTCAGGGCTATTGCCACAACTTTAACATTTACTTCTCAAGAGTGCTTCTGCTATTCTTATGATTTTTTTTTTACTTCTTACAGACTACTCAGTTCATGTTTTGATAGAAGTCCCATAAGGTTTTAGTGCTGATAAAAACCTTATTTTTCTCACTCTATTTCAATACCAGACAGCCATGTTCCTATCCATGGACTCTTGTAATATTTCTCACTATAAATTGATGCTATACATTCTTATTTGCTTCATCCTAGCCAAGTGATCTTTTTTGCATAGAATACTGAGAAATTGGTTAGGAAAATGTGCATTTTTTACATAAAAATTATTTTATTGTTTTTCATTTTTAATTTCCATTTTAAGAATCAAATATTTTTATTTAATTGACACCAATTTCTTATGTGCAATCTTTGAAAAAATAGTAAAAAGGAAATTTATGAATAAATTTTAGAATGAAGGTACCTAAAATACTGGCCTAAGAACCAGAGTTGCAAACATTTCGGTCCAAGCTATTACACCTCTTATATAATAAATCTTTCTCATTCCCCTTTTGGACTAGATGACTGTACCATTTATCTATCTCTGAGGTTCCGTTATATTATTAAGATGTAACTGCTTTTTACTTCAGCTTTGATATTGCCCTTCAGAGACCATGTGGCTTCATTCCTAGTGTTTTCTGCTTCTCAGATAGGCATGCTTACAAAGCAGTCAGTAGTCATACCCTGTTAGGTCCCAAGGGTTCCACTACTAAAATCACTCCTTGGCTCATCAGCTTGTTCTGGTTCACTCATTTGTAAAAGAAGAACAGTTTATATTATGAGCACCAGGGGAAGCAAGTCTACAAAGCTGCTCATGGGTATAGAGATCGCTGTGCTCTCTTTGTCCAACCCTTTTTGTTTTTAGTAGCAAACCATATTGTAGCCAAAATGCAGGTTACATCAATTTCTGGTATTGTTAGGTTACCCAAAGCAACTTATTTGTTCTTCAGTTCTGCGGGACCCATAGACAACTGATGCACAGACACAGAAAATTAATTGCCTTAGTTAGTGGTTAGTTTTCCTTTTTATTTTTCTTTCCTCCTGGATTTCTTGTTAAAGTGGCATTTCATTTCACATTACACTTCATTAAAGAGTCTGTAATGTTTAGTCACAAATGTGATCAAAGGCTTTTTAAAAATGACTTTACAATGTTAGACAATTGATATGCCAGTTCCATGCTCTCAGAAAGAAGAGTAAAGGTAAACACACTAAAAAATTCTGTTAAGCATAACAGAGTCAAGAGTTTTATGAACCAGATAAATTATTATTGTACATTGTACTTTTATAGTGCTGGTCTTGAAGATTGGAAAGTCAAATGCAATATAAGCAGGTGGGGCTAATTCTAAGGTACTCCATGACCCATTGAAAACAAAATGGAAATAAAAATAATAGCTTTCAATTTATCCACAATTTAGTCTATATAATAGATTATAATTGCATGGGCCAATTTTTCAATCAAATTAATTGAGTACTGCAGCATTTTATCAATTATTTTTTAGGAGTTATTCCCCAGAAATGGGTTTGGTATGCAAAAGGTTATATATTCTGAGATATATTTGTGTGTCTTACATCATTACACTTGAGTTGAACAGTACTTACATGTATTACATTATTCTTTCTTTACCTGCATCACAGCCTTCTTAATCATGCTTACCACAATGTTGACAATCAGTAAATATGTGTTAAATGAAGAGAGAATGAATGAATCGTGTGTATAGCTCATATTCTTCAACAAGTCTTCATTTAATATATTAAAAATCACCTTCCACAAAGAAAGAATTCCTATGCTTGGCAGCATAATATTCTTGAAGTTTTTTAATGGACATGAATAAAAGAGAAACATGTAAATTGACCATCACTCCACCACACCCAACAGCCAATCAGGAGCGAATATGCAAATTAACCCATAAAAAAATGGCAGCAGCCACAGAGCTGGAATGAGCAGGAGGCTTGTGTTACACCTGGTGATGAAGGAAGCCAAGTTTCCCACCCACCCTGGCCGGCCCTGGCCTCCACTCAAGGCTGCAAAGTTTCAATTATAGAAGATAAATAAATCCCAGATACCTGCTTCCAGCCAGGCCTGGCCTCTGCTCAAGGCTACAAAGTTTCAATTATAGAAGATAAATAAATCCCAGATACCTGCTTCCAGCCAGCCCTGGCCTCTGTTCAAGGAGGCGCTGAAAAAAAAAAAAGAGAAAAAAGAGAGTCTGGGAGTTTGGGTGGCCAGAGAGTGTGGCCAGTCTAAAAAAAGCCCTCAGCCCCTCACCTGTCTGGCCACACCCTCATGGAGTGAGGGTCCCCACTGGGGGGCTTGGTCAGCCTGCAAACAACCATCAGCCCCTCACTCAGGCTAGTCAAGCACCCCAGTGAGGACCTTGACCCTGAAGGGGCTGTGGCCAGCCTGCAAATAGCCATCAGCCCCTCATCCAGGCTGGCCACACCCCTATGGCCCAATCCCTATAAAGGAGCAGTCAAACATCTCTCAAGGGGTCTCAGATTGAAGAGGGTGCAAGTTGGGCTGAGAGACACCTCCCCTCCCCCGTGCATGAATTTCGTGCAGTGGTCCTCCGGTATTAAATAATTTCAGATTTCATGATTATAGAACTCTTTAGGAAAAAAGTAAACTGCTGGCCATTTTAGCTTTTAATCTCCCTGCTCTAAATCACAAATTGTGCTTATTACTTCATGGGTTTACCTAATGGAAAGGTACTTTTTAAATGAACAATATCCCTCTTGTTTTCAGATTAAAGGTTTGACATTTAATTTGAAGTTGCCTTAATGTATATTATACTTGTATATGAGATTATCTAAAAATGAAAGATGTACTTTTTTAGCCCCTATTCCTAAATAAGCATAATAGATTAAAAATTTATTCCTGAGAGCATGGAAAGTTTGTCTTATTATTTCAAAATTATATTTATAAAGCAATTTAAAACATTTTTAGGTTCTTTAAATCCATTGGCCATATATGTTCTTTAATTAGGAGGAAACTCTAGTGAGACTTGATGTGCACATTTTATCTAAGCACAGTAAAATCTTCATATAAATGGAAATGTACCTAATAGATTTTATATATTCAATTAGAGTCATGTGAAATGAAAACTATTTGTAGGGTAATAAAGTCATAGGGGGAAAAGATTAAATCATATCTGGAAAGATTTGGATTTTCTTTGATTACTTTATCATGTATTTTAATAGTTTTTGGTAGAGTAATTATAATTTAAAAATATACTCAGATCATGGAGAAGAGCAAATTGAGAAAATGTGCTTACAGTTACAAATAAAATGTTTTTAACTCTGTGGGAAGTTAGTACACTGTGCTGAAAATCTGTGTAATTTTTTTTTAAATGCAAGGTAAAACAAAGCCTCATACAGTCAATATTAAGCAGGTTTTATTCAAATACCATTGGACTGCATTTCTAATGAGAGCATGAACATGTACTTAAATCAAAACAGTTTGTTTTGTTGAACTGATACTTGTCACTAGAACTGGGAGTGAGATCAACCTCCTGCCTTCAGGACTATATACCTGTATGGTGATAGTCCTGGAGGAATTAACAAAGTGCAATGATAGGCAGAAAACTAAGATTACCATAGAAGTTATCTTTGATTGTTACAAAAACTGTGTAAAATAGTCACCATCATTGTTATATCTGAGTCACAAAAAGGAAAACAACAACAACAACACAAGTTTAGAGAAGTAAGTAACTTGCCTAAGATCATACAGGTTATCTATTCCAGCAAGTCTAAGTTTATCTAACTCCAAATTACATCCTCTTTTTTTTTTTTAATCAGGCTGATTCTTAAAGTGACCTTTAGAGTGACCCTTCTTAGTGACCTTCCTTTTTCTTTTTTCCTCATCTGAGGATATTTTTCCATTGGTTTTTAGAGAGACTGGAAGGGGGAGAGAGAGAGAGAGAGAGAGATAGATAGAGAGAGAGAGAGAGAGAGAGAGAGAGAGAGAGAGAAACATTGATGTGAGAGAGACACATCAATTGGTTGCCTTCCTACATGCCCCAACCATGACTGGGGATCAAGCCTGCAACCTAAGTACATGCCCTTGACCAAAATTGAACCAGAGACCCTTCATTCCTCTAGCCTTTCTGCGGAGGCAATCAAGCCAGGGCCCTTCCTTCTTCAAATCCTTCCTGCAAAAATGGATATGAATAATAACAGCTAATCAACCAACATTGACTCAGTATATTCCATGTGCTGGGTGGGCATCATGTTGAGCACTGGGAATCAAGGGAAGACCAAGATAGACCAGATCCCTGCTCTCATGGAACTTATAGTCTGGTGGAAAAATGCCAAACAACAAAGAATTTAAATTAATGGTAATACCAGGTAGTGTAAAATGTAAACCTTAAAACAGAGAAAAACAGATAAAAATAAGTGAGTATATGTATATATACATGGAAGTGGGGTTGCTATTTTTTAAAATATATTTTAGTGATTTTTTACAGAGAGGAAGGGAGAGGAACAGAGAGATAGAAATATCAATGAGAGAGAAACATTGATCAGCTGCCTCCTGCAGGCTCCCCCACCCCCACACACAGTGGGGATGTGCCCGCAATCAAGGTACATGGCCTTGATTGGAATCGAACCAGGGACCCTTCAGTCTGCAGGCCGATGCTCTCTCCATTGAGCCAAACTGGTTAGGGCAAGTGGGGTTGCTATATTATTCTTTAATTTAATAAACCTTTATTGTTCAGATTATTATAATTGTTCCTCTTGTTTCCTCCTTAGCTTCCTTCCACCCGGTTCCAACCTCACCCTCTGCCCTTACCTCCTCCCCACTGTCCTCATACACAGGTGTATGATTTTTGTCCAGTCTCTTCTAGCATGCCCCACACCCCTTTCGCTTTGAGAATTGTCAGTCCACTCCCTTTCTATACCCCTGATTCTATTATATTCACCAGTTTATTCTGTTTATCAGATTTTTAATTCATTTGATTTTTAGATTCACTTGATAATGTATTTATTGTTGGTCATTTTAATCTTTATATTTTTCTTCTTCTTCCTCTTCTTAAAGAGTACCTTTCAGCATTTCATATAATACTGGTGTGGTGGTGATGAACTCCTTTAGCTTTTTCTTATCTGTGAGGCCCTTTATCTGACCTTCAATTCTGAATGATAGTTTTGCTGGGTATAGTAATCTTGGTTGTAGGTTCTTGCTATTCATCACTTTGAATATTTCCTGCCACTCCCATCTGGCCTGCAAAGTTTCTTTTGAGAAATCAGCTGACAATCGTATGGGTGCTCCCTTGTAGGTAATGAACTGTTTTTTGCTTGCTGCTTTTAATATACTCTCTTTGTCCTTTGCTCTTGACATTTTAATTATGATGTGTCTTGGTGTGGTCCTCTTTGAATTCATTTTGTTTGGAGTTCTGTGTGCTTCCTGGACTTGTAAGTCTATTTTTTTCACCAGGTATGGGAAGTTTTCTGTCATTATTTCTTTAGATAGGTTTTCAGTATCTTGCTCCCTCTCTTCTTTTCGCACCCCCATAATTCTGATGTTGTTACGCTTGAAGTTGTCCCAGAGGCTCCTTACACTATCTTCACATTTTTGTATTCTTTTATTCTTTTCCAGTTGAGTGTTCTCTGCTCCTTGTATTTCAAATCTTTGACTTGATTCTTGCGTTCCTCTAGTCTGCTTTTAGGTTTCTGTATAATATTTTTTTTATTTTGTCAGTGTATGTTTTCATATCTTCAAGGGTCTCACTAAATTTATCAAACTTTTCTAGAAAATTCTTGAAAAACCTTATAACTGTGGTTTTGAACTCTATATCCAGTCATTTGTTTTCCTCCATTTCTTTTGTTTGTGATCTGTTTCTTTGTCTCTGCATTTTCGCTTCTTCCCTGAGTTGGTAGAGTAGCTTTGTGTGTTAGGTGTCCTATATGGCCTCCGGTTACCTCAGGTGGACACTCTTAGTGTGCCCCTTTGTGGACTGTATGTACAGCCTTGTTGAAGTTAAGTCTTGATTATTGTTGGTATCACTGGGGGTAATTGACCTACAGGCCAGTTGGCTGTGAGGAACAGCTGTCTATGCTAGGAGAACTTCTGTGCTGGAGATAGCCTTATGAGACAAGACTTGCAAAATTGCAAAAGCCTCTGTGCTCAGGTTGGATGGGTGGAGTCTCAGGGCTGAGCAGACAGCCTTGTCTTACTGTCAGCTCTGCCCTATGATGCCCCTGGGTCTCAGTGTCTCTCGGTAATCACTGCAGTCCTCTCTGTGCACACTGGTTCATGTGCCTCCAGACCTTTGCCTTTCATGGCTCCCCTGAGTTTCCGTGTACTTCTCTCTTTTCCAGACAGTCCAGACACCCTCCGTATGTGTCTGGGTCCCAAGTGTCTCTCCCAAAACTGGGCTTCAGTGCAGTTGGGAGGTTCCATCTTCCTCCTGCTAAAGAAAGCCAGCGGCACACTCAGCAGTCAGTCCTCTCTGCGAGCACTTGCACACACGCATCCAGACCTCTGCCTTTCGTGGCTCCCCTGAGTTTCCATGCGATCCTCTCTTTTCCTGACAGTCTAGACTCCCCCTGAATAAATCTGGGACCCAGGGTCTCACCCAAAACTGGTGTTTAGTGCAGTTGGAACTAGTGTTCAGTGAATTTTGGAGTTTCCATTTCCCTCCTGCTAGAGAAAGCCAGCCAGGCATTCAGCTGCCCATCCTCTCTGTGTGTGTATCTCCATACCTCAGTTTTTTGCACTCCTCTGAGTCTCTGTGTGCCCCTCTCTTTCCTTCTAGTTGTAGAATTTCCACTCAGTCAGCTTTCCTGTGGTTTTGGATGATATCTATTCTGTCTTTTAGTTGTAGTTTTGAAATTGTTGTACAAGGCAGCAGTTAAGTGTTTACCTATGCCACCATTTTGGTTTCTGGGGTTGCTATTTTAAATAACGTAATCAGAGGGGCCACATCTCTACCAACTTGAGTTTCAAATAGATACTTGAATGAAGCGAGGATGCAAACCATGCAAATAAGTTTTTGGGGAGAAAGGCAAAGTCAAGGCCCAAAGGCAGGGATAAATTTGGTGTGTTAGAGAAAAATGAAGGACATTGTGGCCAGAGTAGTGGGAGCAATTAGAGACACACAGTACTAAATGTTGGAGAGGTGGGTGGGGCCCAGGCCACACCTGCTTTGTTTTATTTTGTGTAAGATAAGAAGTCATTTGAGACTTTAAACAAGGAAGAACCATCTATATTTATGTTTTTAAAAGATTATATCAACTACTATGAAGAGAACTGACTATATAAGGGCCAGATTAGTAACAGTGAGATCAGTTAGGAAAGACAATAGTGCAACTTTCACAGGAGAAATGAGACAGGATTTTGAATGTGGGTGACATTAATGGACATAAGTGGAAAGAGTCCGTTTAAAATTTAAAGGTCATCTTAAAGGATTTGCTAGAATGAGTGTAGGGTGTGAGGACAAAAAAAAAAGCAAGTATAGTTTCTAGTTTTTTGGCTGATGACTAAGGAAAGACTATTAGGGAAAGAGCAGGTCCAAATTTCTGTGTTTGTAGTAAACAGTGATGTAGACACTGAAATGTGTAAAGGCATGGATGATGTGAAGTGTCACTAATGGCAAAGGATGTGGGAACTAAAGGACATTTACATAAAGCAGTACTGACAGAGCATGCCACAGGCTCCAAAGTTCTCACTGGAGTATCAACAATACCAGTGCGCGCCCCCAGCATGGAGATGTGATATGGAGCCATCACATATATGATACCTGTCTCCCTTGTTCTGGACTCTTTTGCATATGTTGTCTGTTCACTGGGTAGATTTACTTTGGTTGGATAAAGTCCAGATTTGTTTCTCAGAAGTAGCTTCAACTGTCCCAGATTTCACACCTGTCTGAAAGTCTCTCCTGTATGGGAGAATGTGATTGAACATAAGTGTGAACTGACTACTAGATAGCTATTTATAAAACCTCTATTGCCCTCCTGACCCCACATTTATTCAATTCAGGAAGAACATAGAATTGGCAATACCATGAGTGGTATTATCTGTATGAAAAAAGAATAATAACTTGAGATAATGTCTGCTTTGTAAACAGAGAAGCACAAAATAGTACACAGCATTATTAACATTAAAATCACCTGTGAAACTAGACAAAGATATAAAAGAAATTGTGCCTTATGTTTGTAAAACCAACTACAAAAAGTGTTTAAAATTTGGAGGAAATAGAACCTGTATTGAAAGGTAATGTGGAAAAATTAATGATTTTGAAGGAGAGGAGAATGTAGTGCAGCAAAGAAGACAAAGGGGAGAAAATTAACCTGACATATGAGTGAAAAATACAAGCAAACTGTTATAAAGGATGAAATTATGAGTAGAAAAGCTACTGTTGTAATGTCCCTAGAATCCTGATTAAGAATTGTATGTGAGGTCATTGTAGAAAAGGTTTACCTTGACACAAACATTACTCAGCAAGACATACTCTGGTATAAGAAACAGAAAAAGGAAATTTGGATATTAAACATTATATTTGAACACAACCCCAACCATAATCCTAAGAAGTAAGTTCTTCATGAATTTCTGGGTGGCAGGGGCCTTGCTGTTATAACCTTGAGCCCTGACATCTGCCAGTTTAGACTTTGAATCCCAGCTAGGACACCTATTAGCTGTGTGCCTTGCTTACCCACATGCAGCTCAGTTTTTTCCTTGGTTGAATAGGGATAATTATGTCTGCCCTAACAAATTCTTGCTCATGAAATAAAGCACTTAGCAAAGAACATGGTCCTGAGCATGAATAGGTGGTCGTGGCCATGGTCTGCCATCTGGGCCAGGAGCAGGGATAATGCAGTGAAAGGGAAGAATTGCATGTGAATTTGATGACCATCCTACTTGGTTGGTGGAAAGTTCTTTCTTCTCATTACCTATAGTACTTCAAATATCTGGATACCTTTGAAGTTTCCAGCCATCTGATTTCCCTTTATTAAGCATTGCACTTTTATAAAGGCTCACTCTGACGTTTTTGCAGCAGCCTATTTGTGACAGTGTTCTTTACACTTGACATTTCTCAATGTAATTAATCCCACATGTTTCTAATTCAAATGTTAGCCTCATTAAGTTAAACCTTACTATGCCTGGAATATTGCTTAATTGCCTGACAATGATGTTAGTATGCTCAGATTATTTCTATAGATGATCATATGACAAATAGATGGTGACTTTCATGTGTTCAATACATTTATTACTTAAGACAAAAGCTAAATAAGGCCCAGGGAGTGAGAAGGACATCTCATTATATTGCAGTCTGGATCTTCCAAGTTTGGAAAGAATGTCGAGAGATCCCATGGCTCTATTCTTGGCCTTATAGCAAGATGGTCATCAGGTTCATGATTATTACTTCCATAACTTCCCAGTTGTGATATTTGAATAATATGAATAAGCTCAAAAATAAATAGGCCTCATTAAGCAGAATTTTGTAAAGAAAGTGGCTCTCTTTATTTTGCCCATTTGGGGAAATAAAAACTTAAATCAAACATATAAGCCAGAGTGGAGGCATCAAGTTCACATAGGTAAATTCAGTAATCCCTAAAGCAGCTTTTAAGTGTGCATCTCTATTAAGATAGCTAAATGTGCACTCTCCATCAGTAATAGTCAACTGACTTCATTATCTTTTTTTTCACATTTGCTCACTCTTCTGCCCCATCACTTCTCTGAAACTGCTTGTAGCAAGATCATATCAGCAATAAATATTTTATATTGGACATTGTTAGAAAGTTCCTTCTAATTGTAGAAATAGTAACACTATTTTTCCGCCAGTCTTTTGACCAATCTTTTCTGGTATATTTTTAATCTATTTTTGTTGTTGTTACTTAATATCCCTTCTACTTTCTTTTCTATTCAAATTATATGCTCTTCCTGGGGAATGCAATCCATTCTTGATTTCTTTGTTCATAACTCTATGTTGATACTCCCAAATGTATAGTTCTTGACCTATATGCCCAATTATTACTAGACATTATTTTCTTATAGATATTTCAAACTCAATATGTTCAACAAGTAGCTTACCTTTTCTATCTAAATTCAATCTTTCATGGATTGGTCCCACAAACTACCCAAATGCCCAAACCAGACATGTAGAAGCATCTGTGATTTCTTCTCTCTTCCTCATACCCTCTCAATGTCCTGTATGCAATTAATCAATAAGTTTGTTCAAATTTTTCACATTATTCTTCCCTATACTGGTATTGGTGCACATCTTTCCACCCTCATAGCCATTGTCTAATTTAAGTCATTATTTTTCTTCTACATTACTACAATAGGGTTCTGAATTATCTCCTTGCTTCAGTACTTGCTATCCACCAAAAATGTCTCCATGTAGCAGCTAAAGGAAGCTTACTAAAATATGAAACTGATCCTCTCAGGCATTATCCTATATAAAATGCAACTCCTTTATATAGCACTGTCTATCTGTCATTACCTAGACTCTGCACATTTCTCCTGTGTCATTCTTGATGACCTCTCCCATTAAACTCTGCCTCCTGGCAATACTAACTTGTATGTGCCCTTGTTCCCAATACAGGACAAGTTCTTGCCACTTTCAGGCCTTTGTCTATGTTATTCCTTCTCCCTGGAAGGAATCTGCTTGCTCACTTAGCTGCTTACAACTTGCCTTCCAGAACACCGCTTCCCAAACTGTGTATACAGTTCACCTGGAGATCTGGTTAAAATACAGATTTGTTCAAGTGGGATTATGGCAAGGTACAAGATTCTATGTTTCTAGCAATTGCTTCTCAGTGATGACAATGCTCTTGTGGATTACATTCTAACTAAGAAGGTTATAGAGCTCATTTCATATATTATCCATTCTGAGAAGACTTCCCTGACTGTCCAAGGTTGGAAAGTGGCATTTGTTGTAACATGTGGAGCATTTTTCAAAATCATAGCACTCATGACCCTATGTTGTGCTTGCCCCTTTATTGTAACTTTGCCACAATTGAATGTCCTGATGACATTATCACACATCACAGAACACCTGAAAAACCCTGGAGCTTCTGTAATATGTCCAATAGGTTATTGGTGTTTCATACTGATAGTGCTCCCTGCCATCAGTGCTGCTATGTGTGCTCCTTGTTCAAAGAACAAATAAGCCTTCCCCAAACAAGCCGACTCCCATTTAGAGATATACACGCTCTCTGTGGTGACTGTTCTGTTTGGCACCACCAGTGTTTTCTGCTGTATTGGCAGCCATGCTTTCTCTGCTGTTTTGTGTTCTTCCACATATTGAGATGAGGGCGGGGTGGTACTTCTTTTTAGTCACAGGAGATTCTTTCTGCTTGAATATCAAAGTGGAAAGCATAGTTATAATTATCCAGAAATACAAGCACATGAAAATTCTTGTTCAGTGCTAGAGTGTGAGGTTTTACAATTCGATCACTTATGCATGGCAGTTACATAATATGCTGGCTGATATGCTTGTAGGAACACCTAAAGGTAATCAGAAATACCTTGCTCTCCTTTCATCTCAAAATATCTTCAGATTTAGCAGGCATCATTAAATTTGACTACTGAAATGAAAGAAGCCCAAGATTATTCATAAATAGGTCAAGGGGAAATATGAACATAGAGGCTATAATTTATGCCTCCTAATTGATCAATTACAGAAGCTGAGGTAAATTTAGGGTACACATTGTCTTAGCTCATTATGGATAAAAATATGTCTGTCAAGAACATAATCAGACTCATAGCCTTGCTTACTGAGTAGGAGGGAGAATGAGCCTTCATAAAAGTTAAAGTATTTTCTGTCCTCATTTGGAAATTTTGAGCAAGAGAGAAATAGGCAGATGAATAAAACATGTTAATGGAAAGTAATAAAGCAGAAATTGAGACATATCCACTAAGTAAGATCACAGACAGCATACCAATTTCACTGACCATTAAAATGACTCATCAGGCAAGATTATGATATTTTTAATCCCTAAAGTGATTATGTGATAAGTCTTACAGAGTTTGAATTTTATTAAAAATTTAAGAGTATATGAAAATGAATTAAAGTTTCAACTTCCTACATTGCACATTCATTTTCAGCATGTAACAGCTCAGCAGTTTTAATGATTATTGCCAGATAAGTCTACTCTTTGGACTGATGTAAAAATAACTTTGCAAACGGTTCATGAGTTGTATGCTAGATAGTAATAAAAGGCTAGAAAGGGACATGATAGATAGATACTTTTGTGGAATAAATGCTTTCCCTTAGACGCTTCCCCTTCTTGCCTGAAACATATGTTTATACTCAAACTAGTAACTCCCAACCAGATTTCTTCAAACCCTGGTGTTGGGTAGCAGGGGAGCAGGTAGGAGAGCTGGAGGGTTTGCTAGGGTATTATAGATTCCTAACATACTAACTGCTGTCTTCATGATAAAAAAAATAAATAAATGTGTAGAGGCACTGCTGTTAGGAATTACAAACAAATGCATTTAAAGTGTCATTGAATTTTTAAGCACTTATTTTGTCATGTATCAATAAACAGGTATCATAAGCCAGACTGTTACTACAAAGAAAGAAACAAGGCAACCAAACTGCATGTATTTTAATCCCAATTGTTCCTGCAGTGAAAGAGATAATATCTTTCACATACCAACCATCTAGTCAAATACAGATAAGATACAAAAAATATAAAAGGAAATAAATATGGAATTGGAGATTGAGGTGTAAAGAGTTTTGCAAACATAATTATATTTTCTCATTGGGCTAAATTTTAGGAAATTCCAAAGGGAAACAAGTTTTCTTGGAAAAGAAAATGAGAAATGTTTTTGTGTGTGTTTTTCCTGCACATAATTTAGGTGGAAATACATCCAGTAAATCCAGGTTTTTCTCTCCAGGCAAGCAATAATTTGGAAAGAACTAAACAATATGGTGTTGGTAAATAGTGTTTCTCTCTCATAAAATGCCAGCCAAAAAGAGAATCTATAACAATTACCAAACTCCAAATTTAATACTTTTATTCAGATCTCTCTTTCAATCATCCAAATGCTTTAAAAAATGTTATTAAACAGGTTCTTTTAATGCAACTTACATGTATTGCCTAAGTGTAGAGGAAAAAAATGGAACTTTAAAAACAAGCAATTTTTTGCTAAATAACAACTTTTACACTATAGCCTGAAGTGGTAGAATAATTAAAATGGGTGAAGGGGGGGAAGTGTTGTGAAATTGTTCTCAGTGGTTTTCTGTAAGTTTAGTTTCAAGAACTTTTCCAAAAAGTAACTTGATAAAGTAATCAAAATCTCTTCTACTTAACTTAGTCTACTGATGATATAAGTATAGCAAATATTTATTAGAAAAGAATATGGTTACCCGAAAGTATCATAAATACCCTAGCTTTGTGGGATGACCTAAGAACTGTTTGCATCACAAAGGATGCATAAAATCCTTAAATATAAAAATGACGAAGATGTACAATTTTCAGGGTTTTCTGCTATGTCCTAATTTAAAGTAATCTTGTTGTAATATACAAATACCAGTACTCTTAAGGGAATTGAACATAATTATAGATAGCTTGAGGGAGTTCAGTGGCCAAGAATTGAATCAGAGAAGAATGTGTGTAATATAAGCAGTAATAGGATATATCAGAAGTATTTTGTTACTGGTTTTCCAATTATATTCCTCAGAAACCCAAGGTTGTCTTGGGTGCAAAGTAGAAGCTAGAAGGCAGAGGGGAAGATTCAACAAATGAGTCAGGGGCAACCATGTCCCTTACCCAGGCAGTCTGCATAATCCAACTTTCACCATCTTGCACATTCAGGTTCCAGGAAAGATTATGTTTACAAAAACAGGATGTAACCTAAATTATTTGTAAAGAAAGTATTCCTTACTTTGTTTTTCAAGAAAACTGGTTTCCCATTGGGATTTCTTTAAAATTTGACATGCTTGAATACCACTGGTTTAGAATTTAAGCACCAGGTCTTGTGGCACGTAGACTAGACAACTCAGTAGCTATTCTCTGAAAATTCTATCCAATCTTCCCTTATTGTAATTAAAAGATGTCATTTGAAGAATGAAAAAGTAAGGGATTTGATGAAAGAAAGTAGTTTGTGTGTGTGTTTCTTATTTTAATGAGGAATAGAGGACCATATGTGTGGTTTATAAGCAAAACATTATTTTGTCATATTGTTTTGATTTTGTTTTATGCATGAAATTTTTTTTAAGTTTAAATATTATTAAGAAGGTTGTGAAATCTTTATGTTCAATAAAGGGGGGTATATTTTTTTTTATGAAGTCAAAAAATGCTGCCTTAAAATAATTAAAAAGTTTTGCCTACAGTGCAGTTGACTACCAGTTGGCCTCTTTTCTTTTTTTCTGACTGGAATTATTCACTATAATGTTTCATAGTAGTTAAATCTTAAAAGGTTTCAGTATTTTAAGATTTTTCTCTTGTTTAGAGTGGAATCTTCCAACACAACAACTTTTGTTTCAACAGATGCTTAAGCAGTAGTTGATTTAGGTAAAACTTAATCTGGTCCAAAATTTAAAACTTTATATGTATATATATATATATATATATATATATGCATTACTAATCCAGAAGAGAGAACTATAGTAAATAATCAGTACTTCTCATTTAATTTTTTGGTCATAACTTTCAGAATATAATACATGATAATAATATATTAGTCAACTAGTATTTGTATAACATTAAAAAGAAAACATATATATGTAAAACATATTTTATTTTTCCAGGCGGTACTTTTGTTTAAAATATTTAGTAAAAATACTGAAATATATTTAGAAATCACAGTGTCTTCATTGAAAATGTAACTTAAAACTGGAATTGCCTATAAACTTAATTTAATAATTTGAATATAAACACATTTTAAGTCTGAGGGACTTGTAAAAATTTCCTTTTCAGCTATTTATTTACTTGCCTTCATCTTTTTCTTGCTACTTTGTAAATCAGTGTCTAAATGCCAATGTTTTGGATCTTTTATTGCAATGATCATTGTAAGACCTGTATTATGAAGATACCCCCCCTTTTTTTTAGGCTTTTAAAGTAACATTTATTTTTTTAAAGTTAGCATGTGCATATATATGAATCTGAAAAACACAAGCAAAGAACAAAGTTATCCATAATCACAAGCAGTTTACAGTTTGATGTGTTCTTGAGTTTTAGTTATGAAGACTCATGGTATTGTCTACATCAACCTGATCATAGCCAGTCAATATTTTGCTTTACTGGTGTCTATGGAATAAATATAGATTTTTTTTTAATCTAAAGAATTTATAGGGTAGCCTTCTGAACACAGTTATCATATCCTTGCAATTATTTGTTATTCTGAACAGGCTTACACAAAGGCTGTGTTTAGGTGCTTTTATAGGTCTGTGCAGAAATTGCCATCTAAATTGCAGCACTGTGACAATAGCTCTTAATCTCTACACTCATTCTTTCATCATTGGATCCCTATTGCATCTGCTAAGCTTTAAGAAACCTCTAAAGCCCGACTAATAGATTGAAGAGCATAAAATGAAAATTATCTGAATCCACAAATTTGCTAAATGTGGATGGCATATAGGTTCATTGGAGCGGGGAATGTGAATGCATTCACATTTGACATAGGAATCTTTGCAGAAACAGGTGCCTTTCACCAAGACAGCAGGGGGGAAAGAGAGCAGTGAGGGAAAATGCACAATCTGCCTATGATATGGGATGCAGATAGTCAAAGTAGGCCAGCATCCTGCCAAACCCAAGAGTTGTTTGAGTGAGATTACTTACAACCCTATTTTCTTTGCCTCCCCCGGCCACACACACACAGTGCGCTAGCAACGTTAAGTTGTCCAAATACTGCATTCCCTTTGCTACTTAACTCATGGCCAAGATTAATTGGCAATGAATGGCCTAGAAATTGTGTGCAGTGTGGAGAGTATTAACATGTTAATTTTCATAAGGTCCATGTGAATGTAAATACCAGTGAGAAAATAAGGTGTGATCAAAGAAAAACATGTTGTTGGATGAAATTTGGAAGCAGATGGTGAATCGATGAGGCAAGATACAGTAGGATAAAGTGATTGGTTACCGGAAAGTACATCTAGATTTTTCTAATTAAAAAGATTTAACTACTTCATTGTACTCTTATCCTTAATAAAAGAGACTTTTACAATGTCAAATCTCACTGTTTATGTTCTTATAAAAGTAGAGTTTCTTGCAGTTTAACTAGTTAAGGAGAGGAAGTGGGCATAAGCCAGTTACTATAGAGATTCTAAACAAAGCTGTGAAAATGGAATATGCACTATAGGGATAACATGCAAACAGGCAATATAAATGTTTGATAGAAAGGAAAGCTTTAGAATCAGAAAAATATAGGATAAATTGAAATGACTACATTCTAAAGACATGCTGTATAGGAATGATTCATATTCCATTCACAAATCTAGATCTTTACCTTGTAAATAATACAGGACAATTTTTGCCATCCATTCCCCATGCAGCCCGTTTCCTTCACTTCATGTATTTTCTCCATCCTTTGTCCTATTCCTCGACTTGTAATCATTTCACCATGTCATGTTCTCGTCCTATTACCTGGTATATTAGTTTCCTATTGCTGTGTAACAAATTACTACAAACCAAACCAATGCATATTTATTATATCACTGTTTCTGTGGGTCAGAAATCCAGCCATGGGTTAGCTGGGTCTTCTGCTCAGGGCCTCAGAAAGATGCAATTGGGTTTTCAGTTGGGCTGTTTTCATATCTGAAAGCTTGAGTGGGGGAAAATCTGCTCCCCAGCCAATTCAGATTGTTGTCAGAATTAATTTACTCATTGCTGTATGAGGGCCCAGCTGTTTTGTTGGCTGTCGGATGGAGGCTGCCCTCATGTCCGAGGACACCTTCAGTCACAGGGGTCACATTTTTCTTCTGGAGGCAACTCACAGTTTCTTGCCATGTGACTTTCTCATCAAGCCAATAGAAAAAAAACTCTAGCTTCAGCCTGCTAAGACAGAGTCTTAAAGTGATCAAGAAACAGAAATCCCATTATCTTACCATATTCTGTAGGTTTGAAGAAAGTCACAGGGCCTGCCAGCACTCATTGGATGGGAATATACAAAAGTGTGGAGAACAGTGTAGAAATCCTGGGGTTACCCTGAAGTCCACCTGGGTACATAGCTTAAGATCACATCAGCAAGGAAAAAATCAGCACAGTCTTCTGGCCAGGATAGCTCCTCTATATGGGAGCCATCTCCATTCTGAAGAGCTGCTGTTGGTAAAGCTTCACTTTGGACAGTGGGAATGAAGGGAACCCAAGTACATGGTGGTAGGGGAGACTGCATGGGGGAGCATAAAGGAAGGCAGTGAGATTCCAGATCTGATCTAGTGGGACTAATGTTTTCTTGTATCTGAAAGAGCAGATAGGGAGGAGCTGCTGCTTCTCTCTGCTTAGCATTTGTTAACATGTAGAAGGATTTATATTTCCCCACAAACTCAGTTTCTAAACTTTAAGTACCCAGAGAAGAAATATTCCAGTGCTAGGGATTTATCCAATTACCTAAAACCACATGGAAGCAAAAGTAAGCAATCTGAAGTTTACTCTGTAACTTTAAATCAATTTTTGAATAAAAGCTTAATCATTAATTTTGGTTTTCATAAAAAAATCATCTTCCAATGACTTAAAAATAATGCTTATCAAGATTCTCAGCCCAAAAAGATGACCACTTCTACAAATAGTGATACTTGTTCTAGGATTATGAAATGGCATCCTTGCTTATGATTACACAACTGCTATTGCTCTTTATCACATCTTTATGTTGGATTTTAATTTGGTCTCATTTTGTTTCTAAGAAACTCAGCTTATATTGTTCTATCAGAACAAACATGTTTTAGACTAAATGTAAGGGCAACTTATTTTGAACTAGTGGCCTGGTACATGGATTAGTGCACATTGCATGGAAATTATTTAGAAGGTGGCAGACAGGGCAGAACTGAGCAAAAGGGGTCCTGGAGTGTGAAAGGGCACTCTGCAAAGTTGCTGTTGCTCTGCAGCTCCTGCGTTGATCATCTGCCTCCTGGTAGTCAGTTCACGTCATACCTACCAGCCAGCCAGACAGCCAGTCGGATGGTTGCTTAGCCATTTATAGATATAGATTTATCTTGATATAGCATTTTCACATTATTTACAGAAATATTTTCATATCTCATTTGACCCTGGGAATAGTTGTATAAGAAGATCAAGGACAGTTGCCATGAACCCCACTTTATAGGAAAGGAAATCGTTTCAGAAAGTATAAATGATTGTCTAGGGAGGCAAAGGCAAGAAGAAATGACTGAAGTCCTGTTAAGAACCAGCTGTTAGCTCTACAGTGGGACCTCTGTGCAAAATGGGACAGACACTAAAGCTGGAAGGGAAAGTTTTTTAAAAAGGGCTATTTCCTCTTGCTCTTACAGGAACATAATTTTAATTGATTTTTTTTAATTTCAAAGGAGAATAAATCTAAACTTAATAAATATAAAACTGACTGAATGCTATTTACCTTTAAGAAAAAAATTACCCGAGTTAGAGAAATGTGCCCAGTTATATGTATTGGTATATTCAGTTATTATGCATTATTTTATTGAGCAGTCTGTTAAGAACATAAATCACTCAAAATGACAATGTATAAATATATTGATTTTGCTGCCTTAATGTTGTCATTACTTTTCTCCTCGAATATGAGAAACAACCTACAGTTTTAGTGTGGATTTGAAATGGTAATTTCTAACCAAGTAGAGTCATTTTCAATGGGAAAAAGCAAGTACAGACCATACCGAATCTCAGAGAGTTCTGGAGACAGTCACTGTGTTCCAGTTCAGTAACTCAGCCCAGTTCTCATTTTCTTTCTCATAGACATTGTTTAAATAATAATACAAGCTATTTAAGATTTTCTTAATAAACTATGTATATATCTTATGACATATAGTTAATTATTATGTTACATATAATAAGATAAATGTTCTACCCAGAGATATCAAGATATGTATTCCTAGATATTATCTGTCAAACAAAAAATTTTAAGCCAAAGAAATACAAAAAATAATTTGTTATATTATTATACACAGACTCTTTGTTGCATATGTAATGATTTCTCCTCGAAGTTTATCACAAAAATGGGGAGGTTTGGCACAGTGATAAGGCTGCACAGACTGAACATGCCTATGGATAATGAGACCAAATTACAGTGACCATTTAAAAGATTAAGCTGTGAGTCCTACAAATTTGGCAAGTGGGTAGAGTGTCAGCCTGTGGACTTAAGGGACCCAGGTTCAATTCTGGCCAATGGCACATGCCTGGGTTGCTGGTTCGATCCTCAGTGGGGGGCATACAGGAGGCAGCTGATCAATGATTCTCTCTCATCATTGATGATTCTATCTCTCTCTCCCTCTACCTTCCTCTCTGAAATCAATAAAAATATATTTTTTAAGAAAGATTAAGCTGTGAGAAGCAAACACTTTGAAATATAAGCTTCAGATACATGAAGGATCTGCACTTTTCAGAAATGGAGAATTGATTTTTAGTAACTCCTTTTTTTTTCTAGCACACTTAAAAGGTGCTATAGAAAAATCTCTCTCTTGGTGAAAAATTGGCTTCATATGTTGACAAATAGCAAAACTAATAGCATACTAATGTCACTTGAAATTAAAAATAGAATACTATTTGGTAGTCTGGCTATGTGAAAAAATTCAAATTTACATCAAGCTACATGAATAACTGCTACTTTTTAAAAGGACATAAAATGCTACTGAAGTGCACATTGGGTTCATATGTTAGGTATTGGTAATATACTTTTATATTATTGGAGACAAACGAGAAGAAACCAATCCATTTGCAAATGGGTGGTCGACAAAAATGCTAGGGATATAGGGACTGCCCTAACTCAGAGATAAAACATAAGACTGAAGATGGCAGGTTCTTTGTAAAATGCCTAGGCTTACCCTTCAAGAGACATGCTGTTGAAGGGTAAGCCTAGGCATTTTACAAAGAACCTACCATCCAGAGGGGACCAAGGATTTGTTCAAGTGGAATACATAATGTAAACCTAATTACTAATATTTTAAAACCAGCACATTGGAATTAAAATTTTAATTTCTTACACAGTAAATTTCTTCATTTACCAACTATGGCTAGTGACTAAGAAAAGCCCTAACAAGTTAGGTCCAACCTTCTGTTCCAGCCTCCTTTTCCTCCATCTCTTCTGTCCTGTACCACCCACAAGGAAATTCTTTTTCTCCAAACACAGAAAGCTCTTCCAAGGTACATTTGCAAGTGCACTTCTTATTTGGAATGCTCTGCCTTCCTTTCTTCGCTAGTTCCTACTAATCCTACAATCGTAGGCTCAGCTGGGCACTCACAGATACTTTCCCATATCTCAGGGGGCCACACCGTTGTGCTATGATCTGTACATACATAGCTCTGCTTCTCCTGAGACACCAAGTCTCCACAAGAGAATGAAGGTAACCTGGGGGCCTAGCATGTAGAAGGCACTCAGTAAATATTAGATTGATGTTTGGGTCAGAGTATAAGAGAAAAGTTAACCGAGGTGGTTACTATTGATTAACATGTAGCATAGGGCGCTGGTTGGCAAACTCATTAGTCAACAAAGCTGCAAACCAGAGCTCATGAGCCACATGTAGCTCGAGAGCCATAGTTTGCTGACCACTGGCATAGGAATCACAGAGATTTTTAAGTGTAAAGAACTTGGAAAAACTTCTAACCTGTGCCTCTCATTTTACAAGAGACACTCAGAAAGGTTAATTAACTTATTTTAGGTTACCAAGCTAATGTACAACAGAGTCAAGATTTAAGTCCATAATGTCTAGTTTTAGTTTTATATCATTAGCAGCGGATAGAAGAAACTTTGTTTTATAAATTGTCCTGCTTATTTGGAATTTTGTAAAAATTTTCTCAAATATCAGAAGTATTTGATGACTGCACTCTTTCATACACGCCACTATTTTATTTTATTTTTTTTATTACTAGAGTGGTTTGCTGATAATATTATCTTTATTTTGTGGTTCAAAAGAAGAAATGGTAAATATTTTACACGCTCATTTTTAATATATTTTATTGATTTTTTACAGAGAGGAAGGGAGAGGGATAGAGAGTTAGAAACTTCCATGAGAGAGAAACATTGATCATCTGCCTCCTGCTGGGACTATACCTGCAACCAAGGTACATGCCCTTGACTGGAATAGAACCTGGGACCTTACAATCTGCAGGCCGACACTCTACTCACTGAGCCAAATCGGTTTCGGCTACATGCTCATTTTTAAATCAAGGCACTTAGCCTCTCCTTCATGTTTTTCAATCAGCATTAATCTTATTTCCAGTTTTCATTTTTATATTGTACAGTGCAACAATATGCTTTTTTTAACGAAACTTTGTTTTACTGTAAACCTTAGTTGACCTTAAAAATTTTAAAAATGCATCAATTCCAACACTAGGGTGACTGAAAATGAGTCAAATTTAGTAGTAAAAATAATAATAAAAACTTATTTAAGCAGATTTAAAATTGCATGAATTAATTTACTGAATTTTAAAATAATTTTACCTAGCACTAGATAGATAAAGTACATAAAACAATCAGCAAGAGAGTTTAGGCAGACATAAAATCAGGCCAATTATTTTTTAAAGGTAGGTGTCGTTGTGTGTTTTTTTTTTTTACCTTTTCAACCAAAAATTGATTTCAGGTACAAGAATAAGCAAGAAATTTTAGTGCAGTGCATGCATGTCCCTTATTTATTATTTTAGTATATAAAAAGATTCCATCCCCAAAGCTTTCTGGGCACTGCACCAACATTCAGGCACCACAATTAAATCCAATTAAATCTTGTCACTAAAAGCCCACTCTTCATATTCACAATCAAGGGTGCAGAAAAAAATAAGGGTATTTAAAGAATATTTTGTTCAAGCAAAAGAATGTTACATTTTTCCTAGCAGGTATGACATAACAAGACTTGTAAAACTACAGAAATTATTATGCTAGAACAGAGCACTAATTCAAAGCCCTATATTGATCAGTAAATACGTTAATTATATTTATTTCTGATTATTTTTCTTGGTAGTAATTAGCATGCAAGTGAATATAGCATGTAATTAGGACCGAAAAGGATCTACAGACACAAAGCAGAAAGAGCCTTCTCCATTTCCTGCATTCTTTCTTTTAGTTAGTCTGGAATGGAAGGAGAGAATCCAGGGCATGTTTGTGGAGCAAATTAAGGGAACTTTATAGTTGTAAAATCCATACTATCCTTGTTCAGGGTGTGTGTGTGTTTGTGTGTGTGTGCGCGCACGCGCATGTCCACTCGCTCTTTGCTTAACACTAAAATGTGTTTCCCATGTAGGTAAGTCCCACTTCACGCTGACCTTTCAGCATCATAGCCAGTCTATATAGATTGGATGTGAATGAGTTCCATTTTATGCCAGGGACAGGTGCTGCACGACTATTCAGGACCCTCAGTTCTTCGGTGATCTGGATGGTACTATCAACATAATGAACTTTCTGGCTTGTTACTTCTATGTACTCTGAACCCCCACAATTAGGCACCTTGTTCATACTTACAAATTCATGCCTTGACATTCCAAACTTTGGAATTAATCTTGTTCAAGATAGTGGATATGTGAAGCCCTGTCATATGAGCTCTGAGTCAGGCATCATTAAAATTGCTGCTGTTTCTCTCTGTTCCTATCTGCCACTTGGGACCACAACCCTATTTGTTCTCCAGTTGATTCCCTGCCTGATATTCTGTTTCTTCCCAAATTTAACCACACCACTGTTCCCTGAGAAGAGAATCCAACCACTAAGGGAACATAGTCTTAGTTACATGTCTCTGTTCTGTGATATAGAATGTCTGCATGCTTTGAACTTTATCTGTTGCTGTCTGCCAGACACTTCCCAAACCACCTGCAGTCCTCATTTTAAACCCTGACTTTCATAATGCTCTGCTTCCTATGCTAGACTTCCCTAAGATCTGCAACTTCCTTTGTCACTCTCGGTCTCTGAAATTCCATCCGCCAACTTTAATATCCTGCTTACAAGATACTCTGGACCAACTGGCATGACTTAGTTTCCTTTCCTTGCTCCTTTTAGATATTCCTCTGCTCTGACCTTTTCCAAGTGTTGGATTCAGATTTGCATAGTCTGCCTTTACAGCCCTAGAAAATCCAAACCATACTGTTTCCGTTGACCTCCTAATTCTGAAACTTACTTGGCAAAATGTCATTGGACTTGATATTCAACTAGCTTCTACTTGTCCCCAGCTCCTTATCTACCATTTCTAACCTGGACATGGTAATCCACTCTTATTCTTGAGGGCTGACATTGGGTGTCAGTTTGGCACTCTTTATCTTTAGTTAAGCTGTGATTAAATCAAGAGAACATTACAAAAAAGTCTCTGTCCTTTCACCTGTCAGATTGCCCCTGGGTTTTCCATTCTCATTACCAATGTTTGAATCTAGGGACCTTTACCCCATTCTGCATTCCTGACAAAGCATTAAAGCCATTCTCACTAACTTTAATCTTTTCCTGTCAAAGTTTATACATACTGCACAATACTGCCAAATTCACAGTTCCATGGAGTATAAACATGAAAGTCTTAACACACCACCTTAAAACTGCTTTCACAGGGAAATATTTTTCTTCACTTAAAAAGTGCTTTAGATGTTTACTCATCATTTTTCCATGCTACTTATCTATGGAAAAAAGTTCACTCTGCTAGATTTTAGAAACAAACTCCAACCTGTGCTCCTGACAGAATTGCTCTCCACTTTCTCTGTCCACCTATCTAATAAGCATGTGCCTGGTTGCCTTCTATGTGCAGACCCTACAATAAACCTGGAAGATGCAAAGATCACAAGCAGGCATGTGGCCTGCCGGCTGCAAGTTTGACATGCTTGATCTAAAACATGATTAGAACATTCAAGAAATTCAAAATCTACTGGAGGACAGACACTCATAAACAGATTACTAGAAACATAATGCTATAATGGAAGAATATGCTAAAGAAAGCATAGATTGACAGTTTAAAAAAGGCTTAGAGCCCTTTACATTGGAGTTTAAGATAAATATCAAATATAGATGTGTTAATTTTGATGTATGAATTGACATATTAATTTTGATCCCATTCAGTAACAAAAAAAAAAATTTGTTGAGCATCTAGTTCTGTATTAGGCATCTTGCAGTACAAGAAAAGCCAGGAGCAGAGGGTAGTAGAGAATGTTGGGAAGACAATAAGTATATTTCTTTTTTTTTTTTTCATTAAGTTTTGTTACTCTTAAGCATGGTTTTAAAAAATCTTTAAGGTACACAGATTAGATTTTGTTTTTGTAACACCTATAATAAGAAAATGATAAAATTTATAGGAGACAATCCTATATAATAAAGCAGTAATATGCAAATTGACCATCACACCCTCACACAAGATGGCTGCCACAAGATGGCCAGCAGAGGAGGGCAGTTGTGGGCAACCAGGTTGGCAAGGGAAGGCAGTTGAGGGTGAGATTAGACCAGCAGGGGAAGGCAGTTAGGGGCGATAGGCCATCAGGGAAGAGCAATTGGGGCAACCAGGCCACAGAGGAGGGCAGTTAGGGGTGATAAGGCTGGCAAGGGAGGGCAGTTAGAGGTGACCAGGCCAACTGGGGAGGCAGCTGGGGGTGACCAAGCCAGCAGGGGAGGGCAGTTGAGGGTGACTGAGTTGGCAGGGGACAGCAGTTAGAGACGACTGAGCTGGCAAGGGAGGGCAGTTGGGGGCAATCAGGCTAGCAGGGGAGCAGTTAAGTGTCTACCAGGCTGGCAGGGGAGTGGTTAGGGGGTGATCAGGCAGGCAGATAGACGAGTGGTTGGGAACCAGCAGTCCCGAATTGTGAGAGGGAGGCTGATTGGGCTAAATCGGCAGTCAGACATCCCCCTAGGCAGTGGTCAGCAAACTGCGGCTCTGTTGACTAATGAGTTTGCCTACCACTGCCCTAGGGGTCCCTGATTGGAGAGGGTGCAGGCTGGGGTAAAGGACACCCTCTCCCAGTTCACAAATTTTGTGCACCAGGCCTCTAGTGTAATTATATTTAGTTTCCTTACCTGTCTATCATTATGAAAACTTAGTTTCATAATATAATTTATGAAATAATGCAAATTCCATTGTTGTTATGTGTTTACATGATTTTGCCATAGTGATTTTATGGCAAAGGCAGCAAAAATACAGAAATACAAAAACAAATTATACAAAATAAATTCAGCTAACAGGAAAAAAGTCATTCTTTAAAATGAATGGCTCAATGTTAGTGGTAGAGCTGTAATAATAAAAAGAAGCTATGTGAAGTGCTGAAAAATAAAATAGAGCTTAGATTTTAAGTACATAAGTACCCTTGCTTTTGTTAGGCCTAGAGTTACAATATTGTGGACAAGCAGAATTTCTTTAAAAACATTCAGAAATGGCCTAATTATGTTATTTTTCATCCTAAGATTTAATGTTTTGGGGTGATATTACAAAGCTAAATATATAGTGCTGTGGACAAAAAGCGGCCACATGCTGACCTGACTAGCTCAGGAAAGGCCTGCCTGGCAGCCTTGCGAACTCTGAGACCTCAAGTAATCACAAAGGATGGTCTGAAATGAAAACTTTTTTTTATTAAAAAGCAGTCTGTGGTGGGTGGTATCTTACCTAATAAAGATCAGCTCTGATCTTTGCATCTATTGTCTTTTTGCATCTATGATAACATACCTGTGTAATGGCAGGGTAACTTGTAACTTCCCTTTTTCTGGACCCCTCAGGGAACAACCAATGAGCCAGGGAGAGACCATAAATCCCTTCATTGTTACTGTTATCATGTTCATTGTTGACTGATAACTATCTTGTACCCACCTATGTAAAAGAAGCATGTGTCTATCATTTTACTTTTTATGCAATCCCAGAGGTCCCACCCCCACACACACACCTCCCTAATCTATCACCAATGGATTTCATTTAACCCACTTAGATCTCTTCATTTGATGGTATTTATAAAAATAGGCGAAAAACCACCATTCTCCAAAGCATTGTCTCAATGCATTGAAACTCTGCTTCCTGTCAATTGTCAACAGTTTGGCTCAGATAAACACAAAAATTCTGTATAGGTTTGAATGTTAACATCAACAGTGTGCATTAATGAAGAAAATTAGGTATCTTTTTTTTTTTAATAAACCTTTATTGTTGAATGCATTACATATGTTCTTTTTCTTTTCTTTTCTTTTCTTTTTTTTTTTTTTTTTTTGCTCGCTTGTTATTGATAGAAGTAGGATTCTTGCAATTTCACAAGAAAAGGAATTTTCTGAGAATGAATGAATGACATGTATGTGTGTGGGTCTCCAAGGTCTCATATCTCAGCCCTGCCATGGAAAAAGTCCAATATTATCTTCCACAGTACCAGAATTAAATTCAGTGCCCAGAGTTCCTACTCCATACTGAATTCCATAGTCCAGTCCAGCATCTGGCTAGGTTAGCTTGTTTTCCCAGCTGCAGGTCATTGCATATGGGGTCCACATGGCAGGCTAGTGCACGGGCAAGTGCAGGTCATGGAGCAAGTGAGAAACGGGAGTATAAGAGCATGCAAGAGAGAATTCTTTGGGGATTATAACTGGGAATTTAACCAACCAACCCTTCAGGATTTCCTGTGCTTGCAGTAGCTCTGCCTTCTAGCCAATTATCTTTTACACAGATTAGACCAGTGGTCAGCAAACGGCAGCTCGCAAATCACATGTGGCTCTTTGGCCCCTTGAGTGTGGCTCTTCCACAAAATATCATATGCAGCTGCGCATGTACAGTGCAATTGAAACTTTTTGGCCTATGCGCAGAAATCGGTTTTTGGCTCTCAAAAGAAATTTCAATCATTGTACTGTGATATTTGGCTCTGTTGACTAATGAGTTTGCTGACCACTGGGCTAGACTGACAGGCAAGCACCTTTCCCACGTCATGCTAACTTCACTGTGCATATGTCCATTTCCCCCTTTGTTTGATTCCTTCCCCAGTGATCAACAGGGAATGGACTGGTGGTTCCAGGGGGAGTGTGAAGTCACAGCTTCCTGGTGCAGCTGCCCAGATGACCATGCTTATATTGTCTGACCCCACCTTTGCTTTCCTTCTATTATAAATATTAGTTGGCTAATTGTGATGACAACAGTTTCATTGTAAAGAAATTTCTGAAGTTATATTTTACTGTCATTTTATCTAATAATTTCTACATGATTTCTCTTTAAATCAGTATTTGAACTTTATTAAAATATATTTGGCTACCAGGATCCATAAGTACTTATAGTATCTCTATTTTCTGTTTGTGTTACTTCAGTTTTTGCAAATTGTATTTCAAATGTCAGCAGCTTTGTGTCTCAAGTTCCTGATGGGATATCAAAGACAGTTATTGCAAAGATGTTCAGCTATGGAGGGGTATCTCATGAAATTTATTTAAATTCTGAACAATAGTGGTGATTTCTAAAGCAAGAGATGGTAGTGGAAGAGGGTATAGGAAAAATAAATAGTGGTGGAAAAACATAAAATAAAGAACAAGATAAAATAAATCTATAAGAGGTTCTTCAATGAAGTGAGCTCTAACTTAGGGAGTGTTTAAAATCTTAAATACGTATGCAAAACAATAAAAAGCTTAATATAATGAATTTGTTCCGGGTAATTTGTTAATTCTATACCTAATTTAAAACTACGGTTTATGATCTATTTTACAGTAATTGAAAATATAGTGCATGGACAGTTTTAGAGTTTAAGAATGAGATTTTAAAAATATGAGATTGTTTAGAGCTGATTGCACACAGAAATAGTCCATGTTCTGACACAAGCATACATACAAAAGTTCCTTTAATATAGTTACTTATCCAAAGAAGGAAAGAATAAACATCTTTATTATCCATATGAAATCAAGAAGAACATTACATTATGAAAGTTACATATTGTATAAGCAAAGCATAATATTATAACTTGTAGGTGTATTCCTACTTTCGGCTCTATTATAGATATACTAGAGGCCCAATGCACAAAATCCATGCAAGAGTAGGCCTTCCTTCCCCCAGCTTCCAGCACAGGCTTCCCTCTGGCACCTGGAACTCAGGTTTGCTTCCTTCCAGCTGATGGCAGGAACCCAGGATGTGGGCTTCTCTCCAGCCCCAGCTTTGTCCAGAAGGACATCTGGAATGACGTCCAGTCTAATTAGCCTATTACTCTTTTATTATTATAAAGGACACATTGTTCTGTGGAACTTACTTAAAATATCTTCATTAGATAATATTTAGATTTTATCAGCATCCAGCATCCATTTTATATTCTGCCACTTAATAAGGTCAAATAACCTAGGACATTATATTGAAGAAAATAAATGTAAATAAATATTGACACCTAAAGGAGAAGCTTGATGAGATTGGAGTTTCCTATATATAACAGCTGCTCCTTATTTCTACTTGGGAACAAAACAAGTGGAAATTAGCATCAGCAGGACTATAGGTAAGGTTTTTAATACCATACATAAATTAATATAAATAAACAAAACATGCTGATTTTATGGATATTCAGTGAGGAAAATCTATAACCATGGCCTTTAATGACGCTTTCTCAGCTGACACTTATAATTTATAGTGACTGAAGTCCTGATGAATTAGCCCCTCCAGATCCATCTAAGCCTAACTTGACTTTCCTTCTGCAAATAAAATGCTGACAGTGTTACCATGCACTTGAATGGCAATAATTTATATACTTTTTATCAAATATATATATATATTTCTCTGCTTTGGACAAATTTTTTTTAAGTTACCCTTTAGGGCATTCCATTTTGTATCAATGGTTCTTAACTCTGTAACCCAAAGGCATTTATTTCTCTTCCTGCTGGGCCATCTCCCTGTTCTCTCCAATCACTTCTGAGCAACATGCTGACATGGGCTGTTTTTCAATTATTGAGGTTGACAATTTCCCAAAGACATTTGAAGTTCTGTACCTCATGCCTGATTCCTCAGAGGCTATGGGGCTATGGCCTTTCCACTTCTTTTGTAAAGAAGAGGAAAAAAAGTGACATCTAGGTTTCTCTGCATCTTGTTTTTTTGTTGTTGTTTTAGCCTAAAAATCAATCACCATAAAGTGTACATATATCCAGGTCACACTGGAAAATCTAGAACTAAGGTTTACTTGGGCTAATGAAACTAAATGATGTATAGGACTCTATAGATGATTTACAAATTGTGAGAATGGCAACGTTTTATATAAACATAAAATGTGCAGTTACTTTCAGCAAGTACAGTGCATAAAATTGCATTGTGTATCCTGTCAACTTTCCTATTTTTCAAGGGTCTCTTAATATTTAAAATATGCAGTGTGATTTGCCATTATGGCAGTGTACTTTGCTCTGTAGATGTTTTATTTTCAGAGTTCTCATAATTTTTATTATTTGTCACAGAACAAGAAGATTTATGCAAATATAATATTGGCACACATATTTGTGTATAAATATGTTTGTACATGTCAGACTTTAAAATATATAATGGTGTACAAAATACAAATGTCCTTGGTAAAATTATACTAAGTAAAGTAGCTGTCAAATATATATATTCAAACTGCTTTTCAAGGGAATAGTCAACCGAATTCTGAGTATTGGAATACATGCAAGTTTGATCACCAGTTCAGTGACTCTTTAGCTTTACAAAAGATTCTGACTTTAAAAAGATTAATTTTCACCTAGGTTGTCCTCTTGCTGTGTTATGAAAAAACACTAAATAACAAACTATTTCAATTTCTACTTATAGTTGTATCATTCTTTTCTAAGTTACATGCAAATCATTTACCAGTAATTTTCTTTGTTTTGGTACTGCTGTAATTAAAATATTTAATAATGTTTATTGGATATCACTATGCTCTTTGATCTAAGACTTGCATTATATCTCCATTAACCAATTAATAATGACCCTATCAATTTCAGACTAATTCAATTAGCCACTGCTCTGAATTTTTATTCATGAAATATGTTAAAGTTCCCAGCCAAATCAAAATCACACCCAAAAGGTACATAAAAGGTATGTTAATTCTGCTTTCCCAAGGTGATCTTATTTTTTATGAGTTTAGCAGAAAGTCACTTTCAATGAATTAAAAAGACTAGTACCATTCTTTTCCTTAAGTTGCTAAGTTTAATATATATTTTTTCCAAACATATTTTACTCTTCCTAAAATAGAATTTGGAGAAATTCAGTAAGAGCTTATCTGTTAGCTTGATGTCAAAATTAGTTAATTTTAACTATAATGTTTGAAAATAGTTTTTCAAACCAATTAACTAATTGGATTTATACAGAATATTAAAAAGATCTGTTCATTAAGAAAAGAACAGAAAATCAAATTATTTTCCCTTTTTATGTCATAATCTAAGTGAGTTAATCAATGCCAGGCAATAAATTCAGTCTTTAGAATCTTAATTTATTAACTCAGGATGTGCTTATACATTTAGTTGTTTCTATCTTTTAAACATATTTGAGATGTAATGAAAAAATCTTAAGATATAGACTTCTATTTAGAACTATTTTACAGATAGAGCTTTAATGAAACCTGGTTTGTTTGTTCAAATGTTTTCTAAGAACTACAATTGGAAAGTTCCTCTGGAGCCTAGAAAGAACACCTGATTTTAAGTGTTCCTATGCTGAGCTTACCTCATTTTACCAGATTCAACTTCTAAATTGTGACTGCTGTGGCCTTTGATTCCTTCCCATTGTCGATGAAGTATGTATTCAAATATATGTCAGATGATGACTTTCCAAGCTATCTGGACAGTCCCCTATAACTGCTGTGTGAGATTCCAACCCCTGAAGCAGAACAGTTGTAGCCAAGACCCAGAGTGTGCCCTGTGGTCTAGGAGACCCGATAGTCACTTTATTCCAGACAGAAACCGTGTGCTGTGACCAGTTCTCTACCTCCCAGAATCCCACCCACCCATTTCTCCATAATACAAACCTTGCTGAGTAGAATAGAATATATTTTGCCTATATGTTAGATCACTGATTCACTCAGTACTGTATGTTTATTGAAACAGCTTGTGTATGCCAGGTGCCTGGTGAACAATGAAAACCAAGTTGCCTATCTCAATGATTTTATACATGACAAGAGAATACTTTGGATTCTCCGTTTTTAAGAAAATTAGTTATCCTTCCTATGTTAAGAGGAAAAATAGCAAGAGTAGGAGAGGCTCATCCTTCAGACTAGCTAAGCTGTGGTGCCTAAATGTCTACTTGAGCCTGAGTACCAATGCTGGAGGCAGTGTTGATACCTGAAGGTCAGAAAGGAAATTGTCACATCTGCCTAATAGATTGTAAGAGACAAAGGGGAACCCTTATGACTAGTGTGCTGGCGAACACCTGGACTATTCTCTCTGTTCAAATAAAGGCAAAGAAAATGAGATGACATGGGGCTTATATTTAAATATCCAGCATAACAAACACAGACATTCTAAAAGTATGAAGAAAAATATAAAAATGGAAAACTGTCTACAGAAACAACTTACTCTATATATATAAAAATCCAGGTTCCATAACAACCCAATGAAGGCTCAATCGAACACTGGAAGTCAGTCCTATAGTCAGTGCTGGTTTTCCATCGCGACCCAGCACTAACTGCCACTAGTGCAGTTGAAGTGACCCAGGATTGACTGCTGAGGGGGCTGCAGTTCAGGCCTGGAAACAGGCCAGAAGAGAGAGGCAGTGTCTGATCCGAAGCCTCCATGGCAGCTTTTGATCAGCTTTTGTCTCTCTCTACCCAGGCTTCGCCAGCAGCCACACCTCTGTTTCTCTCCTGGCCTCTTCGGGGGCTGCTGATCAGCCTCACCTCTCTGATCAGGCCTGGAGATAGGCCCGGAGACACTGACTGGCATAGAAACTGACCAATCAGAACCAAATCTGGGTGAAGTGCAAGGATCCAATGGCTGCTAGGAGTTAGAGCTTTTCATGCTGACTGGCATAGAAACTGACCAATCAGAACCAAATTGGCCGGTTGAGGAGGCTGTTGAGGGTGAGAGCAGGCCAGCAAGGCAGTTAATAGTGGGTAGGCAGGCAGAGGCAGGTAGGGGCAATCAAACCAGCAGAAGAGAGAAGTTGGGAGTGAGATCAAGCCAGCAGGGGAAGGTTTCTAGGGGTGAGATCAGTCTGGCAGGATAGGGCAGTTATGGGCGATCAGGCAGGCAGGCAGATGAGAGGTTAGGAGCCAGCGTCCCAGATTGTGAGAGGGATGTCTGACTGCTGGTTTAGTCCTGATCCTACTGGACAATCGGGCATCCCCCAAGGGGTCCCCGACTGGAGAGGGTGCAGACTGTGCTGAGGAAACCCCACATCCTGGGCACAAATTGCATGCACTGGGCCACTATTAATATATATAAAGATAATTTCTCTATGAATTGAGCTAAATGTTGACATGATGAGGAAGCTATTTTTAAGAATAATGTACTTCAAAGAAATTTTAAACATTAACAGGAAGAATTGCATTTTCAAAAATAAAATCCACAATATTAAGAACAAAATGCAATACTTTAGGAAAATAGTTAAAAAATAAAAATGAGTGAGAAATATTATGAATAGGAAAAATCAGAAGAGCTGATGTTTGAGTAATTGACCTTCCAGTGAAAGATGCCAAAAGAAGCAGAAGCAATGTTTTAAAATATAAGACAAGAAAACCTATAGAGCACACTTGTTTCTCCCAGAACAAGTCCAAAGCTTAAATGAGCCCACTGTACCAAAAGGAATAAAAGAGATTCTCACCAATATCTCACTCATATGTGCAATATAATGAACAATATAAACTGATGAACTAAAATAGATTGAGAGACAGAGAAGCATCAAACAGACCATCCAACCTCAGGGGAAGGCAGGTGTGTGTGTATGTGTGTGTGTGTGTGTGTGTGTGTGTGTGTGTGTGTGTGTGTGTATGGTACCAGTGGGAGGGGTGGTGGTGAGAGATCAACCAAAGGACTTGTATGCATTAATATAAGCATAACCCATGGACACAGTCAGTAGGGGGGCAGAGGGCATGTGCTAGGAGGAATGTTGGAAATAAGTGGGGAGAGATCAATGGGAGAAAAGGATTCATATGTAATATTTTAAGCAATAAAGAATTAAAAAAAAGATAGGTTCTGGTACCCTAGCATCTGTTGTTGATGACAATGATGAGTAGTACTAATAATTTTAAGAATAAAGAGCAAACTTTGTAATTATCAGCCAGGATGGAAGGAGAAAAAAAGAATTATTTATTCAACAAATGTTGAGAAAATTACATTCTAATAAAAAAATTAAGTATGAACTTTATATCACAAGACATATAGATATAAAGTGAAGATGGCTTAGATTTAGAAGGAGGAAGGAAGAAAAAGAAAGGAAGAAACTAGAAATTTAGAAAGCCCAGAAGAAATTATAGAACATATAAATAATTTTAGCTGATCTAATTGTGTCCTTTTTAGGCATACACAAATATACAATCACTGAGGAAGTGATTAATACGTTTGAATATAGAATATTTAAACTTGAGTATAAACATAAAATTAATAACTGCAATTTTGGGGGAAAAAAGTAACAAATATATCAGAAGCCAGTATTTATGCTACAAAAGTAGTTTAAAAAAACAAAAACAAAGAAAAATATCTAATCTAAAGGATAATGGATAAAAGATATTAAAGAGACTCATCTACTGGTGAGAGTGAAAAATTAGAAATATGTAAATTTCATTTATAATTTATATACCAAATGTAAAATATTTCTTTTTTTAAATTGTCAAAAATGTAGACTTTTATAAAACATAGGAATGGCGAATAGAGGAAAAAACTGTTCATATACTGCCAATAAAAGTAAGATACATATGAAACAACATATATCATTTTAAAATGGCAGGTTCTTCATACCTTTAAGGAAACAATTGCACCAATGAGCAAAGTTATGTTCATTCCAGATTCTTACTGATGAAAAAGATTTGGAAACAAATGAAAGAAATATCCATTGTATACTGCTTAACTAATATTCCTATGTATACATGTATCCATAATAGAGAATATTTCACAGTCATTACAAGTTATTATCCTATTTAATAAAGCGGGAATATGCTAATTGACCCTCCATGCCATGGCAAAGATGGCAGCACCCATAGCCAATAAGGAAGGAATATGCTCATTGAGTGCCACGCCCTCAAAGATGGTGGCACCAGCAGCCACAAGATGGCGGCACCCAGTCCCCTCTGTCCTGCTAGGGCAACACACCTGCAGCAAAGCTGGGCCCACCCCACACGCCTGCTTCCAGAGTTCCCCTGTCTCCTCAGGCTTCCAGCCGCCAAGGCCACCTGAGACTCAGGTAACCAGGGCCTGCTGAGGCTTGTGCTGCCAGCAGTGGCAGCAGCAGAGATGTGATGGGACATAACCTTCCCCTGATTTCCAGGTCGCTTCCCACCTTTGAGGGCTCCTGGACTGTGAGAGGGGGTAGGCCAGGGTGAGAGACCCCTGTCCAGTGCATGAAAATTCATGCACTGGGACTCTAGTTATATATAAAATGCAGTATGTGAAAAAATACTAATTACAAAACAACATTATATTGTGCATTTTTTATATAAACACATATGGGAAGAGCAGCTCTCTAATATAAATATCAAGATGTTGATAAGAATTAACTCTGGGTAACGGAAGTATAAGTTATTTTATCTGGATTTCTTATATCTCTTTGCATCACCTGAAATTTCCACAATGAATGTTTATTACATTTATAATTCCATAATGAATCTATTTTTCATATCCTTTGACCAAATAACCTTAATCCCATTAATTTGTCTTATGTAAATGAGATGGGTGACTAAATGAAAGGACTAATATTTCATGAAACTATTGATTTTAAAGGAAAATAAATTAAGGGTATAGGGAGAAGTAAATGTTTTACAGTAAATAAATGATTCTAGTAAATCCTTAAAATAGCTTGTTAGAACAAAAATATCTTAAAAAGTAGTTTATTGATATAGAGAATTACCAGTGAAATATTACAATAAAGAAGAAGAAACTAATTAACCTACAAATATGTACTAAAAGTGCAACCAATATCTGGTAATCAAAATTGTTCAATTTGTTCAATAAGTTTGTCTAAAAAAAAAATCCATATTTATGGGGGAGTGAAAAACATTGATTATATTTGCTAGTGAGGTAGAGATTTTTAAAATATTTTGTCTTATTATTTCTCAGTATTTTTCATAGCATATATTACTTTTATAATGATAAGTATTATTATGAAAATATGAAATATTAATAATTATTATGCTATCTCTCAGTCTTAGTTAAAATATGCAGTTGAAATACTTGCATAAGTTAATTTTGGAAAAGTTAATAGTCATGAACTGGAAATAATCATGGGGTGCAGCTCAGCTGACATATGGCGCTGTTCATGTTATAATTGCAGGTAATTGTTAAGTACAGAATAATCTCACTTTTGAATTGAGGGCAGATGATGCCTGGATATTTGGGATGTCTACAATAGGCCAGGTGTCCTACGAAACACACTCCTGAGTGATCACTTGTGCTTGGAAAGCTTGTTTATGACACTATACACATGTTATAATGGTTTCATATGTAAAAGCCATATTGCAAAACATCAGTAAAACTGAAAATTCCCTCTATCCTTCGAAAGGTTATTTTATGGTATCTTTTGTAAAAGTGATCATAGTTTTAAAATTCCATAGGGAAAAAGCAATTGCTATATTAAAAGTTTAAAAATATTACTGGAATTGAAAACTTTTTTAAGCGAGGAATGCAATGATGAGTGTTAGAATATGTGGATTTATTCAGCCTCATATAGTATTTTAAGGTTCTGACCCCAGAATCTTAGGGTTATAAAAACATATTGGATAAGGAGTTGGAAAAGAGTTCACAATAAATTGATGACATTAACTAGTAAGCCTGCAAATATGGACTGAAAGTATAACCAACACCAATAACTAACAATATTATTCAAATGCTAAATACAATTAATTATGTGCCTTAAAATAGCAAGAATTATATACAATTGTTTTATGTAATGTTGAGATGGAAATTCTGTGTTTAAACCAAAATGTTATCTAAATATTTTACCCATAATTCTATCTTAAATACTATATTATTATCTTAGATTCAAAGTTCTTCCTATTTAATGAGTTAATCTTACAAATCTCCATGAAGTTATCAAATGTATAATTGAAAATAATTGATACAACATAAAAGCAAAATCTAGAGCATTTTAGATGCAATTGATTGGCTTATTTCTATGATAAATCTTTGGCCTTTTTGTTCACTTCTCTGCACACTTATTTATCTGTAGCACTTTTCATTTTCATCACCCCTTTAAAAACATCTCCATGAAAATTATGACTTTCCTAGTCTTCCCTATCTTCTTCCAGGGAGCCATCTGTTAGGGTGTTATGCAGATATTTGAAATATAGCTTATCTTGACCTTTTTCAAACGTATGCTCTTAGTTATTCTACACTGTTTTTTCTAAGTTAGACTCTACAAATATGCTTTGCTAGGAAATTATAGGACATTTTACAATAAAAAAGTTATATTCCTACATAATCCTCTTGTAATACTCATATATCATATAAGCCTCTCTATATATCTATTCTCTCATTTTTCCACACTTATAATTACAAGAAAAAATCACTATAATTTATAATCTAATTTTCTCTTTCTAATATTCTTTTGGAACCATTCCCTATTATAATATAATCAATATTTAAATGGAAGTGCACAGCATTCCATAAAATTAATTATATTATGTTTAATTAAGCATTTTATCCATAAATGGGAATTTCAGTTGATTCAAATTTTCTCTACTTTAAGTAAAAAGAAAACAACTGTCTTTTTATACATCCAGAGAAGGTGACCAAAATATACTACAATCTAGAAGTTGTTCTTAGGACAATCTGGCCACCCAGTTTTTCTATTTCTATATTTATATGCTTCTAATAAGTTATTAAAAAACTCATACTAGATTCTTTCCTCAGATTTATATGCTGTTTGTTATCAAAGCCTTTTATTGCTCTGACTACTCTATTTTCCGGCGTATAAGATGACTTTTTAACCCAGAAAAATCTCAAAAGTCGGGGGTCGTCTTATACGCTGGGTTGTCATCTTATAAGGCAGGTATATCCCAAAGGTCTCTATTTTAACTGGAAAAGTTGGGGATCCTTTATATGCCCAGTCATCTTATACACCGGAAAATACAGTATATTCTATATATTATTTTACACACTTAATACATATTAACTCATCTAATCCACATGCTAGTAAATCCTATGGACTCTTCATATATATAAATGTATCCATAATAGAGAATATTTTCAGATGAAGAAATTGAGATGCAGAGAGGTAAGATATAACCCAAGGCAGATAGCTAGTAAGGGCAGAGCAGATTGGGAAGGCAGACCATGGATCCACTGTAATACTAGTATGCTGCTTCTCACAGTCACATTCCTGAAGATCAGAGACAATTTTAACTAGTTGCCTTCACACTAAAAATTGGTTATTACCACCATGACATTGTGTTTCCTTGATCAGTAATATTATCCTGGGTTGAGAAACAAGAGGAAGGTCATTAGCATTTTCTGCTATGCTACATTGTGGCACTTTTAGCCATGGGTTAATTTCTTTCCATGAAACATGCTTAGGAAGAAGTACTTTCCCAATCCAGCAGAACCTTTATTGAGGGACCATTACTTACCAGGCATATTTACTAGTAATACAGATCCGGAGAGGAAGTGCAGTACACGAAAGCCAAAAGTCTACCCATGTGCCAGGTCAGAGCCCTAAATAACCTGCTCTGCTTGAACCGAACCTTGAGAAGTGAGGGTTTGACATAGCAGAAAGTACTTTGTCCAACATGTTTGCAGTGCAACTTGAACTCGGAAGATCTGCAAGAATGCAGAGTGGTCCTGGGCTTGGGTAAGCAGTGGGCCAGAGGAATGAGCTCTTCTGGGATCCTCCTGCATGTTGAGTATGAGGGTGATATGTGCATGAGCCTATCTCAGGGTGAGATCTGAATATGCCCTGTTGCAACGACCTCATGATGAGTGTAGGATGCTGATTATTTTTATAGTGAGAAGGGGTTTGCTTAAGCCTGATATTCTAAGTTTAATGTAACAAATTTTAGGACAAAATCCAGCTTGAAACAGATTGCTGACTATTTAAGTCAAGAAGTTGACTTAACTGAAAAAGAAAAAAAAAAGAAAAACGTTTCTAAATTAAAAAAAGAAAAAAGAAAAACCTGGAGAAGGGGAGCAGTTGAGTCTTGCCTGTTAGAAAGAGGCAAGACAAACAACTGAAGGAGAAAACATCTCCACCCAGCAGGAAGCCCAGTGACTTTAAGAAACACCACGGAAAAAGGGATGCTATAAGCCTCCTCACTGCATCACCTTAGCTAAGGACTGTATAGGAAGTATAGGAAATGAGGAATCTTGCCCTGTTCATATTCTTGGAGGCAGTTTATAGCTTTGATGGCAAACAGTGACACAGAGCAGAGAGAGAGAGAGGCAGAGACAGAAACAGAGAGACAGAGAGAGAATGTTTCCATTTATTGAGTGTTAGCAGCATCAAGAACACTTTGAAGGCCAGCAGCTATGTCTACATGTCTCAGCGCAATTAGATTTGGACTTAGGACAACAAAAGCAATCCATATTTTTAAGTCCCAACAGCTGGATAACAGAGAAAAAATTCATGTTAGAAAAGAGGGCTGCTATTCCAGTATTGTAAAGCCAGGATTATTTTTGTCTAGGGCTTAGAGTTGCTGTAAATTAGATGAGTGTGGTGAGAAAGCTTTGAGATGCCTCAGAAATTCCTGAAATAGTTACAGAGAATAGGGGAAAAAAATCATTGGCTGAGAATCTCAATGCATGACAGAACTTTGAATGGGAAACACATAGATTTGAATCTGGGGTCCTTCCTTTACTCACCATTTATCTTTGACAAAAGTTATGTTAGACATCTATTCCCTCATCCCATAAGTGAAGAGGCTACCCCATCGGACAGGTTTTTTGAGGGGGCTCAATAAACACACATAAGAAAGCACTCAGTATAGTGTGAGCAACAACAGTTTCCTTCCAGGTTACCACAGTATTGCCACCCTGTGACTATTGCCACCCTGCATTGCCATTGCACACAGTTTTTTAGATGGTATAACATATGCTTGGAAAATAGCAAAAACAGAAGCACAGTATTGTGTAATTTTTGTTAGACTTTCTAAAGTATTTTAATAGAAGATTAAAACCCAATTTGAGCATCGTGTTTTTAAAGAATGTCTTAAAAAGTAAATAAAATTTATATGATTTTTAAAGATAATATTTCTAGGCTGTGAAACATTGGAAACTTTGTTGGTATTTTTGTTTTATGAGCATCTATGTCATTAAATATGCTGTAGTCAATGCATTCCCCAAGCCCTCTCTTCTCATTCATGACCTGTATCTGACCCATGACTGTCTATTTGTGGCTATGAACATCTCAGGATGGAGAATCTGAAATAGAAACAAAAGGATATAGTGGTTGAAAGCAACCAAGGTCACACATGGCATCATGACAGTTAAAAATGATAAGATCAAGGATGTAACAGTGCACTTAGTCATAGGAAGTAGGAGGAAGTAGGTGGCTATTGTAAGAGGAGAAAGGAAGTTATATATCAAGAAATATTAAGGAACAAAAGGTAAAGAGGAGAAAGGAAGTCATATATCAAGAAATATTAAGGAACAAAAGGTAAATTATAAGAATTGTCCACATGGAAACAAATTTTTCCTTTTGATTTAATGATCACCACATGATATAAGAAAAGATGTATGAATTAGGAAATGAAGAGGGAGGATAGTAAATTATCCCTATCTTTTGTATTTCAATTTGATGAATTTAATTCTTACTAAACCACCATGAGTATTTAAGTATATATTTGTCCTTTAAGTATATGTTTTGTAGAACAAACATATTTTAAGTATATATATGTCTATTAAGTATATATTTTGCAGGAACAAACATAAACACAGATTCCACGAGTCACGGATGTATATTTCAATCATCCTTCATCTTTGAACAATACTCGACTTTCTCCTCTATATTTTCAGGATTGGAGTTTTCTGAAGAGAGGATTTTCATTAGATAATGATTACTATTAATTTGTTATATATTAATTAACTGATTAAAATTCATGAAACAGGATTGACTTTTTTTAAAAAATATATTTCTTTATTGATTTCAGAGAGGAAGGGAGAAGGATAGACAGATAGAAACATCAATGATGAGAGAGAATCATTGATTGGCTGCCTCCTGCACATTCCCTACTGGGGATCGAGCCCACAACCTGGGCATGTGACCTTGGCTGGAATCGAACCTGGGACCCCTCAGTCTGGAGGCCAACACTCTATCCACTGAACCAAGGCCAGGATTGACTTTTTATTTAATGTTTAATTTTGAAACATCTAAGACAATTTTTGTTTCTTTTTTTATATATTTCTATTTTATATATTTCTATTGATTTCAGAGAAGAAGGGAAAGGGATAAAAAGAAGTATCAATAATGAGAGAGAATCATTGATCGGTTGCCTCCTGCATGCTCCCTACTGGGGATTGAGCCTGAAACCTGAGCATGTGCCCTTGATCAGAATTGAACCCAGGACCCTTCAGTCCACAGGCTGATGCTCTATCCATTGAGCAAAACCAGCTAGGGCAACACTTTTTGTTTCTGATGTCTACATAGCAACAACTTTATTATTATGAATTGATCAGTAAAGTCAGGAAATTGAATTATAGTACAATATCTGGGAGATAATGACCAGTCTCAAGAAGGTCAAGCCTTTTAATTTGAAACTGTCTCAGTTACACAGAACTGCACAGCTGGATGAATAAGCTTAATATAAAATTGATTAGTATGCTGAAATGACCATCTTTTTATTTTAAAATGGTCAAAGTGGTTGTTCAAGTTTTAAACTGTTTACCCCAGTGGCAAAATCCAAATTACAAGCCATTAATAAACTAAGTCATCATTTTCAAATTACATATAATCAATGGAATTTTGCCTTTAGCATATATGTTTCTTAATCTCCTGAATTAAAGAGACTTGCAAATGTATAATAGACTCTATTGTGGCATTCAAATTATGTGTTTTTCTTTTTTTTAGGTAGATCTTCTTGTCCCTACCAAAGTGACTGGCATCATTACACAAGGAGCTAAAGATTTTGGGCATGTACAGTTCGTAGGCTCCTACAAACTAGCTTACAGCAATGATGGAGAGCACTGGACTGTGTACCAAGATGAAAAACAAAGAAAAGATAAGGTAAGTCATCCATGTGGTTTATAATATGTTGAGGTGGAGGATCAAATTGTATCCAAGTTTGATTGAATGAACTGCTTATATATATGTAAGCACATGCATTGAAGGCCACATGCATTGAAAAATATATATTAGATAAAAAGATTTAAAGAATAGCATTGTGGAGGAGTTTATAGTTAAATATGGTAATGGTGCAGGAAAACAAATTAGTTTACTAATAACAATTTTTATATTATCAATTACCTAATATCCAACTAAATAAGATTCAGCTTATCCTATATAATGAAAGAATAATATGGAAATTAACCATCATTCTGTTACACCTACAAGCCATGCCCACTAGCCAGTCAGGAGTGAGTATGCAAATTAACCCAACCAAGATGGTTGTGGCCACAGAGAGAGCAGGAGGGTGGCTTGGATTTCCTTGGCAATGGAGGAAGCCAAGTTTTCCGCACACCCTGGCCAGCCCAGGCCTCCACTCCAGGCTATAAAGTTTCAATTATAGAAGATAAATAAATCCCAACAAAAATGGCTGCCACCATGGAGCAAGCAGAAGGCTTGGCTTCGCTCAAGGCTACAAAGTTTCAATTGTAGAAGATAAATAAATCCCAGATACCAGGGCCTCCGCTTGGGTCACTGGGGGGGCAGGCCCCTCTCCCAGGCTGCCCCATACCCCAAGGGAACCCTCACCCTAACTGTGACACCCTTCAGGTCAAACCAGCTGGCCCCCACTCGTGCACCAGACCTCTATCCTTTCTAATAAAAGAGTAATATGCAAATTGACCATCACTCCAACACACAAGATGACTGCCCCATGTGGTCAAAGATCTTGCTTCCATGTGGACACAAGATGGCAACCACAACATGGCCAGCAGGGGAGGGCAGTTGGGAGGGACCAGGCCTGCAAGGGAGGGCAGTTGCGGGCAGTTAGGGGTGACCAGGCTGGCAGAGGAGGGAAGTTGGGGGTGACTGGGCCTGTAGGGGAGAGCAGTTGCGGGTGACCAGGCCTGTAGGGGAGGGTAGTTAGAGGTGACCAAGCCTGCAGGGGAGGGCAGTTAGGGGCAAACATGCTGGCAGGAGAGCAGTTTGGCATCAATCAGGTTGGCAGGAGAGTGGTTAGGGGGTGATCAGACTGGCAGGCAGAAGTGGTTAGGGGCAATCAGGCAGGCAGGAAGGTGAGCAGTTGGGAGCCAGCAGTTTGGATTCTGAGAGAGATCCCAGATTGGAAAGGGTTCAGGCTGGGCTGAGGGACACCGCCTCCCACCCCATGCACAAATTTTGTGCATTGGGCCTCTAGTATTTAAAAACCTAATAGAAACTTAACAAATTTATCATAAGGCACATGTAAATATTGTTCCAACACATGATGCTATTATTTTTATTATTAAAATACATTACTGGTGTTAGAAAAATGTTCTTTGGAGAAAAATAATTCAAACATTAAATATAATGTTTTTTAATTTTTGTATTTTATTATTTTAACAATTGGAAATACTAGAAATACACAAATTTCAACTCTTGTACTAGTTCATCAGAATTAAAATATAGGACATTCCTCTGCTCAACTTCCTAAATTAAGTTTTGATTCATTTTTTTTGTTCAAATTTTGACCTGTATAATTTATTGTAATATTTTAATGACAGATATATATTAATGCATCATACAGTTCTATCCCACATAATTTATAATTGTTTTTCTAAAAGTTGTTACCATTTTGAGCAACTTTTTCTGGTATTTACTGGTCTGGATTTTTATTGACCCTGGAGAATGGACATGCTCTGGGGTAATGTCAATAATTAGTTGGGTTAAAAATTAAAATATGGTCTCAGATAAACTAATGAAATTAGTTCATTGCTTAGAGTCTTTTTGCAAATAAACCTAGCTTTCTGAGAACATCAACAGAAACAAAATATCTTTGTTTAAGGATCTGGGTGAACATATACAACAATTTTATACACATTAAGTATTTCTGAGTTAATAATGATTTTTTTCATTTTATATAATAGTTATTCCTGCTATTGTGTTATTAGCCAATAGAAAGTTGAAAATAACTTTTTTCTTCAATATCCTGGCAGAAAACTTATAAATTTTTCTAGAAATTCTAATCCTGTAATGGCCTTTTAAGAGAGTCAACAGAATCTGAATTCAGTTCACACAAAATTTGTTTTAGAGGACCATATTTTACTTTAGCCACATCTGTTTACCTTTTAACACCATAGAGCAAACTCATTTAGCTTCTTGATACATTCATTGAGTATCTCAGAACACACACACATTTTACCATCTAAGAAACTGTTGTATCTTGCAATGTCACAATTTAATTGTTAGCACTTATTATTTTCTAGAACATAAAATAATGCCATATTTTATAATTAGTGGTATCCTAGATTTAATTAATATTGGATATTATGTAAAACTTGGTTCAAATTTATTTTGGAGCTGTAGACAAATATCTGCCATCATTTATTGCAAGTAATGATTTCAGTTCCTTTCTTTCACATTTTACTGTAGGCAATCTGATGCATAGAAAATATTTATGTTCCATAAGGTGAAGATTTATAAATTTCATAAAGTATATAACTCTTGAAATTAATTTTAAGTAGATAAATATTTTTATCCATAATCCATATCTAAAAATCACAATTATAATAAGTAGAAAGCACACTTATAATAGTGAAATCATTATATAGATGATTTGGGAAGAGGTGTAAAGAAAAATATGGTGAAACCACTGTAGTGGTGAAATACTTCTTTGTCTTCATTTACCTTAAGCATGTGATTTAATGGTTATATGTGAATAATTTAAAATGTCTTCCTTAATAGACTAGGAAATTTCATATTAACACATTGTACTTTGTTATTTTAGTCTGAAATGTATGTAAAACTTTTGTGCTATGTTGGCCATATTCCTTGATAGTATTGTTCAAGTGTTCTAAATCTTTACTGATTTTTTATCTACTTGTACTCTCAATTACAGAGAGAGCAATGTGAAAATCTCTAACTATAATTGAGAATGTCTCCTGGCAGTTATATCAGTATTTGCTTGATGTATTTTGAAGCTCTGTTAATAAATGCATGAGTAGTTAGAATCAATGTCCTCTTGCTCAAATAACTCCTTTTTCATTAGAAAATGCCCTTCTTTATCCTGATAATATGTTTTACTCTGAAATCTACTTTATGGGTATTGATAGAGGTACTTCAGCTTTCTTTTGTTAGTGATATGTTGGTATATGTTTTTCCCGCCTTTTTACTTTTAGCCTAATTGTACTTTGTATTGGACATGCATTTCTTCTGCGTAGCATATAGCTGGGTCTCCTTTTTTAAATCTGACATTCTCTGCTTTTTTATTGGAGTACTTATATTTGAAATGAGTATTGATGTAATTGAGTACACATCCATTATCTTGCTGTTGTCACATGTTTTCTTCATTTCTTTCTATTTTCCTGCCTTCTTTTGGATTAACTGAGTGTTTAATGTTTTCTTTGTTGACTTATTTTCTATAACTTTTTTTTTGTTTTAGTGATTGTATACATTTTAAACTTATCAATCCTACCTTCAAATTAATATAGAGCCTCAGAAACTTACTCCATAAGCATAAGTAAAATAGATTATAACTGTAAGTTTATGTACTTAGGAGCTGCATTTATTATAACACAATATCTTGATTTTGAAATTTCTAAAAAAAACTCTTATTTTTAAAAAATAAATAGACTCCCATTAGGTAAGTCAGAAAATTATGAGTATATATTCACACAGTCAGTGAAAAGGCTGTAAGTCAGAATTCTCATATGAGACAATGTTACAGTGTTACCTATCCAATGTCAAAATTTCTGAAAAATTAAACCACTTGAATATTATAAACAGGACAATTAGCTAAACTCAGCTAATGTAACTCGTAGTTTTGAAATCAAATTTTGCCAATTTGTTTATAATATTATAACTAATTCAATATAATGAAGAAAAGACTTATATAAGTTTACTATGTATTACTGACAAAACTAACACAATAAACTACAAAAAAAAAAAACACAGCACTTACTATTATAACAAAGAAATACATTATAAGAAGAAACTTTAAGATATAAACAGCTCCATTCCCACAGAGAAGGAAATTTTATAAAATAAATGAGAAAATGTATTACATAAGTTTTTGAACATTTGTGAATATATGTATCTCTGTGCATACATACACACACACAGAGTGGCCATATTATTATGATGTCTGAATGCATAATAATCTGGCCACTCAGTATATATATATATTAGAGGCCAGTGTATGAATTCATGCATGGGTGGGGTCTGACCAACCTGGCCAGGGGGAGGGGACATAGGTAGTTGATTGGCCTGCCTGATGGTCAAACTCCTGGTCAAGGGGACAATTTGCATATTAATCTTTTATTATATAGGATATATACTGAGAGGCCATATTATTATGCGTTCAGAGATCATCATAACCTGGCCACTTAGTGTGTGTGTGCATATATATAATACACACACACACACACACACACACACACACATATATATATACACATACTAGTGGCCTGGTACACAAATTCATGCACTGGTGGGGTCCAGCTGTCCCACCCTGATGGAGGTCGATTGGGCCAGACCAGTGGGTAGAGGGGTCGAGGGAGGTTGGCCGGCTTGCCCCGCCCCTGACCTAGCCAAAGCTAGCTGGAGGAAGGGGCCACCCCCTGATCAGGCAGGTTGGTTGGCCAAAATGCATGTCAGAGTGACTGGTCATTCTAGTGTTCCAATTGCATGGCTTTTATATATATACTCAAATTAGTATTTTGCTTTCTTGTTTTCATTACTATTATTACTAGGTATTTTCCTTATAATTTCATATATCCTTTATAGATGTGCTCATTTTCTTTAGAGAGGTCCTACACAACTTAGCAATTAATTTTTCTAAACTTCAACCAGCCAACCCCTGTTGACTCTTAGTATTATTTATGTCTTGTTTTCCATGGTTACTTTCCGCAAGAGAAAAATGTCCTTATTCTTTACAAATGCAAATTTAACTACAAGCTTTTGTCCTAATAAATATAATAAGTGAAGTGAATGTTTTAGGGAAAAATATGTGCCTGTGCAATGTTTTATTGATACACATTTCAAAAGAAAATATTTACAAAGTTTTCTAATTCCTTTATTTGTGCCTTTCTGTTTGTTGTTGTTTTAGACTGCTGGCTCTAATATATTTTTGGAGTATGCATATGGAATCTAATGTAGATCCAGAAATAAGATTTATTATTTCAGCAAAACAATATTAATATAATAGCAATATTTTAGATTTACTGTAAGTGGCGTAAATTAACTTTTTAAAATGTATGAATGCCTTTTCTGTTTTTCATTAGTCATAGCTGAATAAGCCTCAGGAAAGCAATGCCAAGGAAAATTATATATGTGCATAAGAGTGTCTAAATATATTATGAATATATATATATATATATATATATATGTATGTGTGTATATTTGCACACCAATAGTCAATTGAAAAAAAAATAGATGCTTTGTTCTTTTCATTTAGATTCAGTTTTTCACTACTCTCTCAGAGCATTTATAAAAATTATAGATTACTTCAGTATTCTATTTTTTTACAGAATTCCACATTAAATCTTTTATAATTGAGCATGTGATGTCAGTCTCATCACAGTCCCTTTATTCTTACTTTCTCTAGTCTATAATATGTATTTTATAATATTTAACCAACATTTATATTTCTCTACAGCATGGACTCAGATACATTTTTTTTATTTAAAAGTCAAATGTTCCTTTGCACTCATGAAAGTGACATTTGTTTTATACTTTTGGAGCTGTTTTTTACTGCAGTTAGCAGGAAAATTGCAAAATTTCACAGAAACTTTCAGTATTTAATTTTTAAGGTTATAAGCCAAAGTAAAAACAATAATAAATTTCAGGAAGAGTACTTATGTGGAAACATTACAAATTAAGATGGATTTTTTTCATCCAGTATATTAGGCATAATATCATAGTGTTTAAGTAAACCTGAATTCATATTTTGGGAGCTTTCATCTTTGGGGAACATAAAGCTTCTAATATTCTATTTTGTTTCTCTCCCTGAAAAATTATTCAGGATTTTTAAAAGCATAAGTCAAAAACATTCCAACTTTACTCTGGATTATCTATAAAAGAAAATCCAAAACCCCATTTCCAATAAGATTTTGTTGGTCCTTAAAGATTAATGACATATATTCATCAAGTACAGTCTACAATATCTTGGTGAACTCTCTAATTTAGTTGTTACGAAAAACACCTGATCATAACACTCATGAGAGAGTTTAAGAAGAAAGAAAGATTTCTGGGCCCTACCTCTGCTCTGGAGATGAGCTAGGAATCTAAATGTTTACAGAGGCCCCAGCTAATGTGAATAATAAGCAAGTGAAAAAGATGACTCTAATTGACACCAAAATCAAAAGTAAGTTTTTGAAACTAAATGTTAATTTTGAATTTTTCCAAATCAAATGGAATATATTCTAATTCTTTAGAACTTTGGCTGTCCTCTAATTTGCCAATAGAAGTCAGTATGAATCAATGTCTCCAAAGTAAGTTTAGATTTTAATAAGCTTGTCAATTCACTTATGAGCACTAGAAACACGTATTCATTCACAACAAATTTTAAATTTTAATAATAGATTTAATGAGTTAAGAACACAGATTATTCATTCACTCATGTGTTCCATAGGTAGTTATTGTCTATTCTATGCCAGATATATGGGGAAAAGGATCTCCACATGACACAGTGCCTCCAAGAACTCCCAATCTAAGGAGGAGCTCAAGACAGATGGAAGAACTTTGTTTTCAAGTCAGCTTATTTTGAAGGATCAATACATAACCTACCCAATGCCCTATCTGATAAGACAACTCTGGAAAATAAGTAAAGCATAGGTTGTGTCCATTTCATAAAAGTCCATGACTCTCCAATGGGAAAACAGAGTTCCTCATCCTTTGAGACTTCCTTAGTTTTCTCAACATTAATGTGTTAAACAAGCAGCAAGTAACAATTATCATTAATAAAGCTTCCATAATGTGTATTGGAGGATGTGTTCAAATTTGACAGTAACTACAGGGCATCCTTCATTCCTGCTGAAGCTGGCACCGCCCCACCCCCATTAGCTGAAATTAAATTTGAATATTTAAGTCCAGCTCAACAGTGAGGCAGACTGAAGGAGACGGGGGTCCAGTAGTCAACAGTCATGGTCTTCTTTTGAAGTTTGACTGGCTCAGAAATTTAAAACCTGCAGAAGCTCTTTGGAGGGAAACATGGAATCTTCAGTGGCAACCACTGAGGAGGATGCTAGCAGGAGGAAAATGAAAGGGGTGAATTAGCCTTGCAGCAGGAGCAAAGAGAGATTCTTTTCGTCTCACTTGGAGATCATGAGTTTCATGCACTCAGAGCCCCATTACTGCTTCACATAAGGCAGGGAGGGAAGGAAAGTAACTGCTTTTCTGAAAGCAATTTTCAATAACTTCTTGAAGGCACAAAACAATCAACTTCAAAAATAGTAAGTGAGCTGTGCCTTTACATGATGGAGATTTATATGTAGCCACAGTAGAGTGCTTACTGAGGTATTTGGTGGATGAATTAATTAGAACTAAGTTAAAAAGATGAAGATATAGTTTGTTTTCTAAAAATAAGGACAGTCTTATTTAAATAATCACCATCTGGTATCACGGTTACATAGAATTTTATCTGCTTTTTTCCTTGTTGGAATTCAATACTATGGGACATGAATAGGATATGGCTGGTGAGAAGAATGCAAAATTGCCTATATTTACATAAATGTGGTAGTATTTTCAAACTCCAGATATGACCTGAGAATGTTGCTATTTTGACATAATGTAAAGTTTAATGATGAGTTGACCCTTTTTAATTTTAAATTTTAAGGTGGGCAAAAATAGGCTTATAATTGTTTGTAGGGTAAATAATACAATAACTAATAATATAAGAATAAACTCTGTGTTTCATATACTCACAACTGTAAATCTGCCCAGGGATGGAGAGCAGGAGATAATAATAGTTAATGTCATGATTCCACTTTTAGTGCCATAAAAACTAAATAGAATTAAAGATATTAAAAAAACGGTGTTCTTTAAGACTGAATGGAGGTCTGCTAACTGATCAGAGACAGAATATTTATTGAAACAATATAAATAAAGAGGTTAGTTATTTTCAAAATATATATATTATACCAATTACAAAACTCAAGGAAATCCTTTAAGTCCGCATTTAGCATTTGTAATTCATGCTCCTGCCAAAAATAGAATGGGATCTTGGAAATTTTGGTAAGGTCTCTGAGCAACAAGGCCACAATCTCAGGAAATATTCCAGTATAGAATTGATATAGCAAAGTGAAAGTTGTTTGCAGTTCTAGATCTGCCTGCTAGATTGGGAAAGAATAACCACATTGAACAAATTGAAATTTACAAAGTAGCTTATTGTCACCAGTGAGCAGAGTGACAGTTGTTAAGGTTCACAGAGAACAACATGATGGAGACTCTTATCAGAATCAGTTGTGAAGTGGGAGCTTGGGGTCAAAAACAAGGCAAAAAACTGGGTGCAACTTCAGAGGCAAATAGACAGGACTGTCTTTCCATTGTCATATTTAACATGAACTACAAGTGTCCTGCCTACCTAAAGATGTTTGTTCTGAACCTAGCATAAAGAAGGGTTTATGAGCACAAGAGGAAGAGAGGAATAGGAAATGGGTTTATGGGTTGGAGAGGGTTGGTAGCCTACATAATTACAATTGAAAAATCAAGTAACTAGCTACATGGTAGAAATAAAAGATACCTAAAGTGACAGACTAGCTATAGGAATAATCAGAGGCCATTGTATGTAAAAGAGCTTATTGAATTTAAGAAGTCACTTGGTTTATTTGCAGAAGCAACATAAAATGAGTTGTATTCCTTCAAGGATTGATTTTAAAGTTGCAAAGGAAATTTTTATATGTTATTTTATATGAAATTTTTATATGTTATTTTATATTATAATAACATTAAAGATTAGCAATGTGAAATATATGGTTAATTTTGGTCAATGAAGCCTTTACATTTCTTAGGTGGTGTTTGGATTTTTTTAATCATCTTTATTTAAAACAAAATTAAAGTGCTTGTTTAAGGATGCACCATCAGGTAGCAGAAAAAAAAACATACACACACAAGCAAGTAAATATCAAGCACAAAATTCATAAAACTCAACAATGTGGGAGTTGATTGCTCTTATGACTCATATTTAGTAACAGATAACATCCCAGCACAGATGCTATGAAACATCATTCTCAATAAGTTTATGGAGAAAAGACAAAACAATGTAGGAAATACAATGAGTAATTGATAAGTGTTTCTTCTTTGGGTTATTTTATGTCCCAAAAACCCAGAAAACCTTTATTTTAAAAATATATGATGAACCACGTAAAATGTGAAAATATGTAGTTTTTGTAAGTTAATAGATGTTCTACATGAATGAAAAAAAAGATGTATGAAAAACACAAGGAATTCTATCTAATAAAAGTAATATGCAAGTTGACCATACCTCCACCATGCCCACCAGCCAATCAGAGTGAGTATGCAAATTAACCCAACCAAGATGGCTACAGCCACAGAGAGAGCAGGAGGGAGGCTTGGGTTGCCCCTGGAGATGAAGGAAGCCAAGCTTTCCACAAACCCTGGCTATCCAGGCGTCCACTTAAGGCAAAAAAGTTTCAATGGCTGTGCAAGCAGAAGACTTGGCTCCAAGTTTCAATTGAAGAAGATAAATAAATTCCAGATACCAGGGCTTGTATTTGGGCAACTGGGGAGCATGGCCAGCCTATAAACCACCACAGGCCCCTCGCCCAGGCAGTTGGCAGGGACTAGGCCTGAAAGGGAAGGGCAATTGTGGGCAATCATGCCAGCAGGGGAGGGCAGTTGGCAGAAACCAGGTCTGCAAAAGAGGGCAGTTGTGGGTGATCAGGCCAGCAGGAGATGTCAGTTGGGAGGGACCAGGCCTGCAAGGGAGGACAGTTGGGGGTGATCAAGCCTGCAGGGGAGGGCAGATAGGTGTGACCAGACCAGCAGAGGAGGGAAGTTGGGGGTGACTGAGCCAGAAGGGAAGAGTAGTTGGGGAGAGGTGTCCCAGGCCTTCAGGGAAGGGCAGTTAGAGGTGACCAGTCCCACAGAAGAGAGCAATTAGGAGCAAATAGGCTGGCAGGGGAGCAGTTAGACATCAGTTAGGCTATCAGGGGAGTGGTTAGGGGGTGATCAGGCTGGCAGGCAGAAGTGGTTAGGGGCAATCAGGCAGGTGAGCAGTTGGGAGCCAGCAGTCCTGGATTATGCGAGGGATATCCGACTGCCCAGGTAGGATCAGGCCTGAACAGGTAGTTGGACATCCTTCAAGGGGTCCTAGATTGGAGAGGGAGCAGGCTGGGGCGAAGGATACCCTGCCTTCCCCCGTGCATGAATTCCATGCACTGGGCCTCTAGTGTGTATATAGTAGTATATCACATTTTTATTATTATATGCTTTAAAGCCTTAACTTCCCAATGCCTAAATGCTGAAAGTCTTAAAAGTTTCTAATTTTTGTCTCCCTAATCAGCCCTCACTCATTAGAAATTAATAAAAATGTCTGCACTAAAAATTCTGAATATCTCACATTTATGATTGATTTACATATTATTAGACACAATCATATAACAATATTCCTCAATAGAAAAAAATTACTCATTATCTTATTTAGATCATCCTTGTATTACTACTGTGAGTGAACCATCAAGTGTTAGACCAAGTAGGACACTATGCAATGACCAAATTGTTAACACATGAAAAAATATATTGATTAGTGATATACTTGGAATGATCAAGGAAATAAAACTTTAATAAATGGTTTAAAATTCAAGTATTTTATCATTTCCTAAATGGCAGTAATGAACCCAATAAAGAACTTATCTAAGGAAAATTATTAATATTTTTAATAAAGTTATTTTTTAATAAAAATGAGGATGTCCTATTTAATGGAATTCTAGTAGTTATCTGCCCTGCCATAAAAATGAGTACTTGATCAGTCTGAATAAGATAGAAATCAGTCATTATTTTGGTAATTGAAACTATGCATTGACTATTGGGTGGAATACAGCAAAAATATATGAATCCAATTCATTTCTAAATAAAATTCTAAGCAACTAATATTTTGACTTTTTAATATAATATTATTTTGAAGGTAAAAGGAACTTTTCAAGAATACTAATTCTACGTGGTACACATGCCATTTTTACTATCCACCATCACACCATCAGCTGCAGTATGTTGGGCAATTAAAAGTCTTTACCATTTTCAAAATGAATTAATATTCCAGTCTTTTCTACTTTTCTATAGTTTAAATCTAAAAAACAACAAAACAAAACACTAAAAGATACTTGTCATAGTTCCATTTTTATGAGAAACTATAACAAGATTTCTAACTCTTGGAGGAATCCAAGAGTGGCATAGGTAAACACCTACACTGCTGCCTCGCACAACAATTTCAAAACTACAACTAAAAGACAGAACAGACATCATACAGAACCACAGGAAAGCTGGCTGAGTGGAAATTCTACAACTAGAAGGAAAGAGAGAGGCTCACAGAGACCCAGAGGAGCTGCAAAAAGCTGAGGTATGGAGACATGCGCGTGTAGAGAATGGGTGCCAGAGAACCTGGCTGGCTTTCTCTGGAGGGAGGGAAACGGAGACTCCCAACGGCATTGAACCCCTTATCCTACGACACGAAACCCCAGATCCAGCCAAAACTCATAAAGGGGGAGTTTGGGCTGTGAAAAGGGAGAAGTGCATGAAAATTTAGGGGAGTCACAAAAGATCAGAAGTCTGGTGACACGCATGGCACTGCGAGCAGAGGCCCAACAGCTGATTGTACCTCTGGCTTTCACGAGTGGGCGGGAGACAGACCCTCCCAATTATGCCATTTCTAAGTCCACTAAACCCCAGTTTTGGGCGAAACCCTGGGGACCCAGACTCATATGATCCTAGGGCGCAGGGGAACTGAAGGGACAGCAGTCTAGAGGCACTGCAAGAGAGAGCACATGCACACACAGGGACCACTACAGTGATTACCCAGTCACGTGAGACTCAGGGGCCGTGGAGGGAGGGGCTGACTGGAAAGCAAGGTGGTCCCTTAAGCCCTAAGACTCCACCCATCCCAAACTCAACAGAGAGGCTTTTGCAGTTTTGCAAGTCTGGTATCATAAGGCTAAATCCAATACAGAAGTTCTCTAGGCATAGTGAAAATGCCCAGACAAGGGAAGGGATCACAAACAAAAGAAATGGAGGAAAACAAACGACTGGATATAGAGTTCAAAACCATGCTTATAAGGTTTTTCAAGAATATCCTAGAAAAGTTGGATAAAGTTAGCGAGTCCCAAGAGGAGATGAAAAAGAACCAACTAGAGATGGGAAAGGACCAACTAGATATTAAACATACACTGACTAAAATAAAAAATATTAAACAGAGTGCTAACAGCAGACTAGAGGAAGGCAAGAATCAAGTCAAAAATTAGAAATATAAAGAATCAGAAAACACTCAACTGGAAAAGCAAGAAGAGAAAAGAATCTAAAAATGTGAAGATAATGTAAGGAGCCTCTGGGACAGCTTCAAGCATACCAACATCAGAATTGTGGGGGTGCCAGAGGAACAGAGAGAGCAAGATACTGAAAACCTATTTAAAGAAATAATGACTGAAAACTTCCCACAGCTGTAAAAGAAATAGACCTACAAGTCCAGAAAGCACACAGAACCCCATATAAAAGGAATCCAAAGAGGACTACACCAAGACACATCATAATGAAAATACCAAGAGCAAAAGACAAAGAGAGAATATTAAAAGCAGCAAGAGAAAAACAGTTCATTACCTACAAGGGAGCACCCATACGACTGTCAGCTGATTTCTCAACAGAAACGATGCAGGCCAGACGGGAGTGGCAAGAAATATTCAACGTGATGAACAGCAAGAACCTTCAACCAAGAATAATCTATCCAGCAAAGCTATCATTCAGAATTGAAGGGCAGATAAAGACCTTCACAGATAAGAAAAAGCTAAAGGAGTTCATCAACTCCAAACCAGTATTATATGAAATGCTGAAAGGTACTCTTTTACAAGAGGAAGAAGAAAAAGGTAAAAGATAAAAAATTATGAACAACAAATATGTATCTATCAACAAGTGAATCTAAAAATTAAGTAAATTAAAAATTTGGTGAACAGAATAAACTGGTGAATATAATAGAATCAGGAGCACAGAAAGGGAGTGGACTGATAATTCTCAGGGGGAAAGGTGTGAGGGGTGTACAGGGAGAGACTGGACAAAAATCATACACCTATGGTGAGGTCAATGGGAGGGAGGTAAGGGGAGGTAAGGGTAGAGGGAAGGGTGGGAGCTGGGTAGAGGGGAGCTATGGAGGGGAAAAAAGAGAAACAAATATAATAATCTGAATAATAAAGATTTAATTTTAAAAAAAGATTTCTAATTCTTCCCACACCCTCTAAAATGACCCACTGCAGTGATTCTGATGTATTTTCTTTTATTAGATCTCAAAATAAGATTGCATTAGGATGCATGGAGTGCTCTTGAGACACACATTTGTATTAAGCCCCTTGGGGATCTTATGAAAAAGGCATCACATTTCTCATTATTACAAAGTTTCTGGTGTAATTTGAAACTCAAAACTGATTAAAAGATAACTTGGAAAAATAAAATATTAATCAATATTAATCCAGTGATTATACCTGTTTGATGGGAAACTCTCCCCAGTTTTTCAGCAGCTGTGAACAGGTGACCAAACCTGAGAAGAGTGAACACAGGAATTAACTTCCAGCTCTCCATTAAAGCGAGAAACAAACTTAATTTTGTACAGAGAAATGAAATATTAAATAGCTAATAATAGTTAAAGGAACACAGTTTTTGTAAGAGTGAAAATAATATTACTTCTACATAGCAAAATAGCACTTTTGTTTCTTACTTTTGGTAGTTCACCAATATCTATAAGTAATAGCAAAGTTGATGTTTCCCTCCTGATAGCCAGTATATGTTAATAATCAATATACCCTCACATCTTTGAGACAAAATCATTCAGAATTCAGCTCAGACCAAAGCAGAGTTTGCACCTGCTCAGCTCTGGCAAGGATTCCCTATATTCTTCATATAGGGTTGTCAGATTTAGCAAATAAAATAAAGGATGCCCTCTAAAAATGAATTTCAGATAAACAGTGAATAATTTTTAGCATATGTATATCTCATATCTTACAACCCCATTTCCATTAAAGATCTCCTAGATCTTTCAGCAGGGTTAAATGGTCTCACAGAAGAACAGAGGATAAAGGAGAAAGCCTTCCTTCTCGCCTAGGTATACACACACACACACAAACACACACACTGTTTCAGCTCTGAACTCCCACTTTGCTGCCTCATCACTCATCTCCAGGATTATCTTCCGCCACTTTCTGACACTCTTCTCCTCAGCACCAGTTTTGTTGAGTCACATGCTGAATCCTTAAATCACGGCTGAACTCATATATATATCTGTACTAAGTCACTTCTGACCAAGACAGTATGAAACCCTTCAGAGATGTGGAGTGACAAAAGGTTCTTAATATGAGATGAGAATTATGAGGCACCAATTTTTCTACTGCCTCATCATCTATACATCTTACTATGACGGGACAGAGTCAGACTATAGATTATTCTGATAACATGCAAATGCCGGGTATGATTTAGGAAATTCTGAGATGAGCACTGGGCTTCCATAGATAGGCAGGCAACCCTGTACTTTTTAGAAAATAAAAGAAAGGCATTTCTGCATTTCTGATGTTAGACTGAAAAGAAAAAAGTCAGATGCTCTTAGTTTCTGACAACACTTGGTAATATCTCCTGGAGATATCTTTGAAAAGGAGATGATTTTCCAGCTCTAATTTTTCTGCAGGAATGTTTCTTATGACAGTTAAAATCTGAGTGCTAGAGGACAGAGAATAGTAAATATAGAGCCACAATTTAGAATGACATAGTTTATGTTCCACAAATCTTTACAGGCAGTCATCTTATGTGATATATATCCTAGGATATTCCTGTTACTTATGGAAGCTTTCATTACAAAAGGAGTTAAATTTGGTTGTGTGTCCCACCTACTGATTTTTAGACTGAGCATTCTAAATGCCAGCTAGCTTAAGAGAAGGAAGATAACAGTTGATAGAGTTAAAGTCTCCGGCTTTGATTTTTCTCTGTGTGATTTTTCCAGGGTCAACGCCTAATAACAAGTCATGTGAATTTCTCAGGGAGGCTCTTCTGGCTCTTTCTAGGAAGCTGCCAGATCTCCAGCTTCCTGGAGTCCATGTTATGAAAGAAAACCACAGACAGAATGAAGATGGCTGCTCTTTCCCCAGTCTCTTTCCACTTTCACCTGACTGGGTTATATTTTAGCAATCTTTGGCTTAACTTGTCACTCTCACACTAGACTAGGAAATTACAAGTATAACCTATGCCAGCTTTCCAGTAACAGAGAAGTTGGTATGACTGTACAGAGGCAGACCCTTAATCTCATATCTCTTGGGTCAGCTGACCCTTTCTATGTGCAGCCAGAAGGTACAAGTTCTCAAAAATACTCCCAAAGATGTGCCATTCCCTCCTCTTTCTCAACACTTCAACCCCCAGGTAGACCAGGAGAGAATGAATATTAGAAAGAGATTATAGCTCTCTTTACCAATCCAGAATTGTATATCAGCCAATCAGCTTTCACAGCAATTACAGGAAAATAACAGAGAACATGTGACAATTTAAAAAGTAATAAATAATCCTTTATAGCCAGGGTAGAAAAAAATACAACATATTTGTATTTGGGGCCAATTATATTTAAAATATCCCATTAGTTCATTTAAAAGAAAAAAAAGTCTATCAGGAAGAACAATAGATTGTAAAATAGTACTGCAATAATTCTAAGTGAACATCAAATTAATGGCTAAGTAAAAATTTCTTGGAATATAACCAAAGATATATATATAGTCAAAGCATGAAGCAAATCCAGATCAGTTCAGTGAAATGTAGCATTCCCTTAAGCCAAAGACCTAGATTTTAGCATAATAACAAAGAACCCATTTCAGAATCACCAGAAATCTCCTGAGAGCAACAATGGGAGTGGAAATAATTTTTTCAGAGAATCCATATATTAATTTCAATGGTTGAAAATGATACATATGCAGGTAGAAGAAAGACATGGAACTTGTCTCCATGTTTTTCTTTTCACTCTCCCATCAAACAAAAATGTTCTATAATTGGAACTTTGAAGTTAAATCCTTGGATGGGCAATTTGAAAGCTTTATTTAATTTCATTGAGGGAGCTTGGAAAGCCAAGAATTCTCTGAAGCAACCAGGATCCATCCAGACTTTTAAAAGGGCTTTGGAACAAAACAACATTTTGTTAAGAATACAGAAAAATTGGCATCCAGTATGAAAAATGATGCAGAATTATTTATATATGTCACCATGCTCCACAGCTTTCAGAAAACCTGACTGCAGTTTCTCCGATTCTAAATTAATCCTCAGTAGATGGCCAAAGTAATATTCCCCAAAGAATAGCTAAGCCTTTGAAAAAAAAATGACATTAAAGAAATATAGAAGAATAAAGGTATGGAATTGTTTTGCTACTAAAATATGAATGAGAACAAATAATACTAGTTGTTTGATATATTAAGTTTATGTCCATAAGAATAAATATTATCCAGAAAATAAAAACAAGAGCAAGTAAAAATAGAACAGAACCTAAGAGCAGAAAATGTAGACATACTCCAGGACTACAATAAATACATTGCAATAGGTTGTCAAGTCAGGATTTAATCAAAGAATCAGAAAAGACTGAGATAATAACTAATCTTGTCACAAGTATGGCACATTATATGAGAAAGTTTTAGCGACAATCATCTCAGACAACTGAGGTCCCTTTTCAGACTAATCAATATTACAAATATAAAAAGCCCATTAACCTTGCAACATTAATTGCTCATTGCAAAGTTTGGAAGACCACAGTTCCACTTATTTCTGACACCAATTGTAGGTTTAGAGGTCCCTAAGACCACCTCCGGTTGGATAATTCACTAGAAGAACTCACAGAACTTGTTTAAAACCACACTCACAGTTACACTTCATGACAGCAACAGATTTCAGATAAAAATTAGCCAAGCATATGGAGCAGAGTCCAGGAAAGGTCCAGTCTTGAGCTTTCGGTTCTTTCTCAGTGGCGTCCAGGACAGGGCTGCCAACCAAGGAAACTCACCTCAGCCCTGATGTGCACAAAGCTTATTGAAGCTCAGTCATATAGACATGGTTAAATGCTTCCATGGCTGACTTTAGTCTCCAGCCTCTGCAGTACTGGCCCTGGTCCAAAGGCTCCATCACAGCTCACATTGGATTATTTGGTGTGGCCTAAAGCCCTCACATAAACAGAGACCCTCTTATCATACAGGACTTTCTAAAGGAGTTAATTTTTCCCCAGTAGTTGAAGACAAAGGTCAAAGATCCCTTTGGGTAAGGTTAGTCTTTTATGACACAAAGTTGTATGAACTATATACACTGCTCACTGGAATGACATGTATCTGCAGATGCTGTGATTAAACCGATTTGACACATACTGAACTATGCAGAAATTTTCACCTGCTAACATTGTTTCAGAAGGGTATAGCCTTACTTCATCAGCACTTTTGCAGGGCAGCAGTGCCACTTGAGATGCTTTGGTTTGGAAGACACTGTGAAAGCTCCCCAGAGGGTTTTTGCTGCAGCATTGTTGTGGTGTCTGATAGTGATGGCTCACCCCCAACTCTTCTTCTGCAAGCTGGTGATCAGTATAGACTCTTGTTAATACAATCTACTATCTCCAACAATAGTCTTTCAGGATTTTCTGTTTGTTTGTTTGTTTGTTTGTTTGTTTATTGGAGGTATGTCTTAGAGTATGATTCTCTTCTTGATAGGCACAAGGAACATTTCTTTGAATATTGGAATTTACCTGGAAACTGGTTTCTTATTTCCTTATTACATCTGAAAGAATGTACTTATATTTAGACTAATTTTCTTACAGTTTCATTGGTTTTGTGGAATTGATTGTAGAGAAAACCATCAAGAATGATATACTAGCCATTCGATCATGAAATGGCTTCAGGATGCTGGTAAATTTTCCTAGAAAATTGAATTCACTGAAAATAGCTAGAGTCTATGTCAGCTAAAAGAATCAAACTTTGTTTTCAAACTTTTTATATCCACTCACTAACAGAAGTTTCACACATGTGAAACTGCCAATAAGAATTTTTTAAATCTTTATTATTGAAAGTATTACATATGTCCTCTTTTTCCCCCATTTTATACAACTAACAGAAACTTTCTTAAAAATAATTTACATACATTTTAAAAATAATTTTTATTTTATTTTTAATAAAAAGCTTTGTTTTTTTAAATGCTCCAAGATAGGGTAAAGTAGATATAAATTAAATTGCAACATAGCCTAAAATATATTGATAACCTAATCATAGAATCAGAAAAAATGAAATCTCTCTTATAAAACCTATCCAAATGGACAAATATTATGTTTAGTACTATTTGTGCATATTTATTCTATGAAAATTTCCATAAGGCATTAAATCACATAAAACATTTTTTTAAATAGTATATTTTATTGATTTGTTACACAGAGGAAGGAAGAGGGATAGAGAGTTAGAAAGATCGATGGGAGAGAAACATTGATCAGCTGCCTCTTGCACACTTCCTACTAGGGATGTGCCCGCAACCAAGGTACATGCCCTTGAACAGAATCGAACCTGGAACCTTTCAATCCGCAGGCCAATGCGCTATCCACTGAGCCAAATTGGTTAGGGCTCACATAAAACATTTATTCAAGCTATAATAGAAATATTTGACAATCCAAAAAATTCAAGGAATGTTGATACTAAGTACCTAAAAATGAATTTTATGATGCTGAACTATAAACTAATAAGTATAAGTCCTTTATGTCACCACAAAAATCAGATTTTATACTTACATAATACATAAACGGTTACTTAATGAAATAGATACTTAAATCCTAATGTCCACTAAATTTCCACTACTTTTTAAATATATCATAATTTTAACTAGGAAGTACTATTTTAAAATGTTATAAATTCAAAAAACTGAAATGAAATTGAGATAAATATATATTTCTACATCTACTATAAATCTATTTAACAGTTAAAAATTGGGACAAATCCTGGCTTTAGAGAAATTTTATGAAAAAGTTCAGAGTTTATATGACCATAAATCAATTAGTCATGACCCAACTGTAGTATAATAGGTTTAAATTTTAGGCTGCATTGATAGAAAGATTGTATCTGCAACAAAGGTGTGCTCTTTTGAGCCACTGCATACTTTGTCCAAACAAATACCACAACTTAACCAAGTTATAGTTAAGCCAGAGGGAAACAAACGGAATGTAATCAAGGTAAGTTTGAAATGCATCTTACTTGGGAAATTTTTTCAAGAACATGAATGTTTATCCTTGAATTTGATTTTGAAAGGTTTTAGTTAGTTATTATTAAAAATGTAAAAAGCGATGTGGGGTATTTTTGTTTTTGTGTATTTCAATAACTAGATTTCTATATTTATTAATAATATAACACTCAGATCAGTAGATGGAACTTAGGAAGAGACATATTCCAGCCCAATAGATAGGCAGACTTTTGAAGTGTCTAAATACACACCTGTCCTGTTATATTGAGGTTTACTACAGATAGGTGGACAGTTCCATTTTCGAAATAGAGAGGAAATTTCGTGCTATGCCTTCTCTTCCAAGTCTGTTTCTTCCATTTATGGGTAAAAATAAATAAAAACAGTCTCTCCGGAATCAGACTGTTCTCTTCTAACTTCTTTTTGAACATTCCAGATGAAGAGGGTACGTAATTGATATTATGTACACTAAATAAAGAATTCTTAGCTTTTATACTTCCCTGCTCTCCCCTCCCGCTCCACACACACACGATGCTGCCCTAGAGAAATGGATTTTTTATGTTTGTCCTTTCTCTCTCTCTTAAGGACATCAGTCAATAAAGCCAACAGTACATTTGCAAATACAGAAAACTTGAGAAAGCTTTATTTAATCCATGTATTTCCTTAGTATCTGGAATCCCACACATGGTTTTAGTCTCCACATATCAGAAAAGAAGTACTGAAATATAGAGAGGGTGACCTAAAAGTCAGTGGGATGAACTGATGGTCACTTAACACCTTGCTAAAATACTGACTTTTTAGCTTTGCAGAGCTCAGGGAGGTTGTAAAAAAAAGCTTATGAGGTAAGATACAAAGTAAATTCCGAAAGCTTAGAACAATGGGAATCTCTTTAAAACTTAATGACTTAGGTTTTAGGGCAAGTAAAAAGAATTACATCTTCATAAAGCAGATGAGTTGCTAAATAAATAGTATATGCAAGAAATTCCTCAAAGGATTTCTGGATATTTATGGAAGGCAGAGTCATAAGACATGACTGCTAAGAGAAGCTGAGATATGCCCAGCTCTAGAACTTTGTTATAGAGGATACTATATATCCACGATCCTTGGCAACTCCTATTGATGATTTCTACTTTGGCCTTAATATACCATTGTCTCTAACAAAGAATGACAAATCCCATCTTATAAAAATATGAAGTGTTGCTGGAATATTAAATTTTATCCCATAGTCTCTATACATTGATATTTGAATTTTAACTGGTAGGGTTGATATTAGAAAATAAAATCCAAGATCTCAGTCATATTGAGGCAGCTACGTTTTCTCCTATATACTCCTAGGTTGTAATTGTGCAAACCTCTTCAAAATACCGTGAGTGCTTTTTTTCTTGAGGCCCCATATGTTGATTCAAGCTTCAGAGACCCCTGAGCATTATCATGTTTGAGTATATCAGCATACTTGTCATCAGCTAATTAAGTCTTCTGAAACTATAACTTGTGCAAATTCCTTTAAAAAACTTCTCAATAAAAGCCACATTCTCACAACTAATGTTTTCCTGCTATATGGAGATTTAAGGTTCTCCATCAGCCATTTCAGGCTTGATTTCAATCAAAGTGCTTAAATCTCTAAAGTGTGTATGTGAAAACACTCTTCTAGAATTCTTAGAGTTCATGAAGCTAACTAAAAATGCTGAGTTAACATTTTGGGCCAGGTGAAACATTAAAATAGAATTCTTACACAGGCTCTTCCCAGTGCTAGAGACAAGAAAACAGCATATGTGCCACATGTTTGCACAGCAAGTACAAGACATCATGCTGGAATTTGCAAATGTGTGCTTTGTGTTCTGTGCTGTGTCATTAATGAGAGAACTCTGAAAATCAGACTGCATTTTCACAACTTTTAGATCACACTTTAGGTGATTCCAATGTAGATTTTGGCTGTTTTTCTGTGGACATTTTAGTTATAAATCATCTTGTTTTATGAGACTTCATTTAATTGTTTTTAATAAGCATGCAAATATTTATGATTTTATACAATAAATGAGAAATGTCCTAGCTCTGTGCAGTTTTAGTGCTGATACCATTTCTCTATGTATTCTCCATGATAAAAAGATGATTACCTATATAATAAAAAGGTAATATTCAAATTAACCATCACTCCAACACATGTGTGGCCGAAGATGGCCAGCTGGGGAGGGCAGTTAGGAGCCATCAGGCCAGCAAGGGGAGGGTAGTTAGGGGTGACCAGACCTGCAGGGGAAGGTAGTTGGGGGAAACCAAGTATGTAGGGGAAGGCAGTTGGGAAAGACCAAGCCTATAGGAAAGGGCAGGTGGGGATGACCAGGCTAGTAAGGGAGGGCAGTTAGGGGCAATCGAGTCAGCAGGGGAGCAGTTAGGCATTCATCAGCTTGCAGGGAAGTGTTTAGGGGATGATCAGACTGGCAGGCGGGACAATCAGGCAGGCAGGCAGGTGAGTGGTTGGGAGCCAGTAGTCCTGGGTTGTGAGAGGGATGTTGCACTATCCCTTTAGGATCAGGCCTAAATGGGCAGTCACACATCCCTTAAGGGGTCCCAGATTGAAGAGGGTTCAGGCTGGGCTGAGGGACACCCTCCCCCATGCACAAATTTTGTGCACTGGCCTCCAGTAGATAATAAGTGGACTATTGCTTTGTGGGTTGATAGTTTCTTATGGAAACATGTGCTGAAAACCAGCAACTTAAAGAAAATTGTTTCTTCCCATATCTCCTTCCCAACAAGTGGCATAAGGCTATATTTTGGACTGTCATAGATTTTATGATGAAAGTTAATGAATTTAAACTCTATTAATCTCAAAGATATACATTAAGATCTCTAGCAGGGCTATGAAATTAGATTTTAGCTTTTATATTAAATTGTAACACCACAATGTCAGTGAAGCATTTGAATCCAATATCATATGTCAGAGAGAAAATCAGGAAACTATAGTGTGTACTCTCCTATTTCCTGTTGTTTCAATGACAACCTCTCAAGATTTTAGTAAGTGTTTCTATGGTATGTCCTATACATGTGAACTTGTGTTAACAGAGGCGCTGTTGCTTAGTAACACATTTTAACCCATAGCTAATTCCTCCTTGGTCAATGTAAGCCAGAGCATTGCTGAAGATGAAATTTTTATTATACGAATGTGAATTCAGATATGCCAGGAGTATGAACTCTAGATGTGGCATAGCTCAGTATTCTCTTCTTCAGCAAATATTTTTCAATAATAGCCTTTGAGATATATTTGGTGTCAAGTTGAAAAATCATTCCCCCACCAGATGTCAGTGGCACTTGTGTTTCCCCTCATAATCTTTCCATGAAACCAGCAGAGAGATTACCCATGTTGTCTGTTGCTTCTATTAATCAGTGTCATGGTGTCTAATGCTTCAGAGAAGAATATCTTTATTTTCTTTTTTTCTTTCCAGGGAACCTTTTTGATCATGTGGGACTCAATCAACTAATAATAAAAGGCTATTTTTAAGATTCCCTTTAGTTTTAGGATATTCAAAGATATGGGCTAAATATTGTTATGTGATGATGGAGGTTTTTTCCCCTGCTTTGGGAAATTTTTATTTTCAGGTCTCCCTTTAGCTATGTAGTTATGTTTTGATCTCAAGTAAGAAATGAAATTGTCTTCTCATTATAAAATGTCTCATAAAGTTATAAGGGAAACCTTGAAGTGATTTTTACTATCCTAATAGCTCTAAACCAAATGTGTAAATAGGAAACAGTTAGAAATACTTAAGTAAAAAATGTTCAGAATCCATGGTTTAAAATAGTAAAATCTTTAAGACTAAATATTATAGATACATGAATTTCTCCAAAAGTAATGTATCATTTTATGTCATTCTTATCAGGATCCTAATATCATTTTTCAATATGTTTTTTAATTCTTACCAGAGAATATGTTTTTTTTATTGATTTTTTAGAGAAAAAGGGAGAGAGAGAAACATCAATCCATGCCTCCTGTATATGCTCCAACCAGGGATTGAACCCCTAACCTCAGTATGTGCCTTGATGGGGAATCAAACTTCCAACCTTTTGGTATATGGTACAATGCTCAACCAACTGACTGACCCACTTGGCCAGGGCAGGGTCCTAGTATTGATTTCATTTATTGTGAAGCAGGCACTTCTCAAAGTTATTATAGTCTCTTGGAAGAAAATTGTTCAAAAAGGTTTGAAACAAGAGAAGGAAAAGGAAAATAGTCATGTAGTGGCAATTTGATCTTAGAGCATATGGGCCCCAGAGATCACAACAGTATTCTATGGATCCAGGAATTAATAGAGAAGCAAAGAAAAAAAAGTATAGTTCAAAAATATCATTGATTAGGTTGTTTCTCTTAAAGATGGATTAATCTTGCTCTCTACAGAGAAGTGAGCATAAAGACACTGTGATAGAGAGTTATGCTCACCAAATACACATATCCATGTTCTCATCTCTATTTCCCCCTTTTCAGGTAGGCCAGGTTCATATAATTGATTAAGGTCAATGAGATGTATCCAGAAATGATGCTAGCTGTTTCAATACCTTGCTCTTTTAAATACCCTGCAAAATCTAGCAACCCTCTCACACCTTGTCCTTTGTGAATGTGGAGGCCACATGTTTCAGAGGTGGCTGAAATTTGCAAGCAATCTGAATCTCTGTGTCACCTCTTAAAACACTTTTAGCACAAACTGACTAACCAGCAGCACTCAATGGTAAAAGCAAAAACTAAATACGTGTTGTATTTTTAAAAATTGATAGACAGATAAAAATGATAGATCTACATAGATTCCTGCATAACACACACACAAAAATTTGTCTTATTTAACTCTTTTTAAAGATTGGCAATTTAATTTTAAAATGATCATTAAAAAAGAAGCTGCATTTGGGCTGGGCTTTGAGAGGCAGGGGTGGGGTAGGAAGAGATCAACCAAAGAACTTGTATGCACATATGCATAACCTGTTGACACTGACAACAGGGCGGTGAAGGCCTGGGATTGTGGGGGGAGACTAGAAGGGGCTAGAATGAGGGAAAGAGGGGGACATATGTAATACTTTCAACGATAGCAATTTTAAAAAGAAAAAGAAAAAGAAGCTGCAATGTTTTTAAAAACATAACATGCTTAGTTATCAAATCTCACATTTTGGGGGAAAAAAACTTCAAATAAGAAAATAATAACAAATAATTCCCAAGAAGAAACTATATGATTGATGTGATTGATGTTCTTCACTCTCCTTTACCAGGTGTTCCAGGGCAATTTTGACAATGATACCCACAGAAAAAACGTCATCGACCCTCCGATCCATGCACGACACATAAGGATCCTTCCTTGGTCCTGGTATGGGAGGATCACGCTGCGGTCAGAGCTGCTGGGCTGCACAGAGCAGGAGTGAGGAGACCCACACCCACAACCCTCCTCTCTGTTCCCCTCCTCTCCATCTCCATGGAATGAACTGTGCTAAATCTGTAGGAAACTGAATGGGGTTTTTCATGAAAAACTGCTCAAATTATGGTAGGCCACAAACTGTCTTTTTAAGGAGGTCTAAGCCTGCCTTTTCAGTGGTTTAATTTGATTTTTGTTATTTAAATTTCTTAAGCAACATCACATTAACTGTGAATTACTTTTCTCTTGGTTTCCAGAATTATTCACAAAGGTTGAAATATATTAGGGAAATAAAGTACAAGTTTAAAAAATCTCATAGTTATCAAGTAAAAACAAGAGTTGATAGAGCTTTTATAATCAATGCACAACCAATTCTTATCAAAGGAATACTACAATGTTAGCAATAAGTGTTTTTTCTTTCTGTAGTGACTATACATTATCCTAATTGTTTCCCTGTGCCTAGCAAACACTGTCAGTGTTTATAACAGAATTTTTAAGAAGAATTTGTAACATGCAGTACTAATTGATATTATAATTTTCATTTTACTTTTTCTAATCAGACATCACGTGATCTTTTTTGTTCTATTTTATATTCTTTATATTGTATATTGCCTAAATGAGTTCCTATTTTTCCAGTTGAGTTTTTTCCTATTATTTGCCAAAAAAAATCATTGTTTATATATGAAACATGATTGAAAAAATGAGTAGATTGATCATAATTAATATAAGTATATTGAATAGGAAATCTATTTTTGAAGGAGGCTATGCCTATATAAATTCCAGATACTTCCTTTATAAAAAAATAATATTACCATTTTGGAAACTAAATAAGAACAAAGTTATATTATGTTCCTTTAAACCAATTTTTTTAAATATTCTTTTCCATGGTATTTATATAGCCTCATCTTTACTTTAACATAATAGAATGCTGAAACCTTTGTTTGTCTATTATTTTTTTTTAACAAACAAATGTTAACATAGTGCTGCATAGCTTGGCCAAGCATACTCATTATTTCTTTGTTCATCTCTGCACTTTCTGTGAAACCAGAATTCTATTAAGATTTGAAACTGGTGGTGGTTTCCCAGGAAAGCACATTGTGTAGTTATTTGTGAGAAGAAAAGTACTTACTAATGGCAAAGTAGTAAACCATTTTCAAGATGAAAATTGATTTCTATTTATTTTGCTTCAAAGGTCCTGAAAAATAAGCAATTATCATAACAATTTGTTACTGAAAATGGGGGTTTCATTGACACATTTCGCAAATTAAAGCTCACACTGCCTCCATAAAAGTCCTCAATACCTAATTTATAAGCTTTACAATTATTTCTTTTATAAGGCTTAGACACAGAATTATTGGAGTTTTAAATTAAGGGTCCTAGAAATGGAAGTACAGTGTGTATAAGAAATGTTGAGGTCCTGTGCAACAATCCTAAGTTTTATTTTTTCCTTTTATAATTTTTGCTGCATAATAAAGCCACTAGAATGTTACTGTCTTGTCTGTCCATGTGTTATTAGCATTTCTTAATGATGTATATAAGGAGTGGTGTTATAGTAAAGGATTGAAAGAGAAAGTCAATCATAATAGTATCTTATCTAATAAAAGAGTAATATGCAAATTAACTATCACTCAGCTACACCCACAAGCCATGCCTACCAGCCCATCAAGAGTGAGTATGCAAATTAACCCAACCAAGATGGCTGTGGCCACAGAGAGAACAGGAGACTTGGGTTTCCCCAGCAATGGAGGAAGCCAAGCTTTCCACCTGCTCTGGCAGTCCCAGGCCTCCACTCAAGGCTACAAATACTCATTTGTAGAAAATAAATAAATCCCAACAAAAATGGCTGCAGCCATGGAGCAAGCAGCAGCTTGGCTCCAATCAAGGCTACAAAGTTTCAATTATAAAAGATAAATCCCAATGCTAAGGCCTCCAGTTGAGTTGCCGGGGGTGTGGACAGCCTGCAAACCACCACAGGCCCCTTGCCCAGGCTGCCCCACACCTCAAGGGAACATCCACCCTGATCTGGGACACCCTTCAGGGCAAACAAGCAGACCCCACTTGTGCACCAGGCCTCTAACCTATCTAATAAAAGAGTAATATGCAAATTGATCATCACTCCAACACACAAGATGGCTGCCCTCATGTGGTCAAAGATGGCTGCCCCCATGTGGACACAAAATGGCCACCACAAGATGGCTGGCAGGGGATGACAGTTGGGAGGGACCAGGCCAGCAGGGGAGAGCAGTTGGGGGTGGGAGACCAGGCCTCCAGGAGAGGGCAGTTAGGCGTGACCAGGACCACAGGGGAAGCCAGTTAGGGGCAAATAGGCTGGTAGAGGAACAATGAGATATCAATCAGGCTGTCAGGGGAATGGATAGGGGTTGATCAGACTGGCAGGCAAAGCGATTAGGGGCAATCAGGAAGGCAGACAGGTGAGCAGTGGGGAGCCAGCAGCCCTGGATTGTGAGAGGTATGTCTGACTGCCCATTTAGGCCCGATCTCATGGGTAGTCAGACATCCCTCGAGGGGTCCCAGATTGGAAAGTGTTCAGATTAGGCTGAGGGACACACACTCCGATGCACAAATTTTGTGCACTGTGCCTCTAGTTTTTAATAAGAGCAAAATTAGGACCGTTTGGCCACATATTATTCCTATGCCCATATTCTTCCTATTTAAGGCTCTTAATATAGTTACTTTGAAGCATCTGAAATAGTGATCAGTTTTCAGAATTTTTCAAAAACAAAATTGTCATGTCCTCAATATTGCTTTTAAGTAGTAACTTTAAAGTTAGGATCTTAAATATTTTTAATTTGCTAAATTTTAAAGTCATATTGCAAATAATTGCTTAAGTTCAAAATATACATGGAAATATGTGTATATATTTAGACTTAAGTACTTATTATTCTTTAAAGTTTTACTGTCTCACTAGATTTCTAGATGTTTTCCTTTGTAGATGATGAATAATTATTCATTCTTTACTGAATGTTTTAAAAATTATAATTCTTTGTAATGTCTTACTTTTTCAGAATTATTCATGGCTTCCTATGATATTATGGTTTCATTCTATTGATAGCTTTTTAAACAAATATTTTCAAAGGGAATTTATTAATATTATATTTGTTACCTTTTAGAAATATAATGAAATGAATTTCTCTTGCTTGTGTGTTTTCTCTCTGCTGCTTTAAATGCTTGTCACCAACATGGCACAATGAATGGGATATTTATTTGTCCACAATGCTCAAAAGTCAAGACAATGATGGGATTTTGACATGTGAAAATGTTACTCATTATTGTAAAATGATCTAAAGCTTTTGTGTCACTTCTATCAGTGACATCAAAGTGAAGTAAATTTACGCTATTTAAACTCACATTAAGACAAAGAAAATCGCATAAACATAATGCACAGAAGTCCCTTGTATTCATCATATTGAGTAATTATAGTATGGTAATTTTATAATCTATGAAATTAAAATTTTAAACATCTCCAATTGTATTTATATCTTATTAAAAGCATTTATCATAGTCACTAATTTTAATTTAAGGATTGACTTTCTCTTTCTGAATGATTTCATAAGGATTGTTGTGAATTTTGAAGACTTAGGGTACTAATGATTATAACTTTGCTAGCCAGCAAATTATAAAATATAATACTGCTGGCATCTGATGTGTCAGTAAGTACAGAAATAACTAATACACAAATAACCTTTGCAAACATTCAAGCTGTGTAATATTCCAATGTTGTTGTTTTTCTTTGTATATATACTTAAATTATGTAGGATGTTGTAAAATCAGTATGATCTTGTCTAGTCTTCAAACTTAAAATAAAACTTTTGAAAATCTGGGATAATTTTGGAGCAGTTGTAATTAAATACATTTTTAAGAATATACAAATTGTCTGAATATGAATGCCCATTACTCTTTAACTAGTTGCTTGGTTTCGTTTTCCCTTTTATACAAGACAGTTAAAAAATACAGAAAGGTATGGAAATTACAGTAGGTTTCAAATATACATTAACATCAGCAAAACTGGCCTATCCAAAACAAAATCATTAAAATGTGTTTCTTTACCTAACACATATTTAAAGTATGGATCTGCTTGTTGTTAATCAGATGCTATTATTTCTATTGTTTTTAAGTACATGATTCTCAGTAGTATAATGAAGAGATCCAGTCAAGTAAACAGTAACACAAATATTAATATGTATTTACCCATATAAAGTAGTTATTGCTTAAGAAGAATCATAACACTTGGTGTTTTCATAAACCCTCTTTCTGCCTCTCTGGAAGTCACTGTAAAATATTAAGTCTATGTACTTCCCATAGTTTAGATATTTTTCTTAGATTTCAAAAAATAAGAAAATAACTTAAGATATTAAATGTTGACTCCTTAGTTGAGCTTCAGTGGATCTCTGATAGTTCTCAGTACTAAATTATTATACATGTTTATGTATCCATGTATGTTCCACTTAACTGCACTTAAGGTGAATAGTTTAGTGGGGTTCCATTGATTGCCTAATTTTTGCACACACAAAAATCTACAGAAGTATGCTTTTACTAAATTATATATATATATATATATATATATAGTTTTTTAATAAGACCAATAAAAAATCCTGACAACATGTATACAGAGTAAACATTCATTGTGATAACAGAATAATTATTCAACAGAAAATTTTCAACTATGAGGCTTTTAAAATTACTGAGTCATGATGTAAAAATAATAGAAACAGAATTTTGAGAAGTCTGACCATGTTAAAACTTGTTTTTTAAAAAAATTATTAAGATCAGTTCATGAATGGGAGATATTCTCTCTATAACTTAACATTTTAAAATGTCTAGCACTTCAACTTTGAATATACGATTTTAAGTAAAGATTTTGGTAAAGATATATGAATGTTTACTGTCAGAAGTGCAGTGCTCTCTATTTCTCCCTTTCTGAAGGATAGTTTAAACAATATTGGCAACTGAGTTAGTTGGTAATTTATTTGTGAAAAATATTGCCTCTTGCCTTTGAGATGCAATAGGACCTTTTCACCTGAGCCGGTAAATGGAGGATTAAACCACATTGCTAGTTGAGAAATATCTGAACTACTCTGGAACAAAATGCATTGTCATTTTTCTTTATGAAGAAAAAATACCTGGTGCAAGTACCATTTTTATCTATTGATTTTGAAGAGGGGAATAGGGTTCTTTGATTCTGTTGCAATAAGTGGCTGTAATTTATATTGGATGTTTCAACATTGTCACCAAATAGTGACACTTCCACAGTAGGCAAGTGGCACTTACTGCAAGAGATGTTTCTACTAGATGAATTTGGTAGCAGCAATAGGAGAATATTTTTGAAAAAGACTCTTCATGTAGCTGTTTTTGCACATCTTGGCAGGAGTTGCTCGAATCATTTGCAAACAGTAATGTTGTGGAAATACAAGATAGTGCATCAGCAAATGGTCACCATATTACCAGATTAGGTACTGCATATGGTAACTGCTTCTGATTTCATTTTATTTTAATGTCCTCAAAGGCATGGACTACACTTTCATATTTATGTAAAATCCCCATAGCACCATTCACATGCCCACACATGGATATGTTAATAATAATGATGAATTGCGACATAAACTCAACCTGCTGCCACCTGGAAAAGAAGTTGTGGCAATGAGATGGATGGTGTATTCACACACGGCATCCCCTACGGACAATATGGAAACAGCTTTGTGATGACTTTTATAAGCATCAGGCCAAGACATTGAGGAGAATTCATTGCATGACAAATGGGAATAAACGATATGCATGTGACAGAAAAGGAGTGTTTCCAGTGATAAGAGACTTAAATAGCATTTACTTTTAAACATGAATTTACTCAGTTTATAATGGTTTCACATCTTAGAATATAGCAGAAATTTAAATTTAAAAAAAATTATAAGGCATTGCCTTTTAGTAAAAGGACCACACAGGCAGTATCTCTGACAGGCATGATCTAGGGCTCCTCTCAAATCCAGTGATGTTTGCCATGGAGACTCAGGAAAGAGGAATTTACTTGAGAGGTTTAAAATGGCATATCACAAAGAAAGCAAGCACTAAGTAATCAACCTGAAGTCATTTAAAGCCCTCAGTTTTCAAGTTTCTTAGGTAATAATATGGAAGAAGATTATTTTTTTTTAACAGCAGAAGCATCCTGCTGTGGCATGCACCAAAATGTATATGTCAAAATCCTAACCCCCAAAGGAGACGGTATAGTAAATAGGGCCTTTGGGAGGTGCTCAGGTCATGAGGGTAGAACCCTCACAAATGGGATTAGCGCCCTAAGGACACAACGAGAAGTCACAAGCTATAAACCAGGAAGTGCTTTCACCTGACCATGCTGATACATTGAACTTAAACTTCTCAGCCTCCAGAAGTGTGAGAAATGTATTAATTTATGTTGTTTCTAAGTTACTCAGTGTGGTATTTTGTTATAGCAGCCTGAATGGACTTAGACACATCCCTGAAAGGAACCTGTTTTTAGTATTTTAAATAACTTTATAAGCTGCTTGGGCTGTGGACTGAGAATAAAAAAGCCATGTTTAAGCAATAGTAAAATGTTTTTGTAACTTTTAGTAAAGAGTAATTTGTTGGTTACAACTAGTATTTATTATTATTAAATACACTAAGAGAGGATTGGAGAGGAGCAGAGAGGAGGGAGAGGAGGAATGAATTCATTGTGAAAGTTTCTCATAAGACATTTTTATTTCAATTATATCCCAGTGTACATATGTATTCTAGGTTAGAATGAAAGTTATTGTTCTTACTCTGGGACACAGGTATTAAAGTTTGAAAATCACTGCAATATAGGCACTTTTAGAACAGCTTTCTAAATGGGTAGTCTCCTAGCTACCTGATATGCTTGCTGATGGTATATGTGAATTTAAAGCCAGAATTAGAAGGATCTTCTCAATACAAGGCATTCAAAGGCCTGGTGGGGACAGAAAATTGGTGTGGGGCCAGAAGCCCAAGAGGCTTTTTAAGAAAAATTAAAATTTTCTCAAATTGTTTCTCTGTGGTAGAGAAGCTCTTCGCGCTTCTCCCCATAAAATGTATAAGAAAATATATTTTTCTCTACTCTGTTTCATTGTATATTCTGCTTGGGAGGATGCATCCAAGTATTGAATATAGCCTTAAGGTGGTTTTGCAACACAACTAGTGGCTGCCTACAGAGTACCTGCCACTTGGGGTTCAACATAATTCAGATCCCTGTGCTGTTTTCTTTCTTTATTTTAATACACTTTGATACTTGTTTGTTTTTAATGAATTTTTCTACAGTCACTTCTGGTTGAAAAATTCATATTGTGATTCCACACACACACCCTCATTCTAACCTTCTAAGCCTATCTTTCAGAAACTCGTACTACTAATTTCTTGGTTGAGAGTTTTCTTAAGTAAACCTAATAACAAAATCACTTATGACTCTAAATTGCAGCATTAGTTGTAATTCAGGTCCTGTAAAATAGTAAAATGTTTTCACTTTCACTGGAGATATAAATAAAAGCAAAATTTTATAACTAACACTGTAGAAATTACTATGTTAAGATTAGCCAACTTCTTTTAAAAAGTCATTCTTTGAGCAAAATTGAAGCACTATTCAAGGTCCTGAAAATACAGATAGGAAAAGACTGACTTTCAGGAGCTCATAGTCTGGAGGCCAGAGGTGGATAGACAAGAAAGTAACAATTATATAGGGCAGTATGATAAAAATATACTCCAAGTACAAAGAGGACATTAAACAGAAGCACTTACACCAATAAATGAAGTAGGTCAGGAAAGACTCCCTGGAGGAGAGGACATCTGAAATGACACCAAAACTGTCCAATTTAATATTCATGACATCTGAATCATCCAGTTTACTATTGTGACAACTCTAGGCAGAATGGATTAACATGTCCTCTTTGTAAGAGGAGAAACAAGCTGAAGACAGGAGATATTTTCGGTTTGCAGGGCTCTCATTTGTGCCTAGATCT
>JAAGEH010002531.1:35425317-35492785 GCA_011751065.1 Lasiurus cinereus
GATATTTACATTACGATTCATTAACAATAGCAAAATTACAGTTAAGAAGTAGCAACAAAAGTATTTATGGTTGGGGGTCACCACAACATGAGGAACTGTATTAAATGGCTGCGGCATTAGAAAGGTTGAGAACAACTAGGAACCAAGAATGGGTAGTTTTTATTTTCTTTGGAATTCTTTTTTAAAAGAATTTTTTCCTCTTAAGAAAAACTACAGGTATTTTCATCTCTTTAAAAAAGAATTCCAAAGAAAACAAAAATCACCCATTCTTGGGTTCTAGTTTCAAATATTTAAGTGTCAACATACTCTTGCATAGAAAGAAGGCTGAGTAGTGAATATGTTAGACAGCATAGTACGGGTGATAATGTAATGCTGTGAAGGCAGCCTGAGCCCCACCCCCAACCCCGCCCCAACCTTCATTTCAATGTGTATGCTTGCTAGCCCCAACTCCCTTTCTGTTTGTGTCTTAGCTACCCTTGCAAAGGATGTTCCTTTTAATGCTTATCTTAACAGGAGCTATAAACCATACACAGCCCCATGAGGGGACTGACTGCTGCCACCAGATTAGGTCTTGGTTGCTATCTCACTCCCACTCCCCTTACAACCAACACAGGGGCTGCAAAAGCCCTCGAAAAGTCCGGAATCCTGGTCCACGTTTGGGAGACAAAGAAACTAAGGGTATAAAAGGATAAGCCCCCCACATTCAGTGCTCAGATTTGGGAAATTGATTCTCCTGAGTCACAGCATTCATGCTCCTGCAAATAAAGAGTTTTTCCTGAATCTTATGAGTGCCCATTGTGTGTCTTCTGGTCACCTGATAATTTCTGCAACAATGTAAGGAACAATAAATAAATGGCATTATCCTTTTCATTCCCAGTGACTTGGCAATTAGTAGAATTAGGAATTTAAGCAGTGACAAATAACCTTTTGCAATCTCATGCAATCAGTAAATTAAATTTCTATAACTTGATTTAAATAGTCAATTACCTATCAATTATTCATCAGTGAACCTGAAAAAGCTGAAAGAATTTTTAGACAACTGGAATGAAAGGACTGCCAATTCTGAGATGCATTTGTTTAAATGTTTAGTTCTCCAGGTTGTAGTCATATAATATCTAAATATATTCAAAAAAGGACAGTAGAGCTTAAAGGAGTCTTTAAAATTACAATGGCTAATGAATCTTACTATTAATATTTGAATTATATCTTTACTGAAGCTGAATTCATATTTTTACTAAAATCAGAAAACTGTATTGTGATCTCTTTACAATTATTCTGTCCTTGTTGTTTCCAGGAAAAGGAAAATACATTTGCTCTTTCATTTCCTTTTAATTTGTTATACCTACTCAATGTTTTTTGTTTTTTGTTTTTAATATATTTTATTGACTTTTTTCAGAGAGGAAGTGAGAAGCATAGAGAGAAAGATCTGTGAGAGAGAAACATTGATTAGCTACCTCCTGCACACCCTTTACTGGGAATGTGCCCACAACCAAGATACATGCCATTGACTGGAATCAAACCCAGGACCCTTCAACCGACAGGCAGACCGTCTGTCCACTGAGCCAAATTAGGGCAAACCTACTCAATGATTTAAGTAATCTTATGAAAATGTAAGCTGTCAGACCAGTAAGTCACTTTGAATGTAATGAAAAACTCAGTTACAAACTTTATCTTGTTTATCCTTTAGGAGGCTTATTTTAGAGCAGAATCTATAAGCTTAAAGGATATTCTATTGGTAGTCTAATGTGAATACCTGATTATCTCTAATGTATTTCTGTACAGTAAGTTATTCTGGGTCTTGGTTTGAGCAATATCCTTTTCCTTCTTAAGCACAATGTCGTATATGTGTTCCTATTTTTTAAACCATTTTTACAATAAATAATTATTTGAAACCTGTGATTCAGATACTCTCTCATCTAGAAAATGTATTCAATGTCTACTAAAGGCAAAGCAAATGAACCCAGGAACATATCAAGGATAAATTTACATCCATGGCATCTGTGTGTGGTTGAGTAGGTTGTGCTATACACAAAGCAAACAGGCCAGGGGATATGCGTGCAGGTTTAAACCCAGCCTCTTTCCACTTGGCAAGCTGAAATCCTGAAGAGGTTTTGTGCACAGAAAGTATGTATCATATTCCCACAAGAGGCTGTTTTTTCTAATTATAATTAGTATCTTATGAGGCTGGGGATGGAGGTTTGACTGGTTCCAATGTTTGTCTACTGTTTTTATTAAATAAAGCAATATTGGAGTATGGGAGACTATCAATATTTTAGAGTTTTGCAATACATCTAGCATATTCTGAAAATGTCCTATTCTAAAGATAACCTAAGTATAAAAATGGAAATGCCAGCATTTGCTTCCATCTCCCCTCCTCTGATGGTGCTATAGAACACAAGTTGTACATAAAAAGAGAATAGAAGTCCTTTCTATCTAATGGTTTTCCTTTTAAAATGGCTAGAGCAATTATACTATGGCTGTATTGGACAGAAAAATAAAACAATATCCTAGAATCATTATTCATTTAATAAGTTTCTACTAAGTGGCTACTCATTGTTGCTTGTTGGGACTTGGGTGTCACATAATTAAGCTGACATTCTGCCTGCATTCAGAGGGCTTGTTAATAATGGTGTAATTGGGGCACAAAAAGGCACAATAAGGAACTGATGCAAATTGCTGCACACCATATTATTGCATTGACATCTTTGCTTAAGTGCTAGCACCTTATTTCTGACTCTTCCTGAAGAAAATAATTTTAGCTGATGAAATATCAAACTTGCTAAGATTCATTTTTATAGACTATATTCAAAATGCTTGAGTTACATTATCCTTCAAAGCACACTCATTAGAATATTTCAGTCAAAAATTTATTCAGCTCAGAACACAGAAAAGTGGAGGTTGATCCCTGATTGGGCTCATGGGAGAGGCAACTGATTAATGTTCCTCTCTCTCTCTCTCTCTCTCTCTCTCTCTCTCTCTCTCTCCCTTTTTCTCTATATAAACATATGTCCTCAGATGAGGATTAAAAATACATTTAAAATGTATTCAATAATTCAAATAAAACTGCATATTTGTACATTTGTTCTAGTTTATGATCTATATTGCATATTACTAAAAAGAGTATGGACTGAAAGGCAAAGTGTTGTGCTTTTGCAAAATTGAATTGATAGCTGATTCCACTGAAACTTCCATTATAACATTTCCATAAATTAATGAGTCACTGATTTACAGTCTAAAATGATTATTAAAATATTAAAAACACATATCTCTTAAGTTATCTTCTAGTTTGAGTAAATATACTCCTCACAATCACACAAAAATAAAAGCAATGGTTTCCCTATATGAGTCCAATTTCTTTCTGTTGGCATATCCTCAAGTGTTCAGCATTTCTGTAATGCTGCCCAAATAAAAATGTAATTGGCCTCATCACAAAACCAAGTCCTGAAACAATAACTGTGGCTCAGCTGAAATTTACTTTAGTTTAGAGAACATTTATTAGAATAGATTCATTCCAATGGAGTGGTTTCAGTATTATGGGTTAATTTGTAATAAAAATAGTAATCCATTTGAGAATTGTATTCTTACATCTGCTACCTATTGTGTTTCCAAAGAATAATTATTTACAGGCTCAAACATTGACATTATTCAAGGAGGAGAAATACATAACCTTGAGTATTATTATCACATTCTAAGTTTGCCGTTTTGAATAGCAAATTCTATTTGCAAACCTAAGTTTCCCAGTCTATTCCTAGATAAGCACCAGAATACAGGATTCTGTGGCATCTGTTGACAAGTGTCAACGTTGTTCTTCCATTTGGTAGATATACCTTCTTTAGATTGATATATTCAAGGCACCTATATGTGCAAATAGTTAATAACATGAGTTAATGAAGCTGGGCTTGCCCTTCACCCCACCTCCACTATAAAAATAAATAAATCTCTAATTTGAAAATTAGAGGGACTGGAGTTCAAATACCAAATCTTCTCTGGGATGTTTACTAAGTGTTTTTCCTCTGGAAGTTTTTCTTCTGGAAATATGTACACAGTTGATCTTTGAACAACATAGATTTGAACCAATCCCTTGCAGATATGAGGGATTTTAACTAAGTCTTAGGGATATCAAATATTACGTGTGGATTTTTTACTGCACAAGGGTTGCACCCCTAAACTCTGTTTTTCTAGGATTAACTATACAGGTGCTCAGTAAATTTCATAGTTTTGATGTTATAATTTTTATTTTTATCACTGTAATGGCAGGCATACATTTCATAGACCACAAGCTTAGGTGTACAAGATGGTACATTCTTTATATTTCACCTATCAAAAAACAAAAAAAAAGTAATTCAGTCATTTATAAGAAAACTCAGTTACTTCAATGATTTATAAATAATTTTATGAAATAATTAATTTCTTCTCAGAGTAACTACTTTTCCCCTGGCAGTCTTTCAGCCTGGGGTTAAGCCTCAGCTGCACGGAATATAGAAGGCCACGTGAGTTAGTGGTGTAGGGGATATCCACGTCTCAATTTTACCTGGGATCAGTTGGGATATATAGAATCACACTGTCCTGTTAATGGCATCTGTACTACTTGCATAATGATGGCCTTTTCTGTTCCATCTTAGCCCTTTACCATGACCCCTCAAGCTGCTGATCTGTGTTCAAGCTGACAGTGAACCCTTCTTTGGGTGACTGAGGCAATTCACGCAGATACAAACTCCATTAGTTTTTTTTGCGCATTGCTAAAGCTCAGTCTATTCTCTGGGATATTTGATGAATGAATGGATGGGTGAATGAATGTGAACAAACACAGCTTCTCCTGAGCCTCTGTAGGGAGGAAGACATGAAGCTGTTCTCAGAACTCTCTGTACCCTGACTCAGAAGCACCCACTCTAGGCACCAAAGACCATGTAACATAATCCAACTCCTTGAATTCTGGATGGACGTGCGACTGACACCCCTTCTGCTCTTGATGGAGGGCTTCTGGATCACCAGGTGGAAGGTGGGGACTGTAAGACCATGTACCCATACAGAAGAGCCATTCTTCTCTCCACCAGGCCTTTCCTCCCAAGCTCCACGCATCTTGGTGATTGTCAAGTATAGAGGAAGCAGAGCTCTCCCCAAAATATTTCTGTGTGACATCTAGACTATGGCTTTTTTACTTTAACTTGAAATTTAAAAACTTGGAGATGTTCATGACCAGAGGCATGAAGTCCCATGGGCAAGGGACATATCAGTTGATAATTCCTGTATCTTTAGCCACATGCATAAACAAGAGGACAATGAACTTCTCTGAACTTCAGCTTTCTTCCCACTAAAATGAAGGGGCTGAGGAACTTGCAGATTGGTAAAGCATTCAGGAAATTTTATTAAGTTAAAGCACAATGGATTATGACACAGTATATATTTTTATTTATTTGAAGATCATAATGAAATTGGCACTAATGTATATTTAGTAACTATGTAAGATTAAGTATTGAAAATATATATGAGGATTTTTAGTAATTATATTCTGTAGGAAAAAGATATGAAAAGTTATTTCCATTTTGCTGAAATAAATTATTGTCATTTTATAGTTACAATGTAATGCTGTGGGAATTGATAAATGAAAATAAACCAAAAGGATAAAAACAGTTACCTTTAAAGTATTTCCATAAATTTCCCTTTAATTTTAGTATTTTATTCTTTTCCTATATTTATTGCCCATTTCTCTTTTCTCCCACCCCCATTTTTTAATCTTCCCTCCCCCTTTTCTCTCCCTCTCCTTACTCCTGGACTCATTTTTGACTTGGAGCTTTTTTCATTCCTACATCCAGAAACACCTGGTTAGGATAAAAAAAAATCAAATAACATTTGTGAAGGTCTAATTTATTTAAAACTACCAGTCTCTGAATTCACTCCCTTTTTGGTGTAGAAAACATGTTTTGAAAGGAAAAATTCATGTGACTCAACTGTCCTATTGTACTCAACAAGGTGTCAAAACTCAAACAAATCTTTTAACCTATGAGAACAACAACAGCAACAAAAAGTTACATGCAGCTTTTCTTCACCCCACAAGTCAGGAAAAGCCTGCTGCACACAGAACTCCTTTAGTTCAGCTGTTCCAACAGCAGCGCTGAGCTCTCAAGGAGCCATTCATGGAGCTGCAGGAGTGTACCTTGTGGCGGCATCTTTCTAACGTTCTCAGTGCCGGACTGTGCCAACCAGAACCCACGACCGGCCAGAGCTATCGTTGACGTGCTTGCCATCACTCTGCCACACAGTAAGCCACAACTTAGTCCTCTGGAAAACATCTTGGTGGGAATTTGTCAGCAGTGTGACTCCTGGTAAATGTGGTATTTAGGGTGGAATCCTCTCCCAGGGATCTGAGGCAGAGAAAAGCTACACTTTGTATTTTGCTCTTGTCTTTTCTCACTCTTGTTTTACCAAATAAAACATGGTTCAGGTGAGGAAAAAGTCATGATTTAGACATTTTAGAAATGCAAAGTGATCACATTTGATGCTTTTAATATCTTGTATTTGAGACAGATATATAGAGACTGATTGATGTGTTGTGCAAGCAAAACATTTAAGACAATATTTCCCAAGTCATCCTAGATGACAAGGCTGCAATAGAACATCAGAACAATAAATCCTGCTCACCTACTTTGAGGAAAATTTCTAGAACCTCTGTTCTCTTCAAATCCCTTCTTTCTTGCTGAAACCGGTTTGGCTCAATGGATAGAGTGTCAGCCTGCGGACTGAAAGGTCCAGTGTTCGATTCCAGTCAAGGGCATATATCTTGGTTGTGGGAACATCCCCAGTAGGGGACATGCAGGAGGTGGCTGATCAATGTCTCTCTCTCATATCAATGTTTCTAACTCTCTATCCTTCTCCCTTCGTCTCTGTAAAAAATCAATAAAATATATATTTTTAAAAATCCCTTCTTTCTGGCTCAAAGAGGTCTATTCTAGGATTCATATATGCTTTATTCCTTTCCTTCCATCTTCCTGCATTTTTCTGAAACAATCTCCTCTTTTACATTAGTATCATTGTGGCTGCTCCTTGAGTCTGACCCAACAAACCCTGCCCTGGGGCCAACAAAAATATCTTTTTTGTCTTGCTCTTCTGTATGACTCTCTCCACCAGTAGACCACCACTGGGTGCTAAGCCCGCCTCTGAGGCTGCAAGCTCATACTGGGCCTCTCTCATCTATGTTCTCAGATCTACATTCCTAAAAACCATGCCTGGAGTACTACTAGGCTGTACTCAAAAGTCCTCTTCCCAACCATCAAGCATTGCTCCCAGGCTCATCTTTTAAATTTGACCATTTTTTATATTTCTTTTGGGCCATTCCTTTGCCTACCCAGCAAGCTTGGCGGGAAGATGGGCTTGCTTTGTGGCTCCTGCCTGTAAGGATTTAGTCCTGTAATCTGCCACCCACATCATGTCCTGCAGTGTCTTTTTATGAGACCACAGAAGCTCACTCAAAGAGCTCCCCCTGATGGCCTTACTCATTAAGACAGCCCTGAAGCATCAATGGGTAAACAAAGGACAAGATTTAGTTCAGGGCTTCTTGCTACACTATGGATTATTACCGGAAGGATTAGAAAAAATATAGATGTTGCAATAGCATTTGAGAGAAACTAACAAGAGAGAAGAGGTCTGTTTGTCCTTTAAAAGATAGAATTAATAAGTGTCTCCCTTTAAGACTCCCCTCTTCCAGCACATACTTTGTCAGATATCTTTTAGGCAAGGCTAGTCCTTTCATTAGTTATTTCAGTGTTTTATCCTGGAAAACTATGTCAAGAAGCATGTCAGTATTAAAAAAACATCTTAAATACTTTTAAATGGTTGAGAGAATACATAGGGGAGGGCAGGTGAGCTTAGGATGATAGCCCCATCAATAGGGTACAAGGGAGTGTTCTACTTTATAAAAAAAATAGTTTGATCATAGTGATAATATAATTTTGTATTTTAAGAGTAGGAGGAGGTAATGTGGGGAATATAGAAACCATAGAAAATAAAGCCCCATAAAAATCTTCATGGTGGAGTCATCATTGGGGTGGGATAGAGGGAGCAGTGAAGGGAGGGAAATGGCCCTAAGTGAGGAGGATGTACCCAAGAAGTGCATGTTTATCAAAAGCAAGTGAGAGTTCAATAGTGGTTGACAGACACCAACCACAGTATTGCATTCGTGATGTTTTCCATGGCCCTGTACATCTAAGTGTTTTATTCCTCAAGCTCCCTAACTGATTTCTAACGTCCCCACCAGCACCACCAACAACGCCTGCACCTGGAGCAACAGAAGCTTCTGCTTCAAGTAATGAAATTTTCTATTCTATCCATTATGGTGCTTTGCAATGATTTCTCCTCTTAAAGTGTTCTGCTCAGGAGAGATTCAGCCACGTACAGCTACTGAAGCCAGTTCCCAGGGAGAGCGTGTATGTTTGTGCCTGTTCTGCACCTGATTCACTTAGTAAAGTATATTTCTTATATCTCTTCAAATAAAAAAAGACTGCCACTTTGTTCACAGAAAGGCTTGGGGTACAATGCTAAAAATTCCTGTTGGGGATCTTTCGGTTTGTAATATATTTTGACCGAGTGAGCTTTTTATCTCTGCCTCAGTAACCTCAGAGTTATCACTCAGCAGGAGCTGCCTTCCTTCAGGTGCCCTCCTGACAGACACAAACAGCCCTCCCCTTCCTATCACACACGCTTATCGAGACTTCCTTGGTGTGTGGAAGCTCTCTCAGGCTATTTACTCTGAGAGGCAGGGGAAAAGTATTTGCTTCAAAGATTGAGTTGCTATTTCCTGCAGTCAGCCCCACACAAGCGGTAAGAACACTGAATTTTTCACGCTCCACATTAAATAGTGAGATACCTGGAGTCATCCCAAAGGTGCACACCCCAGTGTATTTCATTGCAGAATCTACTCCTTAATGCGGTTGAAAGTGGATTTAGAAGTTGGGGTTGGACTGAAAGCACAACCTCATGATCTGCATGAATTTGACAGGTTTAGACCTGTTTGCTCTGCTTGTGCTGAACCACAGCAATAAACAGACCATTCATAAAGCATAGAGCATGTGTTCACTGTGGCAACATATTTTGCTTAAAATCTTTTAAATTATGCCACACAGAATTTGGGCAGAAATCCACTTCAACCCTTATACTGTCTCAGGGGTGGCCAACATAAAGATATATGCCAAAAATGCTGTGTGGGTTAATTTTAAGAGCCCTTCTCCAGCACCAGATTTATGATTTTATCCACTACCACCCATAAAAACCTACCTACAAAATTTCACCATATGCCAGTTGGAGCCACACTTTCACAAAATCCAACATGAGAGAACCACTTTCTTTTTTCTAAGTTCAATCTGGATTCACTACTTAGAGATTAGGTTATATTCTCCCAATTCATAGCCTAGCATGCCACAAAAGAAGATACTGAATTCTTGACATTCCCTTTTTATAAGGTCACCAATCCTGGAAATATAATAGGGTTTCTGAATCAGTCCATTAGACAATGGCCTGTGTAAGAGGTCAAGGACAAGGATTATTAGTTGCCAAGTGCATGTAGCATGTGATAGTAATAGAGAGCTCTAATATTTATTGTGCTTACCATGTGCCAGCATTAAATGAAGATTTCGTATTTCCCCTCATTTAATTCCCAAAAGTGGTCTGTGAGGTTACAGTCATATCATCTCCATGCTACATGTGAGGAAACCAAAGCACAGAAGGTTTAAGGACCCTGCCATTGTAGCATAGACCCCTGCCATCAACCATACACTGGGACCTCAGATCATTATGGTTAGGAGACAATATCCCATTCATTTCCTAAATGTTCTGCTTTTCTACTCTACTAAGCTTATTCAGACATGAAGAAAAAGAGGAAAAGGCAAGAACAGAAGTTGTGGCTTTATTTTTCATTTCAAAGTTTATTTTTAAGACCCACTTGCTTTAGATAAGTGCATTGTTTCCCGAATATCTCTTGCTTTCACAGACTTAGGACTGATACATGTCTAGTCCAAAGACCTTCTCTTGGGGTTTGATGTTAGAGTACACATTGGAGCAGAGGAGTATTTCTCAAAGAAAATTTAAACCCAAAGATGGAGATTTTCATTCATAAATGGAGAAGAGTGAGGAGATTCCAGGATTCTTTATTTAAGGTTTCACATGGGACACAAGCAGCTTAAACTAAAGAGGTTGGTGTGACTTCTTGCCTTCAGCACCCAGTGGGCCTGTGGTAGCCAGATATGCCAAGAACAGCAGTGTCAAAGGGCAGCTGTCAATGTCAGATACACGGACAGACATGTCCACATCCAGTGAGACAAGACATGCCTGTTCTCAGGGACATGCTGGCCTAGTTCCTTCCTATCCCTAGGGGGCTGCTCTGCAGGCTTCCTCCTTTATCTTTCAAAGTTTTAGAAACACATGATATTGACTGTAGCCTGTCAGGGACTGTTTTTCCAGCTTGAATCCAGTAAGCAAAGGCATCTGCCATTTGATTTCCTGGTCTCACCACCTTCCTCAGGCATTTTAGTTGGAAAAAAAAAAAAACATAAAGCAACTCCAACCCTTCATTCCACTCCTCTTTGCTAATACAACCTGGATTTCATTTACAGCTCCACTCCTAAAAAAGGAAAGATAGCTCAGTTTTGTGTTGAACCTGATTACCCACTGTTCATTTTGCCTGTGACCAGACTAAGAGTAGAGATATAGAATATAGTCTACTTCTGGCCAATACAATAAAATGGAATAGTGAGATAAACACAAATGTTAATGCAAAAATTTACAAGGGAATGTGACACACACACACACACACCAGGAAATACTCTGAAACCCCTGAGGAAAAAAAACATTAAGTCAGCCAGGGAACATTGTTGAATGAAGTCTAGGAAGGTAGCACAGTGGTGTGGTGACCATAGAGCTAAACCTTTAGGCCTTGAAGGGTGATTGCAGAGCTTTTGTTAAATGGGGAGAAGAGGAAACAGCATCTGTGAAGGAATGGGATGAAGGTATATTGTTGAAAAGGGAGGACTAATGTGCTAGGGGAGTGTAGCCATAGGGCAAGTGACAGGGAATGGAACTGCCACACTGGACTGAGCCTAGATTTGGAAGAACCATAATGCCCTCCTGAGAGATGTGGACTGACCCTTAAACAATGGGAAGCTAATACAGGCTTTTAAATAAATTGCCTTACAATATAGGTTTTACTGCCACAATAAAGACCAAAATAATAGTGTCTTAAGCAATAGGGAAGTTTATTCCTCTCCTACATAAACACCTAGGCATATGCAATCCAGTGCCGCTAGGGCAGTAGCAAGCTGTTGGATCCCCAGTCCTGTTCGATCTTGCTGCTCTCTCTGCTCTCTTACCCAGGGAGCTCAAATGATTGATCCAGCTCCCTCCATCACCTCTTGACCAAGTCAGCCAGGAAGGGAGAAAGGGCCACAAGGGGACATAATCCTTTCCAAGTCCATAAACCAGAGTTTACACCCATCCATTCTTTGCATTTCCCCTAGACAAAATCTAGTCACATGACCATCAAGGAAGCAGGGAAATGTGTTCTCAGCTAAACAGCGACATCCTCCTTACAAAGGAATGAAATTATCCTAACTGTGTTTGAGAAACATTCTTTGAAAAAGCAAGTCGAGTGTCTGGAAGGAAGGAGGCGATGGGGAGAATATGTAGCAGCCTGGATGGTGACTGTAGGAGTAGCAAAAGAAAGGCAATGCTGGAAGCCACAGATCAGAAAGACTCGGCACCTGGCATACACAGTATCCAGGCAAGTATCCCGGGTTAAATCACTCCGCTGAGCCGCCACTTCACTCAGCCCTCTTTTGTGACCCGACATTCATGTGTGCTCTCTTGTGGTCACTGTGAGCTTAGTGGTAGCTTCTTTGCTCAGTAGCACCGTGCCCTCCTGAGCCCCATCAGCACACGGGCTCAGGCTTGCTTGATGAGAGTGTTGGACAGAGGTGGCAATTAAGAGTAAGATCATTATGCCTCACTGCTTTCAGGCACTTCACGCTACACAGTGACTCCAGCCCAACTGTTACCAACATTTTTACTTTTCAGACTGGCTGATACAATACACTGTGAATCATGAACTCATAATGCCATTTGTTCATGTTCTGCAGTGCACAGAAGGAAAAGCAGAGCCTTCTCCAGCTGTCTGACAATCCCCAGGATCTGAATTAAGCACATGCATTCATGTTTTACTGCTAATAGTATTTGGCTACAAGTCAAGAGTTCCTTCTCCCTCTACATGTGCATGAAAATAACAATCCTATCTAATAAAGAGGGGATATGAAAATTGACCATTTCACCATCACAAAGATGGTGATGCCCATAGCCACAAGATGGCAGCTCCCAGTCCCCTCAGCCCCACCCGAGTCCCATAGTCCTTTCAGCCCAGTTGGGGGTCAAGGGGCGGCAGGTACACAGTGTGGCTGGACCTGCCCCCAGTTGTCCAGGGCCAGCCTGAGGCATAGGCAAGCCTTGGATGGTGGCTGCCCAGCCACTCAGGGCCACCCGAGGCTCAGGTAACCAGGCCAGGCTGAGGTTTGTGCTGCCGGCAGTGGCAGCAGCAGAGATGTGAGAAGGAGCAGGCTGGGCTGAGGGACTCCTGTCCTCCAGTGCATGAATTTTCATGCACCAGGCCTCTAGTTTAGAATATAACTACACTAAAAGTGTTAAACACTTTCACATAACCTCTCAAACTTTTAGGGGTTGTTTTTATAGCAATATCTTTACATTCACAATTAAGTGAGTTATTTTTTAATTGTAAGCAGAGATTGATCTCATGCAAACATTTGATATCACTAGATATAGTGAGAAGCTGAAAGTGAGAGAGATGTCCTCCTTAGAGATGTGGACTGACCTTTAAACAATGAGAGAGAGAGAGAGAGAGAGAGAGAGAGAGAGAGAGAGAGAGGGGAGAGCGAACTTTTATGACTTTTATGTAGGACACAGCTTAAATTCTTTCATCCCTTATGCAAACAATTCTTATTGTCAGTATTTCTAAGACAATAGCTGGACTAGTTTGGCTCAAATGGTTTTCATACCTCTGATCCTCTTGACACTATCCCCAGCCTCCTCTTTTCATCTGGAAGCATCCTATTCATCCTTAAAGGCCTACCCCCCAAATCAGTCTTAAGTCAGCTCATGCTGCTTTAACAAATATACCAGACTGGTGCCTTAACAATAAACATTTATTTCCCAAAATTCTATAGGCTGGGAAGTCCAAGATGAAGGAGCTGGCATATCTGGTGTCCAGTGAGCACCAGACATTGCAGATGAATGTCTCACTGTATCCGCACATGGCATGAGCAGAAAGAGAAGCAAGCTCTCTTAAATCTCTTCTTATAAGGTCACAACCTTATTCAAGAGGACTTCTCTCTTATTACTTAATTACATCCCAAAGGCCCCACCTCCTAATGTCACATCACCTTAGAAGTTACAATTTCAACATTTGAATGTTGAGGGGAGACAAATATTCAGCTACAGTAGTCACCTTATTTTTATGTCAGGCAAATGGAAGGTTCAGATGATGGAATAGGCATGGTAAGATCAATGAATTCCTGGAGCCTTGAATTTGGAGGCTCCTAGCTTTTGGTAATACATACCATTTTGGAGGTTATTTATGTATTGCTCCAACCTTTTTTTTCAGTTTGCAAGTGATATTGTTAGATAAGTGCACTTACTTCTCAACACTGCCCTAAACTTTGTGAATCCCAAGTAAATAGGTCAGTTGTATCACTACATGAAAAAAAAAACAAAAAACACCCACATTTTTTAAATAATAGAGTCCATTGAACTCCTTTAAATAGAAACAGCACAATATATAGGAGACTTGATTTCAAATCCAATAACCAGGCAGCTTAAAGACCCTCCATATTTATCTTCTGCTAAAATATGTATTCTGATAATTTTCTCCACATCACCACACCATTTTCAATGCAAATTGGATTTAATAAATAATAATCATGGAACATACAGTATCTTTCATATAATGTCTTATCATTGACAGAAATGAAGTGTATGCAGTTTAAAATCATCACATTATTTGCATTAAGTAGTCTAATTTTTTTTATAAAGAAAAATTCTGTAACCACAGGAAAAGGATCTGTTGACGCACTACCTTTTGCTCAGAGTAAATTTAATTCTAAAGGTCACATTCTTTAAATATTTCCTACAAACTAAATGCAGACTTTTATGAACCAGAGAAAACTAATGGACTCTCTGATGTGAGAAAAAATAATCTGTAAAGTGAGATTTAACCAAAGGGTGTGTGCAGTATGTACCTATAAATACAGAGTAGGGAATATGAACTGAAAAATCAAATAAACTCACTGTGACTGAAAAGAACTTGCATGAAGAGACTTACACAAAGACATTTTAGATGTTTTTAAACACTGAGGTAACTTTGCTTAGAGGGTTAGTCACAAATATTTTTCATTTAGCACAAAGATGTAGTGTGTGTTTGTGTGTGTGTGTGTGTGTACACATCTTGAGATAAGAAGAAATTATTACAACTTGAATTAAAATAATAATACAAGAAATCATCTAATAAAAAGTATTGGATCTGTTTCCTTTCAAACAGAATAGCTAAAAAAAAATTACAAAATCTCTAAAAGGCACTATCTATTTGATAAGTGGTAGTGAAGCATGATAGAGAAAATGCTAGATGAAGATCACGTAGCCTATTAGTGCTGGGAAGGGAATTGAATTCAGGTCACCTAACTGCAAGTCTAGACTTCATCCTTACAATAACACTTGTACACTATGAAAAAAATGCAATAAGAGAAAGCCCCAAAGCTCACTGAACTAAAGGCAACAGCTGTTCTTCAGTCATTAGTTTAATGAGAAAATGTTACATTTCATGGGAAGGCTGTTTTCAAATTTCATATAACATTTCCAAAAATTTGGCCTTCAGGTTTTGTCCTTTCTTGCTCTGCAGGGTGAAATACTTGCCCTGAGCTTGCCAGAAGGAGCGCCTGCCCCAGTCCTGCCTGTGTGGGCCTACGACTGTGCCCTCCACGCTACCTTAGTGTCAATCCGCTTCTCTTGAGAATTAGCAGGATTCCCACAACAGCATACAAACAGCCAGCTTACTACTCTTGAGCCTAACATTATGTATGACTTCTGGAAATTAACTGTGGGTATTTCAAACGTAATTTGAAATTTAGTAGCCTATAGACTTCCAAAAATGTTCAGAGGATATAAATTACACATGTGTGACAATGAAAAAGCATGCTTGACATACAGCTTAGGTGTGGTTCAAGGGATTCAATTTATTAAGATCACTACACTCACAGGGTCCTCATATGGAGGAATTTGACTGAGTGTTCTTAAAAATATATTTATTTCTAAGAGAAATGTAACCAAGTTTCATTTATTTCATATACTAATGAGTATATAGAAAACCAAAATGAACATTTCTGTTTGCATCTTTTTCACATGTTGCCTGTGGTTTTGATTTTTTATCTTTGCTGGCTTGGGCAGTTACTGCATCAGCTTACCACAGTTTTTATTATATCTATAATGATTCAACAATTTCCTTTATAAATATATGGCTAACAAATATATGCATAGAAATGTACAGACATTGCAACTGCCACTGGAACTTATGGTTTACCAAATAAATTGATATTTATGAATAATAATTACTTAAAACAATACGATATTCTTTGGGAAGCTTGTTGCTAAAGCTGATTTAGAAGTTTTTCCTGTTTAAAGTGAAACAATTTTGCTTTCATTAAAATTTGCTTACTTAGAAGCCTACTAATTTATTTCTAAAGCTTCTGTTTTTCCATACACTTTACATGTTTCCATATGATAAATCTCTCATGCTTTTAAAAATTCATTATGCTGCCCCTTTCAATTCACTTAACAATAGGAACAATGCATCCAATATCACTTTTGAAAATCTCACTATTTTCAGTGCCAAATAAATGGTTTCTTTTTAGGCAAAGTATAGATCTAGGTAGAAACCATTATATTGTTTACTGTTGAACACTTATCCTGTAATATTTCTCAGCATGCAACCTGAATAGGAAAAATGACAAAGGGAGAATTTGATCCACTATTTGGCAAACTGGATTTTGAATAGAAAGCTACCTGTTCAATCAGAAAAGGCAAGTTTTCAATATTACAGTAATCATTGTTCATGTAATACCTTATTTGCCCTTACAGTGTTTACTGTTACGTGTAGATAGCCCTGAGAGAGTTTGCAGGATGGTGTGGAAAATATGAAGGAATTAAACAATACAGAAAACAGAAACTCATAGACACAGAAAATGGTATGGTGATTACCAGAGGGAAAGGGGTCAGGGAGGTAGAAGAAGGTATAGAGGAGATAAATGGTGATAGAAGAAGACTGGATTGGGATAGTAAACACACAATACAATATACATATGATGTACGATAAAACTATACACCTGAAACCTAAATAATTTTATTACTCAATGTCATCCCAATAAATTCAATTAAAATAGAAAAAAGGAAAAGAATGAAGCTAAGGCCTCACAGAAATCCTTAAGCTGCCAAAGAGCAAACCACTTTCATTATTTTAGATTTCAGGTGATATGAAACCTTGCTGGGCAAGGTTACTAGGAAATAAGAGTGCATCTGGGTCATAGGAATGATGCTGGACCTCCTGGTTAAATGCACACTTTGTGAAGTCTGAAGCACAATGTTCTTCAGTGGGAGAAGACATGGGAACATCTTTGAGATGAAGACAAAAGGTGGGTGCCTTTGATCTATGCCAGCATTTCTTACTGTGAGCAGTATTGGCATTTGGGGTCATGTAATTATTCACTATAAGGACATATCTTGTGCTTTTGCAGATGGTTAGCACCATTCCTGTCTCTACCCACTAGATGTCCATCCCCTCGGTTCTCCCTACCTCTCACAAGTGTGATAATAAAAAAAACAAAAAACACAAATAAACAAAAAAACTCCAGACATTACCAAATGTCCCTGGGGGCAAAATTGCATTTAGGTGAAAACCAGTGGTCTATGCCATGCTTGAAAATATTCCTAACATAAGAATAACTGGCATGCAAACAATGTATTAATTTTCTCATATACATATCACATTCAATAAAAATGTCTAACTACTGTACTGTACACCTGAAATAATATAAAATAATATTGAGTATTTTTCAAGAGGAAATATTTCACTGTAGTTGAAAAATAAAAAAATAAATATTTCCTCTTGAAAAATAGTTCTCAAAATTTAATGCATTGCCATTTCCTTTAGTTACATGATTTGGGGGCAGGCTAAATTAAGCCAGTAGATAGCAAAGATTTTAGTTTTATTCGTTCTTTAAATATAAGAATATTATTACCCACATTAAGGTTTTATTAATATGTAAATGGCACACAAAAACTGCTTAATGCCTTTCAATGCCTGTGGAAGTACCTTAAACAGCAGTGAGCATTTCTCTTCTGCATCATACATGCTCACTGCTTCTACATACAAGAATTTTCTAGCTTTGAAATGGCTGGGGATCTTTTGTTGGTTTTTCAAGATATAAACCTAAGACCATGTTCTTGCTCATTTTATTTTTCAATATTGCTCAATTACTGATGAAGGAAAATAACATAACTCAATAATGAACTCAATAAGTTTTCCCACTGAGCAGGGCAAGCTCAGTTTGAGTTTCTGGTAAAAATCTTTTTCCCTTTTCTTTTTATTTTTTATTTTCATAAAACAGTAAGGATTGATTTAGGCTTTGCTGATTGATTATTCAAAGCCTATACTTGCCAACTGGTTTTTTTAATACCTTCAGGCTTAAGTGAAAATGAGACAAGAAATCTCAGTTGAATTTTTCCTGATGTTATTATATTCTTAATGTAAATTATTACTACTAACAATATGTTCACAGCTTAAAACATTAATCTTTAGTATTATGAAGAATTTCCTTCAATGTTAGTTACCTTGTAAAATAATGTAACATGCCTACTTACTTCAAAGTCTCCTTTTCCTATTACTAACCTCAACCATTTAATTACACAATAAAAGCCATTACCACTGTGGAAACCATCTACATTCTAAGAGATTGTTCACACTCCCTAGATTCTTTATCTTTCTTGGTGGAATCATCAAGGATTGGCAGAGAGCATTTTTATACAATCAGGAAATATTTAATAAACAATAATTACAACCTAGCAGTAGATTACTATAAAGAAAGGAAAGACACAATCAATGTACTCAAGTGATCAATAGCTGGATGCAGAACTGGCCACATAATTTACAGGCCTAGTGCCAAATAAAAGTCAGGGCTCATTTTTCAAAAAAGAGCATTTTAAGACCGGCTTGTGTTGTTCAGTGGTTGAGCATCAGCCTAGGAACCAGGAGGTCGCGGTTTGATTCCCTGTCAAGGCACATGCTCCGGTTGCTGGTTCCATCCCCAGTAGAGAACCTGTAGGAGGCAGCCCATCAATGATTCTCTTTCATCATTGATGTTTCTATCCCCCTTTCCCTCTCCCTTCTTCTCTGAAATCAATAAAAATATAATTTTTTTAAATAAGAATTTTAAAACACAACAGTAGAGAATTGATCAAAGGGAAGGTCCTCCTGACAAGGAGTCCTGTGTATTAATTACATGTGTCACACCCCTTCTAAGTCAACTCTGGTTCAGTGACGACATAGTTACAAGGAGGAAACTTTCTGAGAGGATATAACCAAAAAAGGTGTTGAAAAAAGGTATTTAAAATCTCATTAAACCATTGCATACTATGAAATTTTAGGTTCAGAGAAATAGAAATAAAACAATCTAGTAAGATGACTATCAAAGATATTCATAGAAAACAGCTTAAGAAAGATGAAAACCAACCTTGCAAATGCAGGTCTTCTGGTCGTAAGTGCCACACAAATAGTTGTCATAAATCAGAAGGAGGAGGGATCATTCTTAACTGAAGTAGGAAGAAGATGTTAGAATGGCCTTGTCTTTGACTGAGGAGTTAGACTTAGCTAATTTCACACTGACTTCACCATGTAATATGGCTTCTATAATGGCGATTTGTTTTCTTAATAGAAACCCTTTCTAAAAACCTTTAAATTATTTGATTGGATAATAAAGTCTCCAAGATAGAATTTATAAATATTAAACTATGATGAAATAAATATAAATTAGCCCTGGTCAGTGTGTTCAGTGGTTAGGGCATTGGCCCATGCACCAAAGGTTTGCAGATTCAATTCCCAGTCAAGGGCATGTACCTGGATTGCAAGTTCGATTTCCAGCATGGTCTCTCTCACATTGATGTTTCTCTCTCTCTTTCTCCCTTCCACTCTATATAAAATCAATGGAAAATATCTTCAGATGAAGATGAAAGTAAAAGAAAATAAAACAATAAAAATGAAGCTAATTTCTATTAGTGATTGCAGTAAAATTTCTATTCTATATAAGTACTTCATAAAAAATAAATAAATGCAGCCCAGCCAGCATGGCTCAGTGGTTGAGTGTCAACCTATGAACCAGGAGATCATGGTTCATTTCTCTGTCAGAGCACATGCTAGGGTTTAGGGCTTGATCCTCAAGGGAGGGTTTGCAGGAGGCAGCCAATTAATTATTCTCTCTCATCACTAATGTTTCCATCTCTCTCTCCTTCTCCCTTTCTCTTTCAAATCAATCCTATATAATAAAAGGCTAATATGCATCCCTAATCTGTTTGGCTCAGTGGATAGAGCTTCGGCCTGCAGACCAAAAGTTCCCAGATTCGATTCTGATCAAGGGCATGTAACTTGGTTGCAGGCACATCCCCAGTAGCTGTTCATTGTTTCACACTCATCAAATTTTTTATCTCTCTATTCCTCTCTCTTCCTCTCTGTAAAAAAAAATCAATAAAATTTATATATTTTTTAAAAAGCTAATATGCAAATCAACCGAACAGCCTAATGACCAGTCAATATGATGAGCTATGACGCTCACTGACCACCAGGGGGCAGATGCTTAATACAGGAGCTGCCCCCTGGTGGTCAGTGCGCTTCCACAGGGGGAGCTCTGCTAAGCCAGAAGCCGGGCTCATGGCTGGTGAGTGCAGTGGCAATGGCAGGAGCCCCTCCTGCCTCCGTGGCAGCACTAAGAATATCTGACTGATGGGTTAGGCCTGCTGCCCATGAGTATTCCCCATCATCAGCCAACTTCCGAGGTCTCCTGGACTGTGAGAAGGCAAAGACTGGCTGAGGAACTCCCCGCCGCCCCACTTTGAGTGCACATATTTCATGCACTGGGCCTCTAGTAAACATATAAATAAATGAACAAATAAATAAAGGCATTGCAATACATTCGCATGTAAAAGCTTAGATTGAGCTTATAGACCCTCTATGAAATTTTCAGGTCAAATATACATAGCACCTATCTTAGAATAAATGTATGTGAAATATAAAATACAGACATCACTTTTCTCTTTATGTTCCCCATCATTTAAAATGTGTCAGGAAGAAGTAGTATTGCATCCCATCTTTCAAGCAAAAACTGGAAAATATCTTTTAAGTGAAATATTGCCTTTTTTAGTCAGAAACATTCACATCCTGTGTAAGCAGTTTGGGATGCTTAGGCAGAGGTGTGCAACTAAATCTCTAAAATGGGCTGGTGGGTGGGGATTAGGGGCAAGGATAGAGCTCTGATTTCAGCATATACTGATTTTTGTGGAGTTAGAAAGTCCCACTAAAGTATATGCGAGAAATTCCTGTTTTATCTCAACAACTTTTCTGTATATCTAAAACTACTCTGAAATAATACTTAACATGTAGTTTACCACTTGTTCCACCTTGACCTCATAACTGCCAGTGAGGATGGGCAACAGCACCAGGACTGTGGACAGACCTGGTTCAAATCCTGTCTCTGCTATTCACTAGCCATGTGACTTTTAGCAATTCGCTTAGCCTGTCTGAGCTTAGTGTCTTCTATCTGTGAAGTGGAGGTACCAATTGCAATTTCAAAGAGTTGTTTCGCTGAACAAACAAGATGCTATATGCAATGCATTTAGCAGAGGCCAGAACAAAATAAGCATGGAATATATGCAGCAAATAAGATTTAGACAATGATTTTCAACCTTGGGCTGCTTGTACATATCACCTGAGGGGTTTTAAAAATCCTAAGACCCAGGCTACACACTAGTCCACACAAATTAAAATCTCTGATGATGGCATCCAGGCATCAATATTTTAAAACTCTCCAAGTTATTCCATGTGCAGCTATTGTTAGGGAACACTGAACAACCAGCTCAGACATTTGCAAGGCCATCCAATTCAGCAGCTAGATAGCTTTTATTACTGGCATTGTATTTCTGTTTAAAGAAGCACAGCTACAGCAAGTCATTAGTATTCTCAAGAAGCAGTTTAAGCACCCACTGTGTGACAGATAATAAAAGCCCCTTTTCTGGAAGATCTTTGAAACACCAGGAAGATATTAATATGGATAAACTCTTTGCTTAAGCTGCTTATATATTTTCATCTTTATAATTTCACATTCTTAGATAACTTGTTGTCACATCTGTGTTGTCTGTGGTGAGTTGCCAGCTGAGCTCTATCTCCGGAGAAATCACTGAACACAGTTTTGATCCCCATGAAGGTAGCCAAGGGAAGGAAGGAAACATTCTGAATAATTAGAAGTGAAGAGAGAAGAGTGGGACTCCCTTAGGAAAGTGCTTCTGTCAGAGGCAATGGAAGCAGATGCTCAAAAAAACAGAGCTCAAGAGAATCCAGTGGGAACCCTTTTCCTGTGATAAGGGATGATCCAAGAGGATCAATTTCATTTACAACCATTAACACACAATTTTTTATCAAAGGCATTATTTTAATTACATCTGTCCCTAAATCTTGAGATAGCTATGACATAGCCTATAATTAATCAGCACGACAATCATAATTGGGGGAAAATGAAAATTCAAGTGGTTTCTTTCTATCAGATTTCCTCCTGCTTCTACCACGTGTGACTGTGGATTCAACCCTCTGTGAACACTGGATTGAAAGCTTATTTCATTTTTCAAATCCCCTTACACTGTCAGACTCTGAATCAAAAGCATCCTGCCTTTGTGTTTAAGTTAGAGTGATAGTAATTAGAGTGCCCTAGAATTCCCTCCAAACTATTTCATCTTGCAAAACATGGGTTTACACTCTTGCTGTCTGCCTAGCTGTCAATCTACGTAGAGAAGACACTGAAAGGATAAATTAACTTGATGACTCCTTCCAAATGGTATTGATTCAAAGATATATCAGTTGACAACCCACCCTCAGAGGACAAACGACCTGCTGCCATTCAGGGAGTAAATGAATACTTTATAGGTCAGTAACACTGATGTTCCTAGAAGCCTCTAAGAACCTTGCTTTTTACAAGAGTGTGGCAGTATTTAAAACCTTGTCAATATGATCATTTTCATTTATTTTGTTTCATGAGTTTTACTTGTTTTACTATAAGCATAGATTTTTTTTTCTTTATCCTTCTCTGGAAGAAAATAATACTTTACAATGGGAGAAAAACCACTAAGATGAAGTAAAATAGTTTTGATTCAGGCAATGTTTCCAAAGGCAAATGAGATGTAGAGATCATTTAAATCACTCACAAAGGGTAGGAAATGTAGGGGTGGGAAGAAGGTAGTGAAAGCTTCAATGCCCTGATAGGCCCACATATATACCAAGGGATCAATAAGGATTACTTAAGCTGAAAAATCAAAGAACTACAGTTCAACTGAATTACTTAAGACATAAATGCATGCATTGAGTTCTTTAATTTTTACAAATAGCTTCCACTTACATAAAGTTTAATAACTCTATTGATTGCCATCTTGGAAATATGTAATTTTTGTAGAAATATAAATAATAACAATTTAAAATATTTTAATATATTGTATTGTTATTTTATTGTAATATATTTATAACATTCACATATATTTTATTATATAAAATAGATCATGTTTGTGATATATTATGCAACAATACATTTATGTATAATGATCAACAATATTCACATGCAAATCATACAACCAATCATGTATGTGAAGAAAAGTCAGCTATCAAATTTTATGTCTCTTTCCAAAAGCCAACCTCCTCTCTTTAGCATCTTATTGGGTAAAAACTCTACAAGTTTTATTCTTTCACTTTTCCATATTTATTCTATAATCACATTTTATTTGTTGTTACTAACCTTATTCCCAAAATGAAAACACCAGAATATGCAACTCAAAATTTAAGGAGTGTCAATTCTACTCTACTTACTGATATATTTAGGCAGTATTTGAATCAAATAGTTGACATATATACTGGGAAAATATAATAAAATAGGTATTAAAAACAAAATAGAGGCAAGTATCTTACTAATTTATCAACATAATTTTTCTTCTTCTGTTCTGATTATTTTTATTTGTAATTAAAATTTTTAATGAGCTGTTATATTCTTACCTGTAAAATAATGCAAAAATTATCTGAAAGAAAGATGAAAAAGTCAAAAAAAGGTATAATTAATGACAAAATAAAGAGCTTCACAGATAAGAAAAAGCTAAAGGAGTTCATCAACTCCAAACCAGTATTATATGAAATGCAGAAAGGCACTCTTTAAGAAGAGGAAGAAGAAAAAGGTAAAAGATAAAAAATTATGAACAACAAATACATATCAACAAGTGAATCTAAAAATTAAGTGAATTAAAAATTTGATCAACAGAATAAACTGGTGAATATAATAGATTCAGAAGCACAGAAAGGGAGTGGACTGATAATTCTCAGAGGGAAAGTGGTGAGGGTAGTGCAGGGAGAGACTGGACAAAAATCAGACACCTATGGATGAGGTCAATGTAGGGGAGGTAAGGGTAAAGGGAAGGGTGGGAGCTGGGTGGAGGGGAGCTATGGAGGGGAAAAAAAGAGAAACAAATGTAATAATTTGAATAATAAAGATTGAATTTAAAAAATGATATCTGCCTTATAATTATAGCATTTTGAAGATATTTACTCAGCAATATCAGAATGACTTTTTCATAGTGGAAAAATTTTTTGTTTGTTTTTTAAGAAATTGCTACATTTTAAGGAAAAACATACTTCTTGAAATAAATTATACAGGATAAGAGAATAAATAAATACTTTGAAGATAAAGAATAGCATTTAAAATTAGAGTAATAGTGCTTATCTAATTCTATATTTGGCTTTCAGTAATTAGAGCAACTAAATTAAAAAATGTCTCAAGGTTTACTTTGAAATATTTGCCAACTCTTGTAGGTCAAATCAGCCATTCTTTGATATAAAAGCATAATATTCATTTCCCAACTTTCTGCAGTTGAGAATTTGAGGCCAGCCTCCAGGTGATATATATATATATATAAAAGACCAGCGACCAGAACACTGGAATGACCAGAACAACTGGAATGATCAGTGGCTATGAGGCTATGATACACACTGTGGCAGCCAACCAACTTGATCTGAGCCCCAATTGGCCCCTCCCCTTGGCTGGACTGGCACCTGATTGGTCCTCAACACCCTGATTAGGAGTGGGACTGTCCAGCCAACCTCCTGCACAAATTCATGTACCAGGCCTCTAGTTTAGAAATATTTGCCAATTTATTGTACCAAGGCACTCATCTGCATGTGTTTTTCCTACTCTTCCTGCCCATATTTTAGATCTGGCTCTACCATTACTTATATACTTGATCTTCTTTTCTTAGACTCATTTTATAACATTGGCTTTTGGATGATTTTAAAAGACTACTTCAATGCCCTAAAAAACAACTATGTAAAATACCACTAAGCTTTTTTTTTTCTGCAGGTAAATTAGTTATTTAAAAATACAATAGATTTTTAAAATATTCTCTTTGCCCTTCTCAACTACTGCAGTGTGTGGGCTATGATCCTAGGCTATAAAAATAGAAACTTTTCTATTCAGAAGAATTCTTATATTTAGCTGGTGATTCAAATAAGTAAACAATATTTAAATATATTATAATAAAAGCATCAGTAGAATTCTGTTCAAGACACCATATATTAGAGAGTAAATTATTAATGTGTCTGGGAGGGTTTCCCTTGGTAATTGAGTTCTGCATTGAATTTTATAGAGTGAGAAATGGTTCACAAGGAGGGCAGAAATGAAAGTAGATTCCAAACAAAAGGACAAAGTATGAAGATATAAATCATGATGATGTGTTCAGGTTCTGCTCCAATGGCAACTACAATTAGGCATCTGATAAGAATGTCATAGATGGAGTTGGAGAGCTATCCAGGGGCACAAGGATGACATATTAAACACCATGATGTAGGGCTTAAACATACGAGTTGAGGATCCAATGAGTCATAAACAAGGACATGTGTTGGATCAGTCATTCTAGTAGTTCATGTGGCAGAGGAGAGAGAAGTACAGGAATAGTGACAGATTTAATAGCTAAAGGCTATTTAGATAGTCAAGCCAAGCCTTGACCAGGCCATGGGAAGACAAAGGCTTTGGAAATATAGGAGTTGATTTTATTAAAAACAAACCCAAAAGTTTTAGGAAATGCAGAAATATTCAGCTGTGTGCTTCCTTTACTCTCAAGTGTTCTTTGTATTCCAACAGTAATTATGAAGTATGTGGGTTGTTAATGAAGGGAGAACTAGCAAGCAAGTCCAAGGCAAGGAAAGGGTCCAAAAAACTGATGGAGAGTCTGCTTACGGGTGTTTTTTTAAAGGCTAAAACTATGTGCATTTTTCTAAGAGAATCTGTGTTTCCAGAAAATTCTCAAGGGGTCCATGACATAAAAAGAGTGAAAGTCACTGCTCTATATACAATTCTCAAATCTGGTCCAGTATCATTCAAAGTGATTCAAAACACTCTTGAAATTTCTCCTGACATTCATCACACAGTGACTACACCACAACTTTGAATGGATTGCAAACTTCACATTATTAATTGTTTTGAATTATGAATTGTTTCTGCTTACACAGATGTGAGACTGGATCTCAGTATTTCCTAAGTGTTAATAACTGGAAGAAAAAATCAACGAACACTACCAAGTATTTACTTCCTATAAGTCAATTAGTCAACGTGGGAAATCTGACTTTGAAGGCAACTTGGTGAGGAAAGAATCTTTCTTGAATGGGACTTTTTATTCAGGTTTCCATTCACTGAAATTGAGTTGCTCTAGACTTTGGATGTATACTCTAGTAGAACCACTTCCCTTGGAGATTGTGCTGTAGTTCTTAAAGTAAAAAGCTGTTTTAAAATGCCAGTATAGTAAGAGTGAGTAAAACTTCTCCATTTCTACACTTAATGATATCTCTTGATATGCTCCACTCTGGGTAGACTTAATTCCCTAGTAATGAGACAGCAATCAACACACATATTTTCATGGTTATATTTTTCTAAACTGAGTTCCTTAAATTCAAGATACCCTATGGAGAGCTTTTGTTATGAGCCACCTGTATTCTTTTCCAAAAATCAATATTGGGCCATTTTATTATAAATAAAACAACAACCCCTTAGTATTAAAAGCTAGGACAATTGTTGTGGCACTTTCTTTAAACATAAAATACTACTATTTTGTTCCATATTAATGAGTTAGAGGATAATCATGGCCAATTGGGTTCGTCCAAGGTCTCTGATGTTTGAGAGCAGAGGGATTTTTTTCTATCCTAACGTTTTAGTCCCCCAAGTGAATAGTCTAATTCTCAACTGAAATCCTCTTCTTTAGAAAAAGAAAATGTATGCCACATGCATAACATGAAAACCATTCCACACAAATCACTCTCTTAACAAAAATCAAAATAGCCTCTCCACAAGATGGGCTGTCAGAAATGAAATACAGTGCTACTTGACAGGAATTATCAATCAGCATCTCTGTTTCAACATCTCACACAGGAGAAGCCACAAAGCAATTACCATTATATCTAAAATGAATATGAAAGAAAATGTCTGCACCATGGGAGAATTATAGAAACAAAAACCATGAGGAAATGAGGTCCTTTCATAGTCCAACATTGTCTAGTAATGAGACAGCATTTCAAGACCTTTGGCAATGTTCGAAGATTTTTGTCCTTTTTCAGTCTCTGTCGAGGGACAGGGTTCTACACATTTATATAAAGCTACGTGGAACAGAGAGAGCTGCTGGAATTTGCATACTGGTGGTAGGAAGTGGCCTATACACTTAAAAACAAAGAATGTTGGAGAATGTTAGAGAATGCTAGAAATTTGCCACTGTGGTTTTGAGAAAGAAAACACTAAGAGACAGTAGAGAGTAGAGCATTGAATATTTGATGTCAAAGATAAGATAGATAATTACTCCATCTTCCAATTTTTAATAGTAACTACAAAGATCTTTAATGTTTTCAAAGTGCTTTTTCATACTCTAGATCACAGCTTAATGGCAGTAATGAGTTTTGTTTCAGAATTATAGCTTATTGCCTGCATAGATAGGTGCCCAATAAATTGTTATTGAGTAAATCAATGATTACATTTAATCCCCAATAAAATTTTAATTTCAAGTCATTATTCTCAGATCTCCTATGAGAAAACAGATACAGAATGCTTGCCCAAATAACAAGTGAACAGGATTCAAAAGTTTTTAAATATGTAGGTTTTCTACTATACTGGTGACATCCAATTCTCCTCTACAAAGGCTGTTTCATAGGAAATTCACTTAATACTAGTAGACAAAAAAAGCATGGTTTCAAAACATTTTAATTAATGTATACTTGTCACAAATGCCATTAGAGTTAATGATAAACTGTGAGACAGTTTCAGCATTACATCCTTATGGCAATATATTTTTTGAAGTTAAATTTCATTAACTTGAGGACTATGAGTCTGAAAGGAAAACATTTCTCACCATCTGATTTTTCCTTTCACTTGGAAAAGTTTTCATCCAATTGATATACAGTTGACACTTCTAGCAATTAAATTCAGCATTTAATATTGCAAGTCTCTTTTAGAAGATTACGATTGTCCTGTAATAGACTCAAACAACCATTTACTTTCCACCAAATAGCACACATTAATAGGATTGACTCACCCAGCCAACTGCTGAATTGTTTAAAAGGACAAGGGCATCTCTGTGAGTTAAGGAATAGCCAATTTTGTAGACCTTTGATAATGCCAGGTATCTAGAAAAATAATCACAAAAGAGTTCTGAATTTTTGAATAACAATAGACAGGGGTTTCCTGTTTGTTTTTTGTAAGAGAAACCAAAATGTATGGAAGTCCTCTATAAGAGCTGCTGCTAGGTAATTCTTTAAAAATACATTTCCAAACACTTCAATGAAACCTGAAGTTCAATCACCCAGTAATTTCTTATATTGGGAGAGGAAAGTGGGTGGGCTTTTCATTCTTGCTCATATCTCAGTTTCTCATACTTTTCTTCCCCCTAGTTTCTCATACTTAAAGACAATTAGAATCAAAAGAGCATCAAAAGGAAGTTCTAGAATAACTCAGTCTTTTTTTCAAAATACAACCCTGCCTGCCGGATCCACTTAAGCAGCCCCAAACAACACATGATTGGAGAGAGCTTGCAGAATCCCTCAGAGAGGGGTCAATTGCTCTGATTTGCCACTTAAACACACCGCTTGACATTGGCTGAGCAATGCAGTAGGGTTTAGGTCTGCGTTTTAGGGAGAAACTGAAAAATTCAATGGTGTGAACAGATGCTCCTCATCTTGAAGTCTCTATCCAGATGCTGCCACTTGAGGAGAGGAAAGACGCAGCTAATTCCGCAGGGCTAGGGAAGTGGGTGTTTAATGCTGGGCCATGAGATGTTGGCTAAAATCTCAGATTTCCATCCCAGTAGTTGTGACTTGTGCCAATGCCAGATCCCACCAGTCTTTGAGCATTCCCCAGACACTTCTGGCAGTGGCTCCAACCTCGGCAAAGGAAGCTCTGGATGCATAAAGTGCACACCTCTGGGAAGGAACAAGTTTAACCCTCTTCTTACGTAGTGGTGATGGTGGGAGGATGCCTATATATTTACTGGTGCATTTGTTGTTAATCATATAGAAAATGAAAGTGTCACATAGAAAATCATTTTTTCCTCCCTCACAGACAAAAGCTCTCTGTCTTGTCCAGAGATATAAGTGGTTTCTGTCCTCTTCTAAGAGATCGAATGAGCAAGATAAAAAGGCAAGGGGAAGAGCTGATTTATGGAAGCCACTGCCTATGAAGAAAGCAGGGAAGATATAAGGGTATGAGGAGCCCTGGGAATCTGAAGAACATCTCACCAAAGGAATCTGTCTGATCCTAGGAGTCTCGCTTCTGGTTAATACCGTCCTGTTCCTTTCCATCTTTCTCCCTTGCTCCATGCAACCCTGACAATGATTAGATATTTGCAACCCAAACATTTAAGGAATTTAATCTGAATGACTGCCCCTAAGGATGTCACACATCAGATTCTTAAATTATTAAAACATGTGCAGATTAGGATACCCGTGACAGATTCTGTGACTGGCTCACACAACGATCATCCCAACCCCCTTCTAGCCTGGCTTCTGTCTGCAGTGGCTTGAAGGCTAAAGTCGAAATTTCCCAAATTCCTTCGCAGGTAAGATTCCAGACAATTTAGGTTCTGTCAATCAGATGTAATCCCATGTGACTCTGCATCTGACCTGAGTTTGCTAGAAAGAGAGCAGTGGGTATATGACATACAGTTTTCTAGTGCAGCTAGTGGCAGAGGTTGCACGGGGCTGGAGTTGACGCCTGTGGCAGTAGCTTCACGATTCATCAAGTTTTTGAAAGTCATGTGCTCCCTTTGAAGTCCAGCTCTGCTACATAGCTTGGGAACATTTCCCTGGCAATGCCCAGTATCTGTTTCATCAGGTCTACTAGTGATTATGTGAGCCATAATAATCCCTTGAGTTTAAACCAGCTAAAATAGATTTATTTTTTCTGCAGCTGAAAAACTGACGGATAAACTTGCTCTGTTTTATAATAAGGCTTAGAAACAAGGGAAAAGAAATAAGTTGATTATGTGGGAAGAAACTAGACTATTTAAATATACTTTCCTCTCTTAGATACTCTATTGATATTAATGAGAAATTTACTAGCAGATAAATCTATACTACTGTGGGTGTCACCATCTTAATTCCCACACTACACTGCAAAAAATTTATGGGAAGATAAATCTATACAACTGTGGGTGTCACCATCTTAAATTCCCATTCTAGATTGCACTAAGTTTATGAAAAAACCTATCATTCAAGCTACTAGGTCATCTTGTATTCTATTCTAGAAAAATTATATTTTTATATAGCATTGACAAAAACATTTAATGGACTTTTACCCAAGTGGTAAAAATAATTGACCAAGTGGGTAAAAGTTGTTAGAAGTGCTGCTGGTTCATTGGTTTTCCCATGCTATAAAAAATATTTTTCGTATTCAGAGAAAGTTGTAGACTTTTGTTTAGGGTGCTAGAAGCTCATACCCTATAAAATACAGTAGAAGCTGTTCTGTTTGAATAATTATAAATAACATTATTTTCTTCAAAATGATTGCACATTATTGAAGTTTTGGTGGATTATAAAAATGCACCAGCCACACACACAAAGTCGTATTATACAAGAACAAAAGAAGAGTAATTGGAAAATCTTGCCTTAAAATTTTCTTATTCACCCAGATTCTCTTTAACTACACAGTAAGGAGAATATAAAAAGAATCTGGAGTTACTATACTTATTAAACTCTCACTGCCTGGTTTATCTTATTCTCCGCCACATGTGGTCCTTTCTTTTAACTTAAAAGTTTGCTTCTGGTATAGGCTAATACAAAGTGATGAAATATAGTTAACATAGATGCAGAGTATTTCAACTCCTTGAGTAGTGTAATTAATAAACTTTAAGTACAAAGATATATATGAAATTGTTCTATCGGTACAAAGGGGGTTTATCCTTGTGAAGAAGATAACATAATTGAAAACATGGAAAATATCTATTTTTCCACCTGTTCTAACATATTTCAAAAGCATAAATGGTATTTATTAAGCCAAGATATGATTGGGATCTCTGAAAATAAAACTTATAAGAAGGAATTTTAGAGTGCACAAGAACAAATTATAAATAAAAATAAATGAATCAGTCACAATTTCTCTGAGCACGTTCTATTAGCAGGCAGGTTGTCCATTAAGTGGCCTGGCAGAAGGAAATCAGGGTTAAAAATGAAATCCCTGAAGGGTCTTTTGAAAACAACATCAAGAAAGGAAAGCCTTAAAAAATCATTGCTTAAATACAGGTGACAAAATTGAAAAAGGAACAGAAAGATATATTTTTAAAAATGTGTGAAGCAAGTACTAAGATTTAATGTCTGATTCCAAATTAAAACAGTCTATTTTTAACCTACCATTTATTTAGCAATGATTCTATGATGGACTCATGCTAACCCATTAAGACAACATAATGTTAATCACCATGGCCCACCTTCATGTGTTATCCCTATGCTTGGCTCTGTTAGAAGAGAGTTATAGGAAATTACTGAACATCTTAGTAAGGGGACTTGAGCTCCTGGTTTTCTATCCCAAACTTGATGTTATTAATCTCTATACCATACTAAATGTTAGTGGCCTTATCATTAGAACTACTCATAGAGAACACTTCTTCCTGGGACTGGAGAAAAAAACTGAAAGTAGCAATGTGCAACTTGAGTGGCTACCTTGAGTCATACTGGGACCACCAGTGTGTCTAGGGAGATGGTTTCTGATTGGTTTAGGCTGAGATCTCATCCTCTACCCCTGATGTCTATTAATGGAGCCCGCTAAGCCACAAAAGTTAGTTTTTTTTTTTAAAGGCAGATCCCTAAACAAAACTCAGAGCTGGTTACCAAAAGAAAATAATTGACATTGAATTTTTATAAAACCATAATAGTTAAATACATTTCTGGCAATTGACCCATAGGCAAGTTGCCAAATATTTCTCTAGATCTCATTTTCTTCATTTCTAAGATGAAAGGTTGACCTCATTCCTAACATCTTAATTTACCTTAAAGTTCTATAAAATGTTATAAATCATAAGCATTATGTTTTTTGCAAACCTCACTTCTGAACCTGACTTCTACTTCCCTTCATTGTCTGCCCACATGTTCTTGCCTCTTATGTTCTTCCAGCTTACCCCAAGTCCTCTCCTTGATAAAACCAAGACTCCTGAAATAACACTATGCTCCATCTAGACTTCTTAGTCTTTAGCCTCTGCTTCCACAAATCTGATATTCTCCCATGCCTCTTCTAATTACTTTGTGAATATAGATACAGGTAAACTTAGTACATAGTAGCTTCAATCAAAACTTCTAATGACAATGAATTATCACAAGTGTCATTGCATTAATTAATCACTAACTCCTGCAAACAGCTTTACATTCAGTATTTCTGATAGAAACAATGGCTTAAATCACAAGAGTAACTCTAACCTGGGATTTGTAGTAGGTGTCTTTTATGACATTCATATTCAACCTTATATTCTGTAGGTAAAATAAGCTCTTCTAGTTATGCAACCTTAAAATTCACCCCCAGGAAATTGGATTAATGTAATGTTCTATAAGTTGGTAAGATCTGTGTGAGCAAGGATTCTGCCTTATTCACCTTCATTTATCCTAATGCCCAGCACTTAATCAGAATTTAATTAGTGTGGCTTAAATGCTGAAATCTACTTCCTTGGAATTATCAAATTATCAAAACATAAGGTGTGTGTGTGTGTGTGTGTGTGTGTGTGTGTGTATACACTTTATATATATATATCTTATAATCTTATTGATATTGGACAAAGTGGGGGGCCTCTTCCCCACTGGGTGCTTCTGGGGTGTAATTATTATGATCTCCTGAGAAAAGCAATTTTCTAATACTCAAATGGGAGGATGAATGATTTTTATTTGTGTGGAATTAAATCCCTGTGTTTCCAAAGTCCCATTTCCCTTAGTTCAGTCATAGAAAAAGTGTAGCTTAGGTATCAGTAAAACTGGAAGCAAAGCCAGTTTTCAGAGTTTCCTTTCTATGTTGGAACTGGGTCAAGTTGAACAACAGCAAGCTAGTTATAGTCCATTAGTCCATTATGTGGGGGACCCTCATGGCTGTTGGGAAGCAAAAGCAAAAGAGTCCACAAGCCCAGAGTCACAGGAGTCCCAAGAGGATAAGAGAGTGAACTCCTTTGTATAGGATGTTATGTATCCCAAATTTTCACACACCCCTACCTGCAGTGGTCATGCCCACTGTGGCCAATGCCCTCTGTTCCCAGGTGTAACTGATAGCAAGCACCTTCCCTATGTCACCACAACTTTACTGGGCATGTATCTACCTATGCTTAGTCCAGTCCTCTTCCCCTAATATTTTTGCTGGAAACATGCATATAATGTCTGTTCTTCTTGTTATTGATAACTAGGTTAATTGCAACTGTATCACTATCATTTATCTAATAAAAATGTGCCAGAGAGTGTTTTAGTACTGAAGTTACTAAGGTGAATAAATAGACAAAACTGTATTCTCATAGTGTTCACATTCCTCTGGAAAGGCAAAGAGTGATTTAATAATTAAAGATGATAATGTCAAGGAGTGATGTGTGCTAGAAAGAACATAAAGCAAGGAAAGGAACTAGAGAAAGATGGGGATGATGTTGGTTTAGAAAGGGTGTCTAAAGTTTATCTCCAATGAGGTAATTTTAAGCAGATACATTTTTTCTAGTCCTAACTGTACAAAGCAGGAAAGTTTGTCTGTCATATTTCGTATCAGAAGCTCTACAAAATCAAGAGTCACAGTTGAGTTAGACAATATCTGAATTGCTCCAAATTCCAGTCTACTGATTCTTTTGTAATTACTGATAAAAAGTGTCAAAACTAGATGTATTATAGTTATAGAATGAATAAAACTCATTCTCAGAGAAATTTAGGATGAAAAGAGCAATGAAAGTGGTGTCAAAAAGGTAATGATCCTTGCAGTAAAAAGCTGATTGCAGCTTTGTTCTGCTGGGATGTCACTCAAGCAGTGGAACCTAAACAGGGAAGGTTCTCAAGGTCTGTGGCCCTGGTGCATCCACTATAGATGCAAATACATGTTATCTCTTCATTATTATTCATAATGGTCCCCAACAGACTCTTATAAAGCAAAACTTTATTCACTGAGCTCAGTCCCTATTAACTTAAAATATGGCTTTTTACTCATGTGTCACTAATTACAATGGAACTAAATACAATGTTTTTATAAACCATTCTATAAAGCTTACATCAGGCCATTTTAGGAGGTTTTTTTCTCAGAAAGTGATGCTTTTATAAAATTTTAAAGAAAAACCTAAAAACCAAGGAATAGATAATTTTTTCTTCTCATTAAAATGTCACAGAAAATTCTGAAAGTTAAAAAAATTCCAACACATTGGTGTTAAGCATTTTAATTTTTATTTATTAAAAAATGTCAATACAAACCTAACTTTAAAATATTATATAAAATGAAGTATCTGGACTTATTGACCTACAGGATTTACTGAAACTCTAGAATTTGGTGATTCTGTTTGCTGGGCCTTTGTTATACTTAAAAAAGAATGGAGACAATGATAAAATTAAATTCAAAGGCTCAGTATAAGTAATTAAGTAATATGTCATGCCTGGCCAATGTTTCTCAGTGGTTAGAGCATCAGCCTGCTCAGTGAAGGATCGAGAGTTCAATTCCCAGCCAAATCATGTACCTGGGTTGCAGATTTGGTCCTCCCAGGGCACATGCCAGATGCAACCAATCCATGTGCCTTTCTCACATCCATGTTCCTCTCTCTGTCTCTCAATCTCTCTCCTACCTCTCTCCATTCTTTCTAAACACCAATGGAAAAAATATCTGCTGGTAAGGATTAAAAATATACATATGTACACATATATGTCATCTCAAGGGACATGGATTCATTTTTCAGAGTCTTGCTTTTAAAATATGGTAGAACTACTTGGCATTATAATAAATATTAAAAATATATTCTGTTGCATTGATATAATTGAAAAGTTGATAAAGAAAAACTCTTTAAAATAAAGTTATATTGTATTAAATAAATTTACTCCACAGATGCACACAGACACAAATGCACAAAGGGATATTGAAAACTAGAGCTTTTAGCCATATAATTGAAGCTAAATAAAAATGTAGTAACTTATCTAGTTTTTTAAATAAAAAGTATTATTCAACTGAATTACATATCTATATAATAAAGAGCCAAGGTTGTAACAACCTTTAAGATCAAAGGCTCCACCAGACTGGAAGTCAGAGCTGGGTTGCCTTAGTGACCCCGCACTGACTGGGGCCACTGCCAATCCCCAACTCAGTACTGACTGCCTATGGGGCTGTGGATCAGGCCCAGAAAGAAGCCTGCAGAGAGAGAGGAAGGGTTTAATTCATAGCCTCTGTGGTAGCCATTGATCAGAACTTGCCTCTCTTTCTCTCTTGTCCTGGCCAACATCTGTGCTTCCATTTCTCTCCAGGCCTCCATAGGGGCTGCTGATCAGCCCCACCTTTTCAATCAGTCTGTATTGATAGGCCCAGAGACATTGACTGGCATAAAAACTGACCAATCAGAACAAAATCTGGGTCAACTGTGAGAAGCCAATGGCTGCTTAGGAGGTGGAGCTTTTGAAGCTGATTGGCATAGAAACTGACCAATCAGATCCAAATTGGACGACAGAGAAGGGCAGTTGTGGGGAGATCAGGCCAGCAGGGGAGAGAAGTTAGGGGCAAGTTCAGGCCAGCAGGGGAGGGCCATTGGGGATGATATCAGGCTGTCATGGAGGGAAGTTGGCAACTAGGCTGGCAGGGGAGGGAAGTTGGGGGCAAGATCAGGACAGCAGGGGAGGGCAGTTAGGGGTGATATCAGGCTTGCAAAGGAGGGCAGTTAGGAGTTTTCAGACAGGTAGAGGCAGTTGGGGGTGAGATTGGGCCAGCAGGGGAGAGCAGTTGGAGGCTCGATCAGGCTGGTAAGAGAGGACAGTTAGGTGCAATCAAGCAGGCATGCAGATGAGTGGTTAGGAGCCAGTGGTCCCAGATTCCCTCAGGCCTAAACCAGTGGTTGGACCTCCCCCAAGGGGTCCATAATTGGAGTGAGTGCAGGCTGGGCTGAGGAAACCCCCACTCCATGCACAAATTTCATGTACTAGGCTTCTAGCAAGTATATAACATTCTATCATATATAGTATATATAATAATAATATTAACTCCTCTACATTTTGACTGTGTGTATATATACATATGCATGCACATGATATATACACAAATATACATAGCACAAAATACTAGGATACACAAATGTATATACAAGTATATATATATATATATATATATATATATATATATATAACAGAAAAGATGTTTACACATAAATTTTAACTAATTATGTTTCTTATGTATGTGTATATTTTAACAAATGAAATTTTTATGTGTAAGGGGTATTGACAGAACAATGTCATTAAAGAAATTCAACAAGTAGTCTTTTGATCTCTGTTCCCAGCCCTCTATTCCAAAAAAAAAATAATAATAATAATAATAATAGAAAGTCAAGATACAATAATCAAAGAGTTCCAGAACTAGCAATAACTATTCATTTCATTTTTATAATGACCAGGACTATCCCTAGGATAGAATCACTTTCATTTACTTGAAAACACCAAATACAACTCAAGTTTACAAAACCTTATCATGATTTGTATCTGTGTATAATACTCTGGGCATTTATAAAGAAAAGAAAAAAATGACCTATACCACGAGTTAACAAAGGGCTATGCTCACCATCGAACAAAATTGCTATAATGCATAACTAATGATTAAGAACATGCAGGAAACATCTTATATAAACTAGCTGAGTGCTAACATATCTTTTTCTGGGAAATGTTATTGTGTATTTTAGCAACATGTAGAGACCGAGGCAAATAGTAAAGTAATATGCACAGCAACATAAGAATTATATTATGTATATTCTTCACTTCCAGAATTTTATGGCAGGAAATGAGGATGCAGTCAATAAAAAAAAAGAAGTATCAGAAGTCTAGAGATGTGTATTGATGTTTGAGGAATTAATCCAGTCAATGAAAAGTTTCATGAACTAGGCACAGGACGCCTAAGGAAATTTTATGGGCCTGAGATGGTAAATGACCATCTTAAAATAGGAATAGAATTGATTCTGTACACCATATTAGCATCTAACTGTTGAAAGGTTATAAATCTGTCAAAAGTATTTGTAACTCCAGAAAATTTGATGGTGAAGAAAATTACTGAACTTAAAGTCAGAATTAAACCAAAGAAAAATACATGTCACCAAAGATACTAATACAACAATAAACTAAGCCAATAGTAGGCTAGAATTTCAACTACCAACATAAGCAAAAGCCCATTAATACCAGTATTAAATTCTGATCATTCAGAAGTCTCCTATTGAACATCAAAGCAATTATGATATTTAATTATAGCAGTCAATTATTGAGTTTTTGTCAGGCTCCAGGCAATATTACATATTTTTTTTTAGTCTGACTAACAAAATTTTAATCCTTTCTGAATTCAACAGGAGTATGATCTTGAATATTATATAATTTTCTTAACTTCAGTTTTGTACCTATAAATATAATAATAATGATGCCTATCTTAAGAATTTGTCATAAGGATGAAATAAAATAACATGATCCTCAACACATTGCAGGGAGAGTGGACACAATAAAATGATTACTAAATGATCACTTTTATTATCAGTAATTTTCTAAGCAATTTATAAGGTAGTAATTATTATCTCCATTTCACAATTCAGCTAGTAAGAGATATGTTTTGAAATTAATACAAGTTATGTTTGGTAAAGGGAAAAAAAAAGTCCAAGTTTAAAAAACAAAATGTATACTATCACATAATTCTTGTGCTTATGATACTATTGTCAATTGCATCATTTGGTCATTTACTTACAACGTGTTTCTTTTTTGTTGTTTTTTTAAAATATATTTTATTGATTTTTTTACAGAGAGGAAGGGAGAGGGATAGAGAGTTAGAAACATCGATGAGAAAGACATTCATCAGCCTCCTCCTGCACGCCCCCTACTGGGGATGTGCCAGAAACCAGGATATATGCCCTTGACCAGAATCGAATCTGGGACCTTTCAGTCCACAGGCCGACGCTCTATCCACTGAGCCAAACAGGTTTCGGCTACTTACAAGGTTTTAATTCATTTTTATCTTTTGACCCTGCAGAATAATTATAGTAAAAAATGGTAAACACATAGAAAATGTCCATTAACCTTATTAACAGAAGTACATTTTGGTATAAGCAAACAAGAACTGGTAAGTCAATGTTTGTGTAAAAGTAAATGCATTGAAAGGCAGATTTTCTACTGGAGTAGGCAAAAGAATTAAATTATTTACCATTTTTGCACTACATGGAGTATATAATCATCAATTTTTATTTTGTCAGTTTTTCCATGTCCGTAAAGATACATCATTAAAGTTTCTTTATGGAATTAAAAAAGTGTGTTGTCCTAGAAACAGCCATAACATAATCTTTAAAAATAAAAACTGTTGATTTCATTATGGCAAAACATTTAAGGATAGAGGCCTAAATTCTTTCTGACTTAAATTCAGGCTATATATTTCCCCAGAGGATGAATATATTATACTATATTGGGTGATCCCAAGTATGACATTTTCCAGTAAATACAATTTTCCTCTTTGATCAACTTTGGGAGAACATGATAGAAGAGCACAGAGCAATATACAAATCATTTTTTTTATGTAGTCAAGTAGCACTTTCCTCAATTAATGTAAATCAAGCATTGCCAGAACTCTGACCTTTGAAATTATACTTGCGTAGTCAGATTTCCCTAACAAAGTGCATGTTTACAGTATCTTCTATTTAAATCAATATTCTTTATGCATGAGCAGAGAAAGGAAGAGAGAAAGGCCAACAGCAAATAAAGAGAACCCAAATGATTTAGTTCATCAGAGTGGAATAATGAGCCAAGCTTTCCCCAGTGTCCAAGTCACTCTGTGATATTTAGCGAGGCACTTATAGAAGTGTATTAGCTCTCTCAGGTCATTAAGATGCCATTTTGTGCACTTCCATAGTCAACTTACTCTCTGAGGAATCCAAGTTGCTATTGGGAAATGGCTGCAGCATGGGGTGGTAAATAAACTGCATGATTAATTTATGGCTTGATTGCAATGTTAGTTAAGAGGTAGACTTAATTTTCAGGAAAGGAGCAGCTATCAGATGTCTGTTGGGTTGAAATGAACTGGAGCACTGAGTTGATAGCATGAAATGAAGAAAACAATCTGTTAGTATTCCTCAAACATAATAGCACACATAGAAAAATCTCTGAACTGCATCAACTTGTATAGCAAATTAAACTTGGGTAGCACTAATAAAGATGCTATTGAAATATTAAACCCTTGTCAGCTTTAACTACAAATCAGGAAAAATTACACATGCACCACTTATAGTTAAAAAAATAAAAGAAGAAGAAGAAGCTTGTAATCATCATGCTTTGCCCATGTTTTTGTATCAAACTTTATAGTATGAGTCAATTGAATCACAAATTTAGATTCATTTGGGACCTCTACTTTGTCCTAATCTATCAAAGATAAGTCATAAAAAAAGTTGGTTGATATAGAAGACTGTTTTGATGAGAAAAACACCAGATTTTGGGGGAAGGGCTTCTTGGTATTTATTTGTTTGTTTAAAAGAATCTGTGTCTAGTCTCTGGTCCACATTTTAAACATATTAAAGCTCTGGAATCCATTTCCATATTCTTTCCCCAAATACATCAATCTGACTGCCCCTAAAGGAATGGTGGAGCTTCCAGTGTCCCATTTACTCCCCAAATCTTCCCTAGTGAAATACTCTAGATAACTAAATTATCTGGGTAACAAATTATTGAAATTCACCAGTGAATTTTTTTCTCTCTACCATTTATCTAGTTATTAAAGTCATTAAGTCTGGCCCAAGAAAAATTCATTTGAATTTTTATACAACTAATCCTGATAAGCAATTTTTACTTACAGTATGATGTCAGCAAGACAATGAGAATTTTTAAATATATTTTATTGATTTTTCACAGAGAGGAAGGAAGAGTGATAGAGAATTAGAAACATCGATGTGAGAGAGATATCAATCAGCCACCTCCTGCACACCTCCTACTGAGGATGTACCCGCAACCAAGATACATGCCCTTGACTGGAATCGAACTTGGAACCTTTCAGTCTGCAGGCCAATGCTCTATCCACTGAGCCAAACCAGTTTCAGCAACAATGAGAATTTTAAGAGAAGTTCTTATTGGTTTCTATTTCACAGAAATAACAATACATATACTATAAGTACTTGTTGTGTATTGAAATTAATGCATATTTTTTATTTAAATATATTTTATTGATTTTAGAGAGGAAGGGAGAAGGAGAGAGAGAGAAAAAAAAACATCAGTGATGAGAATCATTGATCGACTGCCTCCTGCATGCCGCCCACCAGGGATTAAACCTATAACTTGGGTATATGCCCTTGACCAAATCGAACCTGGGACCCTTCAGTTTGCAGGCCAATGCTATATTCACTGAGCCAAACAAGTTGAAGCAAAATCAATGCATCTTAATGATAGCATACTAAGTGCTAGAGACTAATTTTCTTATCAATTGTATGGTACTTGAACTTACTCCTCACTAAGAAAATAAACTATAATAGTAAATATTTATATCACCTAGCCTACATTTCAGGTATGTTCTCGGGACTCTGGCTACATTAACTTATATATTCAACCTTATTTACATTTTTTAGCCTTGATTCTATTACTATCTCCATTTTGCAGATAAGAAAAGTGAGGCATAGGGAAGCTGAGTCATTTGTCTAATGCCATACATCTAATAAAAGACAGATTAAGGATTCAAATTCATTCAGCACATCATCAAGTTCAGGCTCCTGGCCACTATATGGGGAACCTCTCAGTGTTCTTGTAGTTCTCCTGCAGATACACCTCATGGATTTTTATACCAAAACACTGCAAAACAATACTTCTTGGATATTTCACATCATGGCACACACAAATGATCATGTTTGACCAGCATACTGGAATAAAAGTATGAGAGTGCTGCCAGAGCCACTATCCTGGGACTTTCTTCTGGCCACCATAGGGATTAAAGTCTGGTCAGCATGGTACTGTGGTATTCTAGACACACAAATATGCCTTTACACAATGGTCAAGAAACTCTGATATAATTCTCTATAAAGGTATAGTTTCCCAAGGCAGAGACAGAAACTGAAATTTTCCATATAGATTGCTACTAATTTTAGGCAAAGGAGCTTCTCACACAGTACAAAGAAGAAATGGGGAAATCCTGGGGAGGGAGAGTTCACAAGCTGATGGCGTCAGTTAGGGGATGGATCAAGTATGTTACTTTGACTCAGAATATAATCTTCAGTAGCCCACAGACATATTTGTGAAGACCCTAGGATATTTACAGATATCCTGTAAGTGCATATTCAGTTCATTGTCATTAATACCTAACTGGGGACCTGATTTCTCTGTGAAATCAAAGACATTCCCTATTGTATAGACAATCTGTGGTAAGTACAGTGCTGATGAGTGTGACCAACACAATCCAGTATAAATAATTGGCATTATTGCAAGTGGATCACAAATGGCAGGAAAAAATCATACATGCGCACCTGCTGTGGTTCTTAATTTATGAAGCACTGAGAAGTGGCATTATGGAATACACTGCAGGAGAAGTATATTTTATTGTAGTTTTTATATCTCCCCTCCTGGGCCTCCAGGTTAGCCTTTTAGGTTCTTGTGAGTGTTAAGAAAGTGACAAAATATGTGTTATGCCAGTGCCCTTTTAGCACTCAGTCTTTCATCATCAATCCAAAAAAAAAAACCTACATCAATAATTTATATACTCTTTTAGAAGGGACTATTTACAAATAACTTTGTTGCTGAAATTTACCAAAAACAGAGGTTTTTTAATCTGCAAGGTGAAAACATTGCCAAATGCTCAGGCGCACTTGAATAATGTAAGTCTCTAATTTTATAATGATCTAGAAAGCTCATCTCCCATAGGAAGTATAGCACTTTTGTTTTAAATCCTCTCCTGAAGTCATGTTTTTATTGATTTTGAGAGAGAGAGAGAGAGAGAGAGAGAGAGAGAGAGAGAGAGAGAGAATTTGATGCCAGAGAGAAACAATGATAAGTTGCCTCCCAACCAGGGATCAATCTTGCATCAATGTGCCCTGACCAGGAATCAAACCCGCAACTTTGTGTATGAGATGCTCTAATCAATTGAACTACCTGACCAGTATATAACTCTTAAAGATTTTTTTTTTATTTCTGAGTTGAATAAATGCAGTTATATGTTCATCTTTCTTAGACATATAAATTTAATTCTGTTATTGAGGTAAATCTAATATTATAGCATTTCTTTCTTTAGCCTTTCATTCATTTAGCCCAGTAGTCGGCAAACTCATTAGTCAACAGAGCCAAATATCAACAGTACAATGATTGAAATTTCTTTTGAGAGCCAAATTTTTAAAACTTAAACTTCCTCTAATGCCACTTCTTCAAAATAAACTTGCTGAGCCATGGTATTTTGTGGAAAAGCCACACTCCAGGGGCCAAAGAGCCGCATGTGGCTCTTGAGTCCCAGTTTGCCGACCTGGGATTTAGCCTATTGGAGCTTCTACTAAAGAACAAGCATATTTAAGATACTGGAAATGCAAAGAGAAATGATACAAGCTTCAGGCCTCAAGGAAATCGCAGTCCAGCCGGGAGAGATATGAAAAATCAAACAATGCAGTCGGTCCTGGGAAACAAAATGCTGGGCTTGGTGAAAGTAATGGGGTGTTGAGGGCACAAGAACTATAGCAACCTCTACTGTTTACTTACAGTTGGTGAAAAAATTCGGCAGAACTGGGCCCTGATGTATGAGGAGAGGGTTTTTAAGGTAAGCAAGAATGGAAAAGCATTCCAACCAGAGGGATTAGCATCTATGAAGGAACAGTGCTATTAAAAGAAAAGTGTGTTCAGGAAATGACCCAGTTTATTAGAGATAGACCATAAGATTTACATATAAGGTGGTGAAGTAGGAATGAGAGATTCACTCTCAGCAAGTAAACCAGAGACATCCCAGAGGGAGCCAGAATCTCAAATATCTTTTTGTGCCCCATCCACAAAAAGGAATTGTTTTTGTTCCTCAGGCTGCTATTCTCTTAAAAAATTAGCCATTCTAAGATAGCCTTCCTTCTCACTTCTTTATGGAAATCTTAAGTATCATAAATATTAATTTTACAGTAAATCAACTATTAATCTTGACAAGTTGTGCTAACTCAGTAACTGGATTCTACCTATTAGTCTCAGGCTCTCAGCTCAGTACTGAATTATTTACATTCCTGTGATGTTTCCCAGGAGTTTTACCTCTTTGCTGGATTTGCAGCCAATGTTATGGACTTGCTAGTACTTCCTCAGAAGCCTGGGATTCAGTTGCATTTTGTAGAATCTGTTTTACCAACAGTACATTACATTGGTAAATCTAAAAGTAGAGAAACATCAACTCTGAAATACATAGGATAGAAACAAAGAGTTTTAAAGTCCTAGGTATACTACAATTCCCTAAAACGATTCTGAACTTTCAGCTTCAAACAATAATTCTTAACCTGTTCTACTACCTCTATGAACTACTGTGGGGGTTCTCTCTGGGCCCATAAAAGCTATATTTCCTGACTTGGTCAAAGCGCTTTTTTCCTGGTCTCGTCTTTTATAAATGCAATCATGTATAAACTTTAAAATCCTAGGTCAAGAATTTGTTACAACAGTACCCTTATTGAGACTCTTACATGAATTCCTTTAAAAGAAAAAAAAACTGCATAGATTCATTAACTATATTTAAGAGCTTCCTTATAACAGCAGAAAATCTTTAAATTTAATATAAACATACATATATGCACACCATTGCACACATAACACCCATACATACCCATCCCTTGCTTATCAACACCTCTTTCAGAAATGTGTTTAATGAAAGTATGAGTTTTAGAAGTTCAAATCAATAAGAAGCAGAGGATTTGGGCCAAGATAATGATATGAACATAGATGTCTTCCTATCACCCTCATGGGTATCTATAAAGAGAGAACTGAGGAAAATTTCTAGCCATCTGAAAACTAGAAAGGATGCCATCAAATATTGGAAACTTTAATAAATTTCTTAAATATGGACTGTAGATAGGAATGGACCAAAAGAGGCAGGAAGAGCTTCAAAAGTTCAGTTTGGCTCAGTGGATAGAGCGTCAGCCTATGGACTGAAGGGTCCTAGGTTTCAATTCCAATCAAGGGCATGTAACTTGGTTGTGGTCACATACCCAATTGGAGGTGTGTAAGAAGCAGTTGATCAATGTTTCTCTCCCATCGATGTTTCTAACTCTCTCCCTCTTCCTTCCTACCTGTAACAAATAAAAAAAATGTATTTTTTTTTAAATTCAGTTTGTCTAGAAAATAAGGACACAAGAATTTAAAATACCCTACATATTTCAATTTATAACGAATTAGGATGCAAGGAGAGAAAGAAGGTCATGGTAGACGAGATAGCTACTGTAAGCCGACAGTCAAAATATAATTTTTATCACAGAGCAGGCAGCCACAGAAAGAAATATCAGCAAACAAGGACTTTCTTCAAGCACAGAATACTGTCCCAAAAAGAAAACCTAATTAATCAAACTTTTGCATGGAGTGAGAAGCTACAAAAAGCTGAGAGTCATCATGGTTGTCAGTGACATGACTAGCATATTTGATAACCAGAGAAGATCGTTTTTAATATATATTTTTATTGATTTCAGAGAGAAAGGGAAAGGGAGAAAGAAATAGAAACATCAATGATGAGAGAGAATTATTGATCAACTGCTTCCTGCATGACCCCAGTTGGGTATTGAGCCTGCAACCTTGGCATATTCTCTAATCAGAAAAACAACCTGACCTCCAGATTCATAGGCTGACTCTCAACCACTAAGCCATACTGGCCTTGTTAGAGCAGATCATTTTTTAACTCTCTTTCCTTTACATGACAATAATAGTAATTGTGTAGTAATCAGTAATAATCATTATTTTATAGATTTATATTTTCACTATAAAATGACCAGCATTCAAAAGAAAAATTTCTATCCCATTAAAAAGATAAACATTTCTTAAGAAATCACAAAATCAATAATACATATTTTTTTAAAGTTTAAGCTATTGGAAGGCCTGAATCTTTATCAAAGTGATTTAGAAAATATAACATGTAAATAATAAAAAGACACTATATTATAATTTATTCTAGCTATGACTCTTAATTTTAAATAAATTGAGAGATGGAAACCATTCAACTACTATACAGAAAACAGATAACCTACAAAAACTAAGTTTAGATATCTTTTTCCCAACACTAATGCCTTAAGACAATTAAGGGTACTTAAGAGATTTTGAAAAGTAAACAACATAAAAAATAGCCCAATAAGTATTTATCCATTCTTGATTTTGTTCATGTGAAAAAGCTATAGTAAAGCATTTTGGATCATTCAAGTAGTCAAAAAAATATAACCACCCACATACCCTTTATTTGATATAACTGAGAAATGATATGGAAGAGGAGGTGATAAAATAGAGACTAAATTTTCATGTAACATACTACTAACTATTGTTTGACTCTTCACACTGAATATTGAAGAAAAATAATAAGTTCCAATATTTTAATTCTCATGTATAACCACTAGTAAAAACAAAATTCAACACATATAAATTTCCAAATCATGAAAGCAAGAAAAGACAGTTTAGATGAAAGAAAGAACAAAGAAAGAAAGAAAGAAAGAAAGAAAGAAAGAAAGAAAGAAAGAAAGAAAGAAAGAAAAATAAAGAAAGGAAAGAAAGAAAGGCTCATTAAGTATGAATAGAAAGGTAGGATGGAACAAGTAAGGATTAAAGGGGCATAAAACAATATGATGGTATAAATTCAAATACATCAGAAATGATGATTAACATAAGTAGATAATGCTTCCTATAAAAGGGCAAAGATTGCCAGGTTAGGCTAAGCAAAAATTCCAACCTGTGTAACTCAGATGTCAGATGGGATCATATTATTTCTGAGTTTAAGATAAACAAACACTCATTGTATTATAGAAAGATTAATTATCTGGGTGGTATATTTCTATAGTTATTGCTGGACTCCAGGTCTTTTAATTTCTGAACTCAAAGTCTCCCTTGTATCTGATCTCCAACATCTCCAGCTCTTGTTCTTGGCCCTTCCCAGGGTTTCTTCAACCCCAATTCCCTACACAAGCCATTGTGTAGGTTGTAGACATTCTTGTGCCTTTGGGACCATGGGAATGTGTTGTGTCACCCTATCACATCCTTTTTTCATGCACAAGGCTCCCTGAATATCTCCAAGCCTCTCAGATTTCCAAGAGCCCCTCACCATTTTGCTTGCAGAAAATTCAATTACTCTCCCTTTATTAAGCAGAGCTGTTTATTTAGCTTTTGAACCACAAATAGTCTTCTCTCCTGTCTTTGCTTTTCCAAAGTTTTATTAATATCACTCCTCAAATATCCCTTATACTTTGGGTTTCACCTTTTAGCAATCCAGAAAATGGGCTTTGAGATTTTACTACAGAATTTAATTTCCCTCTTCTATAAGTCTATGTGGATGCAAGGAAGCTAGAGATTTAACTTTCCCACAAATATAAATTATGCCTCCATGGTCTCCCTCAGTTTCTTAAGACAGATGATATTTCATTCAGTCACTTTTGATTTTAAACTATTATTTTATTTTATTTTTAAAGTATATTTTATTGATTTTTTTACAGAGAGGAAGGGAGAGGGATAAAGAGTTAGGAACATCAATGAGAGAGAAACATCCATTAGCTGCCTCCTGCACAATCCCCCAGTGGGGATGTGCCCACAACTAAGGTACATGCCCTTGACCAGAATCAAACCTGGGACCCCTCAGTCAGCAGGCTGACACTTTATCCACTGAGCCAAACCATTCAAGCATGGATTTTAAACTATTATTTTAAAAAATGCTATTTACAGAAGAATCTAAAATAAAATTAGGTAAAAGATTCAAGGTAAAAGAGTGAGCAAAGGCTTATGAAGAAAATGCAAAAGAAAGTGATGTAAATAGCCTTCAAAAAAACAAATTCAAGTAAAAATATTAAATGAGATACAAATTCATGATTTTATATTGCTAATAAGTACAGTTCTCAATCCTATATAATAAAACCTAATATGCTAAGTGTCCAACTGTTCGACTATTCAACCAATTGCTATGATGTGCACTGACCACCAGGGGGAAGATGCTCCAGCTGGTAGGTTAGCTCGCTGCTGGGGTCCAGCTGATTGGGACTGGGTAAGATGAGCTAGTCATGCCCTGGAGCCTTCATAGTTCCTCGCTGGCCCTGATCATGCACCAGTGGGGTCCCTCAGCCTGGCCTATACCTTCTCACAATCTGGGACCACCCCCAGTTTCAGCCCAATCCCCGCAGGCCAAATCCAGGCATCAGCAGTCTAATAAATATATAATAATAATTGACATTTATATATCACTTAATAAAATATCAACATAATGGTGTTCAGCTGCCAGAAATATATGAAACTTATAAAACACAATCATGGGAAGATCAATATATCTCATCTGCATTACCCTGGCTTTATTATAAAATAGAAAAGGTATTTGACAAACTGTCCCAACACATAAAGGGATGAATAGGCATCAAAAAAACAAACATGAAAGTGATTGTTAATAATAAACTAAGAACTGATAGGGAGAGCAGAGGAAAAATATAAAATTTGGTTAACATAATTAACAATAATAACTATCAAAAATATATGTATTCTTTTAAGTATTTATGAAGTACTTATAGGGAGAACCTCATTAAATTAAAAAAAATACATAACTCATTCAAGACATAAAATTATAATTCAATAGAATTATAAACTATTATAATTTCAATTCAAATCCCAACAGGGATTCTTTTTTGAATGTGTTGGTATGATTCTCCAGTGTATCTTAAAGTATAAATGAAGGAAAACTCAAGAATATATTTTATAAGAATGTTAATGAGGATAACATATTATATTTGGTGTAGAATTATGTTATGAAAGAGCAACAATTAAAATAGAGTGACACTGGCATAAGTATAGACTATATAGACTATAAAATAAAGCCTCCAGGCTGGCTGATGTGGCTCAATTGTCGAGCATCAACCTATGAACCAGGAGGTCATGGATTGATTCCCAGTCAGGGCACATGCCCTGGTTTCAGGCTTGATCCCCCGTAGGGGGTGTGCAAGAGTCAGCTGATCAATGATTCTGTCTCATTGATGTTTCCATTTCTCTCTCCCTCTCCCTACTTCTCTCTAAAATCAATAAAAACGTATTTAAAAAAAACAAAACCTCCAAGTCCAACTGTGTGTATGTTTATATATACAGTCTAATTTCATATCAGAAGGAAGATGGAGTGATTATTCAGTAAAGCATTTTAACTGACTTACTATTTTATACTCCAAAATATAGTCTAAATAGAGCATAACATTAAATTTAAAGAAGAAAAATGCTAGAAGAAAATGTGAGAAAATAAAATTCCACTGTTGATTTTGGCAAATATTAAAAATAGGATAGAACAGTATTAAATTTTAAAATTTCAGGTAAACCCAGAGTTTTAAATGCAAAATAGTAGTCAAATGCTAAAGTTCACAGAAATATCTGCAACATACATAACAAATAGAAGGTAATTCTCTTAACATACAAATATTTTTATGAATGTATGCATATATATATATATATATATATATATGCACACATTTTCTTCATTTTAAGAGGAGAAATAATTAAAGGACACTGAAAGTCTGACTATAAGAACACAATAAACACACTGACTATTAGTCAGGGTAATATAATGATCAGCCACACTATTAATAGGGGTAATATAAATCACAACAGTAAGATGCAATAAACAGTCTATCAAAGTGAACAAGTTTCTATTTTTTGTTTTGTGTTGTGCTGTTCTAAGGTGAATTCCAGTGTTGACAAGGCTGTTGGGATATGGCTACTCTCTCACACTGCCCCTGGGATTGTCAATAGTAATAACTCTACAGTGAAGTTTTCAAAGAATTAAAAGCCCTAAAGTTTTTCCATTCAGTTTGTCTCAATTGTTTCACAATTAAAATGCAAGTAATTCTATCTAATAAAAGAGTAATATGCAAATTGACCACCACTCCAACACACAAGATAGCCGCCACAAGATGGCCAGCGGGGGTGGGGGTGTGGGGGGCAGTTGTGGGCAATTATGTCAGCAGGGGAGAGCAGTTAGAGGTGACCGGCCAGCAGAGGAGGGAAATTAGGGGTGACTGGGCCTGCAGGGGAGGGTAGTTAGGGGTGACCAGGCCTGTTGAGAAGGAAAGTTGGGAGTGATCGGGCCAGCAGGAAAAGGCATTTGGGGGGAACTTAGGCCTGCAGGGGAGAGCAGTTGAGGGGGACCAGGCCTTCAGGAGAGGGCAGTAAGGGGTGGCAAGGCCTGCAGGTCAGAGCAGTTAGAGGCAAATAGGCTGGCAGGGAAGCAGTTAGGCATAATTCGGGCTGGCAGGGGAGTGGTTAGGGAATGATCAGGCTGGCAGGCAGAAGTGATTAGGGGCAATCAGATGTTGTCACAGGTGGGTGAGCAGCTGGGAGCCAGCAGTCCTGGATTGTGAGAGGGATGTCAACTGCCCGTTTATGCCCAATCCTACTGGGATGGGCCTAAACAGGCAGCTGGACATCCCTCAAGGGGTCCCAGACTGGAGAAGGTGCAGGCTGGGCTGAGGGACATACCCCATCCTGTGCACAAGTTTCATGCACCGGATCTCTAGTCCTATATAATAAAGAGGGAATATGCAAATGGATTGTCACACGATCACAAAGATGGTGGCGCCCAGTCCTCTCAGCCCCACCGGAGTCTCCCAGTCCTTTCAGCACCACTGTGGGAGAGAAGGAGGGTGACAGATGTGTGGTGTAACTGGACCCACCCTCAGTCATTCAGTCACCTAGGGCCAGCCCGAGGTGCAAGCAAGCCTTGGATGTTGGCTGCCCAGCCACCCAGGGCTGCCCAAGGCTCAGATAACCAGGGCCAGCCATGGCTTGTGCTGCTGGCAGTGACAGCAGCAGAGGTGTGATGGGGGTGTTGCCTTCCCCTAATCACCAGTTCATCTCCTACCCTTGAGGGCTGCCGGACTTTGAGAGAGACAGGCCGGGTTGAGGGACTTCCCCACTCTAGTGCATGAATTTTCCTGCAGAGCCTCTAGTTAAATATAAAAAAGAAAACTAGTGTAAATTAACCAAAACCAGGAGATTGTTTAAGTAAATGATGACATGACAGGCAAATATAACATTTTAAACAAAACAATATTGATTGGTGATATAAGAAAATACAGGATTTATTTTACAATGAAAAAATATTTTCAGAATGGTCTGATGTTGTCACAGCAAAAATCGAGTGGTATACCAAGAACAAGGCAGTGGGAGTGGACCTCTTTGGAGAAAAAAAATATTTTACTACAGACATTGTTTAGAATTGTGGGTAAATGGTGTAAATAAAAATCAGATCTCCTATATGTTTTATTATTTTTTTAATTATCCACACCTATACATGGCTCTGAAAATGTATTCATGTGACTAACAAGCAGGAAGGAAGGCTTTACAATAAATATGTATTTATTTTTAAACAGAAGAAATATCTATTTTTACTTTTAATATAGTCAGATATTATCACTACTAAAGTTTTGACCATGAAAATGCATGAAAACTGTGAATTCATAAAGACAATATTTTTCCCCCAAATCCAGACTTTGGCACAATACCCACTTATTGAGTTGAGTGGTACAAGTATTACTCCCTCTTTTCAAAAATTCACATTACATTACTCACTTTTATAAAGAACCTACCTAAGTACCTGTTTTGCTAACCAAAAGAAATCTGAAGAAGATTTTTGCTGTTATTAAAACGGTGAAAGTGAAACTATCATTCAGTGTTCCTTTTGCAGTGAGCCCTAGAGAGGCAGTGTGTATGCTGAGCAGCAAGAGTGGTACTCCAAGCTCTTTCCCCAGGAATTACACTCAGCATCTCAACATAAAGCCAGCACAGCTTGCAACTGTGTCTGTAAACATCTGTGCTTTATCTTGGTTTATATTGTGCATCGGTTAGAAAGATCTGTCCTAGGATTTCAGAAAAGCCTAAGAGAGCTCCTAAGAGTATTGCCCTTAGTGTAAAACTGGATGTAATTAAGCTTTCAATCATGGCGAACAAAATACAGAGATTGTGCATGTGTTGAATTTTGGGTCTGAGAACCTCAAAAAATGTTTTCATGTAAATTAGTGGTAATTGCTTCTTTGCTTTACACCATTTAGGCTCATAAACGATTTCAAAGAAATACTCTACTTTCAGACCGCAGGGGGAACCTGTACTGTATGAGCAGTGGCCCTAGCCCAGCCGGTTCATGTCTTTCCCTTCTATTTTTTTACATCTGTTTTTATTGATCTCAGAGAGAGGAAAGAAGAGGGAGAGAGAAATAGAAACAACAATGATGAGAGAGCTTAATCAGTAGACTGTGTCCTGCATGCCCCCTGCATGTGCCTTGCCCAGAAATAACTCATGACCTCTGGTTCATGGGTGGATGCCCAACCATTGAGCAACACAGGCTGGGATCTCTCTTCTTGATAGTACATTCCAGTTCTTCTCTAGGCCCACTCCAGAACTTTCATGCTTCCTGCCAAAACCACCTAACATTTAAAAATATATATATTTCAAATTGATTTCAGAGAAAGAGGAAGGGAAAGGGAGAGAGAAAAATACATTGATATGAGAGAGAAATATTAATCAATGGCTTCCTGTACACACATTGACTGGGGATCTAACTCACAAGCTGGCTATGTACCCTGACCTGACCAAGAATCAAACCTGCGACCTTTCAGTGTATGGGAGGATACTCCAGCCAACTGAACCACCTTGGCCAGGGCCCTAACATTCTTATTTCTTGTTCCCAGCCTTTACTATCAGCATGCCATACTAAAATCTCAAAAGCCTATCTTTGAAAAGCACTAATGGCTGCCAGCACCAGAGACAGGGCTCTGAAAAGTGGAATGGAGTGCTGCTAAACTGCCAGGGACCACCACGCAACCCTTTCTTCCCACTATTGGTCTATTGATCTCCACGGATAAGAAGAGCCTTTGGCTTATGTGTGTGCACTGTGTGGTTCACACTGTCTTTCCTCTGAGGCACTAGTAAACCTGCTTTCAAAATACAGTGATTTCTCAAAATATAAAGATTATACTCTTGAAAAAAAATGTACAATTGCCAAGAAGGGCACGATCTCAGTTCTTTTCTATTACTCATGCGGTGCCTCTTTTTTAAGTCTGTTAACTTGTTACCATCTTGCCATTTAATTTGGGGGACTTGCTTTCTCCTGGGGACAGGGAGGGTCTTGGTGAGTAAGATTCAGCAAAACACATGTGCCTGGGTAGAGACTTCCCTAGTTTTGATCAAACCCTACCTCGGACACTTGCCTACAGAATATAAGAACACCTTTGTCATGTAGAGGGAGCTGCGTGGAAGCATATACATGCAAAAAAGATAGGAATATTTTAATAATAAAACCCAACCAAACCCATCTTCTCCACAACTGGCCTAAGCATGGCATAAAATTCAGAGCATAGCTAATGTATTCCAAATTTCTTTTAAAATTCTTTCTGAACTATTGTTACTTCTCTCTTATACCTACAGGATATATGTGCACTTGCCTTAATCTCTCCCCCGCTTTTTTTTTAAAAATAAACATTGCAAATAAAATTTAACTATTCCTAACAAAGCAAGCAAATGTTCTGGAGAATCCTTTTTCAGAATGTGATTTGGTTCGCAAGTGAAAAGGAATGATCTGGAAATTCACTTCAAACTGAAGCACTGTAGTTTAGAACCAAAACCCTTGGGAACTAGTCTTAGATCTACTACTGAGCAACCTCTGCAAATTATTGCCCCACGTCAGTCCTGTTTACTCTTAGGGAAAATTAAGAGTGAGATCAGACACTGAATCTAGGGCCCCTTACAGCATTCCCAATCAAAGTATGTTCGCATTTGTCTTTAAATAATAAAGCCTTGCTGTGAAGAGCTGCATCTAAATCCCAGAACAGAGCTTCCTCTGATAACCCACTTGGAGCTGGAAACAGCTTTTTTCTAAGGTTCATAAGCAACTCAGCTGAAAGCAGATTTGCACTGTTTCATTGACATTTGATAAATGTGGAAACTTAACATATCTCCTCTCAAAATGCAGCCCACAGGAGATGTAAAAAAGTGAACAAACAACAACAGATAAACCAAACTAAGTAATTCTGACAGAGATGAGAGATTCCACCACTTCATTCCCAACCCTCTCTCTCCAGCCACTTCAAACCTGATTACCACTTTTTATTCCTGGCAAATTCAGAAAGTGATAGTTGAATGCGTCAAAATCCGACCCTCTAGCTGCAGAGAGGATTTGGGGAACTGGCTCTTGCTATTCTGACTAATTCACAAGCAAGGCCCAAGGCCAAGTCTAATAGTGGCAGGTACATTTCCAAGCAATTAGCTATTGCGCATAAGGACCAAAACATCTGAGCAACTTGATTGCAGCTTTTTGTGTGTGCAGGTGAGCCCTCTTGGTTGATCAATGAGCGAATGTGCCCTCTTTTATCCTCTTAGACTTAGAGGATGCAGCTGTGGAAAGCGAATACATGGGCACAGTCTGTCTTAGCAAAATGCCTTTCTTTCTCTTACTTCAGCTGCGTCTTTGCCCTAGTCCTAAAGTAGCTCTCCCATGGAGAGCCCGAGGCCTAACTTCCAAATACCGTTGAAGGACTCCATTTTAACTCTTATTTTGCTTACTGTCACCCCAAGTTGGACTCATTCCCAAAGCGCAGTTCTCAAAAGGGCAACTTGTTTCTCAATAACATGCCCATTTCACAAGATATAGTTTTCTTTGGCTGCTATTTCAAAACCCCTCCCCAAGCCTCATGCCTGTGGTCACTTGTCTTTGGATGTCTTACAAATGGCCTCCTGATTGAGGAGTTTGAGAGAGTATCTCCTGAGTCACTGTGTATTTAAGTTGGGTTAAATATAATAAATTAGATGTTTTAAATTAAAATGAGTGTTTTTAAATGCATATAGCAACGAGGTGAAGTATTTCCAACACAAGGTCAAATTTAGTTACAGGTGTGATTAAAAGTGTATGTACCCATATTGGGAAGGTTTATAATGTTAAACGAGTAAAATTATCCTTGGACTTGAAAGGGCTTTGTTTGTAGTTTGTATTAATGGTTACAACTTAAAAGATTGCAAAATAACAAACTACTTGTAAGAAGAAACAGTCTCTAGATACTGCCTAAGGTTAACTGAATAGATCCTCTGTAACCCATCAATTGCTCATTTCAAGTGGCCCTAAGTTTAATGAATTTCTGCAATTGGAAAGGTTTGTTTTTTTTTTAATTTTCAAAAAATAAGAACATTGTAACTCATTTTATAATTGCACAGTATTCAGCCCAAATGCTGAAGTTAAAAAAAGTACCTTTATAATTGAGATGTCATTTCTCTTAATAATGTTCATATATGCCAAAGCAGCTTTAGAAATAGATATTAAAAAACAGAATTGCATTCCTGTACTGTATCTGCTACTTGCTACATAACATCATATTGCAAAACTGACTTGTGAGTTTCAAATTCTATGAAAATGAGAGAAGGATGACTAATAAAGCCAAGAATTTCTTAACCTTCTTAGAAGGAAATACTATTACTAATATTTTGTACTGCTCCACAGGGCTAGAAATGGTGGCCTTATAATCCAAGATGAATATAAGAAACATCTGTATTATTTTCAAAGCAGATATAAAATCAAAAGAAAATTTAACATGATCTTAAAAATGCAAAATTGAAAGTGTAAAGAATGCCATTTGGTCAATATTTATTTTGTCTTTGTGGTGTTGTGTATGTCATTGCTTGTCTTTAAATGCTTCCTAGGACCTAACCTTCACCAGTTTCCAATATGAAAACTAAAACCAAGAGCTCTATATATAAACTGGTAAAGACAAACACACAGATTAGGGAATTAGGCATCTAAACAAATTCTCCATTTCATTTGGTTCTCAAAGTGTTGTCCTTGTACCAGCAGTATCAGCATCAACTGGGAACTTGTTAAGAAGGCAAAATTTTGAGTATTATCTAGAAACAGGAACTTTGGATATAGGACTCAATGATTAGTATTTTAACAAATATTCAAGGTGATCATGATGCATACTGAACTTTGAGAATCACAACTATAGGAAATATCTCAAGTTCTACTAATGACTAATGAAATGTGCTCTAGATCTTAGATATGCTCACTAAAATGTGACAGTAGTGACCAGAGATAAAGTTAGAGAATTAGATTTGGGCAGAATGGCAGATACATGAATTTGATCTCCAAAAAGTGTTCACTTGCAGCATTTTGCCAATCTTAATATCATTACTTGTGATATTGAATTGTAGAACAAGCTCATTGGCCAGAAAATCACAACCATCACCCCCTTGTATTCAGCAACTTGCTTTTCATTTAGCGTTACAACATTAAATCATAAAAGAACTATTTTTTCTTTGTCAGTGATCAAATAAAAATTCATAAATATAGGAAAACAAATAGAGAATTGGCTTGTTTTTTTCACAAGTTACCATTATTTTCTGTGGCCTTTTAATAATTAATTATTAGAGACCTATAACATGAATTTCTTGGAGTGACTCTTGCCTAAGCATTACTAAAATGTTGCTTATTCAATTTTCTTGCTATCAAAGAACTCACATTATATCTGTGTGTATTCAGTTTTCTAGCCAAGCATTTGTATTTTTGGAGTTCTACATTGCATATATGTAAATTTCCTATATTCTGAAAAAAATATTTTCAGTAATATAATTAAGATAAAAAATTGTAATTTTTAAGACTAAAATACATGTTCTGAAAGAATACAAGTCAATATCATTTTTTTTCCTTTTAAAAATATTTATTGATTGATTTAAGAGATAGAAACCAATTTATTTTCCACTTTTTTACTTTTATTTTTATTTTTTAATTGTTTGAAGTATTACAAATAGAAGTACATATGTCTCCTTTTTCTCCATTGATCTTCCCCCAGCCTCCCCTAGACACTGGCACATACTCTCCCCCCCCTCCCCAGCGTCTTGTGTCCATTGGTTATGCTTATATGCATGCATGCAAGTTCTTTGGTTGATCTCTTACCCTTTTAAATAGATTGCATAACTTATATTTTAAAATATCAAGCAAGTGAGAAGAATGAAATAGCAACCTAACTGTAGATTTAATTCTTGAATAGTAATAGCAGTGAATTGAAGGGGAGCCAACCCCTATAAAAGCTGGCTGTGATCTGACACTGCACTATAATTAATTATTTGGTTTAACCCCTTGCAAATATAACACTGCTTCTTGGAGTGAAAACTGGCTAGAAGCCCAAATAAAAAATTTTACAACTGCAAAGGTAGGTTCTAACTTCCTTCAAGCTTCCAGACTCAGGAAACAAACATACATACATTAATGTCAAAGATACATTCTCCACACTTTCTAGATGTAGAGCACTATGGAGGTTCAGGAGAACATTAAATAATGCATACCTTCATATGGGGTTTCTGAAAATGATTGTGATATGAGCAGTAAAAATTCATAATTCCATGGAATAGAAATACTTATTCACATAGAAAAGCATCTTTCATATTCACTCTTTAAATTTTTTTTATTAATGTATGATATGTATACATATCTTCCCATTATCCCCCCTCCCAGGCATACCCTAACCCCCCAGTGTCTTGTGTTCATTGGTTATGCTTATATGCATGCATACAAGTCCTTTGGTTGTTCTCTTATCTACACCACCTTTCCCTAACCGTTCCACTGTAGTTTGACAGTCTGTTTGATGCTTTACTGCCTCTGTATCTATCTTTTTGTTGATTAGTTTATAATGTTTTTTATTATCCATAAATGAGTGACATTATGTGGTATTTTTCTTTCATTGACTGGCTTATTTAACTTAGCATAATGCTCTCCAGTTTCACCCAGGTTGTTGCAAATGGTAAAATTCCTTATTTTTGATGGCAGTATAGTATTCCATTGTGTGGATGTACCATGGGTTTCTGATCCACTCATCTGCTGATGGGCACCTAGACTGTTTCCAAATTCTGCTGCTATGAACATAGGGTTGCATAAATCCTTTCTGATTGGTGTTTCTAGTTTCTTAGGATATATTCCTAAGAGTGGGATTGCTGGGTCAAATGGGAGTTCCATTTTTAGTTTTTTGAGGAAACTCCATACTGTTCACAGTGGCTGCACCAGTCTGCATTCCCACCAACAGTGCACGGGGGTTCCTTTTTCTCTACATCCTCTCCAACACTTGTCGTTTGTTGATTTATTGATGGTTGCCATTCTGATAGGTGTAAGATGGTATCACCTTGATTTGCATCTCTCAGATCATTAGTGACTTTGAGCATATTTTCACATGTCTCTTGGTCTTCCCTTCTGTCGTCTTTCAAAAAGGATCTATTTAGGTCCGTTGCCCATTTTTTTTTTGGATCACTTATCTTTCTTTTTATTAAGTTGTATAAGTTGGCTGTAGATGTTGGAGATTAAACCTTTATCAGTGATAATATTGGCAAATATGTTCTCCCATACAGTGGGCTTTCTTGTTGTTTTGTTGATGGTTTCTTTTGCTGTGCAAAAGCTTTTTATTTTGATGTAGTCCCATTTGTTTATTTTCTCTTTAGCTTCCATTGCCCTTGGAGCAGTATCAGTGAGGAAGTTTTTTCGGCATATGTCTGAGATTGTGCTGCCTGTGGATTCCACTAGTATTTTTATAGTTTCCCGTCTATGTTTAAATCCTGTGTTTGGGTTTTATTTTTGTGTAAGGTATAGGTTGGTGGTCTAGTTTAAATTTTTTGCATGTATTTGTCCAATTTTCCCAAAACCATTTATTGAAGAGACTATCTTGACTCCATTGTATGTTCATGCCTCCTTTGTCAAATATTAATTGAGTGCAGTGGTTTGGGTAGATATCTGGATTCTCTATTCTATTCCATTGGTCTATGTGTCCTCATATTCACTTTTAAAGACCAAAAAAAAAAAAATGACTAGATGACCTTTTAACTCAACGCCTGCTGCAAGGTGTTATTTAATTAAATAAGTATTGACTGACTATGTCCTAAAAATGAAACTCTGGTGGGACTCTGAGTTTGGGAGGAAAACCTTTTGTTTTTTCTTTCAACAATAATTAATCAGCACCCACTACACACCAGGAATTGTTTTAAGTGATCAGGATTTGGAGTAGGGTGAATGAAAGAGACACAGATTTCCATCTCATAATGTATATTTTAGTGGCAGGGGGTGGACAGGAAATAAGATGCACAGCTGTAATAAATGCTATGAAGAAAGATAAGGCAAGAAAATGGGATAAAAAGTAATGTCAGGTGTATAGTAATTGCAGGTGACTAGCAAGGATGATTCTTTGATGAGAAAGGGGGCGGGGAAAATAAAGAAGGGATCCAGAAGGACTCCTGAGGGAAAAAAATGGGGGCGGGGAGTGAATGAGTGCACAGGCTTAAGGCAGGATACTTCTGAAGTATAAAAACAAGGAAGCTTGAGTGGCTGGAGTGGAGTGAGGGAGTGGAAGAGTAGTATGACGGGAAGACAGAAGTGAAATGGAACAGATAACTGAGAACCTTGTCATGGATCATTGCAATGACTTTGACTTTTACTCTAAGTTTGAGGGAAACCATGGTATGAGTTAGAGCAAACATGAGAAATGCTCTTACATGGTTTTTAAATTTACATTCACAGATGCATCACTAAAATTTTATGAAGAAAACTGATCTATAACAAGTCATTACACTATCAAAAATGAATGCAATCACTAAAGTATCATTAGCTAATAAACTCTGAGTGCTTACTATGTGCCAGTTTCTTCACAAATGTGCATGTTTAACCAGTTTAGCTCAGGAAATGGAAGCATGGATGGCTTTCTTGACTAGACCAGTCTGTCGGAAACCAAATATTGTTCTCACTAAATGGATGTAAACAAGAGGCCAGAGGACTGGTCAATCTTAACTGCTCTGAAAGGTCAGAGCTAATTACCCACTGTTTAGTTGAAACATTATTGGTTGAAGCAACCTCTATCTGTTTGTTTCATGTTAATTTCTGTTTTTGTTATTTCCTGCATAAAGGCTAGGGGTGTGTTCCAAAGCCTTAATAAAAGGTAGAAAAAGGCCAGAGCAAGTGGCAGTCCTTTCCACTAGAGGAAGGCTCCCGCCTGGCCCCCCAATATCACCAAATTAACATTTTCTAGTCTCTTATTTCGTTTGCGTGCGGCCTCCTTCAGAACCCGAACCCTGAACCAGGAACCCTGAACCACGCGGGACGTGGAAAGAGGTTCCCACACCAGTATCACTCAGCAAGATGTAGCAGAACTTCAAGCACAAGCATTCTGAATTTGGACTCTGCAAGGGAAAGCTTGTGCTTTCTGGCTTCCTCAGTCCTCAGGGGAGCACAAAAAGGGCCTGATTTGTTCTGAACAGAGAGTTGAAGAAATCGCCACAAAGAAGGTAGCAGTTGAACTGGGATTGAAAGAATGAGTGGTTTTCTTGGAAGGGAATGGGGGCAAAGTCATTGCAAGCCATGGAAAGCATGGTATGTTCAGGAAGATGTTTTGTGTGGCTGCAACTTGGTAGCCCACAGCAGAAGCCTGAAATAGAGGTTTCCTTAAACCAGCATTCACCAACCTTTCAGACCTCATGGACCACTGGTTGGTGACCGCTGGCCTACACAGAGGGTTTTAACAAGTCATAGCCCAAAAGAAAGATTTTATCTTTGCTGAGGTAATATTTTTCCTGTAACCAAGCGAGGATAAGAAAAAACCCAACTGAAATGCTTGTTTGTAGACAACAACCACGTGAATAGTTATATATTTACTATTTGACTTAATATATATAGAGTGAGCTTTTGGAGGGCAGGAACCTGCTGTCATATTTACTGTTGCTTCTCAGCTCCTAACTCTGCCTACAATAAGTGTCTGAAAACTCTTTGGAAAGTTTAAGTCCTGGAGTGGATGTGGATGGTAAAGTCAGCCTCCATGTCCTTCTCCCCATAAGGAAAATGCAACGGGCACACGGCTGGCATGTGCTTCAGTAGAGGCAGCCAAACTTCCTCAGTCCAGCAGGCAGTGATTCACTCGACTCCTGGCTATCGGCCTTGGATCAAAGTTCCCACAGATTCTAATACCTTGTTATCTGAGAGGAAAGAGTCAACACAACTAGGAAATGAACAGATTTTCTTATCAAACCCTGGCAGGGATACCCCCTCATCTCCATGTCTTGCTTGTCAGGAGTAGCGGCAATGATGTCATGCAGGAGACAATATAGGGATAAAACAAGTTCCTGTTTCCATAGTGTTGGCATCTGAAAGAAAATAACATTCTTCAAGAAAGGAAGTTATGTCTGATTAATCTGGAATGCTATGAGGGTCCCAAGTGAGCATGCATGTCAATGGAACCATTGAAATTCCATCAGTTTCAAACATGTGTCTAGACTTTAAAAGGGACATTGACAATCTTTTCCACCAGAATTTTAAAGGTAAACCACCATTGGATGAGAGATTAAATTTTCAGAGTGAAAAGTGGTGTATAAGTAGGAATCAATGGATAAGACAAAAATTGATGTTTTCTTTAGGAAAAAGCACAATGATATTATTTCATGAAAGTCTTTCTTGGGATATTTATAAAGTGATCTAGATATCAAAACAATAATTATTTATATAACTTGGTTTTCAAGGTTTCTGAATCACCTTAAATATATATTCAAATATATATTTTATTAAACAATGAATTAATCTAGTTGCTAAGAGTAGGTAAAATTTTATATCAGAAACTAGAGGCCTGGTGCATGAAATCCATGTATAGGTGCAGTCCCAGGCCTGGCTGGCAATTGAAGCATGAGTGTCTGGAGTGGAAGGGCAGGTTCCAGCTGACCTCTGGGCCCTGAGCAGCACCTGGGTCTCTGGGCTCACACGTGCTCCCCTCCATCTAAGTCACAGTGCCCAAGATCCTACCCGGAGATTCAGTGAATGTGGCCAGAGCTGCAGGCCAGGACGCTGCAAGGGCCTCTGCACTGCCCAGTGGTGCTGCATGGAAGCCAGGTGTGCAGTGTACTCTCTCCTGACCAGCCTCATAGATAAACTCATGTGTGAACCCACAAGGAGCCTGATCAGCCCCTGTGGTCCCAACAGCTGTGGCCCGGCTCACCCAGATGTCACTGCACAGGTGCGGGGCAGGCTCCTCGCAGGTTCTGGCACCTGAGCACAGAGGTTCCTTGGTGCATGAGCCCTGGCATTCCAGGGGAGCATATCAGGGGGAGTGGTACCTAGCTCAAGAGATACCCTGCATTTTCACTGCACCTCCATCCTCATCACTCCAGCCCTCAGGTAGCCGACCAGTGGTCGCAGCATGTCGCCAATGTTTGGCATGTTTAGTGCTGCACTTAGTGGTCAGCGCCCATTATAGGGAGCAGTCAAACTCCCATGGGAACAATTTGCATATTGGGCTTTTATTAGATAGGATGCTGAGATTCTAGTCTCAACTCCACAAATTACAAGTTAGGTGAAATTGGAAAACTAGTCAACATTTTTAGATTCATTAATTTTTTCATTTATAAAAGGAGTAAAAGAATACATCTCTCACTGTTTCTCAGTACAGATTATATAAAAGAATGTTGTATAAGTATACATTTGAACATTAGATGCTTTAGATAGGTAACAGCTATTATTATCAATATAGTTTTTAATCAATTTATTAATATTACATTGTTTTTATTATAAAAACAAAAGAAGGGGTAAAAATCATTGATCTAGAAGCGTAGTTCTCAAAGTGTGTTCTCTGGAGCCCTCAATCCCCAAGACCATTTCAGAGTATCTGAAAGGTCAAAGTTCTTGTCATCATACTCAAAAGTTATTTTGATTTTCATAGTTTTTACATTTGCATTCACATCAAAAAGGCAATTGTAGATAAATATTCTGATGTATTGGCACAAATCAGGGCAGCAGAACTAAACTGTACTAGTCATTGCAGTTTTCATCTGTTAGTATTCCTGGTTGTTGTTTTTAAAATCAGTTATACTTCAGGTCCTTCATAATTAAAATTAATTTTATTTCCTAAGGTTCTATCCTTAAGTTCACATTTTTTTCAATATTTTATTAAGTATTAGCTGAATGTGAAGCACACATAAAGCATCCCTACTGCACACAGAAGTGTGATGGTGGTCTCTAGGAGAAACACACAACTTTTTGTGAAACTCCATTTTTATTTATTTGAAAGAATTATGATGACAAAGTATGGCTATACAGACTGGAGTATGGGGCATATGTTTTTTTTTTTTAAGAATGGACTAAGTGAATCAGTCATTTCAAGAGAATAACTACTAATATTTGTTGCAAGTGATAAAATCTGATTTCCAAAAAAAATTAGATTTAAAAAATTGTATCTACCACTCTGAACTTGAGAGTGTCCTAAAACTTAAAAATATTCCTGATGGGATTAGTGGGCATATTAGTGAATGGGATTTTTTTTGATATTCTAAAGTGAACATGTGAGCATTTGAAAAATCTGCATAACTCAATGAACTGATATTTTAAAATGACCAATGTTATGTTATAACAATATTAATCATATATGTGTAACAGATCTACTTAAAGTACAAGATAGACCTTTGCATTTTAATACAACTGCATAAAAAAGCATATTGATATGATTTCAAATTCTACATTGCAACTAATCTTTAAGAAACTAAGGCAGGTCAAATGTTAGCATTGTATCAAAAAAGAATTTCTACAATTATATGGAAAAGCTACTAAAATGCTTCTTTCTTTACCAACTACAAGAGCTGTGTGAAGCCAAATTTCTTCTACATACTTCAACCAAAGCAACATATGGCAGCAAGAATGTAGAAAAAGTATGAATATCCAGCTATCTTCTAATCGTCAGACATTAAAGGGACTTGCACAATTTTTCAACAGGCCACTCTTCTTGTTAATTTTTGTTTTATAAAATATAGTTATTTTATAAAAAAATATTATTTAAAATATGTAATGGTAACACTTTTTAAATAAGTAATTTAAAATCCCCATATTTTCATTTTCAATCTGACGAAATTGATGAATATCACCCACATAAACAAACGCTATTTAGGTCCACAATGACATTTGAGATTGCTAAGGGATTTCATGAACAAAAAGTTTGAGAACTACAGATTTAGAACATGGAGACTCCATTGGATATATCTTCAGTTTGCTGATTCCATGAGGCTTTTCTGATAAAATGTCAGCCCTAGATATAAAAAGTGTAAAAAAGAAATGTTTAGTGTTGAAGTAAAAACAACATTGCAAATAAGCAAACATTAAAAAATCATCCAAACTGTATTAATATATAGAAGGGCTAGCACTATTGACCTCAGAAAGAAATCATCACATTTTGAAGATATCAATAGCCAAGGATTTGTTAATTAGTATATTTTCAGGTTAGAAATGGGTTTTATTAGATGAAAGTGATGGCTTTTCTATCACATTCATAAATCTTAGAAATGGGCTTAATTAAAGGTATTCAACATATTCCTAATTCAGCTGAGATGTTTCTGAGATATCCCATCCTTACCAATCCAAGCATTTGAATTCAAAAGACTTCTGGTTGCCTGGTGCATCCTGAGATTAAGAGAATTGTCTCTCTAGACTGTGGGTAATACATTATATAAATTGATGATTAGAGCTCCTGAAAGGAGAGATAGTTTAAAGAAGAGATTGCATGAACTTAAGTGTCTGTTTGCTAATGAAGGTTGGTTAAGCTTTAATGCATACCTGTGGGGTAGAATTTGGTAGGGTGGCATTATTAACCACCTGAAGCCATTTGAAGATACATGACCAAGTGACAAAGGGTAACTTGCAAGAGGGTCCTGAATTTTTATTGCTTTAGTGTGCTATGTTTTATGTTAAGACATTTTTAAAAATGATATAATACCCAAGTGTGGAGTTCATATCAATTTAGATAGGATTAAACTTTAATGGAAATTAATATGGAAAGAAAACATGACCAAGGTTTAAGTTAATAATTACTATCTCTTATAGTTAACCATTTAAAAAATTTGAAAACCTAATAATCATTCAACAGACATTAAAGTGTATGTCATAATATTACTATGGACCCTATGAATGAGGAAAAAAAGTGGCCTCATTTTATAATTTTAAATATAACTCAGAATTCAACACCTCCCACTTGTGTCCTTAATTTTTGAATAACAATAATATTTGCAATGTGACCTTATCTTTCATTCTGACATAGGTTATAAAAGGATGGAGAAAAAATTTGTATGTGTAAATTAGCTTTAGATGCGCAAATTACATTTCCCACTTTATCTTTCATAAAATCTTGAGTTAATTTTATTTTAGTTATAAATCTAACTCATACCATATTTAATAACTGTCTTTGAATAAATTTTCTATATCATGCTATTCAGAATTCCACGAAAGAAAAAAAGTATTTAAATCACATTGACAATTTTATATATATTATTGAATTGACCCTTGGATCATTCTATGGTGGTCCAAAAATAAATAAATAAGACTTTAAAACTTTCATCTACTCTTTTGAAATAAAAGAGTTGAATTACAATAGTAATGTGATAAATACCACTACAATAGTGAGATGTCAACTTCATTAATTGTCCTTTATATATTGCCAAATATAGCCAACATATTGAAAGGTAGGTAAGTTTGAAGGATGACTATTTATTGTCACACATTTCTGAATCTTAAGTTTCAGCAGAAAGAATCTGGGGTCCTGTGGTATTGATCTTTCTTGATTACAAACAAGTACTACTCATTGTACTTGTTTTACTCAAGAAATATCCAGTCAAACAACTTGAAAGCCAGTTGTTTGTGTACTTTGTCACATTATTCTTTTGTATATTTGCTTCCTTATTTTGATATTCTATATGGAAATAACTTCAGCTTAGTATTTCACTCACATTGTTTTTATCAATGAATATATTTATTAACACAGCAGATATAGCTCATAATACAAACCTACATATATACTTCAAATAATTTGAACCATTTAAAAAGAATTTTTTAGGATATTATAGCCAAATAACAGACTTTAAAGTATTTACATAAAAACAAATTTTAACATGGGCTTAGATTTGACTCAATGTATTCTCATATTATTAAATTTAAAATTTCATTCTTAAATAAGTACTTTGAAATTTCTGCTATTTCAAATAAGTATGATATCCTTTTATTACTGGATATCAAGACAGGTAACAGTGTTTGATGATACTGCCCTAAAAATGAATTTCATTCTTCAATTTCATGATAGTAATTCTTAACAAAGCTATTTTTCCTTCATTGTTGCACCTATAAAGCTGAATGTCAAGCTCACAGTTTGCATATTTGTGCAGATTTTGTTTAGAAAATGAGCTGAGTTGTGAACTTGTTTTAAAATTGCCAAATGGGTGTGTAATGAAAACACATCTGCTAAACACAAGAGAGAAACCAAGTTTGGAAAATAAATTAACAAGGAAACATTAGATTTAAAAGTTCTTTTATAATTAAACTGTATTGCAAATGAAGTGAATTTCTTCCAAACCTGCTATTCATAGCATCCATAGCCATCAAATAGCAGGTACTGAGAGGCAGAGCCAAAAGTAGATCAGCCACAAACCATTTAAGAATAAAGCAGAAAAGGAGGTGTGATAACACTGGCCTGATCTCCCAGTATCAATTACCAAGAAAACATTTCAGAATGATGTTTTAAAAAGTTAACAATTAAGGTGCCTCTGTGTGTCTTTTCCCAGTGGGTAAAGAAAAATTTTTAAATGATTTCTTTGACTTTCTTTGATTTAGTGTGTCAGCATTTTTAAAGGCTCAAGTAACAACACCTTATCAGTGAGATTTTTCTCTCAATATACATATGTACATATACACATACACATACACACTGAGTGGCCAAATTATTATGATCACCGAACTCATAATAACCTGGCCACTCAGTGTGTATCTGTGTGTATGTGTGTGTGTGTGTGTGTATGTGTGTGTGTGTGTGTGCATCAAAGGCCTGGTGCATGAATTCATGCATGGGTGGGGTCCTGCCAGCCTGGCTAGGGGGAGGGACATGGGCATTGGCCAGCTTGCCTGCTGGTCAAACTTCTGGTTCAGGGCACAATTTGCATACTAGCTTTTTATTATATAGGATATACACTGTTATATATACACTAGAGACCTATTGCAGGAAGATTCCTGCAAAAATAGGGCTTCCTTGGGCCTATTCTTGCAAAAATAGGGCTTCCTGCAGACTGAGCGAAGCAGAGAAGGGAGTGAAGCCCATCGAGGCCCCTGGCCCAGCCTACAGGCCGGGACACTTCCAGAGGCTGGGGAGCAATGAGGCTCGATCTGTGCAAGAGTGGGTGGATCCAGCCTCCACGCTCAGCCCCGGACATTCAGAGGCAGCAGAGCAGTGAGGCTGAATCCTCTACCAGAGTGGATGGATCCTGCCTCTCCACGTGGTCCCCATGACTCCTGGCCAGGCTGATAGGCCCAAACACTCCAATAGCAGGGATGAGGGGACTGGGCTTCACCATCTTGTGGCTGTGGGTTCTGCCATCTTTGTGACAGTGTGATGGTTAATTTGCATATTATTCTTTTATTAGATGTGATATTATAAGTCAATTTTATTTATAAAGTATTTATTAATTACTTATGATTTATAAATAAATATATATCTCATCCTTTAAATACAGTCTTGAAATACTACCCTCTTTTGTTTGCACTATTAACATACCATGTGTTTCCTTATCTCTTTATTATGTGCCCCACTCAAAATATAAGCCTCTTAAAAACAGAAACTATGTATTTGGTTTCTCTATTGTACATCTTGAACCAGTAGCTGTTGTACAGTTAACATCCATAAAAATGTGTTTAATAAATTCATGAATCGATAAATCAAAAATAACCTCTTTTTAGCACAAAGAGAAATATCATAAACATCTGTCTATGATGTTTTAGTGTATTTCTGACTGAATAAATAGAGACTCCTTTTGATTTCCTGCTTCTACAAAACATCCACATTTCTTAGAAGAATATTCCACAGATGTTTATAAAATCTCTGTAAATAAGGAAGTATATCATGTCTTCCCAGTATAACACTATATTCATTAGAGGAAGAAATTTGCTCCTAGGTTATAAATCTATATTTGACCACTGTTATTATTTATGGCTCTTTTTTTCACACTTTGCTTGAGAAGTCAAAGTTTTCTATATATCTTTTTAAGTGAAGCTCAGTAAATGCCTTTTCCAAGCTTTTTGTTTTGTTTTATTTTTCTATTTAAATAAGCCAGCTTTGATAGTATCAGTTAGGGGAAAGAAGAAAGAAAGGAGAGAAAGAAGGGAGGAAGGAAGGGAGGAAGGAAGGAAGGAAGGAAGGAAGGAAGGAAGGAAGGAAGGAAGGAAGGAAGGAAGGA
>JAAGEH010002531.1:35492795-35627975 GCA_011751065.1 Lasiurus cinereus
GGAAGGAAGGAAGGAAGGAAGGAAGGAAGGAAGGAAGGAAGGAAGGATGGGAGAGAAGGAGGACAGAGATAAATGAATTCCCAAATTATATTGCAGAGCATGTCCTCATTTTTTCCCCCCTCTAACCTTAAAAATATTTGGGAATTAGAGAACAAAATTGATAGTAGAGGTCTCTTTCACCAAGTCCAAACTCTTCCAGGAACAGGAAAAAATAAATTCAAAATGCAAAGCCAATCAATCAAATTATCCCTATGCTTAACCCTGCAGGACCTTCCCATTGCTCTTAAAGTAAAGAACAACATCCTCCACATTCTTTCAATGTCCACCTAGTTTGGCCGTTGCTCATCTCCCTAGTCTCATTAATCATCCCTCTCTTACTTAGTCGAGAAGCCTTCTTCCATTCCTTTTCCAAATGCCGGGCCTCTGATCTAGCTGTTCTATCTAGGAGGCCCCTCTTCATCCCACTCCCTCATGTTAACACTAAGCATCCTTCTGATTCAGCTCTGAGGTCCCTTTCTCTGGAAGTTTGACTTCACTTTCCCAGTCTGTCAGAGAGCAGAGATACATCATTTGTTTTCTTAGCTAAAGAATAGTGCCTACCTTATGTAATAAGAGGTCACTAACTCTTGCTACATAAGTGAAAATAGATAAAGTTTCAAACTGCATGAATTTCCTTGTTAACAGAACTCAACTATTGTTCTAAAATGCTCTTTGCTTAATACAGCAATAATTATGGCCTTACCTTGTTCCTATGTACATAAGTAAAGGGCAGTAATGCAGAAGGAATGTCAAACATTGAGAAATACAACATTAGATAGTTGTTGTCCTTGTGGTACTTAAAATTTTAGGTGTTTCTGACCTGTGCTATATGCCTGTAGGTCCATCTAATGCCTGAACAGTCATTGTGATAGGGAGTAGCTAATGCAACAGTATTCATGAAAGGATGCTATATTCATTTTGCCTAATATCTTCAAAAACTTATACAACAAAATTTTGATAATGATAATGAAATTAATAAAAGGGGAAAATGTGAAAGCCAAGCACCTAGAACCTGTTGCACATTTCCAGGGAAATAAATACTTAGTTACTTCATAGGAAGAAGACCAACTTTGTGATGTGAAATGTGTCATACTTCACAGCACAGAAGTTATGAGAGAGCAGCCAGTAATCATATAGTAACACCATCCTTTAACGAAAGCAAGAAATGACACAAAAGTGATAAATGAAGTGTCGCTTTAGAAATGGGAAAAAAATGAATGAAGACTTCAGACATTAAAATTGGTCTGGCTTCCCTCTGAGATTTCTGAGAGGATTTTACATTTAAGTCTTCTCACTTGGCTTCTTCGATATTTTTATGTGGATGTGAGCCTAGATGATGCCCATTAACACTTTCAGTACAAACTCAATTCAACAAAAATAAATAGAATGTACAAAGAAAAGAGACTGGGTATTAGCTAAGCTTTTATCTTGGGTCTGATATTGAATAGTTGTGTGACTCTGAAGGAATGACTTGACCTCTCTATTAAATCTTTACTTGCAGGACAGAGGTTAGTGAAAAACAAATAAATGACTGTTACTGTGCCTCCTAACCGATGCTAGAGTGGTGATAAGTGTGACTGCTTCCTTACACCTTAGTGTGTGTGTGTGTGTGTGTGTGTGTGAGAGAGAGAGAGAGAGAGAGAGAGAGAGAGAGAGAGAGAGAGAGAGATATTTAGAATTCTAGGTGTGTTCCAGGGTGCTGATAATGCTTTCTCTGGTGTCTCTCCAGAATCTCTTCCTAACCTGTCCAATGATGCAGAGAATGCCTCAAAAGGGACAGAGCTTTTTATTCTATAATTAGCATTAGAAATTAAAATACATATCTCCCTGGGAGAGGTGACACAGAGAATTTCATACAAGACTTAAAAAGGTTTCAAAGAGCTCTTTTTTTCTGAGAGTAAATTTTGACAGGGTTAACAGAAGCTAAGTGGAATAAATGCTGATGAATTTGGAAGGATAAAAATGAGAAAGCTCAGAACACCAAAAGCACATATCATGGCTTCACATCTTTGCCTGGAGCTGGCCCTGGGGAGCAACTTGGAGAGGATAGTTATACCCACTGTTGATAGGAAACACCTCAACTCCACCCCCAGGAGAAAATAAGCTTATGGAGTTGTATCTTGGACCCAGTTCACATTGAAAACATTTACACATGTGAACAATGGTACTCTTATAGGAACCACACCTATAAGAACCCAACTGATTATAAAATAACAAGTGGAATATATTGGAACAGCAGTATTTAAAATGTGAAGAGTGCCCTAGCTGGTTTGGCTCAGTGGATTGAATATTGGCCTGCAAACTGAAGGATCTTGGGTTCAATTCTGGTCAAAGGCACATGCCTGGGTTGTGGGCACAATCCCCAGTAGAGGGGTGTGCAGGAGGCAGCAGATCACTGATTCTCTTTCATCACTGATGTTTCGATCTCTCTCTCTGCCTTCTTCTCTAAAATCAATAAAAATGTTTTTTTAAAAAAATAAGTAAATACAAATAAATAAAACATGAAGAGCAATGACAGTTCAGGGAGGTTAATGCAACAACTTTGGCTTGTTTTTCTTCTGTGTTTTTACATAATTTTAATTTACACTTATTTATTTGGCAGCAAGAATAGACAGCATATCTTTTAAAAATATTCATGTAATATAGATATACTTGGGCACCTCATATAACCTGTATTTAATAACAACAACCTTTGCTAAGGATCACAGTATAGATGGCATATGCAATTACTAGGAGAATGCAGAGCTTCTGACAGCTGTGTTGAGTCTGATTTTGCTAAAATAACAATTCAATGAAAATTAGTTTCTGTATGTTGAGGAGTCTTCTGACACATTTTAGTTTGGAAATTAAATAATAGTGTCTTTTTCTGTGTCTTGCATTAGTTCCCAGTAAGTCTGTCCTCAACACCCTTCAATCCTAGTTTTTCATTGCTCTTTGTCTTTTGCCATAATCACTGAGAAAGAAAAGGTAAGATGCCTGAGTCACTGCAAATGTATATAATTGATATTATGTTGACCACATTCCAGAGATCTCCTGAAAACACAGAGATAGGTAAAAATAAATAAATTAATAAATTAATAAATTAATTAATAACCTGACACCAGGGACAAGCTCTGCTTGGCAACCAGTGAGAAGAGATAGCTATTTCAGCCAGAAAGAGGATTATGTCTGGGCCCACTTAAAGCATCTCTCCAAAGGCCCTTCACTCTAGTGCTACTTAGTAGATGATCCCCACTCTCAGAGGCTTTCGCAACGGGTGTCTGAAAGACTTTGCTGGCCTCCTAACATCTTCAGGTGCTTCGAAGTTCCTATTCTGCTCCAAACAACATTCTTCTTAGCTTTAACAACTCAACAATTCTTTCCAGGTGGTGAATTCCAAACTCCTATCAAGAAAAACTTTTCTAATTCTGATAGGGTTGCAAAGCAGGAGAGGCAGGATGGGAAGAACAACAACAACAAAATAATAACCATAGTGAAGCCCAATATCTGTAATGTGGCCATAACGGCTGATTCTTGGTATCATTCTGAATGTAATTACTTTCTACTAAACCCTCTTAAAAAGCTCCGGAAGGACCTTCTAATATTAAAAATTGAATAAAGAGTAGTAAGAGACTAGTGTGTCCTGTGTATTTGTCTCTCAGCTACACAAAGCATGGAGTCTATCAAGACAGAGATATAGAACCAGAGATTTACCAGGGGTCCCTAAAAATCATTTACTTCCCACCTGTTTCCACATAAACAAGTTGTTCTGAAAATCTATAATAATAAAAGTGTAATATACTAATTAGACTGGATGTCCTTCTGGACATCCTTTCAGACGACCTTCCAGAAAAAGCTGGGCTGTGAGGGAAGCTAGGATACTTGTCAGTGGCCAGAGGGAAGTCTAGGTCCCAGGTGTCAGAGGGAAGCCAGTCCCAGCAGCTGGGGGAAAGAAGGCCTACTCTTTCATGAATTTCGTGCATTGGGCCTCTAGTTTTTAAATAAATTGGTAATATCTTACCTAAAAGTCTATATAACATAGTTTTCTTCAAGAAAACATTCTAGTTAAAATTAGAAAGTTTCTAATATATAATACAAGTTTGTTTGGCTGCAATAAGTGTTTTTTTTTTTGGGGGGGGGTTGTTGTATTATTTCACCATTATTTTATAGCACTTACTTTATTTTCCCCCTTAGCAGAGACAGGCATGGTTATAATATTGCTTTCCATCTTATACATATGTATGAATATCTTTTTATATTTTAGATTAAAATTTTGGATTTTTTTTACCTTGGTTTTGAGATTAAAAGTACTTAGGACTGCAATTCATTTTTGATGTCTGAGTTAGAGTGACAAATTCTTTATAAACATGCTGCTTTATGTGGTGTGTGCCTTGGCGGTTGCAGTACCAGGGGTGGCAAGGAGGAAAATTCTTGAAGTCAAAGCTCATCTTGTTACTTGATTTCTGAGTCATATTCAGTTTTCACAACAATTCTGTGTGGCAACTTGACTTCCCTGTTGAGTGTCCTACTTGAAATTAAGTGTATGGGGGGAAATGCCTCTTATTTAGATGTGGCTATAAGGAGATAAAAAAATATATATGGATCTTTTACGGATGGCATACTGTTTGCCTCAAGGACAGTTTTGAGAATAGTAATTAAATTCTCAAGACCAAAAACACCTGGAACAGGCCTTTGCTGAGTTCCAGACTGGGCTTGTCTCCCCACAGCCAAGCTGGGATAGCTTTCAGTCTGGGCAAACTGGCCAAGCAGACTATGCCAGGGAGGTGGGACTCTTGGTCAGCCTTGCTGTCTCCCAGAACTCTGCAAGTGAAAACTCTAAGAGGATCCCTGAGAAACATTAGCCCATCAGTGTGCCTGTCCTGCAAGGAGCTTGCACTCAGGCACTGTTGATGCCACATTAATATGTTGGCTCCTTTTACTCACAACCCCAGTGAAGCTAAAGAGAAAACAAAAACGATCAGTGTTTCCCAATTCCTGGGATATTCCTGTTCCTCCTGCACTATGAAAACATGGCCTTGCACAAGACTTCAAAATGCTATCTAACCCCACTGCCTTTAACAATCCCACTGTCTTGTTTTTACTTCTGTAAAGGAGGTTTTGAGCAGGCAACAGCTGTGTAACTAAACTCATTAGCAACCCCCAGCTTAGGTCTCATGGGACTGATATGTAAAAGCCTGGTTCCAGACATTGTAATGGTACAAAATGGACATTACATGTTTCCATTAGATAATTTCAAACAGCCAAACCAGGTCACTCACAGTCAATTCTGTTTCAGCCTGGAACTGGATTATTTAATCTGGCTATCCAAAATAATCAGAGTAACCAGAAAACTACCATTTATATTTTTTATCTATAAACATAAAGCAGTAAGAAAAGGAAGTCCTCTACATAGCAGATAGCAGGGAATTGAAAGTGACATTAGATCCCGTGCTTTCTAGCAATCTAGAGGAGATGCAGCATGCCCTTGCCACCCTGCAGATGCAGCAACAGGGAAATGGTTTCTCTACCCTAGGGTATAGTTAACACCTCCCCTCTGACAGATTTTGCATTAGGAGAGCAACCAACCAGCTAGAGATCTGATTACCTTTGGTGATCAAAGAAAATAAAATTTGGTCCTTTGAGGAACAAGAATTTTAATCTGTGTCATTGGTTTGCTCTCCTACCACCCCTCAAACACAAAGGAAATTTAGGGTAGAGTCTGGATCCTAAGATAGGTTGTACTTCTCATCCTGTTGAGCTTAACATTCACCTTACTAGCAATGCAGAACAGGGATGCACGCCAGAGGCAGGCTATCAATCCTGGGGAGAGCATCTTGCTCAGAAGTGAGGGTCTCCATGTCTCTGAGAGTGGTCTGTATCTGTACAACCTTAAGGTTAATCATGAGAAAGAAGGTCCAGATCCTGGGAGAAGGTAAATAGCACAGAGCTGGAGAGAAATTCAGACCATCAGAAACAGTGGTATGTTCTGAGCTTGAATGATATCTTAGATAACTGTTTCTTTCTTTCTTGCTTTCTTTGAATGTGAAGAGACATTTTAATTGTAGAGCATACATTTGCAAGTCTCTTTTTTGGCTATAAGAAAAAGGGCAAGATATCAGAATTCTGGGCAGGTTGAGGCTCTCTCAGGATTGATAGCCTGTCGCAGGTCTGCATCCCTGTTCTGCACTGCCGGTGAGATGGACAGCAAGCAGTCAACAGGAACACTTCTTCTGGTCATCCGTGATGCAGTAGCACATACATTATAAAATAGAAATATGTATTTATGGCAGGCTATAAAAAAAGTCCTAATCTGAGGAGTAAAAAAGAAAAAAAATCAGTGAACAATGTTAACCACAGGCATTCATTTTTTTATCCCTTTGCTTTTATTATTAGTTTTTACTTTTTTTGCTTTTTATTTTCCCCTAAACTGGGGATTTTAAACATTTCCTATAATATGCCATTAGTGTCCATAAGCGGGCATTTAGAAAATTTGTTCTAAAGCTTAAATTTGAACAAGACCATCACTTAAAGGAAAAAAGCTACATTGACATCTGCTGAAGTGTTAATTTCTCTGAAAGCACAGAGGGTGAGAACACAGACGTTTTCTTGCTGAATGGTGTTTTAAGATATTTGAAAGAATGCCACAGGGTTTTCATGCAAAGAGTCTATCATTGTATTACTGAGTGTCCTGAAATTTGTTTTTTAAAACTCTTTTGCTAAACCCAAAGGCTCTCTCTATTCATGTACATTGACAGCATCATACAAGGATTTATTCTTAGAAATTGGAGGGGAGTGTTTTCTCACAAGGAAAGCTTATTACGGAGGTGTAAAAGGATTTTCAAAAATCAGCCTTGTTACTTAATAGGAGCAAATGGAAGCAAAAGAAGTTAAGTAAGTGAAGAATATTTTTTCTACTCCATGACACACTCCATCCCCCCCAAAACAGGTCAAATTGTACATGGTAGAATTTTAGGTCCTTAAATTTTTACTCTTCAGTGATTTCTAGCATTCATAGGAAAAGCTGGACACTTAGGAAAATGCAGTTTCATCTTTACTTTTAGGACATTCCATTTTCCTCTCATGTTTTAGCACAGGTCCTCCATAAAGCATTATAACAAAGGCTTCAGTGGAGGTAGATTACTTGGGAAATGATCCAAAGAGAAGGAATCAGAGTCAGAGAAACTAAAATATGGAAGAAGTGAAATCCAGCTGGAGGGCATGTTCCCCAAACCACATTTATGATGCATTTAGACTCATTTTTCTTGACTTCGTAGAGCAAAGGAACTTGACAAACTCATCTAGGTTTGAGGTTCACATCTCTTAGGGGTAGTGGAACTTTAAAGAAGAATGTCTCTCTTATGGTGAATATTATGCATTATATAGGGGATAACTTTTATCAGAGCAGTACTGACTAGAACTGACCATGAAGGAAACCCTTTACTGCATCTGCAATGACATTTTCCCATCCTCTTGTTAGAATGCATTATGACTCAGTAATAGAACAAATCTGGTTTTTAGAATGGGTTAGTTTCATAAGGGTAAGTTTTTGATAAGTTAAAAGTTGCTTTCACCCAGTGGGAGTGGCTCAGTTTTGAGCATTGATCTATGAAGCAGGTGGTCACAGGTTAAATTCCCAGTGAGGGCATATGCCCCAGTTGCAGGCTCCATCTCCAGTGTGGGGCATACAGGAGGCAACTGATCAATTATTCTCTCTCATCATGGATGTTTCTATCTATCTCTCCCCTTCCTTTCCTCTCTGAAATAAATAAAAATATATTTTTAAAAAATTGCTTTCATCTCTTTTGACTTACTCATATATTATTTTAATTAATTTTGGTAAATTTCTTAGAAAATCATACATATTTATCACTTTTTCTCATTTGCTTATAATATGGACCTTATTAGTGCTACTATTTACTGTTTCCATTTAATACTATATATTTATTAATGATGAATATTCCTGCTGGCACTCCATTGGCCAGATTCTATGTAGCTTCCTTATGGGTTGTTGATTTCTAAATATTCTGAATTGTAGTGACATTCATTTATACTCTGAACCAATAAATATTAATTTATTTTAAAATTTCTAAATGATTCAATTTTTAACTTTTCGATTTCTGAAAATTTCTAATACTACTTAAAGCAGTTTTTATGGGGAATCTGACCCATAACAAGACTCTTTAATGAATTTGTTGTCATACTAATTAATTGACATTTATAATAAAGTTATATTTCTAATATAAGGCATACATTTTAATCTATCTAAATAAATATTATTTAATTCAAAACATATTTATCATTATTTATGTTACTCTTTTGTCAAATATTACATATTTTAGAATCTTCAATATTTTATATATTTTAATTCCTCCTTATATTATACATATATTCTATTTTTACCTTGTATAGTTCACTAAAATTTTATTTAATAGATGGCTCATAACAACTAAATCTTTTGCATAGATTATATATTTAACAATATATAAAAAATGCTTTTATTATATTTTGTGCTTCTTGTTTTTAATTTACTGTCTTATATTATTACTGTAACCAATGCCTTCTTATAATTTGAATGTTTTAGATAAGCTTTTGTAACCTCTTAATATTTAATCCTTTTGCATTTTTAAAGGATTTTATTTTAGAGTATAATCTTCCATTTACAATTATTATTAAAATGAAAATATTTTATCTTACTTCACTTGTTAAATGATTGCTAGCATTTTTTAAGTGATATGTTTTGTTTGTTGTTTCTTATTTTCTAATTTCTGCCATATGGACTCCTTTGTTTGTTTGTTTTTATATTTTCTGTTGTTTTAGACCATAATCATTATAACTTAAATTCTATTCTTGTTGGTATTTTTTAAATTTAAAAAATACTTAATTTATATATTGAGTGAGATGCATTGATCAGAGAGCAAATCTATTATGTAGTAAACACAGATAAGCATTAGAGTTTACCAGAAGCAACTGAAGGAGTTAGATATAAAATGAAGAATAATTATACTTATCAGCTAGACATTGAAGGGAAAAGGGAAGAAGAACAAGAACCGCAAAGAGTGGAATGCAGGCAATGACTTGCGTCCTCTTAAGCACACAACAAAGACATTGCTGAGTTTTCTATCTGCCATAACAAATGATCTGACTTCACAGTTTCTGTAGGTCAGAAGCGCAGTGGACTCAGGTCTCTGCTTAGAGTCTCACAAAGCTGAAATCCAAGTATTGGCAGTGCTGTACTTCTTTTGGAAGATCTAGAAAGAATTTTCTATCTTAGTTGTAAGACTGGAGTTCTGTTTCCTTTCTGGCTGTTAACTGAGGGCTTTTCTCAGCTTTCAGATGCCACCTTCATTAATTGGCTCATAGACCTGTTCATCCATCTTCAAAGTCAGTAATGGAGGGTTGAATCCTCACACTGCATCTCACTGACTGACTCACCTGGGAAGAGTCCTCTTTTAAAGGTTTGTGTGATCAGATTAGGCTTAATAGGATAACCTCCCATCTCAAGATCCATAATCTTCAACACATTTAGACAGACCCTTTTCTATGTAAGGTAACATCTTTACAGTTCCAAAGACTAAATTTTTTTTATTGATTTGAGATGAGGAGGGAGAGAAACATTGACTTGTTCCATTTATTTACACATTCATTGGTTGACTCTTATATATGTATGCCCTTACTGAGGATCAAACCCTCAACTCTGGCATATGGGGAGGACTCTCTAACCAGGTGAGCTACCCAGCCAGGGGGAAAGTTGCCATTTTATGGGGCACCTTCTTCAGCCTATCACAGAAGGGTAGGCAAGAAAGTTTTAAAAATCAGACCAAGTAGAATTAAGAGTTCTGGTCAAAGCTTCATTGTATTGACCTGACAATAGGATCCTCCCTTATAAAAAATAATTGTAGTAAGTAAACCATGTACTAATGAAGTGAACAGTAATTAGAGGTGGAACCACAGATAGCCTAGAGAGTCTCATATTAGAGGAGAATCTGGGCTGAGTTTAGAAGGATTTTGGTCTTTGTGACAGAGACCAAGAATGCTTTGCTCTAGGGGAAGAACATGACACCTGGAAAAAGAAGTATAAGACAGATCTGGGCATTGCACCCTCACTGCTCCTCCTCCAGATTAGAGTAAGATGCAAAGTAATAAATCATGCAACTTTTCATCCAAGTTGTCCCATCTAGTTATTGTGGCATTGCTGCCTTAAAGAAACCCTTATTTAGTATTGGGAAATGATTTGTGAGCAAAAACAGATGCTCAGTCTTCTGCTGCTCTGTGTAAGAGTCAGAACAACCTGATCAGTCTCAACCATGGGGTCTACATCTTACCTTGTCAGTCTAGACCTTGGGTTACACTCCATTCTCTTAAGATTATCCAGAAGGGTAGGGCCAATCCAGAGGAAATAGCATGGAAACAACACTTTTTTCCCCAATATCTGAAATCCTGTTGAAACATTATATTACGAGTTCCACATTACCATTCATCTTCTTCTAGATAAAATGAGTTAGCATATGTTTTACTTTTCTTATTCTATCTCCCCAGATTTTCAGTATTTTTTATTACATCTAAATTTTGGCCCATCTGGCATGGCTCAGAGATTGAACTAGGAGGTCATATTTGATTCCCAGTCAGGGCACATGCCTGGGCAGTGGGCTTGATCCCCAGTAGGTGGTGTGCAGGAGGCAGCCAATCAATGACTCTCTCATCATTGATGTTGCTCTTTCTTCTTCTTTCTTCCTCTCTGAAATCAATTAAAATATATTTAATAAATAAGTAAGTTTTGTACCTAGGTATTTCTTAGTATATTAAGTTTTCATTTTATCTGCTCTTTTGAGTTTTGAGTTTATATTTAGTTTTACTACACAGATTCATACTTATATCTATATCAGTTATTAGGACAGACCTTTTATAAAACTGTTTCTATTCTGCATTAAATAGAAATACTAATATGTCAATATACACTATATTAATATGTTCCCAAAGTAAAAACAAAAGAAACATTTTTTTTCTGAAATGTTTATTGTCTGAAATCATTTTGCAGTGCTAACATTCAATCAGGATCTATATATGAATGCTTTTACTTTTCAGCATATATTGGGTTTATCTTTTTCTCTCCATCCCAATTTTATTCTTCTTTTGACTAAATTAGGAAATATTTATGCTTTCCTTTTTATGTTAGTCTTCAGATTTATGTCCTCCCAGTTCTCAATGCATTTATATCAATTCTTATGCTGGTGCATTCTACCTTACTAAAACATTTTGACCTATCTTATTTCTTACTAATTTTCATTAGGTCAGTGATTGTTTCTTCTTCTTTTATGTCCTGCCCAGCACTTGGCATGGTGCTACACTCACAGTAAGTCTAAGAGTGATTTATTGCTCACTGACTAACAAATAAGTTTATGCTAGATGACTCAGTTCCATACTTTAATGTAACTTACAATTTAAATATAAAATTTTTAACTGTGTGCATGCTTTTAAAATAAAATCCTAAAATACTATAAGAAAACTTTAGTGGTTCTTCATGTATACTTAAATATTTTTTAGTTATTTACATCATACTAACTAGAACTCTATTATTCACCTATATGTAGAGAAAATATATAGAAATCTGTATATAGATTGCTCTATACATTCCTCACTTACACTTGTTTTTCACTTAATTTGATAATTCTTTCATTTTCAACATTTTCATATATTTTATTACATTTTAATAGCTACATAGCATTTCATTGCATAAATTTCCAAGTATTATCTTTCATTTATAGATATTAGAACTCTTTCCAGTTTTTTATTACAAACAAAGCTTCAAACTATTAAATAGGAAGTACACATTTCAAGTAAAAATCAGTGTTAAGGGAGCCTGCTACAAAAATATCCTTATTCACTATGTCAGATCTCATAAGCAAACCCTCATCTCCAAAACCAGCCATTTATATTATCCATGAGGACAAGAGCATGGGGGAAAAAATGAGACATGCTAAATTACACAAATTTTTAACAGGGAGTAAAGTTTAATTAAGAGTTTAATTAATGAAGTGAAATACACTATGTTGAGCACACTAGTAAAAAGGAATAAAGTTAATATTTGCACACTTGATTTTTATGATGGAGATTATCATACTAGCAACTTTACTTTTCTTGGGATCATGCAAGTGAGAGAGGGACCATGCAGATATCTGGAAGGAAACTATTTCAGGCAAAAGCACAAAGAAGACTTCAGAGTGGAAATCGATGTGGAGTGTTGGAGGAAGCCCAGGGAAGTCAGTGTGGCTTAAGTGGCATGAGGAAGGGGGAGAGTTATAGTAAATAGTCAGAGAGACTGTATAGGGCCTTGCAAACCATTTAAAACACTTAGCCTTTTCCCTGAGTGCAATGTGAAGACATTGGAGGGTTTTAAACTGAGAAGTACTTAATCTAAGTTACATTTTAATAGAGTCAACTGCTGTTTTGAGAATATATTGAAAGGGGGCAAAGGAGTAGAAAGATTTACCGGGAGGCTATGCAGTAATCTAGATAAAGTGTATTATAGCTGTGGACTGTAACATCTAAGCAACTGTGTAAGGAAAAGTGGAATGGAAAGTAAAAAAAAAAAGATAGAATCAATAGAAGATAGAACACAAAGATGTGGTGGAGTAGTAGTAGAAGAGGGAATGGTATTGATTCTTATAGCAGAGAAAGGGCTGTTTTAGAGTGGAGGGTAAAGTCATAAGGTCATTGAGAGAGAGAACATTGGGAAATTGATAGACCAGGGAGGGTAATGTAAGGTTCATCTACATCAAGGCTGGGGAACATCCAGCTCACTGAACCATATAAAGTCTGAGAAATATTTTTATCTTACCCTGCCAAGGCATTATAGGTGAATTAGTTAAGTATCTGACCAAAATAGCAGGCTAATTTTTAAGCTGATAATTTTGCATGGCCTCAAATCCTTATATATAAAAACACAGGGTCCATAACAACCAAAGGCTCCACCAAACACTGGAAGTCAGTCCTACAGTCAGTGCTGGGTTGCCATGGTGACCCAGCACTGACTGTCAAGAGGCTACAGATCAGGCCCAGAGAGAGGCCCAGAAAGAGAGGCCGGGTCTGATCCACAGCCTCTGTGGTAGCGGTAGATCAGCCCTTGTCTTTCTCTTTCTCACCAAGCTTCGCCAGCAACTGAACCTCTCTTTCTTTCCAGGCCTCCATGGGGGCTGTTGATCAGCCCTGCCTCTCTGATCAGGCCAGGAGATAGGCACGAATATGCTGACTGGCATAGAAACTGACCAATCAGAACCAAATTTGGATGAACTGTGAGGAGCCAACTGTGAGGAGGCAAAGCTTTAAACACTGACTAGCATAGAAACCAACCAATTAGAACCAACAAATCTGGGTGAACTGTAAGGAGCCAATGGCTGCCTAGTAGACAAAGCTTTGACACTGACTAGCATAGAAACTGACCAATCAGAACTTAATCTGAGTGAACCGTGAAGGCAGAACCTAAGGTGGGGACTGAGAAGGGTTTTTTGTTTTTTTTAATAAATTTTTATTACAGATGTTTCTCATTTTTCCCCCAATAGCTCCCCTCCACCTGATTCCCCACCCCAACCCCATGCCCTAACCCCCCGCCATTGTCCTCATCCATAGGTGTAAGATTTCTTTCCAGTCTCTTCCCTCACCCCTTCCACCGCCTCCCCCCCTCCTAGAATTGTCAACCCATTCCCTTTCTATGCCCCTGATTCTATTATACTCACCAGTTTATTCTGTTCATCAGATTTTTTATTCACTTGATTTTTATATTCCCTTGTTGATAGGTATGGATTTGTTATCACTTTGTTGTTTATAATTTTTATCTTTACCTTTTTCTTCTTCTTCCTCTTCTTAAAGAATACCCTTTAGCATTTCATATAATCCTGGTTTGGTGGTGATGAACTCCTTTAGCTTTTTCTTGTCTATGAAACTCTTTATCTGCTCTTCAATTCTGAATGATAGCTTTGCTGGGTAGAGTAATCTTGGTTGTAGGTTCTTGCTATTCATCACTTTGAATATTTCCTGCCACTCCTTTCTGGCCTGCATAGTTTCTGTTGAGAAATCAGCTGACAGTTGTATGGGTACTCCCTTGTAGGTAACTAACTATTTTTCCCTTGCTGCTTTCAAGATTCTCTCTTTGCTCTTGGCATTTTAATTATGATGTGTCTTGGTGTAGTTCTCTTTAGATTCCTTTGTTTGGGGTTCTGTGCACTTCCTGGATTTGTAAGTCTAGTTCTTTCACCAGGTGGGGAAGATTTTTGGTCATTATTTCTTCAAATAGGTTTTCATTATCTTGCTCTCTCTCTTCTTCTGGCACCCCCATAATTCTGATGTTGCTATGCTTAAAGTTGTTCAAGAGGCTCCTTACACTACTTCATATTTTTGAACTTTTTTCTTTTTGTTTTTCTGGTTGTGTGTTTTTTGCTTCCTCATATTTTAGATCTTTGGCTTGATTCTTGGAGTTCTCTAGTATGCTGTTGGATTTCTGTATATTATTCTTTATTTCAGACAGTGCATGCTTAATTTCTGACTGATCCCTTTCCATTTTTTTTTTTTTTTGGCATTCTCATTAAGATCCTCGAAGGTCTCACTAAGTTTTTTGGCAGTTTGTAGAAGATTCTTGAGTAACTTTATAAGTGTGGTTTTGAACTCTATGTCCAGTTGTTTGCTTTCCTCCATTTTTTTCATTTGTGACATGTTTCTTTGTCTCCACATTTTGGCTGATTCCTTGTGTTGATGGAATTTCTTTGTGTGCTAGCTGTCCTTTATGGTCCAGTAGCTCCACCTTCCCAATTACCTGAGGTATACACTCTTGATGCATCCCTTTGTGGGCTGGGTACAAAGTCTTGTTGTAGTTAAGCCTTGATTGCTATTGGTACACTGGGAGGAAGTGACCTCCAGGCCAATTGGCTGTGAGGAGTCCTTGTGTCTGTAATGGAAGAACTTCTGTGCTGGAGACACGTCTATGGGGTAGGACTTGCTTCAGTGAGGCTTTGGTGTTCACCAAATCTGCCTCTTGAGTTTGTCACTTATGTATGTGAGGAGTTGGAATCTGGTGTTGTCTCACACTGACCTCTAGGTACACTGGTTCCTGGAACTCCAAGGAGGTGCAAGTCAGCTACTGTCTGAAGCTACCCAGCAGGAGCTACACGGAGATCTGCAGATTTCACCTCTTTGCTTGGAGTTTGGAAGTTTTGGAGTTGTCTGACCCAGTTGCAATTTGTTAGGTTAAGCTGCGAGAGAGGGCAGGCCATTCATATGCAAAAGCAGATGCACAGGACTCACTGGGGCAGGATCTCAGGGAATCACTAAGGCATGGCAAACACTGATGGCTGCCAGTCAGCCCTCTCTGCCTTGTTCTGTTTCATGTCCCACATCCCACACTCCAGCACAGTAAACAATAATTCCTGTGTGCACCTCTGAGAGAAGGCTACCCTCTCTTTCTGGTCCGATGGCCTACAGTCCAGTTTCTCCCTGTATGATTCTGGGTCCCCAGAATCTCACTGGAAACTGGAGTTCAGAGAGTCAGGAACTTGTAACTCCTTCTCAATTGAAAAAACAGCACACGCCAGCCCGATTCACGCATGTCTCCATACCTCTGTATTTTTGAGCCTCTGCACATCCTACCAGGTCTCAATGCACTTTTTTCTTTCCTTATAGTTGTATAACTTCCACTCTGCCAGCTTTTCTGTGGTTCTGGAGATAGTCATTTTGTCTTTTAGTTGTAGTTTTGGTATAGTTGCGAGAGGCAGTATGTATAGGTGAATACCTTATGCTGCCATCTTGGTTCTTTCGAGGATGGGTTTTAAGGGTAACAACTGTTTGGTGTAAGGTGTAAGAAAGTGGCTCAATTGCCAAATATAGTGCATATGGCTGGCTATGAGTCCAGATATATGGATTATGTATTTTTGTCTACCAAGAATATCTCCTCCTGCTGAAAAAGGCTTTCCCCCCCCCTTCATTTAAGCAATCCTATTCTATATAATTTATCTATACTAATAAAAGGGTAATATTCTAATTAGAAAGGGTCAACTAGCCATCTTCTGGATGTCTGACTTCCTTCCAGACAAAGCCACAGTGGTGGGTGCCAAGGCAGAGGCAGTTAGGGATAATCAGGCCAGCAGGGGAGTGCAGTTAGGGGCAAAATCAGGCTGATTCAGGAGGGCAGTTGTGGTCAAGATCAGGTAAGTAGGGGAGGGCAGTTGGGGGCAATCAGGCAGGCATACAGGTGAGTGATTAGGAGCCAACGGTCCCAGATTGCAAGAGAAATGTCCAACTACCACTTTAGACCTGATCCTGTCAGACATCCCTCAAGGGGTCCCCAATTGGAGAAGGTATAGGCTGGGCTGAAGGAATACCGCCCCTCCCCCACCCCTGTGCAAAAATTTCATGTACCAGGCCACTAGTAATGTTATAAATATCCAAGTAGCACTTGGCAGAAAAATGTTTCTCCACCCTTGATCTACATGAACATTAATATTTTGCCAAATGATAATCAGAGTGAAATTAGAGGATGTGCTAGTGGACCAGAGGCTAATACTAAGGAATGATGGGGAGGGACTCGGGTGCTATCAAGACTGCAACAAAAGGGATTATGATGGTAGAGTCTGATGCGATTTTCCTTATTTAACAGAATAATATGTATTTCCTAAATTCTACTTTTATCTCATACAGAATGTTTTTTTACGTGTCGTGATTAGCATAGTCATAGCTACAAGAACTGACTCCTAGAACCAGATAGCCTGGGCTGGGGGGCCAATCTGCTATTTACTAGCTAGATGACCTGGCCAAACGTCTTATCTCATTAGTAAATTAGTATCTACCTTACTAGGTTGTTGTGAGTATTGTTTGAGATAGTATTTATAAAGCACGTAGATCAGTGCCTGGTGCAGACTAAGTGCTATGTAAGGGTTTGCCATTAACAATGTCACTTTCTTCTCTCGGGAATCACAGGATATGTAAAAAAAAAATCATCCCTGCATGCACTGTAAGTTGACTAGAGAGAAAGTTAGTAGAGAGCAATTCGTCAATGCCTTCACACTGCAATTCTATTTCTAGGTATATATTCTTTAGATACACTTAATGCATTCATAAAATGATGTACAAAGAAAGATATTCTTGCTGTACAATTTGCAATTGTAAAAAGTCTGGAAAAATATATCTTATGCAGCTCTTTAAAAAAAATGCATTAGTTTCTCCTCTGTGTTAATTGAAATTATCCAGGATATATTTTAGGGGGGAAATCAAGTGAAGTACAGTATACTCAGTTTGCTAACTTTGATGTGTACAGATGTTTTTCTCTGTGTGTATGTCTGTAAATGTATGTAGTATTTTTGGAAAGTTACACAGGAAGCCTCAGTTTGCATCTCAGGAAGAAAACTGGAAGATGAAGAGAGAAAGGTAAGAGCAGCCTTAACTTTTAAATGTGTATCCCGTGGCAGCTTTTACATTTGTATTGTATATATGTTCAAAATATTTTTTTAAAATAAGTCTTGATCTTATAAAGCCAAATTCATCTTAAGGGCAAATCTCTTCAGAAAAATACCTCTTAATGGCTTCACTGTAGTCTGAGTCCATAGCAGTTGCCACTAGAGTCTGTTGAAGACTAACAGTAATCTCCCATTCAGGGTACTTATTAAGGAGGCAAGATACATCCACATGAATCATTACAGGATGACACCAGAATATGAAATTGAACAGTCTAGGGATTTAAGACTCTAAGAGTCTGACAGCTGTTTCAACTTGGGACTTTGGATTTGAAACTAGATGAAATTGCTCAAGAAAAAAACTGGTGTCTTTATATATTTATTTGGTTGAAAAAAAAAGTAATAATAACTCTCAAAATCATCCTTTACCTTACAGCAATATAAAAGCAACAGATCTGCTTGTCCCCATTCCAGCTGCTTTCTAGTAGCTCTGAAACTCAAAGACTCTGTTTGTTTAAGCCTAAATTTAGCAGAAGGTGCCTGGGCAGCTGAGGACACTGCAATGAAAGGTTACTGAGTGGCACTGTGATGCATGGCTGTTGATGAGAATGTAGAACTTAGTGTTTCCAACAAGTCTTAAGGCCATGACACACATGGAAAAGAAAATAAGAGAGAAGTAATTGAGATTCTGAGAGAGGACATTGAGAATTACCTACACATAGAAACTGACCTTTTTCCTTCTCCTTACTCTTCATCCCCTCCTAACCAGAAATCTTGGAAGAGCAGGCACAGTTTCTTTGCTGCGGGCTGTAGGTGGTGTGTGAACCGAGCACAGTTTCTAATCCTGAACCAAATACAAAATTAACTTTAAAAAATGGATTGGATTTTTGTTTCAATTTGTTTGCTCTTAAGTTACAAAGCCCTGATATTTGATGAAAATGAAAGTAATAGGCTCAAAGTTGGTCAACCAAGAAAAATAGCTGCTTTGTGATACTGACATTTCTGAGAAGCATCTACCCTTAGCCCTCTGTGTGTAGCCCTACCTTCCCTCAGAAGTTATACATAAAAGAGGAGGTGCTATGTTCAGCAATGCTGCCAGCGGGGCGTGGATGGGAGGTGGGAGAGGGGGAAGGCTATTTCCATGACAGATGGATTCCAAAGACATATATTCTGCTTGAGGCTACTCCTGGAGCCTGCTTTCACTTAGAGAGGGCCCTTGTGATCTTGAAAGCCAGAAGGCTCATCAGAGTTATTCAGAACTGAACTGAGGGTTTGGGTTCATTCTAGGGCAGACACAAGGACTAGGTTTGGCCCAAGAGTCTTGGACACCATTTCAAATTAAAGCCAAATTCTGACCTGATTTCTTAGGAGTCTTTATGAGAATTTCCACCAACTCTTGACCAGCTCTAAGGCCAGTAACAAAGGTGTGCTGAGTGTAGGAGTCTGAAGCAAGGAGTCAAGTCTGGTAGTAGCCTGAGCTACCATCCTCACCAAGGAATGCCAGGAATCTGGTCTGCCAACTGCCCCAAAATTTCAGGATACATTTAGCTTTAAAGGTGTGCACTTGTGAGAGCTTCCGACTTCTGGCCCCTTCATGTGTGTCTGATCAACCTCATAATCTTCCACCCAAATCTTAGCTTTTTCCATCAAAATTTCTGCTAGGACCAGTGTCTGGCCAATTCTGACCAAAGTGGCCACTATTTACTTTCTTCATAAAGTTCTTAGCAGGCCCTTTCTCTTGGGCTGAGCCTAGTTTTCTGTATTTCTTGTACAGTGTAGGTTTTGACTTTTTTTTTTTTTTTGCATTGCTCAGATACCCTTCGGACAATGTGCATTTCAACACTAACCAGCATACATTTTGAATGTTTCTCTTTAGGTTGGCTAGACAGTAGTTTTGTCGTGAGATTAATTTGTCCCTCCCAATCTTATTTTGAGCTCATTGCCACTAGATTCATCCCCCTAACTAAGCTCTCAGGAAACCTGATGGTCAGGGAAGCCCTATTTAGAATACTTTATTGGAAATGTATGCCAGCTGAGAGCTCCTGAGGATTTCACCTAAAACAGGCCCCCAAACTCTCATCCACGCTGTCTGAGAAACATCAGAACCAGATGACCCCAGAATGAAAATAGAAAATGGTAATGCAGCTACAAGTCTACCTCCACAAATGTCACCCTAAGGGAAGCACTCACTTTCTCATTCCATGTCTACAATTCCAAGAGATAATGGAAATACTATCCTTTTCTGTACTTGTAGGAAGAGCACTACTTTTTTTCTTTTTAATGACAATATGAAATCTTGTTCTCCTCAAGTTTTCTAATTCAAGTTCTAGAAATTGACAGAGCATGACAAGCCTTCCTCTTCGCTGGTCCCACTCCGCTGCTTCCAAAAGGTCATAGAGAAGCCAAAAGATGCAGAAGCATTGCATTTTTAAAAGACTGTCAGATTGTGTGATTGATGGTACTGCTAACTCAGTATATTGAAACAGTAAATAAATAAGGCTCATGTGCTCTAAGTTAATATAGCTCCCAGGGGTGCCTTGGTTTCAAGGGCATAGTTTATGCCCTGCAGAATCTCACTCAATTAAATAATAAAATAAACTAGCAGAAAGCAGCCTCTCAATCAATGAGTTCCTCTTGAGAGCTCAAGCTTTGCTTTGTGCTGAGGGTTGCAAATGACACGTTCCCTATCTTCAGGGGGCCCATGATCCAGTTGTGGAGGAAGACTCACACCAAAGAGCAACATAGCTGAGGACTGAACAATGTTCAATTAAGTGCTACACTCTTACTGAGGCAAGAGAAAAGCTGGGCTCCCCGGAGAAGACTTCTTGAGAGACAGGGTCCTGTGCTGGAACCTAGAGGGCAGGAACAAAGACAAGTGAAGAGAGAAACAAAATGACCCTCCTGGAGATGAAATAAGCATGGTCTGTTCTTGGACTGTGAAGAGGTCAGGCTGATTAGAGCGGACCATCTGTGCTGTATTAATATTTTCAAAACAGGAAAAGTATGTTGATCTAAATACATATTTATATGCAAAAAATATATGATTCATTTTTACTTTGTTCTTCTATAATGTATTCATGACAGTTGCTTCCAAAATTGTACTATGGTTACAGGCATCCAACTGGTGAAGTGCTTCGAAAATTTTTTCCAATTAAACCCATTATTTTATAATCTTGTCTATATTGAACATAAAGCTTTTCTGGTGTTGGTCTTTTTTAAAAAAAATTTATTTTTTTATGGATTTCAGAAAGGAAAGGAGAAGGAGAGAAATATTAATGATGAGAGAGAATCATTTATCGGCTGCCTCCTGCATGCCCCCTCGACTGGGGATTGAGCCCACAACCCAGGCATGTGCCCTTGGCAAGAATTGAACCTGGGTCCCTTCAGTCTGCAGGCCGATGCTCTATTCACTGAGCCAAGCTGGCAAAGGCTCTGGTGTTGATCTTGGTCACTTAAATCTTTTTTCTTTATTTCCAACTACTGAATTTTCAGCCTGAGATCACAACCCAATACCGTTTCCTTTATAAAACTGGCAAAGAATCCATCAGACTAAAAATACAACATTAGTCTCAGATAGGATTTAGAAAAAGAAATAAACCAAAAGAAGGGAAAGAAAGCACTTTTGTGCTATGTGTTTCATGCTATATTTAAAATAGAATATAAATACAGTTAGTCTATAGAGCTCTGTCTGTTACTAATAAGGTATATGACCTTAATAAGAGGGAAATAATACTGTGATGAATGTGGTACAGAAACACTTTGTGAATATATTTTGAGCACAAATGTCTTAGCTTTTACTCTTTCTATATATATATATATATATATAAAAGATTGTATTTTTCTGAAAAATGAATGATGTCCAAATTTACTCTTTTCTTTTTCATTAAAATGGACTTTTATCCCTTGCAGAAAAGCATAAAGCCTATTAAAATGTTAGGCAAAACTTGAAATTAAGGAGTAAGAGCTGTACATGATTTTGGAACAGTCCTTGGGGAGCTGAGGCCATCTGGCTTCACAGTTCACAACCCTCCTGAGATATGTTCTTCCAGCTCAGCAATTTCAGACAGTGAGCTACAAAAAGTTTTAAAGCATGCAATAGTCAGGGACCTGACCTCTTTTCCCTTATATTGTCAAATAAAAAATGACAACAGCCAACACAATAGCCATCAGGTATGGATGAATCAGAATGATACCTATTTTTTGGTCAGATAGAAAAAAAAATGGGGGAAGGGGCATGCCAGAATCTTAGTAATTAGTTTTTGTGTGCCATGAGATTAAAAAGTTGGAAATCATTGCTCTAGCTGTACACTGCTCACTGGTTTTGTACTTCCTGAGAAATTAAGAGTCTTCTGATCAAAATGTGAGGTCCCCATATCTAACACCACAGAGCAGAAAGTAAATGTGAACTAGTTTCCCGGCCTTTGACAAGCTATTCTTTATCAGCTGAAATTTGAGCTGCTCCTCAGACAGCATCTCAGAATGAGTCCAGCAGCCTGTGTCCTGAGCTCACGGGAGATAGATGACCTGCCAGGATGGCCCTCCAGTACCACAGGTGTGCACTCTCACTGCCCCTCAAAACAGAGCAGATCCACATCCAGAAGAGACCCCAAAATGCCAAAGGAAAATCTGAGACAGCAAAATGCTTTTATTAGAAGTCTAGAAAGATTAAGAAAGCAAGCAAGAGTGCCCCTGTCATGCAGATCCATGAGCCACATTAACAAAGCCAATAGAATGGGAAACTCCTATCATTCCACAGAGGCTCTAGAGACCCCACGTTATGAAGGGAAGACAATGAGAGAGGGAGATCACATCAGCAGTCTGGACAGGGACCCCCACTGCTAGTGTTGGGCAAGTCACTTAACATCTGAGTCTCAGAGTCTACATTTGTAAAATGGGTCAATATTTCCACATTTCAGGTTGTTTCACAATTACAGGTGTTATATTTAAAGGAAACAGCTCAGAAAACTATAGCTATTATTGTCACCTTCAATGCAAGTAATGATTATATTAGTTCCTCTTTTATCATTGGCACAACATAAATAAGCTAGACTCAGAGAGACATGATTTGCTTCATTTTCAAAGCCTACTATCCTATAAGCTTTGAAACCAGTAAAAGCCTGTCTTGCCACAGTAACATCTTTTTTCTTTTCTTTTCTTTTTTTTTTTTTTGAGTTATTACTAGACCCTTTCCTGACACAGAGCAACTTTTTTTCTTTTTATGGAAGTAAATGCACTATTATAAAGAAGCTTTTAATCAGATAGTGGCCACCTAAGCAAGAAATATCTTCTCAATAGGAGATAAAATCCTATGGTTTCATCATTTTAACACGAGATGGGCAACAAGCTGGGAAACGAGTTTGCCCACTTGTTACTCCTTGTCTAATCAATTTTTATTCTTTTCATAGCCACATGTAATGGGTTGGAAATTACTAAATAAAATGAAAGAAGTTTTGAATTATATTAGTAAGTGATAACTGCATTATTTTATAAAAGAATAGGGCTATCCATATTCATATAATTTATGAATTGAAATGTCATTGGGGGGGAAACATCAGTGCCATAGTTTGCATTTAAATGTCCTCATTAACTGTCAGCTGTGCCAAGTCCCATAAAGAAAAACAGCTCAGCAGTAGGCACACAGATGAGGGCATTCATGGCCCACATTGGCAAGCAGATGTGAAACTATAATCATGAAGTTTTCTGTAGTAAAGTCCTTTAAAGCTTATCTAAATGTTCCTAACCTCTCTTCTGAAAACAGCCACATCTCCATGCTCATGCTAAGAGCAGAGTCTTTTAAGCCATCAGAATGTCCTTTTCGTCTAATTCTATCTGTATATCAAATTATTACTTATTGTTAGAACACTTAAAATACAATTTAATAAACCATATAAGGTACAGAAACATAAAACAAGTCTGATATTAAATTGCTTATTCTATATTTCTATGCAACTGGAACCTTCCAGATTAGTGGATACTTATTAAGTGCTAGAGGCCCGGTACACAAAATTTGTGCATGGGGGATGGGTTGGAGTGTCCTTCAGACCAGCCTGTTCCCTCTCCAATCTGGGACCCCTTGAGGGATGTACAACTGCCCGTTTAGGCCCAATCCATTGAACATCTCTCTCACAATCCAGGACTGCTGACTCTCAACTGCTCACCTGCCTACCTTCCTGGTTGCTGCTAACCTCTTCTGCCTGCCAGCCTGATCATCCCATAACAACTCCTGTTTGCCCCTAACTGCCCTCCCCTGTGGGCCTGGTCACCCCTAACTGCCCTCCCCTGCTGGCCATCTTGTGGTGGCCATCTTGTGTCCACATGGGGGCAGGATCTTTTGACCACATGGGGGCAGTCATCTTGTGTGTTTGAGTGATAGTCAAGCTGCATATTACTCTTTTATTAGATAAGAATGAGGCCTGGTGCATGAGTAGGGGCCAGCTGGTTTGCCCAAAAGGGTGTCCTGGATCAGAGTGGGTGTTCCCTTGGGGCATGGGATGACCTGAGCAAGGGGCCTGTGGTGGTTTGCAGGCCAGCCCCTGGTAACCCAAGAAGAGGCCCTGGTATCTGGGATTTATTTATCTTCTACATTTGAAACTTTGTTGCCTTAAGCAGAGGCTTGGGCCACCCAGGGTGTGTGGAAAGTTTGGCTTTCTCCATCGCCAGGGGCAACCCAAGCCTCCCTCTCGTTCTCCCTGTGGCCGTAGCCATCTTGGTTGGATTAATTTGCATATTGGATCTGATCAGCTGGTGGGCATGGCTGGTGGGCGTGGCTGGTGGGTATAGTGGTGGTACAGACAATTTGCATATTACTCTTTTATTAGATAGGATTACTAATCTGTTATGTGAGGATAGTTGTGGTGATATGTGCATGCTTGCAGCCTATAGAAATCAGGGAAGAAAAGAAGGAAGAAGGGAAGAGAATAGAAGAAGCCTTGTGCCATCAAAGGTTACAAGTGCTAGTTTAATAGAAATTATCAAGTGAAGCACAATTTAATAAGACAGAGAAATACAAAAGTGCATATTTTACTTCTCATTCATTTATTTAGAGTTTATTCAGCTCCTACTATGTACTAAGCACATTATTGATTGTGAACATGATGCACCATCCTAGCCCTCAAAGAACAAGACTAGAAGTGGAGACACTAAGTGGCTATAGATAAACAAATTAGCAAATGAACTCTAGGGCCATAAATTGAATAAATGTTTTAATAGAAATGTATCCAAGGTTTCAATGGCACAGAGAAGGAGAGACCCCTAACTTTGCTAGTACAGAGCAGGCAGTGTCAGGGAAATGTAACATTGGTACTGATTCTTAGAGGATGACTAGATAATCCAAGGGAGAATAAGAAGCACAAGTGCATTTGGAGAAGATAGATGATAGAACTACACAGGTTTAAGGAATTCAATGAGATGTAACTCATATGAAACTTCAGAAAAGGACAATGGTGCGTCTGGAATGTGGAAATATGACAAAAGGTGACTATGAAAAGAGACAGAAAATGGACCTGATTAAACAAACAATAACAACAAAATAGAGCATTCTACGTGTAAAGACAGTCTAAATAAAGTAGGAGTTGGGGGTAGGGAGAAGTGATCAATAGGGAGAAAAAGAGGGGCAATTGTAATACTTTCAACAATGAAGATTGGTTAAGTGATGTAGTTATACTATCAGCATATCAAGAGCTTAAATGGTGAGGGGAACCAAAATAACATATAGAAAAGAAGTCAGAGGTGTGAATGCACACCAAGGTTAATGAGTAAAAGTGGCCAGGTGTGGAAGATCTAGAAAAGGTGGAGATGATGGGAAGCAAGTGTGCATGCCTCGCATTTAAGGAAGTAGCAGTGTTTGGTCTAGACTAATTGTTGCTATACTTGAATATGGTCTCAGATTGCATGATCTGTTGATTTATAAAGAAAAGCAAGGAATCCATATCTCTATGTGTATTGTACCAATTTTTAAATGTTGGTAATTGATTCTTTTTTAAATTTTTTGGGGGGTAAATTAGATCTAAAAGAAGTAACCAGGAGGCATTGTTTTTCTTTGGTGTCCTTTGATCTCATCCAATGCTGTGCACACAGAAAAATGTTAGTAGACATTTTGCTGATGATGGAAAAAAAGAGGTATAGTCATATAAAACATGATTGGAGGAAGAAGGTAAAGACTAAATTAACGAAACTGTACATAATCCATATATTTGTACTGTGAAATATAATTTGGGTGTAATAGGATGCCAGCAATTAATCCAGAAATATTTGGGAGATATATCACAAGACTGAGAAATCAATATTATTATTCCCAGACCTTGCCAGTTTGGCTCAGTGTATAGAGTGTTGGCCTGTAGACTGAAGAGTTTCAGGTTAGATTTCAGTCAAGGGCACATGCTTGGATTGTGGACTCGATCCCCAGTAGGAGGCGTGCAAGAGGTAGCCAACCAATGATTCTCTCTTACTGACATTGATATCTCTCTCTTCCTCTCTGAAATCAATAAAAATATTTTAAAAAGATTATTTTTCCTGGAAATAACTTGATGCCATCATATTATTTTTAAATTATCTACACTAATAAAAGAGTAAGATGGCAATTGACTGTACCTTCATGACAACTACCATTCAATCAGGAGTAAATATGCAAAATAACATAACAAAGATGGCGGATTAATTTGCATATGCAGATGCCAAGCACCTGAGGCATTCTGCACTACTCCAGTCTCTCTGGGCCTCTGGGCAGTGTGAGAAGGTGGAAAGGCAGCTCCGAAGGTGGTGCCAGCAACCAGGGGAAGGAAAGCACATTTTGGCGTGAATCTTCATGCATCGAGCCTCTAGTCCTATCTAATAACAGAGTAATATGCAAATTGACCGTATATCTGTTACACCCACCAGCCACGCCCACCAGCCATGCCCACCAGCCAATTAGAGTGAGTATGCAAATTAACCCAACCAAGGTGGCTACAGCCACAGAGAGAGCAGAGGGAGGCTTGGGTTGCCCCTGGTGATGGAGGAAGCCAAGCTTTCTGGACACCCTGGCTCGACCAGGCCTTCGCTTAAGGCAACAAAGTTACAATGGCTGTGTGAGCAGAAGCTTGGCTCCGTTCCAGGCTACAAAGTTTCAACTGTAGAAGATAAATAAATCCCATATACCAGGGCCTCTGCTTGGGTCACTGGGGGTGATCAGGTCCGCCTGCAAACCACCACCCCATGCCCCAAGAGAACACACACCCTTCAGGACAAACCAGCTGGCCCCCACCCATGCACCAGGCCTCTATCTTATCTAATAAAAGAATAATATGCAGATTGACCATTACTTGAACACACAAGATGACTGCCCCCATGTGGTCAAAAGATCCTGCCCCCATGTGGATACAAGATGGCCACCATAAGATGGCCAGCAGGGGAGGGCAGTTTGGAGGGACCAGGACTACAACGGAGGGCAGTGAAGGGTGACCAGGCCCACAGGGGAGGGCAGTTAGGGGCAAACAGGCTGGCAGGGGAGCAGTTAGACATCAATCAGGCTGGCAGGGGAGTGGATATGGGGTGATCAGGCTGGCAGGCAGAAGTGGTTAGGGGAAATCAGGAAGGCAGGCAAGTGAGCAGTTGGGAGTCAGCAGTCTTGAATTGTGAGAGGGATGTCCAATTGCCCATTTAGGCCCGATCCAGATTAGAGAGGGAGCAGGCTGGGCTGAAGGACACCCCTCCATGCATGATCTTCATGCATTGGGCCTCTAGTAAATTATAAGACTATTCATAATGTTCAATTAAATTCACTGATGCCAAAGAAGAAAAATACTATTTTATTAATTTTCATTGTCTGCGAAGTGGTTATTTTCCTTTCAGATATTTTGTTTCCCTAGAGAAAGCTGAGCCATTCTCATGTCCACATGCAGTTAGTCCTCTAACTGCCCACCTGTGGGCAGCAATGGTTAAGGGGCAATCAGGAAGGCAGGCAGGTGAGCAGTTGGGAGCCAGCAGTCCTGGATTGTGAGAGGAATGTCTGACTGCCCATTTAGGAACATTTAGCTAGCGTAAGCTAAAAGAAAGTGTGAAAGTCTATTTAAGTGCTTTCATTTGCTATCTTCCAATGTTTTCTTTTAGTTCCAGTATGTAGTTTTCTTTTAGTTTCCTATTGCACCTTCACCTTCTTAGAAGTCTTATCCTGATGGCACTGGCCTTGGTTGAGATTTTCCAGCAAATGATGTGTAGGATAATTTTGATTTTTATTTAAATTCAAGTGTTTAGAATTCATAGTAGTAGATATGTCCTGGTGTCGATCACTGTTCTCCAAGGTAATAGCAAAGTTGATCAGAAGCATGGTAAACATTGTCTGTATGCAAAACAATGTATAGAAGACAGTATATATGGATACAAAATGGTACAGTAGGTGCATCAGAGTAGTGAAAATAGGATTGTTTTAAACTTTCATTGCTTTAAATTTGCATTTTTATATATTTAGAAATTTACATAATTTATGAATGTATATAATATATTCAAGGCATATGCATTTCTTATCTGAAAAATAAAATGAATAAAAAAAAGAAGAAATGATTTATAAAATGAATACTGGTTTAATCTATGAAAGTAGAAAACAGGCTGTTTGGTGATTGCCATTCTCAGGGATAAAAGTAAGAAAAGAGAAATGCAAAACATCTGCTCTCTTCTATCCTTGAAGAGAAGAGGACAGATAAGAACGTGTAAAAGTTTGTTTAAGTGCTTTCATTTGCTATCTCCCAATGTTTTCTTTTAATTCCAATATGTGGAGAGTAACTCTAAAATGTTGAAATGTAAAGAACCTGTGTGCTTATGCCTTTCAGAGGGAAAGGTGAAGAAGGTTAGGCAAAAAGTCCCAAGGAGTAACTTCAGTTCATGTGGGCCAAACATAAAACAAAACAAAACCTTGGGAAGAGAAAGAAACATGAAGGACAACTATTTGATAACATAACTATATATTAGTTTTGAATTTCAGCTGTAGCTACTGTTTGTAAATATACTGAAATAAACATTTCAGGACACCAGCAAGTAGTATTCAAGTCAGAGTTATGAAATTCCATTGATGTTCAACAATATCAGCAACTCTGACAATAAAAAAATACGAAAGAATAAGTAAACAAATTTATGCCAAAGTCAGCAAATCTGAAAAAAATTAGGAAGATGAGAAGTCAACAAAATGTTGGTCCATTTGGGCTATATGAATATTTTGTTATTAATACTTAGTGTTCCTTGGAGAAGGTGAATATCTCATTAAGGCTACAGAGAGGCTTGCTTATAAATGCAAAGGATTGGGAATAAAATTAGATTTCTTTAGAAACTAAAAATGATGCTTCTGAAGCTTCCGCTAGCTAAATAGTTCCTTGGAGTGCCTAATTCAGAGATAAATAATGCTAAGTGTGTTACCACTTTGGTGTTCCTGTTGCAATTAATATAACCCTCCACGGAGAAAAGATATCATGCAAAAGCTCCTGGTACCTAAAACTAAACATTAAATTGAGTCAGATCTTCTCAACTACCTAAACTACACTTTGAGAAGTACAACATTTGGGACATTAGGGTAACATCAAAGGTAGTTTTGATACTCCTGGGCATAGTACTCCAGCCACCTAGAAAAATTAAGGGAACAATTTCAATAATGGGGGAATCTGGCTCATTATGAAAGATTCTTGCTAGAATAACAAACATAATGTTTGCATCAGTCAGCAAGTCCTGTACTCTCTCTTGGCCATGCATATGTGATAAACCATGTCTATCATTTCTCTTTTTCATATTTGTATTATCTCCTTATATAGCATCATTTACTCATGTAATTAATATATTCTTTACCCTGTTTCCAACTGACAAATGGTTTTTAAAGAGTTTTAAATTTACAGGATTAGACATAGCATCACAACAAGTTCATACCATATGGTAGGTTCTCCCAAATCAGTTTTAACCAGAGGCCACCAAATTGTGATATTTAAAATCACTCAGGATGGACTGAATTATCATTTATCACTGAGTAAATAAGATACTTTTATCCCTTTTTAAAGAGAGGAGAAAAAACAGGAGTGAGAAATTCACCTCATACCATATACAAAAATAATTCCAAATGTTTACAGAGAAAAGCATTTAAGTCAATAGAGTGCAGGAAGTTCATTGTTTGATGAACTCCCTCTGATTTACATACATAGGAGTCAAATACGTATAGAAAAACCAAAATTGAATAACAGGATTGAAAGCAAAATAAAACTTCTCTTGAAATAGAAAAGAAATGCAAGACACTGAGTGAGTTCCAATGCTGTTGTACATCTGAGCTCTGTGTCCAAGAGCAGGCAAGCAGCCAAAAGTTCAGTTCCTGGGAGCAGGGAGCCGAAAACTAGTCCAGGTGAGTCAGGGACCACAGCTTAAAGCCACAGACAGGAAAGAAGTTCATGAAACACGCTCAAAACAACAACAAAAATCTACTACCAATGTTTCCTAGGGTTACCGTTTCTATGAACCAACAAACTTAAGAGACAGTGAACACAGATAAAGTTGAGATTCAGGATTAAATCCAGAGACCTAGGATTAGTCTCCAGGTTTTTCCTTAACCTCTGACATCACTCCTGGGAAGAAGCTTTAAACTGTAAACATAAGAGCTAGTTCTGGGGTTTGAGGCTAAGTAGAAGCAACCTTGAAACTACAAGCCAGAGGTAGAAACTAGAGAACAGAGGATGTCTAAAAATATTTCAAATAATTAATATCACACAGACTTTGTTTTCTACCCACAATGCAAGTAAATTAGATAGGAAGGAGTAAACATGTATAAAAACACACACCTACACACACACAACACACACACACACACACACACACACACACACACACACCTTATATGCACTTCTAAGTAGCTCACTGGACAGTGAAAAAACTATGATAAAAATCATTAAACACCTAGGAGCAAATGACAATGACAATACTTCAGAGAGCAAACTTTACAGAATTGAATCATTGGTGTTTTATAGATGGAAATGCATAAATTTTAATTCACTTATTTAGAAAGGAAAGTACTTTAAAACAAAGCAAGTTTTGTAATAAAGTAAAATGAGTTCAACATTTAAGTAAAAAAACTAGTAAAAGTAAAACAAAGTAAATCTGAAAACAGTTGAAGCAACAAGATGATAAAGTTAGGAACAGGTATTAGTGAATTAGAAAACAAAGAAACGAAAGAAATAACCAGTGAAATCAAAACCAAAAAAAGACATAAATAAATAAAAATGACTAATCAATAAAATAAATAAAACACAAGCATTATTAGCAATAAAAAAAAGACCTATTGATATAAAGCACATTTATAAACCAAATCAAATTTAGGAACCAACCTGACATAAACATGAATGCCAAAATTATAATATATTATCTAAATAAGTGAAGTTGTGAATAAAATAATAGTGATCTAATTATATTTATCCCTGGGTAACAAGAAAAGTTCAGTAATAAAAAAAACACACTATTAAGTATCACATTAGTGAACAGATGACAGGTATCTAACAATAGATGCAAAAATAAAAGCATTTCATGAAACTCAACACTTATGATTTTAAAAAACACATTTAGAAAACAAATGTAGAGTATTCCTCTATTGCAGTGGTTCTCAACCTTTTTAATGCCGCGATCCTTTAATACAGTTCCTCATGTTGTGCTGACCCCCAACCATACTTCATAACTGTAATTTTGCTATTGTTATGAATTATAATGTAAATACCTGTGTTTTTCGATGGTCTTAGGCGACCCCTGTGAAAGTGTCATTCAACCCCCAAAGGGGTCGCGACCCACAGGTTGAGAACAACTGCTCTATTGGGTTATAAGTCTTAGCCAATGTAATATTTTAGAAAGGAAGACACAAAAGTATATGTATTGGTTATCTATATAATTATCATGGCATTTTCACTAATCAAAGATTTTATAAAGTATACAGAGTACAAGTTCAACATCAATTATTAAGGTTTCTACACATCAATAGTAGTCAATTAGAAAAGGTAGCAAAAATGTTTCTATCCAGTATAGAAACAACAGCAATAGCAAACTCACCATGAAAGCAGGAAAAAACTAAGAAAAGACAGAAAATCTTTTAGAGGAATAATTCTTTATTGAAGAATATAAAAACAGATTTGAATACTTAGAGATCTATTTATGGATGCAAAGGTTTAATATTGCAAAAATGTCAATTATCCTTTTGATTTTTAAAATCATACAAGAATTATTTTAATTTTATGAGGACCATATAAAGTCATTTTTTTTGTAAACTCAGCTGATTAGCCAGATTTCATATAATGTCATACTTACTTCCCCAGTACCTAACTGACTTATTTGCTTCATTTAGTTCCCAATTATGACTTCCCATTAACAATTCTAATTCTGTAATTTATCCACCTGGCTCTTGCAATTTTCAGTTCTAATACCTGGCCTTGGCTAATCTTGAACTCCTGTCTCACGTCCAAGCCTAGACCATTCCCTCATAGGGAACCAAGTCCTGAAGCACTACTGGTTCATAGTTATGTATCCATTACCACAAAGCAGTAGAGGACCACAGCCACTGAAAGGCTCCTAAATTAGATAAATTTCTCTGTTTTACATAAAAAATAATTTAGGGGAAAAATTAATGCATTAACTCAGTTCTGCTAATATATGTCTCATAGTGGGTGTGCCACTATCCATGTTGTTGTACCCCTGGAAATGGGACTTTCAGGCCAAAATGATGACTCACTGAGGCACCATTTCTAGAAATCTAGTCATTTTTACCTGGAAGATTGACCACTCTCAGGAAGTAGTGAATATGTTACCAAAAGGGAAGCTAAAGCTTCTAATGAATTGAAGTCTTGTGAGAATTTGATGAGTCAAAGCCATTTTTTTTCAAAAGAAAAATAAATGGGTAATTTTCAACATGTGAAATTCTGATTCTTTCATAATGAAGAAGCAATAGAACAAACTGTTTTTAAAACTTTTTTTATGAGAAGAAACCTGGAAAATGTTTGCAATTTACTAAGCTCTTTCAAAAAATACATTGTCCTATAAAGCTGTAAATTTATCTGCCAAACACTTTTATTAAAAACATTAAACAGGTCAAATAATTTGTTTACTTGTGCTTCAGTCTGACTTATTTTTTAGCTGTACTTTATTATATGGGAAAAGTGAATCAAATATTGAATAGTAACTTCTTCCAAATAACTATTTAAAAACAATCTTTAAAAGTAATGCTGTGTTTGTAACTCTAAGAAAAATAATCAAATAAGATTTGGTTCTATGATTGATATATTTGGAGAGTTAAAAATTGATTTTGCCACACTGGCCTGCTGGGGCAGTTGGCTGGAACATCTTCCCATACACCAAAAGGTTGTGTATTCAATTCCTTGTCCCATACACAGGTTGTCAGTTTGATCCCCGGTCAGGGCATATATCAGGGGGAGGCAACCAATTGATGTTTCTGTCTGTCTCTTTCTCTCTCCTTTTCTCTCTCTTTAAAATCAATGGAAACATGTCCTCTAGTAAGGATCAAAATAAAACAAAATATTGCATTTGTCCATGATAAAAGAGTGAATGTTTAAAAAAAGCAGATTTCATGACTTTTCATATAACCAGATAAAGAGGGCAACCTGGCCAGTGTTGCTCGGTGGTTGAGTATTAACCTATGAACTAGATCCTGGCTCAGTTCCCATTCAGGGCACATGACAAGATGCAGACTCTATCCCCAGTGGCAGGGCAGGGGGTGGGGAAGGGAGGGGAAAGGTGCAGAAGGTTAATTCTCTCTCATCTTTTCTATCTCTCCTTCTTTCTTCCTCTCTGAAATCAATAAAAATATATTTTTAAAAAGAAAAAAATTAATTTTGATTGTGCTGTTAGTATCAATTAATAACTTAGGATAGAAATTGAGAATTTTAATGTTTTCTGATGATCATGACGCATATTAAATTTAGACTGAATTTCTTCCCAGTAAGATATATCAGTACATAAGCCCTTCTATTCAGAGAAAGACTGTTTTTATCATTACAGAAACCAAAAATCTTGATTAGAAAAAAGATGGACATGGATATCCTAATCACCATTTTCCAGTAACAACTTTTTCTAAGCCAGTTATCTCAGTCTTTGGAGATAAAACCTTAAAAATATTGCAAATAATGTAACTGATTCACTGATATTATTATGCTCTTATATCCTCCTACAATACAATAAACCTCATATAAAAACTAAGGAAGGGAAAAAGAAGGATTGTCTTGGCAAGGAAGTAATGCAAACCCTAAGTAAAATTAGAAAAAAAAAAGAAATCTATTTTTATGAACTTTATCATCTTCCATCTCTTTTTTTTGTAACTTTTTTAGCATTTTACTTAAAAGCTTTATGCTTATAGTGGACTTAAGATCAATAAGAAGCAGCAAGTTGTCCCCTTCAGACTGGAAGGACGGGATGGCATCCGGTTCACTGTACCTGCCCTCTCTCTCCTTCCCTACCTCCCTTTCCTTGCCTGTTCTCCCCTTCCATTCCCTCTCCCTCTCTTTAAGCTCAAACTATTATTAAGCCTTGGCATCACGGATTTGGTACAACCAAATTGATAGATTCTGGGGACACTAAAACAGATTTTCATGTGATTTTGCCTTGAAATTCTTCCTTTTTCTTCTTGTCACAGTAGTCCCAGTCATCTTGTATAGAGCATGGTTATAGGTGCATAGCATGGATTATATTCACTTACTTTTTAAATTTAATAAATCTTTATTGTTCAGATCATTACAATTGTTCCTCTTTTTTCCCCCATAGCTCCCCTCCACCCGGTTCCCACCCCACCCTCTGCCCCCACCTCCCTCTCACTGTCCTCATCCAGAGGCGTACTATTTTTGTCCAGTCTCTTCCCACACCCTGACATCCCTTTCCCCCCAAGAATTGTCAGTCCACTCTTTCTATTCCTCTGATTCTATTACATTCACCAGTTCATTCCATTCATCAGATTTTCTATTTACTTGATTTTCAGATTCACTTGTTGATAAACATGCATTTGTTATTCATAATTTTTATCTTTACTTTCTTCCTCTTCTTAAAGAATACCTTTCAGCATTTCATATAATACTGGTGTGGTGGTAATGAACTCCTTTAGTTTTTTCTTATCTGTGAAGCTCTTTATCTGACCTTCAATTCTGAATGATAGCTTTGCTGGGTAGAGTAATCTTGGTTGTAGGTTCTTGCTATTCATCACTTTACTGAGTATTTCTTGCCACTCCCGTCTGGCCTGCATAGTTCTGTTGAGAAATCAGCTGACAATCGTATGGGTGTTCCCTGGTAAGTAATTAATTGTTTTTGTCTTGCTGCTTTTAATATTCTCTCTTAGTCTTTTGCTGTTGGCATTTTAATTATGATGTGTCTTGGTGTGGTCCTCTTTGGATTCCTTTTGTTTGGGATTTTGTGGACTTCTTAGACTTGTAAGTCTATTTCTTTCACCAGATGGGGGAAGTTTCTGTCATTATTTCTTTAAATAGATTTTCAGTATCTTGTTTTCTCTCTGCTTCTGGCACCCCCATAATTCTGATGTTGGTATACTTGAGGTTGTCCCAGAGGCTCCTTACACTATCTTCAAATTTTTGGATTCTTTTTGCTTTTTGCTTTTTCAGTTCAGTGTTTTTTGCTTCTTTTAGTTCAAATATTTGACTTGATTCTTCTGGTCCTCTAATCTGCTGTTAGGTCTCTGTATAATATTTTTTATTTAAGTCAGTGTATGTTTAATTTCTATTTGGTTCTTTTTAATCTCCTCAAGGGTCTCACAGAGTATATTCTATGGTAAAATTGCTCTTTATGCATTTATCCATCTTTTCCAGTAAATTCTTGAAAAACCTTATAACTATGGTTTTGAACTCTATATCCAGTTGTTTGCTTTCCTCCATTTCTTTTATTTGTGATCATTTTCTTTGTTTCTGCATTTTTGCTGCTTCCCTGAGCTGGTAGAGTAACTTTGTGTGGTAGGTGTCCTATAGGGCCCAGTGGCTCAGCCTCCCTAATTACCTGAGTTAGACACTCTTGGTGCAACCCTTTGTGGACTGTGTGCACAGCCTTGTTGTAGTTAAGTTTTGATTGTTGTTGGTATCACTGGGAGGAACTGACTTCCAGGCCCATTGGTTGTGAGGATCAGCTGTGTCTACACTGGGAGAACTTCTGTACTAGAGACACTCTTATGAGACAAGACTTGCAAATTTGCAAAACCCTCTGTGCTCAGTTTGTATGGGGTGGAGTCTCATGGTGGAGCAGACAGCCTTAGCTTCCCGTCAGCCCTGCCCTATGAGGTCCCTGGGTCAAAGTGTCCCATGGTAATTGCTCCAAGCACCTCTGAGAGAAAGCTACCCTAGAGTTTCCCTGCTGCCAGATTGTCCAGTTTCTCCCTGAATGAGTCTGGATTCTCAGAAACTCACCCAGAACTGGAGTTCAGTGCAGTCGAGAGCTTTCATCTTCCTCCTGCTTTAGAAAGCCACCCTTGCACTCAGCCACCCGTGCACTCAGCCACCTGTCCTCTCTGAGTGCACATCTCCATACCTCAGCCTTTTGCTGCTCCTCTAAGTCTCAATGTTCTTTCCTCTTTCTTTCTAGTTGTAGAATTTCCACTCAGCCAGCTTTCCTGCGGTTCTGGATGGTGTCCATTTTATCTTTTAGCTGTAGTTTTGATATTGTTGTGAGGGACAGCAGTTTAGGTGGTTACCTATGCTGCCATCTTGGTTTATCCTTCCATTTCTTTTGAGTGTCCAGGGAGATATATTTTCTGATTCTATAGTATCATTCTGGCCCACCCATTAAAAAAAAAAAAAACAGCATTTTTGGTCAAAATGTCCCCAATGAAAATATTATATCTCCAAAAACTAGTCAATGTCATGAGTTCTTGATAAACTATTCTTTGGAAAAGCCTGAGATAATACAGCATTTTAACTATTCTTCCATCATCCATCCATCCATCCATTCATCTATCCATCCACCCATGTATCATTGCAAAAAATATTTGTTTAGCACTCTGTGCTAGAGGGCACTATGATTTACATGGGAAGTATAGAAATACCTAAGATATAATTTCTGAAAAAGAAAAATCAATATACCAAAAAAAGACAGAGCATATTCTGTGGTAAAATTGTTCTTTATGCATGCTGTAATAATAGTATATATGAAGAACCATGAGAAATAAAAGCAGCAATAAACCTTGCCTTGGTGGTGTATAAGGCACTCTTGAACTGCACATTTAATTTGAATATGATTTATTCAAGAAAGGAGGTAAAGGAAGGAGTAAGATCTTCAGAAGACCTTTACCTCTCTTGATGCCTAGTCTCTGATTATGTGATGTGGATAGAAAAATTGTAGTACATTTCTCCAAATAGCTATTTCACATTTGCTATTGAAATCTATGCCAAAGGCATAGGAGTGTAAGAAACAATTCTTCATTCATGAAATAAGTGATATTAAGATAAGTGGTTGGTTAGAAAGACTTTGCAGACCCACCTCCCTGATGTGATCAAATAGTAAGAATCCACCCCATCCAGCAGCACATCCCTTCCCTTCATGGGGATTCTGTCCTGATTCAACTACAAACCTGCTTTAAAATACAATTGCTTATATGAAATGTAAATACAGGCATTTATGAGGATGAAAACCTAACAGTTGTTGGAGGGGAATTAATTGGAAAGGGGCAGGGGATAAAAATGTTCTATATCTTATTTGGGACAGTGGTTACATGGTTATATAAAATGATCAAAATTCAAACTAAGACTTCTTATATTTATTTATCCTACCTAATAAAAATAATGCTTTGCAAATTAACCATCACTCTGCTATGCCCACAAGCCACGCCCACAAGCCAATCAGAAGTGAGTATGCAAATTAATCCTAACCAAGAGGGCTGCAGCCACAGAGCAAGCAGGAGGGAGACTTGGGTTTCCCTGACGATGGAGAAAGCCAAGCTTTCCATACACCCTGACGGGCCCAGGCTTCCATTCAAGGCTATAAAGTTTCAATTATAGAAGATAAATAAATACCAAGAGAAATGACTGCTGCCACAAAGAGAGCAAGAAGGTTGGCTCCGCTCCAGGCTACAAAGTTTCAGTTATAAAAGATAAATAAATCCCAGATACCAGGACATCTGCTTGGGTCGTCAGGGGGCATGGCTGGCCTGCAAATCACCACAGGCTCTTTGCCTAGGCCACCCCATGCTCCAAGAGAACCCCCACCCTGATAGAGGACACTCTTCAGGGCAAACCAACTGGTCCCCACCCATGCACCAGGCTTCTACCCTATCTAATAAAAGAGTAATATGCAGATTGATCATCACTGTAACATACAAGATGGCTGCCCCCATGTGGTCAAAAATCTTTCCCTCATGTGGACACAAGATGGCCAGCAGGAGAGGTCAGTTGGGAAGGACCAGGTCTGCAAGGGAGGGCAGTTGGGGGTGATCAAGCCTGCAGGGGAGGGCGGTTAGGGGTGACTAGGCTGGCAGAGGAGGGAAGTTGGGGGTGACTGGGCCTGCAAGGCAGGGCAGTTGGGGATGATGAGGCCTGCAGGGGAGGGCAGTTAGGAGAAAACAGGCTGACAGGGGAACAGTTAGGCATAAATCAGGCTGGCAGAGGAGTGGTTAGGTGATGATTAGGCAGGCAGGCAGAAGTGGTTAGTGGTAATCAGGAAGGCAGGCAGGGGAGCAGCTGGAACCAGCAGATCCCACAGGTCTAAACAGGCAGTCAGACATTCCTCAACGGGTCCCAGATTGGAGAGGATGCAGGCTGGGCTGGGGGACACCCCTCCCCACCCCCATGCACAAATTTCTTGGACCAGGCCTCTATTGTATCTATAATAATAAAAGGGCAATATGCTGATTAAACCAGATGTCCTTCCAGACATCCTTCCTTCCAGACAAAGCTGGAGCTGGCAGGGGCTGAGGTAGGGGAGGCTGCTGCAGTGATGGAAGCCAAGGCCTTTGCACAAATTTCATGCATCGGGCCTCTAGTTTAACATAATAAAAACTAAGAAAGAATATCATTGCATCCTCCTCAAAGAAATCTTCATGCATGGTACTCATCAGAGGGTTTAAAGATGGAAATGCTGTTTCCCCAAATGACCAGAACAGAGTCCCTGATAGTTTTCAACAGCTCACAGATAAATGTGGGTCTCTGGCAGACTTTGGTCTCAGACTTGCTTATAATGTAACTAACCATCTGGTCATTAGTTCTTAGAGATGGTGGCAGAAAATCAGTACCACCCCTAACTCTGACATTTACCAAAACAACCTGACATTTACTAAACAGTAAATTGGCTTAGGGAAATTTGCAATCCAGAGTAATAGTGAGACTCTCAAGGTGGAAAATCAGGCTAGAAAGGGAAGACAGCATGCAAGTGAGGCTGAGATTTTAAGAGAAATCTTTCTTAGAGTACTTTTCTAATTGCTAGTCAGCCAATATTGCAGATATGCAAGTTCTCTTTGGAACAAGTACCATAACCACATATCTCTATCGTCAGGAGGCCTTATACATATTCTTACACTGAATATTTAAGTGCTTAGAATGAAGTACATAAGAAAAAAATATGGAAAAGCTTATTTCAGGTATGTGTTTTATAATTTGTCAAACTAGAAAGAAATGTGTAAGCCAAATGAGGACAAAAAAAAAAAGAGAGAGGAACTGTGTAAAGTACTGGCAATAAAAAACAGAAAAAATTGGACCACGGGAAATTGTAAATTCTGTTACTATCATAGCCCTTTATTCCCTCTCTCCTTATGATTCTTTCTTTCAGCTCATAAAGATAATGAGCTTGATTTTAAAAGTGTTTTTCTTAAGAAGAACAATAAGAAAACTAATCATATTATAAGACTAACTCTATGTTTATTCCAGGCAAATAAGTCAGGTTTGGTTTTATTAAAACCTTTAACATATCTTGAATGAGTTTCAAAAATACTATGGACTATAATTGAAAAGCAATACTTGCGTTATATTTTCAAATTTATACACATATTTTGAAATTTGATTGTATGTGCCTTATATCTCCACAAATAACAATGAAATATTTTAGCCCTAAGTACATTTTATAGTGAATCTGATCTCTGAGGTTATATTTTAGATCTCCTCATTCACTGAATAAATAGAATACAAAGGAATACAATTGCAATGTGAATGCTGCATCATGAATCAAAAGATAGCAACCTAGACAACTAGTTTTCCTTATAGAACACTCAGAGGACAGTAAAGAAATAAATTATTATCACATTCATTTTTTAAATGTCAGTATACAGTAGTGATCTTTGATCATAAGGACAAGGAGGTGGCAGAGTTGGGGGTAGTAATTCTGTTGACCTTTTAACAGACCAGCAATGTTTGATATGAATTTAAATTTATACTTCTAGATACATAACATTTATGGTCCCTCAAAAAGTTACAGTATTTCTGGAACACCATTTTTTTAAAATCCAAATGATACTGGAATGTCCATAGAATACCAGGCACACAACATGCCTAACACAAGCTTTGCTTTTGTGCAATCTGTTCTGACTACTACACCATGTACCTCGGGACTTGGCTTACATTTCTAGAATGTTATTTAACCTAAAGATAAATAAAACTCTTTTTAAAAGAGTACAGAGGCTGCATTCTGAGGCTCAGGTCTTACTTTGTTCTTGGGTGCAACTCAACCCACAGAAAGATTATTCACACCCACTCATGGGCCCCAACTGCACTCCCACCACCAGGTATGAGCACACCTAAAATGGCCCCTTTGTGAAACAGGAGGGCCTGGAGAGGAGGAACAGTATGTTCAGTCATTATTCAACCACTGGGTAAAAGTTCACCTTCAGTCCAAGTTTAAGGATGCTAATACCTATTCTATACAGTTGTGAAAGCCAGAGTAAATGAGCTGTTGTTGAAAGAAAGACATGTTTTAGAGCTCGGAATCTTGATTTAAATACTTGAGATTTTCTTCTAATAAAAGGTATTAACTTGATATTCTAACTTATGCTAGGCAGAAGCATTCTGTTGTCAATTTAGAATGTATTTTTTTTAGAGATAACTGGCCTATTAAGCTTATACAAACTGTATTAAAATGTTAATGCAGAGCCCTGACTGGTTTGGCTCAGTGGATGGAGTGTAGGCCTGCGGACTGAAGGGTTCTGGGTTTAATTCCAATCAGGGGCATGTATTTTGGTTGTGGGCACATCCCCAGTGGGAGGTGTACAGGAGGCGGCTGATTGATGTTTCTCTCTCATCGATGTTTCTGACTATCCTTTTCCCTTTCTCTCCGGAAGAGAGCAATAAAATATACTTAAAAAAATGTTAATGCAGAGCTGAAATAAAACAAAGGATACATTTATGATGTAGTAGGCAATAATTTTACATGTAAGGGATGAACTTTTTGAAGTACTTTTATACTTTTACTACAAAAGTAGCCTAATGTAGAATAAAATTACTGGATAATATTCACTGAATTCCAGATTATGCATATCAGAGCACATGAGCTGGTAAGCATGCTGAAAGACAATGAGATGAAATTTTTTTAAAAATTAACTAACATTTGAGGCTATATAATTATTTGTTGTGGGGGGCTTCCCTGTGCTCTGTAGTGCATTTTCAAGAATCTCTTGCCTTTACTCACAAGATGTCTATAGCAATCACGACCAGTGTCACCTCCACCGATCAACTGTGACAACCAAAAATGTTTCTTGCAGGGAGCAGGGGAGGTCAAAATCATCCTCTGTTGAGAATTCCTGTTTAAAATCCAGATAGTTTTACAAAATCCTAAACATATATTTACTGGTGGGGGAGGAATAAAGGGAGATATAAGTACACATACATAATACCTTAATCAATAAAGAAAAAATAAAATAAAAACAGTGCCACAACTACACGTAATTCTTTGGCTTGCAGATGATAGCCGTTATCAATATGTTACCTGTTGTCCAAATTTTACCCAGTATATATGATTTAGGAAGAGAATTTTTATCTAGATGATGTTTTATGTTTTTAAATATAATTTTATTGATTTCAGAGAGGAAGGGAGAGATAGAGAGATAGAAGCATCAATAATGAGAGAGAATAATTGATCAGCTGTCTCTTGCATCCCCCCTGCTGGGAATTGAGCACCAAACCCAGGCATATATGTGCCCTTGACCGGAATTGAATCAGGACCCTTCAGTCTGGAGGTTGATGCTCTATCCACTGAGCCAAACTGGCGAGGGCCAATTTTTAATTTTTACATAGATCTTCCTAGTGCCCTCTTTTTGTATTAATTATCTGAGGTTTTATAAAAGAAAGGTTTTCTTATATTTTTATTTGCCTTAATAGGGAAAATAAAATCTTGAGTCTCACCCAATTCTCTGAAACCATCAATAATACTAGACTAGGACAATGCAACTTCCATTGATCCAAATACAAAACTAACTTTGTAAAATTTTGCTTGCAAGAACAAAGGACAATTAATCAATACTTTATTGTATTCGGACTAATCTCCTATTTATTTTGAGTTTAATGTCCAGCTTCACAATTTGCCTGTTTTTTGTTGTTGTCATTTAATTTCTAGAATTCCAATTGATGCCTTTTCAAGACCCAGAAGTTCCCTCTAAATTCTCCTTTCCTTTGCACATCAAAAAAAACAGTGCAATTTTAACAAAAAGTAAAGCTTAAACAGTAGGGAAGGGGAAGACTAAAAGGAGTTCACAAAGAGAAATACAAATCAAGGAGCATATTGAGATACCTGCTTCTTTTCCTGGGTAGGAAGCGTTGTGACAGCACAGGTCTATCCTAGCATAAACTTGTTGAGATAAGAAGCCAGTCCCTACCCTACTCTCACATGGCACCTACTGGAGCCTGGCAAAGGCCCCAAACCCTGGGATCTCCTTGAATAAAATACCACAAGAGAGGCTGGTGAGCTCTTCGCTGTGTGCATTTTCTGACTGAGAAATTCCCTAGTAAGAATCCTTTCCTGAATGTTTCTTGTGATTTTTCTCAGATAGGGACATTCAAATATTGTTCAAACGTTAATGAAATCTTCATCATACTGAGTCTGCCTCTTCTCTTAACAAAAAAAAAAAAAAAAGTCTTGATGTCCTTAAATTTACAGGGTCATGGCTGACTGACAAGAAAAGAAAAGAAAGGCTCAATTCCAGTATCTACCCAGGTGATAGAAGGCCTGGGACCACAGAGTAAACAAATATCCTGTATTCATGAACTTCTCGACCTTCTGACTTGTGCAGGCAGAGGAGAAATTGTTACATTTCTGCACACAAACAACAGAGGACTTTAGTATCCTGTGCAGTCATTCTAGGGTTTATCTGTCCCGGTACTTGCCAGTGCACAGTGTGTTGCTGTTGTATTTTATGAACAAAAATCCCATCATTTCAGATATGTCAAAAATTCTGTGGGAGTATACAAAGTTTGGGTAAGAAGAGATACGTTTTATTGGGGGAAAAAAGCAAAAATAAGATAATTGAAAATAGTGAAAACATGATGATGGTTGGGTATGGGATAACACATTTGAAATCAGGAGCAATTCTAAGAGACAAAGTTAGGTTCACATTCAGCATGAGAAAGGCAATGGGCCTATGCAATCCTCAAAAATATGTAAGAAGAAGGCAATTTTAAAAGCTACGATGAGAAGTAAAAAAATGTTTGAGCATCAGTCTCAGATGTCTGTTAGCTCAATGTTAATTCAGCAAAGGACTAGGTGTTTGCATAGTTTCATTTGGACCTTGCACTAAATACACTTTAATGTGACCTTTTGAAACATAAATTGTTCTTTAAACCATTTATTGTTAGTTTTGCTACAAATATCTGCAACTCCCTGTCATGTCTTTGGCCTAACAAGTTGAATACAATGTTATCCTTGGAGAATTAAAAATAGAAAGACCTTTCTTTCTTTGTTTTGTTTTGGTGGTTTAAATGCAATCAGAGTCAAAAGGGATTTTCTTGATAGTAATCAGTTTATTAACTTTCTCCCTGGATTCCCAGATTCCATTAATAGTAGAGTATGCCTACTCCACTATTCCATTAACAGTGTGCCTACTCCACTAGCCACTACTAATATGCCTACTTCAGTTCAAAATCATTACTGTGAAATAAATAGATAGATAGGAACTACTAAAGGGAGTGATTTTTAAAACTTTATTCACTCTGTTGTGTTAGCTTAACTTGTCTGGCTTCGGTTTCTGTGTACAGATTTGAAGAACACAGCTTGCATTCAGACTACCATGTACTCACACACACTTCTTCACGTTCAGTATTCTGTGGTTTCTTGTTTGGAAACATTAGCTAAAAACAAATTGAGTACATTTGTAAAATTCCTTCTCTGTAGAAAAACCCCTTCATTCCCTTTCAGTTTAACAACCCATGTTTAACTGGTTGCCAAATATTTTAGATTTTTACCTCTGAAATGTCTTTACTGTCCCCATCTTGTACGTCAACTACTTATTCCCAGAATTATTTCACTTAGGCCCTAATTGGGTTTCCACACCTCTTCTCACCACTCACTTCTTTTCTACATTCAGTGTTGGTTCACACTGACTTGTAGCTTCAGTCACACACTAAATCCCTACTAAAATAAGCGAATGGCTTCCAACTGACTAATGGCATTAAGTACAAACTCATCCTGCTGCTTTCATGGTTGTGAACAATAAAACAGCCACTTTATCCCCCCTGCAACTCCAGCTTTTTCCTTCAACTCTTTCTGCAGTTTCCCAGGTCACCAGGTAAATGGAACATTTTGATTAGCTAAGCAGGCCTATCTCTGTACACTTTATACTTCTGCTTGGAATTCCCTTGATACCTATTTCCACCTATAAAAACATAATCTATATTTCCAAATCCATCTTCAATGTCTTGTTTATTTTCACAATTTCTCCCTAATTTTGAGGTGACCAGTCCCTTTGGAATTTTTATTTTTACTTTATGCATTAACCCTACACAAACCACCTTACACTCTATAGTATAGGCCCTGTGGCTAATGTCATCCAATCCTAAAATGTGGCAACTGAAATGCTGGGTCTTATTTAGTGTCTAGTACTTAAAAATAACTTAGTGAATATCTGTAAAATTAAAAAATGAAAGAATAAAAAGTATAGTCAGAGGCTTGAAGAAGCATTCAAGTATTCATTCCTTCAGTAAATATTTTTTGAGTACACTGTATGTATCAGTTGCCCCAAACTCTCCAACAATACAGGGTGTGGCAAAACTAGGTCATTCATATGCAAAATGCAGACTTTATTCTTGTATTATTATTTATTAATTAGTGGCCCAATGCATGGATTCATGCACATTGGAAGAAAATTAATTAGAAGAAAAATTTTAATATCACTATTAGCCCTTTCTTTATAATAGAAGTGTCAACCAAATTCACCATCAACAATGACAGATGGAAAACACATGTGCAATTGGTGCCAGTGAGAGCTTTATATGTATCCAACTTAGCCTTTTATAGATATAGAATAAACTTGCTTAATTAGACCTGCTTTCTGATTTAATTAAACTTTCTCCAACCAGTAAAGCTTTCAGGTAATTGTCAGCCATATAGCAGTAAATATCAATATAAAGCAGATTATTATTGTAGATCATGCAGAGAGAACAAAGGGTATGATATTTAACTGCAGCAGTGTTTGACTATATTCTGCGGAATGAGAAAACCTGAAGTCATTTTCAAGGTCCACCCTTTCTTACTTCTTTTCAGTCAGGTCAAGTTTCTAAGCTCTCTAAATCTCCATTTTCCAGCTAATTAAAAGAAAATGAGATTTTACCGAGTCTCCCATCTACCTACTTCAGGACTTCTGTGAGGATCAAATTAGATGAGGCATGGGAAAATGCTTCACAGACATTTGATTAAAGCAGTGGTTCTCAACCTTTTTAATGCCACAACCCTTTAATACAGTTCCTCATGTTGTAGTGACCCCCAACCATAAAATTATTTTTGTTGCTACTTCATAACTGTGATTTTGCTACTGTTATGAATCATAATGTAAATATCTGTGTTTTCCAATGGCCTTAGGCGACCCTGCTACTGGTTCTCAACCTATGGGTCATGAAATTACAGTAGCAAAATTACAGTAGCAAAATTACAGTTATAAAGTAGCAATGAAAATAATTTTATGGTTAGGGATCACTACAGCATGAGGAACTATATTAAAGGGTCACGGCCTTAGAAAGGTTGAGAACCACTGGGTTAAAGTGTAAAATGTTTCCACCTGTGTTCCTGAGCTGAAGATACTCCAAGGAGGCTAGTCGTTAGGAAGAGGAAGCCGGACATCATTGCCCTGTGCCCACAGCAACTATTTCCAGACTTGGCTGAGCTGCGGGCATTTTGCACCTTGGGGGCTTGGCAGCATTGGCTGTGATTTCTGTGATTTGGTGGGGTGTTGCTCTGGGGTGGTGGCGACACCGTGTCGCACTTGAGGGAAGCCAAGTGTTGGTTTTTGGGCAGTAGGTCTCTGGTACCAGCCAGTGCTCATCATGGCAGCTCCTGTGTTGAGAATCTGCCTGCTGGTGGTCAATGAACATCATAGCTACTGGTTGGAAGGTAGAAGGGACACTTAACATATTAGCCTTTTATATATATAGACTAGAGGCCGAGTGCAGGACATTCATGCACTGGGGGAGTCCCTCAGCCCAGCCTGTGCCCTCTTATAGTCCAGGAGCCCTTGGGGAATGTCTGCCTGCCAGCTTAGGCCTGTTTCAGGAGTGGGCCTAAGCCAGCAGGGAGATATCTTCTGAAGGTCCTTAGCTGCCACCTCTGTGCTTGCCAACCCTGAGCCCAGCTTCTGGATGACTGGTGCTCCCCCTGTGGGAGTGCACTGACCACCAGAGAGCAGCTCCTGTGTTGAGTGTCTGGCTCGTGATGGTCAATGCATATCATAGCAACCAGTTGTTTGCCATTCAGTCAATTTGCATATTAGCCTTTTATTATATAGAATTATTACACTATTTTTCATACAAACAACTGCAAACCTACTTTTGCTCTTCTCTGTGCATTTTATTTGGCACTAAGGGCTTTTGCCAGATTAAAGCAATTAATATTATGTATTTGTCAATAACAGGCAAAAATAAGCCAGCTTTACTTTTAGAATGATCAATCTACAACATGGTTTTCACCAAAAAATCTGCCAGACATAATTCCTCATAATGTTAAAATATGTAAGTGAAATGATATCTCCCTTTGTGTTAAGCATTATCACTGTATAAAAATCATGGTATATGGGTGTACGTTTTCACCTTCTAGGATATATCTGATGCAACATAAACATACAGTTCACAGCTGACAGCTTTGTATGATATGAGTTGGAAAAGCTCCATAAAATTAGACCAGTTAGCTTCCTAACACACTAGGTAATGGCAAGTTTGCAGGAAAGTACAGGTAGGCATGCTGATAGGAATAAATCTTCTTTGCCAAAAATCGTATTATTGCACTCACTATTTCCTACTGGCATATAAGGGGATTAAGTGACCATGTATCAGAAACTAGTAGAGTTGTGCATATGTGCCAAAACTTACATATGACTACATGCAAGTTTTGTAAACTGAAGTTTGTTTGGAGATTGATTGTATAGACTAAAGATGGAGTTGTGATTGTATAGACTAAAGATGGAGTTGAAATCTAGACTTAGATTTTCCTAGTTAAGTTTTATTTACTGGCTGGACAATCTGAGTCAAATCAAATACCATTTCTAGGTTTAATTGAATGAGCTACAAAAAGAAAATCACATAATAAAAATTAGCTTGTAAGGATTTCTGCCACATTGGAAAAGGGACTTCCAAGATACAATTTACCCTGATGTGTGAAACAATCCCAAAAACAGACAACGAACTTGAAACAATGGATTTTAGGACTCTGGACCTCGAAGTAAAACAGTGATCCCTGAGAATGTGAAACCAAGTGATCTTTATAACTGCCTAGCTTACTGTCTGATGAGAGCTTCCAGATGATATCATGGAGAGAGGACACTGGGAGAGCCTGGTGGATTCCCTGAGGTGAAGAGATGGAGTTGAGAGTCTAAAGAGACCAGGAGGACGTAGTTCTTAAGACAGAGTGATGGAGAGAAATGAGTTGCACAGAAAAAGAACAAGGAGAGCTGTCGAAGATGCCTCTTAAGTACTCATGAGAGTTCAGATCAGTACATGCATGTGAGGAAACAGCTGAAGGCCAGGGACAGAGCAATCTGTAAGGATAAGAACAATCCCTGAAACTCATACAAGACAGGAGAATACTGCCTGCTCCTTCCTGCCAGGCTAGAGATCAGTGAAACTATGCCTGTTTTTTAGAGATAATCAAGAAAAGTTATAACTCTCTAGTCTGATCGGTCATTTAAAAAAGATAAAATTAACTTCATGCAAATAAATATAACTTAGATGATCAAATGCCTTTGAGAGATACAAATTGCATAGGCTCATTCAAGAAAAAAATAACTACATATTAATTCAAGAAATTGAATTTGTAGGTAAAAATCTTTGTACAAAGGAAACTCCAACCCCTGATGTTTTCTCTTATTAATTCTACCAAACATGTAAGAAAGAAATAACCCTGATTTTACATGAACTCTTGAGAAAACTGGAGAGAATGCATGACTTTATAAATCATTCAATGAGACTAACATTACTCTAAAACAAAACTAATGTCATTACAAAAACTAAAATAAAACAAAAAACAAAACTTGAGCTGAGTATCATAGATGTATACATTTAAACTGATTTGATCTGAGGAAATTAAATCTAACAATACATAAAAAAGATTGAAATGTATAATTACAAATTAGTTTATCCTATAAATGTAAGGTTAACTTAGCAGTCAAAAAAAATCAATGAAGACAATTCACCATAATTTTTCATATACTATGTATAGATAAATCATGTGACATTCAAAATAATGTATAAAAAGCATTTAACAAAATTACACTTCTATTCCTGATTAAGATAAATAAATAAAAACCACATCTCTCGTCTAAAATAAGAATAGAAAGAAATGTCCTCAACTAAATAAAGGGTATATATGAAACAACCACAGATAGTATCATATTTAATGGAAAAAGATTGAATGTTTTTCTTCTTATAGCAGGACTAAGACAAGGATCATCACCCTTACCACTTCTGGCCAACATTGTACTCGGTATTCTAGCCATTGCCATGAGGTAGAAAAATAAGTAGAAGTCCAAATTGTAAAGGAAAGAATTAACTCTTTTTTTATATATAACATGACCCTCTATGTAGAAAATATAATTAAATCTGTCCCAAAGCCACTAGAATGAATAAATAAGATAAACCAGAAGGCAAAACATAAGATCAATATCCCAGAGATAATTTTATTTCTGTATGTATTATCAATAGGCATTGGATATTGAAATTTAAAAAATAATATTATTTACAATAGCAAAAACTGTAAAGTATTTATGCACCAAAAACTGCAAAAACATTTCTGAGTGAAAATAGAGTAGATCTAAATGAGTGGAGTGGCAAATAACAAATAACACAACAAACATGTGAAAAATATTTGAACAGATACTTCTCCAAATAAAAAATATATATAACAAATAAGCATATGAAAATATGTAAAAACATTGTTATTTATTAGAGAAAGACAAATTATAACTACAATGAGATTCATACTTCAAATAATGACTACACTTTAAAAGACTGACCATACATACAAGTGTTGACAAGGATATAGACCACTGGTGGAATATATAATAGTCAAACACTTTGGAAATGCTTTGACAGATTCTTAAAAAGTTAAATATAAACTTATAATATGATCTAGTCTTTCCACTCCTTGGTATTTTCTCCAGATAAATAGAAACATATACCTACACAAATACATGTACATGAATGTTCAAACCAATGTTGTTGTTGTTTTTTAGCCCCAAAGTAGGGATAACCCAAATGTTCATTTAAAAATAATTATACTGAGTGAAAGAAGCCAAAAAGTCAAAATAAAACAAGAGAACTCAGTGTCATTCTATTTATATAAAGCTCTACAAAAAGCAAACTAATTTAAAAAATAGAAAGCAGGTTCGTGGTTCTCTGGGGATGAAAGGGTTAGTGAGGAGGAATTGGGATGAGATTATCAGAGAAGAGAAAAAAAACATCTGGATATAATAAATATTTTACTATCTTGACTATGGTAATGGTATCATGAATATATCCAGATATCAAAAGTCTTCAAGTTGTACATTTTAAATCTGTGTAGTTCGTTGCATGTCTGTTTTTCCTCAATGAAGTTGCTTAAAATTTTTCTTTGAAAGCCCATGATCATTCTTCTACACTGTAATAAACATACATATATTATGAGCATAGTACAGACATTCTTATACAGAATACACTGAGAGAACCCTTACCGTAGACTGAAAAAGGACCAAAGGAAAGTGTGCATACAGATATTATGATATTCAAACCATTCTGCTTCTAATTCCAGTGATGCAGAGAGAAGGAGAGTGAAAAATTCTAAGACATCCTTTTTATGTGCAGTGTTTGCTCCATTCTGTTATAACATAAACCTGATCATTTGAATATGTATTACTGGATGTGTTTGTTATGGTACAAGATAATAGAATCATACCAAATTTTGTTGTGTTTGTTGGCATAAATTAAAATTGTTTCCATATTGAGGCAGCACTATAATTTCTACCTATTCTATTGCCTTTGGATGTTTGAATATAAAAATCAATTTCTACCCTAAAGGCCTGCACAGTCTAGTGGGAAATTCAGCATGTAAACATTTATAACATGTCGTTATGGCTATAGAGATGTCATTGATTTTGCATACAAACAGAGCGTTGGGTACAACTTTAGAGAGGATGTGAAATTAGAATTGTGACTTGAATCACGTGTAGATAGTTTCCTAGAAAGGAAGAAAGCAGTTATTTGGGAAATAAATGCCATTATTTGATTAGAAGCACCTTCAAAACCAGTGAAGTAAGGGCTCCAGAAATCCCTCCTTTCCAGTCCTCAAAAGTTTTAAACTGTCATTTCCAAGGCTAGTGTTGACTATAGATTGCTGAGCTCTGATATACTTTATCTCACTCTGTTTTACCTTAGCTTTGCAGAATAGCTAATATTATATCCATTCTACACATGAGGACATGTACAAATCACTTTAGACTAAGTTACTGAATGTGATTAGTAGCTTACAGCAATAAGGGTTTATTTCCTGCTCACATTATAGGTTTCCTGTGGATTAATGACATCTGTGTTCCATGTCCTGTTTTTCTGGACCAAAGCTGAAGAAACAACCCCTATCTGGAACATACCAATCTTGTGATAGAGAAAAAGATCAATTTTGGCACCACAAGTGGCTCTTAAAGCTTCTGTTTGCATTATATTGGTTAAGCAAGTTACATGGGAGATGTACCATGAAAGGTAGCAAATATTGGAATTTTAGAGAACCAAAGTTCAAAAAAGTGTGTGTAACTTGCATGTCATAGAGCTGAGTGGCAGAGCCAGGATTCAAAACTATGTTTATTGTCAAAACCTGGGCTCTTTATATTATAGCACAGTGCTCCTCTCATGGGTCTCAAAGTAGGTCAAGATTAACTTTAAGAGTCATGAATGTCTTTGGGAGGTAAAAGAGAAGCTAAATTCTGTGTGTGTGTGCACATGTGAATGTGTGTGAAAGAGAGAAAGAGACAGATAGAGAGACACACATTTGGGAACTAGAGAGAAATGAAAATGAGGATACATTTCTTAGTCTTTTCTCAATTTCTCAGTAACAGGAGAGGAGACATTCTGTATTTCTTCATGAGTTAATTACACCTCCCCTCAGAACATGGAGAAAAATATCAAATAAGAGTTTGAGTCTATTTAATATAATCTCAATATTTGGCAATACATCATGTACATCATGGATATAGCACTAAACTAAGTCCTTTAGAAAGACACCAATCAGATTGCAACTAATATGAAAGAATATTAGCACTCATACAAGCCAATCAACAAGTGCTTGAGCCACTTCAGATGCATGGCTAATTGAAAAGGTGTTCTCCACACAAGTTAATCTCCCTTAATGTCAATTGCTAACAAAAGTCCACAAACTGATACACACTCCCTCTCAAGTGGTTCCACTCCCCATTCTGCCAAGGACAGCTCACCTTGTCCTCTGGTTCTCCTTCCCGGAGTCCTTTAGCACACAAGCATTTTAATATTATAACTGAGAAAAACGCAACAGAGAGGAGCTGGCCTGCTTGCCTAGAGCTTTAACATACATCAATAAAGAGCTTCTGTAAACCAATAAGAAAAACAGAAATAACCTAACTTTAAAATAGGTTTAAGACTAGAACCAGACAATTCACAGAAGAAGAAATCCTGCTGCTCAACAATCATGTGCTATTTCTTCCAGGGTGTCTATCTTCCTGTCAGCATCCTGCTGCTTCTTTAGGGCGGGCTCTGCCCTGGTTGCCAGTCATTCGATATCCCCGGATAATATCATTAGGGCCCTGCTTGTAGGAGGATATTAAAGAAATTCTACTCTTCTAATTCCATCCTCAGAGTGAAATAACTACAAGACAAGTATATCTTTTCTACATCAATGACTGAATGTCTGATGGCATGACTCCAGTTACTTCCTTAGCACAGCCTCTCTTCTCTGCCTTACGTAGAATACTACTGTTGCTTGCATCTGAGCACAATTCCTATGATATGCTCAGATAGTTTTCCTACCTTATAAAATAACCTATTCTATCATCAAGAAAGTGTTTAAAGGAAGGAAATTTACCCTATTACATTAGCATCAAAATCCCTCTATTAGTAAAAGTTCAAATAAATAAATTTTCTCATTTTATGAAATAGAGTTGTAAATCATTTTAAGCCAGTAAATTTATTTTCTTTTAATTACCATCATTACATTACAGTAGTTCCAGCTTAGCCTAGGTTTTGCTTTCTGTGGTGTCAATTACCCAAAATCAAGTACAGTCTGAAAATAGAAAATTTCAGAAATAATCAATTCATAAGTTTTAAATTCAGCTGTTCTGAGTAGCATGATGAAATATCACAACACCCCTCTCTGTCCCACTGGGACATTAATTCTTTCTTTTGCAGCTGTATTGATTCATTTGATGTGATAGAGACAGATGGGGTGTGTGTTAAAATCTGCCGCTATGACTATGGTTTTGTCCATTTCTTCTTGAATTTTCAATATACTTAGTTGTACATTTTTTGTATGTTTCATTTAACAATTTATTATTCATGGCTGTGATATTTTATTATAGAGATTTAATGTCTTGTCAATATTTTTTAAATCTTCCTCCGATGTTATGACTTTTGCATGGTGTCTTCTGATAGTAATGTCTACAACCCACTATCCTCTTGGCATTTTGCCTGGAATAGCTTCCACTCATTATTTTGTTTGTTAAGCTTTTCAATATCCAAGGAACTAAATAGTTTTAATAATGTCCACACAGTCTGCAAATACTTGCAAATTCAAATAGTGAACCAAAACTGGTCTCCATTTTTGAGAATGAGCAGAGAAAAGTAACTTTTTATTGGCCTAAGAATACAATTGGTCATAAACAGCAAAGTGGTTCTGGTGGAAATGCAGGGAGCTCTCTGTTTTGCTAAGGGCAGTGCAGGTGGCACTGAAATTGTGGGCACTCCTTTCATTATGTGGTCTTGGGAGGGTCCTCAATCTCTCAGCCCCTCAGGCCTACCTCATCTGTAAAATGAAGATGATGATGATACATACTTTCTAGAACCCATGTGAGACTCAACAGGTTATTGTGTAAAAAATGCTTAGACCAGAGCCAGGTACTTGGTAAGTACTGTATTCAGAAAATGTGAGGTTATTTCATCACTCCTAATGTTACTCTGTTACAATAAGTGTCCATCCAACTGGTTCCCACTTTTCCTTCAGCTCCAGAGCCTACTGATGGACATTTAGGGGAATCTGTGACAGGTCAGAATGCAGGAGACAGTAGGAACATGAGTCCATAAAACTGCCCATGCCATTTTGTTTTTAAGGTTTAAACTCAGCAGAAAATGATATGTAGACATAATTTTTTTCATAATATAAAAGATATATAGTAACCGACCACCCCAGTTTTCCTGAAGCCTCCCTTCCCAAGAAAATGCTGTGACCAGCCTTCTATAAATCCTTAGAATAAATAAATTAAAAAAAAAACATAAACTGTAGTTGTTAGAGCTGACCAAATAATTAAATCAATACCCCCTTCTCTGGAAGCTGACATTTAGGCCACTTCACAATGGACATTCCCTTTCACTCAGACCACATCCTACTTGCTAAGGCCACATTCCACTTGCTAAGACCATTATCCTCCCGCTCCAGACCTTCCTAGAATTCAAACCTGCCCAGAGAATTCTGCTCCCAGAAAAAGCCCACCTAGAGTCCTTTAAAATCTCTGATTCCCTGCCCCTGGGTGCTGGCACCATTTTGGGGCTCAGCCCATCTGCTATCCAGATAACCTAATAAATTCATAATCCCTCATCACTTTGGGCTTGTGCGTTCCTCCTTAGGAGACTCTAACAGTAGTTTTCCACCTTTACAAATTGACCTGCACTAAATAATACCTCTTGCATAGGGTACAGACTTTTCCCTATCATAATTTATTCAATCAGCAATCTATTGATGGGTGTTTATTATTTTATTTACAAAAAGAAAAGTCCCAATGAAGATCCTTGTACATATAGACATATTTTCTGAAGAGTAAATTTTTAGAATGTGAAAATACAGGCTAAGAATCATGAGCACTTTTAAATTTGGGAAATATTGCCAAAACGCCCTCTATGAAGGTCATACTAACTTACATTCTCATTAATAGTGTGTGAAGGTAGAAAGCTGTTTTCCTCACACTGGTACACATCAGCAAACCTTTTTATCTTGCCAGTCTGATAGCTGGAAACAGTATTTCATTGCAGTTGTAATTTACTTGGCTTTAATTAAGCATGAGATTGGGTGTGTCTGCACTTGCCACCATCATCTAACAATTTTGTTAGTGAGATGATGTATGAGAATGAGGCTCTTAGCTGTAGATTTTTAAGCTCCATGGTTGGCAGATTGAACCTTAGTTGTTTCCTGTTAATTACAGACATATTCTAAAAAGCAAAACTGCAGGTTTCTTTATCTTAATCTTTTGTTGTTGTTTTTTATTTCATACCTTTTTACCAATTCAGTAACATTTCTAAATTGCAGTGGCTGCAAAAGTTCTCAGGGAGTCTTTTACATTTCTATTCATTTTCTTTTCTGTTAAAATATACTAAGAAAATGTAAAGAAAAGAAATCCTTTCTGCTTGCCTACAGCAATTTAAAGGCCAATGATGAATGGTTAGCTAGGAGAACAAGGCTCCCAAAGCAGGGGAAATAGAATGATTAGGTTCCCTATTTTAAATTAAGAATATGTACTCTGAATATATCAGCAATCAGATATCCATTTATGCAGAAGTAAGCGGAGCTAAAGATTAATCCATTAGTTATAAAGGAATCAAGCATAAAATGTAATGTTGGCCAGAGAATAAAACTTTCTTTAAAGAAAATTATGATATTTAAGTCATAGTATTTCCTATGTTATTTTTTCTACTCAGAACTAAGTATAAATAAACAGACATGTGTTTAGATGAAAGAACGATGTATTTGCAGTTTTAAAAACTGAATCATGAAATGCCATCAAGTCTGAACATGGCTACTCACATGAATCATTTCTTAGTGAGATGAGTAGCCCTCAAATTAGTTGATATTTGTAAGTCAATATTTCAATTTATAATCTAAACCCCACATAGGTTTTCTAAAAGCTTTCTTGTCATACTTCATTGCTCACTTACAGAATACGCAATGACAATATCTGAATCAATGAGTTGTGCTGTACAATTTTATTGCTACATTAAACTGGCAGGAAGTACTTTTCCCCTGATGTTCTCTGGTTCCTACAGTCATATATTTTCTCTGTTAAACAGATTCTGGTTTAATCTAATCCTTTTCATCTGAACCTTCCACTGGAATTTCTACAGAAATTAAGAATTAAGCACTTTAGAACATGCATCTGAAGATTGCAGTGCTGGCTAAATTTTATTAGTAAAGAGAATTAATAGTTCAAGTTATTACCATAACTACCATATTTACATGTGAAAAATGCAAATTAATTGTTAAAAATAATGATATAGAATATTAATTAAACCCAGCAAAAGAATGAGTTAATCAATAAAGAGAGCAGCTTTGACCTAGGACAGGGGTTGGCAAATTCATTGGTCAACAGAGCCAAATATTAACAGTACAACGATTGAAATTTCTTTTGAGAGCCAAATTTTTTAAACTTAATTTTTTTCTAACACCACTTCTTCAAAATAGACTCACCCAGGCTGTGGTATTTTTGTGGAGGAGCCACACTCAAGGGGCCAAAGAGCCGCATGTGGCTTATGAGCCGCAGTTTGCCAATCATGGGCCTAGGATGTAAGGGATCAGCTTCTTTACCAGATCTTGAGATAATTTCCCTTCTTACTCTAGCAGTTTTGACCCAATACATCTTACCTAATAATAAAGAAATATGTAAATTGACCATACCTCCACTATGCCCACAGCCAATCAGAGTGAGTATGCAAATTGACCCAACAAAGATGGAAGTTAATTTGCATACATACCTGGATGCCAGGTACCTTCTTGGCACCCATATCACTTCCAGCCGGTCATCGGAGGGGTGGGGGAGCCCCCTTCCCAAGCCTAAAGTCTGGCTGAACTGAGCTGGAGATCAGAGGGGGCTTTAGGCTTGGGCAGGGGCCAACCCTGGGATTGGAGGGAAGGGGAAAAAATTAATGGAAACATATCCTCAAGTGAGGATAAAAAGAAAAATAAAGAAAGAAATGTCATCCTATGAAAGACACATCTTGAAAATGCCTAAAGGAAGTTGTCATTTTTCCATGCTGAAGGAACTAGAGACCATGTTGATGAAAATAGCTTGGCAGCTGCGGTGACTGGCAGTGGCTGCAGCAGCAGGGTGATGGGGCTGGCATCTTCCCCTGATCAGCCTGGTTACATCCCACAAAGGAAGGCCAGTCTGCACTCCCATTGGGAGCGGACCTAAGCCATTAATAGGACATCCCCTGAGGGCTCCCAGTATGTGAGAGGGGTAAGCTGGGCTGAGGTACCCCTCCCCAGTGCATGAATTTTGTGCACTGGGCCTCTAGTTGTATTAATAATTACTCTTTTTTCCCAAAGTAATAATAACAAATACTGGTGGAAATAACACTTAAGGGAGCATGTGTCCAATTCCTTCACCTTCTTATGCAAAGATCCTTCCTCCTCCATATAAAACAGAAATTTGAAGAGCCACTTTGTTGAACAAAATCCTACCTAAACCCTAGCCACAGAAGCAAGTACCTGATCAAGCTGGTCTTGGACTTGGAACCAAAGAAATAATCAAGACATTGAATTTGTGAGATGTAAAGTTAGGAAGCTATCAGGGCAACAGAAGATTAGAGGCAAGGAACAGAAAGACAATCATTTGTGACAAAAGGCAAAAGGTAAGAAAGAACTAAGGGCGCCGACAGTCCACTTCACTTTCAGATGGGCAGGTCAGGGAGGTGCCGTTTCAGTTGGGCCTTACCTTAGCTCATGGGAAGCACTGAGCCTGTATGCAATTTTGGAATTTTCTCTCTTGTTTTTTCTTCTGGATATCTTTTTTTCTAAGTCACAAGATAATTCTTTAGATATATTGTATCAGTTTGTGAGTGTGTATATCTATATGTAAAAATTTTATGAATTAAGTTACATGATTAAGGTTGTTCATTGAAACTTTATTTTCATTAAAAAAATAAATGTGGATATATAGAATTGTGTGTATATATGTGCATATATATAAATGAATTATAATGAATGACTCCATATTATAACACAAAACAGTGAGGTATCTATGAATATTATATTACAAATACTCTTATATTCTTTAAAAAAATTTTGAAGTATATAGTATTTTTGTTTTTATTTTCATAAACATTATATATAAACACAGTTTAGAGTTAATAGCTCTTGTTTTAATAAAAACAGCCTGGTCATCCCCAACTCCTCTCCCTGACAGCCTGGTCGCTCCACACAGCCTGCTGTTCAGTTTTTGGTCAACCCTCACTAACACACCTGACAGCCTATTTGCCCCACACAGCCTGCTATTTGGTTGTTACTGTGATGGCATCCTGGACAATTTGCATATTCCTCTATTATTAGTATAGATGCCAATTCTGGATAGCATATTTTATGATTCTTGCTTTATTCCCTTATTATAGGCACATACCTCTCTAATGCGTCTAGAAAGAAAACGATGCTAAAAATCTTAAGACCTAACATTCCTGAAAATGGATTTTAATCTATTTCCAAATCTGAATGATATTTTGGCTGGACAACAGATTTCTATATTAGAAACCATTTCCCATTACTATTTTATGAAAGTAGTTTTTAGCTTTTTCTTTTTGTGCCTAATATTGAGAAATTTCAAAATAGCATGCCCAGGTAGGAGGCTTTTTTTTCCTATTTATTGTATCAGATACCCTATACATTTTCGAATTTAGAAATTCATAACTTTCAATGCTAAGAATTTTATTTAATTATTTTTTTGGTTATCATCTCTCACTCCCTCTGATTCCTAGACTTCTTAGATATTGGTCTTCTAATTCTATCTTGTATTCCTTTTTTGCTTCCTCTTTTTTTTTTTTTTTTTTTTTTGCTTTTTGCTATATTCTCTGAGAGGAATTTTCAACCTATTTAATTTATTTTGTGTTCATTTATGAAATAATTTCCAAGAGCTCTTTTATATTCTATAAAAGTCTTTGTTTTATTGGCATTCTGGTTTTATTTTATGGATCAAATATTTGTTTTAATCTTGTATTGTTTTGAAAAAGGTTGGTTTTGGGTCATTATTTTTCTCCTCATTTCATAGTAACACTTTCTTCCAAATTACTTTGTGTTTCTTTTATTTCATTTATTTTGTTTTTATTTTGGTTACTATTTTCACAGTGGAGACGTTTCTCAAATACTTGGTGATCCTTGACTGTCTGCTCAAATTTGTGCCCAAATTCCTGATTAGGAGATCTGCAGGTAGTGGAGGTAGATAGGTATTAAGTGTGGGTTATTTTCAGTAATGTCTGCTTAAATTAATCCACTAATTAACCTGCTGAGGGTACTCAGTGTTTTAACTTGGGGGACCTAACAGATTCCTCAGAGATAGTTTCTTCAATTCCTGTTTGAGAATAGAATCCTAATAGCCAAACTTAGAGAGTCAATATAGAGTACATAAATCTGTACTTCACTCCCCTGTGCACAGTGTGGAATTCTATTCTGTGTCTTAGAACAGAAATAGGTTGGAGACCTTCTTTAGAGAACAAACCTGCCAGGCTGGGGAGAAACAGTGATGATCTGCACAAACAGAGTAGAGAACTCAAGACTAACTTTTTAAAAAGGTTTCCAGTGGGAGGCATGCAGGGGACTGCTAATTGATGATTCTTTCTCATCATTGATGTTTCTATCTCTATCTCCCTCTCCCTTCCTCTCTGAAAACAACATATCTCTGAGTACCCTCAGCAGGTTTTTTATATACACATATATATATGTATGTATATATATATACATATATATATACACAATATTTTAAAGTTTAAAAAGGTTTCTACCAAAATGTGCTTCCAGCCCACTTTAATCCTCACTTCCAGAATTATCCAATAAGCAATTCTCCAACCTTTTGGAGGCCCCAAGATGTGTGGTTAGGAATCAGCTTTCTGGGATTTGCTAAGTCAGTTATCACTCTTCCATTTGTTCTTCAGCTTCCAACATTATGTTCCTAAAATTTCTCTTCCATTCTCTCTGTACTTGTTTATTTATAACCTTCAAAATATCTTTACTATCTTGCTATTGCAGTTTTTCAGGAGAAAGTAGAAGTGAATGCACTGTGTTGAACTTTCCAATTTGCATTTTATAATATACTTTTATTTTAAAAGATTTTAAAAATCAAGGCTAAGTTAACCATGTCTCCTTATTGATTGTAATTCCCAAACATTAGATTTTTTAACAACAGAATTGGAGTCTTTTTTAACTAAATAAAAATATATCAGGCAGCACAAACTACTTTAAAATAATTTTGACAAGATTTAACTTAGCCTCTGTCCTGGAACTTAGGTACACTGAGTTTAGAAGGTTTGTTCTGATAAATACTAAATATTTTAATACTAACTTTTGGAATCAGTATACTGAAGATTTTATTTCTCCTTTGGAATGACCAAAAAAGATTCAAAAATAAAACAAAAACTCTGAGAGATAAAAACTTCTACCATTCACAAATTCTCATTGTATTCACTGAGAGAGAAACACTTTAATTATTGAATACTTGCAACCCTCTCCCCATAAATCTTGAAGAGATTGAAATTTTAGAAAGAAATGAAGGCAATTCTTCTTACAACTAAGTAAGAATTGTGCTGTCTATCTCAATATTTTAATTTATTTTTCACCAAATTAATTTAAGAAAATTTTAGAACAAGTTTTAGAAACTTCTTGTTTGAAAAGAATTTCTATAATTGGTTTTATCTCAACCAAAGGGGATATACTTAGTGTCATGATATTTACCACACTATAGGATTTCACAGAATGTCTCAGACATCAGAGAAGCAACTTTCCCCTGTTGCAGTTACCCATATACTCCAAGCAGAGACCTCTTACAAAATTCAGAGGTTTCCCAGCAGCTCTAATCAGTTGGTACTGGATTATATTGACAACTTGTACACAGTAAACATCAGGATTTGTAACAATGTAAGCCAACACTGATAAAAGTAAAAATGCAATTTCCATAAGACATTCTCACTTGCCAAAGTTAAGATAAGCAAACTTTCTTCCAGATTGTCTTTAAAAAAAATACCACACACCACAGATAATAGGTGTTACAATCTGATGGACTACATCCGCCCTTCAAAACCGATTCCCCTTATCATTTTGGGGGCACACAAATACCTCTTGGGAAGAAAATGATTTGCACAATTTGGAATCAGAGTTCAAAGCCATCTGCATGTTTAAGTAACTGACTAGTTACAAGATTCCCCACATTAATCTCTGTGGCATGTTATCACTGTGGCTCTAGAAGCAGAGAGTTTGAGTTCAAATTCTGGGTCTGCACCTACCAGTTATGGGTATTTAAGGAAGTCAGTTAATTGTGTGTAAAGTTGAGAAGGGATAATAGTTAGGATTTTTTGTTGTAAATGCCAGAAACCTTACTAAAATTGGCTTAAGATAATAATAATAATAAAAATACTGACTCACACATATATTGGCTCTGATTTTCTCCTGGTTGACTTCATTTGCAGTAAGATCCTTCTCATGGAGTAGCATGATGGACCCTTGCTAGTGCAAGCATACTTTACCCTTCATATTAGAAAAGCCAGTTAAAATAGCTCCCCCAAGAGCTACATGAATCTCCAACGTAGATTCTTGATGGTTTTTGTGGAGTTGTCTTATTACCCTTGGCCCAGTAACAGTAACTTTGACTACCACAATTAAGCACAGACGGGCAGTTTTGATCTACGTCACATGCAAGTGAAGGTACAATTAGTTTCTGCATGAACAGAATTACATGGAGGGTTTGTTTAAGAGAGAAAAAGATGAAGGCAATTTGCAAAGTAGCTGGTAAACATGAAATGGTCTACCTATCCTTATTTTATTGGGGCCATGACAAATATGTGAGATAACTTGAAACAATACCTCTAGTAATGATTTTTTAAAGAAGCTTACTTACATAGGTAAGCCATTTCAATACTGATATTTCCTATTTACCTAGAAGTTAGATTTTTGCATTTTGCTCAGCAATCTCTTGAACATCTAATCAGTTGCTGTTTCATTTACATGCACATGATAAACATGGTCAGATAAAGCTAGAACTTTCAAAGAAATAATTCCAATTCCTTGTTTCAAAAACAAAATCTGAAAACCTGAGCAATCAAAATACAGATTGCAAGCAATGCACTGAACTACTAAAACTCACACTGCCAAAAAAACAGAAAATCACCCCACTTCAAAATACAGTCACCTTTAATCTCCATTGAACTGGCTCATACAGGGGCCATAGAAATGATTTCAGACTTGCTGTGTTATAGAAATGCTGTATGGAGTCTTGAAAATGAAATCTAGGTATTAAAAACTACATGTTGGCCCTCCTTGGCCTGTGGACTGAAGGGTCCTGAATTCAATTCTGGTCAATGGCACAAACCTTGGTTGCAGGTTTGATCTCTGGCCCTGGTTGGGGCTCCAGTGGGAGGCAACCAATCGATGTGTTTCTCTCACATTAATGTTTCTCTCTCTCTGTCTCTAGCACTCCCTTCCACTCTCTCTCTAAAGATCAATGGGGAAATATCCTCAGGTGAGGATTTACAAAAACAAACAAACAAAAAAACTATATATTTTTTAACCTTTCAGAAAATATTTTAAGATCCAAAATTAGAGACCATTAGTGATATTGTTCCCAAGGTTGCCAATAAAACTACAGGAGTGATTATTGTGCACACACTATTTTAACCCAGATACATCTACTTTGGAGGTCTTCATTTTTCTAGTTATAAGATAATGTTTATCAAAGAGCTGGAATTGAGTATAATAAATGATTGTGATATACTTTAAGGCTGAACTTGAATCCATATTTATCTGCTATAAGGTAGGGTGTGGTCAATTATGTCTTAACTGACATAAGAATGGATTGCCTATATATTACATCTCTGGTATTTCTGATAGAAAAATAATGAAAGCAGAGATTTAGAAGTGAGGAATTAAACAAAATGAACACTTAGTAGTTAAGTTTACCTGGAAAAGAGAAAGCAAAAAAAGAGACTATGGAAAATATTCATGGACTATTGTAATAAATAGCTGATGATGGAAAACCAGATTCTAATATTTCTGTTTATAAGTGAATCAGTAAGAAATTATTTTAAAGAGAGAATCATATAGATCTTTCCAACACCAGGGTACCTATAACTCAATACTGCTTTCAATATGTAAAAAAGTCAAAATTACTTCACATGAGAGAACAAAGGACTTTCTCTGTCATCAACTGCATCATTATCTGGTCATACACTCCTATTCTTTTTATTTATTTATTTTTCAAAAGAATGGTATAATTATGGAAAATTATGAGAGCTGCTTTTTAGAAGATGAATTCCATGTAGTTAACACATTTTAATTTCATGCTGAAATTTAAGCAATGTGGTTCTTGTTATTAAGCAGTTGCTTTCATTGTACTGTTTTTCTTACTGCCAGCTTCCAAAAGCTTACTTCCAAAAGCCAGAAAAGAATCTGCTATGAGCTGTCAGAACACAGCATTTTTGAGGGAGATCCTTTTCCAGGAAGAGGATGATCACACGATCTCTCTGGGAAAAGCTGTTTCATTAGTTTTTTGGACCTTGGGAACTTTTATGTGTTATTGTTAGCCTTGGAAATGTCTTCAAAGACTTTAAGGTTGTAACAGAAAAACCATTTTATGGGACAGACCCTGTCCTCTAATAATTTAAAACTGGCAATTTTGCATCTAGTTATACAATGAGAACATTTGTTTTGCTAATTTTTTAAGAATAATTTTTTTGAGCATGATGGTATTATTTACTAAAGATAAATAGAGCCCTATAACCTTAAACATCCCCCAAACCCCCAAGATTGGAATAACATTAATAACAGACTGAAACCCACATTGGTATGCCAAGTGAAGAAAATAATGAAGTACATATGCCATCAAGAAAAAATCAGTCTCTGTTATGTAGCTATTTTGAATATTAACTTTCAGAATCACTTATGGAAATAAGGGAAATGAAAAGTTTTTATAATATATGACAATCTTCAGATAGCAATTAGTAAACTGATATTTATTGGGTCCTCCTCTTAATTGTGGAAAATACAAATATAGTCCTTGCCTTCAAATACCTTATAATCTAACTAGAGATTAAACATATAAAGCAACAAAGCAACATAAATTGATAGTTAAGCATTTTATAGAAAATCTAATTGTTGGGTTTAAAAGATAGCATATACAACAATACTGAGAGAAGCTCATGAAAAGGGGAAAAAATTAACTGGACCTTAAAGAAAGTGTAAGTTTTTAATAGAGAAAATGTTGACATCCTCTGAGTGGAAAGAAATAAGTGAGCCAAGACATGGAGGGAAAAACAAATTGAAGGAACAGTGATTCATTAAGCTGGATTAGAATGGAAGGATTGTGTGAGAAAAGTAGACTAGCTCAAAAGGTATATAAAAGATAAATTGTGTGGGAGCGATCCAATGCCCTATAAAGAGATTAAATCCCAAAGGTGAGGGAGACTAACCTTAAAGATAGATGTATGCAGGGTGAACTGGATGAGGGAGAGGCTGAAAACACAAGGAGCATAACACTGATCTTTGTGTGGCCCTTTCTTATTCGGTGCGATTGATCTCCCTGCGAACAGAGCCAGCATGTGTCAGTGGGAAAGGAAAGGAAAGGATGAATGCAGGAGATATGGCAAAGGAATGTCTGATTAGAGGAAAGGATATCAGCCTTCTGTGCCTGGGGGACTGGAAACGTGTGATACAGTAGCAAAATGTGGACATCAAAGGGGTACTGTGCATAGAGGGAACGAGAAAGAATTTGATTCTAAAAACCTGATGTCCAGAGAGCAGCCCAGAGGCCAGCGCTGGAGCACTATGTTTGATGTCGTCCATCACAGTATTAGAGGTAAAACCACATGGGGAAAAAAAAAAACAAAGAACAAAAAAACAGATGGGAGTGGGTATAAGGAAGATACTGAACTGAATGAATATCTGTCTCAGTGTAACAAGCATGAGGAAGAGGTGGCAGCAATGGAGAAAGAAGCTAGATGGACAAGCGGTGTAGAGAAGAAAGAGAGGAACAGGACCCTGAGCTGTGACAGACACCAAGGGCCAAGGGTCTTTTCAAAAGGGCAGAGCTCTGCTCTAGAGCCACGTGTCCTTGAGACTTCAGGAGTCTCTCTTCTGTTGTAAGCTTACAGGTACAGACTCTGCCCTTCAAGATCAACTATGCCAGTGTCCAGGTGGATACATTCATTCAGGGGAATATTTCAGATACATTTGGCTGCCTACCTAAAGCCACAATTATCCACTGTCCTCATCTATGGTAGCACCAACTATTTTTTTAATATATTTTATTGATTTTTTTACAGAGAGGAAGAGAGAGGAATAGAGAGTTAGAAACATCAATGAGAGAGAGACATCGATCAGCTGTCTCCTGCACGACCCCCACTGGGGACGTGCCGGCAACCAAGATACATGCCCTTGACCAGAATCGAACCTGGGACCTTTCAATCTGCAGACCAACGCTCTATCCACTGAGCCAAACTGGTTTTGGCACACCAACTATTTTTTATCTCAAAAACTGGAAGGAAAAGAGGAAAGAAAGAAGAAAGGGAGAAAGGAGGGAACATGAAGAAAATATTAAATTATTTAAAATGCTATAGAAAATTTAAACAATGTGAGTATGTCGCTTGCAAAAAAAACAATTCAAGGTCTTCTGAGAGGGCATCTGAGGAAGATTAATAATGCTGTATTCTTTAGCAGTTGTTTTAGCAATTAAGTCTTCCATCTACACTATAATAAGTCAGAAAGAAAGGAAATTTTAAAATATCCTATAGCTCAATACATTGAATTGAACTTTGCAGATCTCATAAATTATGATGTCCTTTAAAGTAATTTAATTAAAAAATAGATTAGGCAAAAATGAAGTTTTTGTACTATTAATTTTGTGTAAGTGAAAATTCAGGATGTATTAATTAATACTTTATAAAAAGTTTTCTTGCCAAAGCCGGTTTGGCTCAGTGGATAGAGCTTCGGTCTGCGGACTGAAAGATCCCAGGTTCTATTCCAGTCAAGGGCATGTACCTTGATTGCGGGCACATCCCCAGTAGGGGGCGTGCAGGAGGCAGCTGATCCATGTCTCTCTCATAGATGTTTCTAACTCTCTACCCCCCTCCCTTCCTCTCTGTAAAAAATCAATAAAATATATATTTTTTTAAATTTTTTCTCTTTATTAATTTGGAAGTGCTGTAATGACTTGAGTTGCCATATTTTTCCCCAGTCAAAGCAAATAAACAAAACACCAGTAGCTTCCTAATTGAATAGGCGTACTGTTGTATTTTTAAATATTCATTGAAAAATTCTCTGGCGTGGAATTGAGCTATTCAGTCTCTTTCCCCCATATGTCCTTTAATAATTAAAATTTCAATTCCACTTTAAGGAACATTTAACACCATCTTTCTCACTTTTCTTCAAATAATAAATGTGATTGCTAAATCAACCATAGACTCATAAAGTTAAAATAAATCTCAGGATCATCAAGTTTTCAAATCAGAATAAAGGATATTACCTAAGCCATTGTAATTAGAGACATGTTTCAATAGTTTTTAAAATAACTTTAGGTTTTTAATATCTATTGGCTTTGCAATGGGTTACCAAGTTAGTTATTCCCATGTAGGCTCATTCCTACTATTTCTCTAATAGCTCAGGTTCTTTGTTTACAATAAAGGGACTTAGAGATTTCCAAAAACACATTTTTAGATATAAAAGAAATACATTCACATATAAACCAGCAAATATACCTGTGCCAGTTAAAACTGGGTTGAGTTATTAACAAATGAATCCCCCAAAAATAGTGCATTTTATTTTTCTCATATAAAATTTTAGGAATATGCAGTGAGGATAATTGGGCAGCATCTTCCAACTTATATTTCATTTTATAAGGTCTCCATGCAAGATTTCCTCTTGTTCCAAGATGACTGCCTCAAACTACATTTGCCCAAATACTGGTAAATGTGGTTTATTTTTAAAAATATATATATATTTTATTGATTCTTTTACAGAGAGGTAAGGAGAGGTATAGAGAGTTAGAAATATGGAATGAGAGAGAAATATCATTCACCTGCCACCTGCACACCCCCTACTAGATATGTGCCCATAACCAAGGTACATGCCCTTGACCAGAATAGAACCTAGAACCCTTGAGTCCACAGGCTGATGTTCCATCCACTGAGCTAAATCAGTGAGGGTGTAAATGTGGTTTCTAATATTCTATATTATAAATAACTTCTTTAATGAATTCTGTTACATGTAACCTTTGCTTATACCTCCCATTCTTTCTCATAATAAATTCCTACTGCCAAAACAACATTCAAATGCATTCAAAAGGGTGTAACAAATAACTTCACCAATAGCATACAGCAGTGCCCTTTTTGCCAACTCATGCCCTTGACAAAAATTGCCTATATTATTTCTTCAATTAGTTGACAGGTGGAAATGTTTTCTAGTCATTTTAATTTATAATCCATTGGTCATAAGTGGCCTTGACCAACTTCTGTGAATACTAACTACTCATATTTATTCTCTTGCAAATTGACCTGATACTCTGATCATTTGTTTGAGGCTGGAAATGGAAAATTATATGAAAACACTTACATACTATAAGGTGCTCTATAAACATGAAATGCCATTAGTGTATTATTAATAATAAGAATGTCTTCCCTTTCTACTTTTTGGATTACTCTTCAGATCAAGTAAAATATTACATGTGACCATGCTTAGAAAACTTAATATGTTTCATGTGTAGAATGCATTTGAATATACTCAAAAGTTGCTAAATTAATGGAACAGATGGAAGATGGGGGGAAAGGACTTGTGATATCAGTGTTTCCCTCTGTCATCACTTTACTCATGCCAGATCTCCACATTTATACAAGTTCAAATACATGGCAAAAGTAAATTTTCTACTAAGTTCCCTTCAAAATCCCCATTAGCAAGATGGAAAACAGATTTTGGAGGTGGGGAAAGTTTGAAAAAAATGGAGCTCCTTTCTAGACTTCTAAAAAGAAATTGTCACTATGGATTTTGAAACTGACCTCACCTTTCTTCTAAGAGAAAATAGAAGCTATGTTGCAGAAATCCCCTAAATATCCCTTCCTCCCTTTACATTATCTAAATCATATCATGTTTTACTTTCCTGGGTACTTAGGGTAGGAAATGCTTCTATATACAATGCCATGCAAATTCATCTCAGGCCAATACTGCAACAAATCTGTATGTTTTTTGTCTCTCAGATCAATATTTCTAGATAAATCGTACTACGGACCAGCTAACTTGGCATTCACTTCAAACAAAAACTGAATCCATTAATATTTTCTGCATTTCATTGTCTTAAGCTAACTCATTATACATTAACACTTTGCCAAAAACTTAATATCTTTTCTGTGTGTGGCAATAAACATTCAAATGCATATAATTCATGTTAACAGGATATGCAGATTTGGGATACAAGGAAAAGTAATGATGACAATTCTATTTTGTTCTACTTTATTTATAAATTTTAATATATCTTAATTATGCTGCTTGAAAGTACAATGAAGTATATTTAAATTATATGTGATTTTATCAGAATTTGAATAATGTATCATATCTATGCTATTATTATTTTTTTGCATGCTTAAGTTTTTTGTATTACTTGACTTGTAGTTGCTGGTTATTTTGTGAGCCCAGTTAGATATTAAAGCAAAAGAAATTAGCAGAAAAAATATCTCCCGATACTAAAAAAAATATTTCCCAATTATTAAATATGCTACACAAGAAATGAAGTGAATTTTTCAAAAAAAATATTCTTGAATAAATCATAATTATTTTTGTTAAAAGAGTCCAACATAATTTAGGCATTGGCTACTGAAAATTATAGGGATCTGTTTAAGAGCAATGAAATTTTCCTAAAAGGCTTTGGACCCATAGAATGCAGAACACAATGTGGTTTTGCAGTTGGGAAAAACAAGTATAATGATTCAAGTGCCATCTATAGGAAATGTTCAAGTATGGTAAGAAACCTTGTAGAGTTGATTGATAATTAAACTTTAAATAATATATTTCTTATGTAAAATAATGTAAATCTTTCAACCTTAATTCTGAAATGATTAAAAATTTCTCACGCAAGATAAGCTGTGGACTTTAATTCTGACCTTTCCTGCTACTAATGTTGGCTTCTCTATAGATTGTCTCTGCTCTGGATCCATCACAGTGCCTGCATGTGGCTACATCTGATGCATTAGTGCCAATCTTCTCATGCTGAGGATGTGTTATGAGTGCCGCGTTAACAGCTGTGATTGTTGTTTGCAATTATCACTATTTTTCACAGAGGTGGTCCTTCCCTGCTTCAACTTCTAAGCAATCATCTGCAATGTTGTCTTCTCTCAATGCTGTGATAGTCAGGACTGAACTACCTCCCAATTTGTCTCTCTCAGGGAAAAAAATGTTTAAAGACTACAAATGTTAAATGTTTATTTCCTGAAGCTGCTGCTACTTAATATACAAAATGGAAACCTAGATGTTTAAATAAAATAACTGTTTGATAGTAAACTGAGGAAGAAGTAATGCTAAACTAATGTCATATCTTAACTGAAAATTCTGATTAGTAGGGACTGCCTTTGCTGCTAAAGATTGTGAATCTATAAGTCTATCAGAAAACAGTTAAATATTCATTAGCAATGTCTACCCTCATTGCAAGGATAGTGATTCAAATCTATTCATTTGGGCTAAGGGATTCTAGACATATCTGATTGCCATTGAGAATATTATATTATCTGCATAATAGATGGTTTTTAAAATCCATCATTAAGCAGTGTAATGTATACAGCAGTAGGTTAACTGTAATCCTCCAAGGCAGGGCATCTGAAATAGATCGCAAAGAAGTCCACACTCAGGAAGTGCACCTAATTACTTCAAATATTTCATCAAAGTCTTTACAATAAATTTTATTAATCTCTAAGAAATCTTAGCAAGAAATTATCGTTGCTAAAATGAATGGTTTCGGAAATATATGGTTGACTACCATATATTTAGCCTCTCAGGATATGTGAGACTAAATGAAGAAGCATAAAAATTCAACAACCCAAACTGGGACTCACTTGAGATTCAGGATTCAAAAGGCCTTGAACCACTCCATTTTAAGGAAAGCTCTGTTATTTGACCCCCACAAATGTTGGCTGACCCTGCCATCAAAATATTGTTGCATTGGCCTCAGACCAAATCTTTCATACAAGATACCTGAAAGACAGAGAGACAGATGTCCCAGAGATAAAAAAAAAAAAATAGCAGAGTATATACCTATATTTGTTCCTGTTTACTAATAAGTGTTTGGCTATGAGGCAGAATAGGGGTCTAGGATAAGGTTTGCTTTCATCATAAAATATCACCAGATAAAATGAAGATGAGAAAAGAATATGTAGCTTTCCACATATCTCTATTCTTTTAAGGTGATGTTGTTTGCCAGTTAAATTGGCTTAGGTTAGTTCACAAAAGGGTTACTCTTTTATTCAAGTTGATTATCTCACCTTTCTATTTTTCTCAGATACTTTTTGTGTGTAATACTTGGTTAAAAATTATCTTCTCCTCCACCATCCTTCTCTGTACTTGTTCCTTGCAACATTTTTTATCTATTGCATTTAATGAGGCATTTAAATAGAATATAAGTTTGACAAATTTTCTCATAGGTTTAAACTTAGAATTTACAGTTACAGTCTGCATAAGTATCTTAATATGCTAAAGGCATACCCATTCATTTTTATAGGCTAAAAAGTCAACAATCTGCTCTTTGAGTTGTACATTTAAAATTTAAATGAGTTATACATTTAAAATTTTCAGCTTTGTGTATGAAGAAAGACATTATTTGTTGTTGGATAACTATCTGTGGTATCTTATTACCCCAGCTTTTACCTTATATTAATTTACAGGTTAACAAATCAAGCACCTCTGGTTCAAGTGGTCCAGTTTAGGCAATGACAAAGCAGTTAGTATCAGACTAAATCTTCTACAGAAAACAACTCAAACCTTGGACAAATTATTTCTTAAAACCAAACAGCTACTTGAAAGCAGTAGAGAGAAACCAAAAAGCAGGCAGAAACTGAGGAAGGGAATTGTACTGAAGGATATTCATATTTAGATGGCTTTTCCCCTAAAGGAAATTCTCAGCAGCAGGTGATGCACAGGTAGACCCCAAGCAGAAAACTGCAGTCTTTGTTTGGAGATAAGGTATCACAAGACAGAGTTCAATTAAAGTTACACCATTTTATGTAAATATTATGAAAATTGAAGTATAAGTTTGTCATATTAGAAATATTTATTATTTATTTATTATGCAGAAAAATTATTTTTATATGGAATGTCTTTCCTTTCAGACAATTGAAATATTTAACAAGAGCATTGAACATATTAATTTATAAGTTGTATATTTGAAGGTGTTTGTTAATTTTAAGTGGTACCAAATATTATTCCAAAATGATGGTTAAAAGTTGTTAGACTTAAAAATTACAATAGTAAGATTTGTAAGCTTAAAATAAGAATTTACTCTTAAGGAAGAACTCAACTTTTGAATTGTGACTTTATAAATTGAATTTGAGTTATTAGACTCAAAAATAAGCCTCTGGATTGTTTGTGAAAAAAGAAAGAAAGGAAGAACCTTCAAAGATACTAAAGATCTTATACTCTCAGAGACAAGAGCATGACTACTGTAAGTGGCTGCCGGATGGAAGGTCCAAAGTTCAAGCAAATAGGCAAGAGGGGAACTGAAGGATCTAAGGAACCAGAGAGAGAATGCAGGAAGAGACCAAATATAGCAAAAACAGGAAAGGTCTTGATAACCACCAAAGTCACCCTTTGTTTTAACCCAGGAGAAAAAAAATAGGTCAATAGCCATCAAACTCTTCCTTTTTATCAAGTTAGAACATATGGAATACTGTAATCACTCAGCTTTAGGGGCAAGATAAGGGTCATAAGGAAAACTGCACCAGAGTAAATAGATGTAACCCTACAGATCCATCATTACTCATTCTTAGAAATCAACTATTTCCGTTCTACAGCAGAATGTAAATGAGTTTGGACAAGAAAATGTACTACAAATTGATAAAGTGAATGATGTCAAGATGAGATCTATACAAGCTATTATATTATTATTTTCTTGAAATACTAAGACTCTCATAGTCCATTTACATGTATTTCTACAGACTATCTTATCCATGGTGGGCAGAATAACTATTTTTTTCTTTTACCATGTGACTTCTAACTTCACTTTTTGTCCTTGATGCTCCAATACATAGGAATATACATGAGAACCTATCACACTTTCTACATGTCTGTTTTAAAATCCACTTTAAGTTATTTGGAAGAGTAAATTTATATTTAAAACAAAATAATACAGATAATTGAACAATAGAGTCTGCCTTGAATTATTTCCATCTCTATCTTAAGAAATATTTTCTTTATATTAAAATTTTTTTCACAAAGTCTATCAGAATCTTTTGACTAACTATAATAGATACTTGATGAAAACAACTTTTGATTTACTTTTCTAATATATTCATACCACCTGGTAATGCTGCATGTTCAAAAACATTGTTGTTGTTCAAGTGATAGATAATGTTTCTGTATAAATACTGTAAGTGTCCTCAAGTAGGCAGGATTTCTAGGCTCAAATTCATTCAGGCTCCATATTATTGATTTTAAAATCTGATGATATAAACTAGTGGTTCTCAAACATTTTTCATCCCTGAACTCTTAGAATATGTAATACATCTGTGTCAGTAGTTGAGGTCACTATGGCTATGAGGATATGAGGTCAGGAGAATGAATTTTTAAAAAGCCTAGGTGAGCCAGGCCAGTGTGGCTCAGGAGTTGAGCATTGACTCATGAACCAAAAGGTCACTGGTTCAAATCTGGTCAGGGTACATGCCCAGGTTGTGGGCTAGATCCCCAGTATGGGGCATGCAGGGAGCAACTGACTGATGATTTTCCACTCTCATCGATGTTTCTATCTCTCTATACCTCTCCCTTCATCTCTCTCTAAAATTCAATAGAAATGTATTTGGGAAAAAAAACTAAGTGAATTTCTAATATTAGCGTTTACTCCCACCCTTTTGAGAATAACGTGCACAAATGGTAACTTTATAGAAGAGGATGACAAGCAATTTAGGTGAACAATTTGCTTGCAGTAAAATTTGTAGAAATATAAAATAATCCTATTTCATAAACAGAGCATAGTGAGTTAGAGCTTAGACTCTTGAGCCAAATGATGGATTCAAAGATGTTACCACTTATTTGTCTCTGGCACTGAGCAAATTCTTAAAAGTTTGTGCCTCCATTTCCTCACTTTGTAAGACAGAGAAAACAATAAAGAAGATACCAGTTTAGCCTTGTGATAATAATAGTAGGAAATTTTGAGATTATGTTTGACATACTATATAATAAAAGGGTAATATGCAAATTGTCCTCTTGATCAGGAGTTCAACCAAAGTTCGACCAGGGAGCAGGGCTAGCCCACCAACCAGCCTCAGCCCTTGCTCCCTGCCAGCCTTCCGCCCATGCTGACCAACCTCCTTCCATCAGGGGTAAGGCCAGCCCGCCAACCTCTCACATACTCTCCCCTTGGCCAGCCCTTCCTGATTGGCCTTGATCAGTCAAACCCCACCCATGCACAAATTTGTGCACTGGCCTCTAGTAAAAAAATAAATAGACAAACTCAGTTAGTTTAAGCTGTTATTGTTATGGTAGTGGTTGTTAAAAGAATACTTGAACAGTTTTTAATTATTTTATATGTTTGAAGGTATATATATACATAGATACACACACATACACACACGCACAGACATATACACTCACTCAGGCTTCCATAACATAAATTTATGCTGAAATTAACCAGTCAGAGAAAGACAAGTATGATAAGGTCTCAGTCATATGTAGAATCTAATGGAAAAAAAAACTGAACTAACAAGCAAAATAATGACAAGACTCATAGATAGTAGGCTGACATATCATGGGTGGGGCTTTGTGGGAGGGTGAAAGGATTGAGCAAAAAAAAGGGAGAAAAAACTTAGTGTGGTGATTTCCAGGGGGCAGGTGGGGAGGGAGGTGTAGGAGGGTTTAGTGGGAAAAATGTTGGATGGAGATTTGACTCAGAGTGATGAACACACAGTACAGTGCACAGATGGTGTGTTATAGAATTATGCACCTAAAACCTGTATAATTTTGTTAACTACTATCACCACAATAAGTTCGATTTTAAAAAAATAGTAAAAATAAATAAATAAACTAAACTACAGAAATTTATTTTCTCATAGTTTTAGAGAAAGGAAGTATAAGATCAACTGAGCCAGATACCTCCTTATCTTCCAAGTCTAGTGAAGTCTTACTTCTTGGCTTGCAGATGTCAGCCTTTTCCCTATGTCCTCACATGGCCTTTCCTTTATGCACAAACCAGAGAGGTGGGTGGGAAGTGCTTCGGAGAGGGAGGAGAGAAGTATCTATGATATCTCTTCCACTTGTTATAAGGACACTAGTCCTATTGGATTAGGGCCCCATGTTATGACTTTACCTAAGCTTAATAGCCTCCTTAAAGGCCCTATCTCCAAATACATTGGAAGTTAAATCTTCAACCTATGAAATTTGGGGGGACACTATTCAGTCCGTAATAACCTATAATCCAGATGGTAGGCATTTTTAAACAAAACACCATAATATTCCTTTCTACTACTATGCCCATGTAAGTTTAGCTGAATTATTCACTGAAGAACAATTTTAATGGCACTTTGATAAATTAAATTCTTACTTCCTAACTTCCGCTAAAAATAGTATTTTCAAGTCAAACTGAATTAATCATAACTGTAATCCAATATTTTCCCTGTATCTTACCCAAAGGCTTCTTAAGGAAGGGTGAGTCAAGCAGAGACAAGAAGCACAGCCTGTAGATAATTAAGTAATAATTACATGATAATTAAATCAGCATTATCATGGGGAGCTGCCTCAAAACATACCTGCCTTTCTCACTGATCTCTCCAACTCTAAAAAGTTGAATGTGGCTATCTTTGGGTACTGTTAAAATATCTCCCTGGATTTCTCCCATGCCTTTCCTCTCTTTTCAGAAAATTATACAACAAATATTTCCCTGCCAAACCCATTGGCTGCCAGAGTACATCAACTTCACTTCCCAGTCAATAGCAAGCAGTTATTTAAAAATTTCTAACGATTGAGCCAGTTACCTATTTATCCTCCAAGTCTATAAAACAAATTATTTTGCAAAAGAGAAAAAAAATAATTTAATGAACCAGATAGTATCTAATATATTGATGCCACTTAGTTTTGTAAATACTTTTTTAAATAATTTTTACTTCATCTAATGGTTGCTGTTAATTTTCCATTACTATTACAAGGTCTCTTTTTTATTTTTTGAAACACATTAAAAATGTATAATTCTAGAAAAACAATTTGAGTGCAAAGTGTAATGCCCATGTTAGCATATCAAAATCATAATAATGCTCAAAGAGCAGCAAAAAAGGGGAAAAATACATGAACATTTGAATGTTGATGGTTACATGGAGAGAAAACTATGTACTGTTCTATGTAACAAATAAGTTACAAAATTAACTTTGAAAAAATAGGTAAAATGTAATAATTTATATATAAAATTAATGGAAATGGCTAGTATTCATTCATAAGAGCTGATTTATTAAAATTTTAGGAACTTTGCTTGCCAGTTGTTAAATCATTGGAGCTTGAAAATGACTAATATAGAAATATTTACACCACACAAAAAACAACAACAGGAAATTCTACAAATCAGGACTTTTTCCCAAAGACCAAATAGTTAAACATTTACCAGCATACCATAATAGTCAGTGCAATTTACTTACCCATGTTTATAACCTTTATTTTAAGCAGACTATTATATGAACATGACTTTTTTCCTTCTTCCACATTTTTCCACCCCCAGTTCATTCCAGTTCATCTATATAAAACTCTCTTTTTTGGTTTAAAAAAAAATGTTGCTTAGAACAAATAGGAAAGACCCATATGAGAGCCACACTGCCTTGGTAGCTAAGCTTCTATTTTGAAGTAGTAATATATCATAGTTCTGGCATGAAGAGAAATACGCATACCAAAGAGTTTCTACATCTACATCTGTAGCTTCTTTGTCTAAACAGACCCGTAGGTTTGCCTATCAGTATTATGTCAAATGCATATATTATTCTATCAGTTAATAATTCCTAGATAGTAATGGGCCTGAAAATTAGTCAAAGTCATTATGAAATCACATCCTTGAGTTTCCTTTTCAGAGACAGCAAGGCTGTAAATCCAGGCTGGGATCCAGGAAACAGACATTTGAAGGTGCCCCAGGTAACTGCATCAGAAATCCTCCCCCTCCGCCTGTGAAGCACTGCCCTAAGGTGGCGTACAGGGTGGTGGCAGAGTGTCTTTGGGTTTTGGTCACCTCGCCAGAAATTATTTTGAACCTGCCTATTCTAAAGAGCAGCATTTGCCCAATCTCTCTAGGTCAGGTTTACCTTTCGCTATCCCATTCACCTCTTCCAGGAGCCCTGATCCAATTAACTCACCTTCCGATTTGTCCAGATAATTCCATCTCAGCACTTTTCCTCTTTGAAAAGGGATATTTTACTTGCCAGTTGATGGCTGCTGAATAACTACTGCTGGTTTTCTTGGCTAATGATGATATCGTCGTGTCCAACTTCTGAGTAAAAGCGGGACTTTGCTGGGTTGGGACTTCCCAGAAGATCACACAACTTCTCTTCCAGGACATGCTTCCCAGTTTGCAACCTTTTCCTTGGAGCTCCTTAGAAATGCCCAACCAGAAATGTAAAGGGCTTTTTAATATGCGTAGGAGGCTCCTATGTCTCCCTGAGGAATAAAAAAGGAATTTAAACTGCTTGCTATCAGTGCTTTATTATCTATGGGTTAATATTTGCCTAACAACTTCAGAGACCAAGCTAATCCCTTTACTTATTGGAGTTCTGGTATCTGATGGGCACAGTGTTCATTGCCAGCACCTGATCCATTCCTCAGAGACTTGTCATATATGAATCCTTCATTCAGTCAGACTACATGGCTACATGTGCTGGCCGCTATCTGCTATCTGAGGTATTCCCAAATTGCTCTTTGGAAAGTAATTTTTAGCACATACACACAGGGTAGGAGAATATTTCTAAATTTTGATCACTGCTTTTCCCTCTCCATATACTTGAATTTAGTGATTTCTTTCTGTTGCTTCTCTCAGGGACCTCTTCCCTCTCCCAAGCCTGCACAGAGACAGATGTGAATAACCTCTTGCATAAACATAAACTAGGCCTGAGTGCGCACATGCACACACACAAAGAGAGAGAGAGAGAGAGAGAGAGAGAGAGAGAGAGAGAGAGAGAGAGGGAGAGGCTTAGAGTGGAGGAAATTTTCCAAGGCGTGATCTATAGAAGCTACCAGTGAAAACGATGGGGAGGCACCAGGTAGAAAGAAGACAGTGGAGAAACCACCAGCCTCTGAAACCTAGTGTTTCTATACTAACGCAGTGTGTAGTTTTTCCTGTTTGAGATTCACTCCTTTGAGTGGCCAGCCAGTTGTCCATGTTCCTTTGGTTTGTATTGACTTTGATCCAGACCACAGAGAGAGAGTGCAGAGTTCACACAATCCTCTCCACTCACTGCTCAATCTGCTAGTTATCGACAACAGAAAGCTCAGGATACTTGAAAGCTTCCAGAAGAGAGGCAAGAAGGTGCTACAGATGCTCAGAAAAGATGTTTGTGTGTTAGAGAGGATATGAAGAGGAACCTTGCCCTCTGTCCAACAGGGCAAGGCTAAAAGCACAGTCCCTTGGAAAAGTTGCAGAAAAGTGCCCTTTCTGGGTGATCAAACATAAAAATGCACCACTTTAACATAGAGAGAGTTGCCTCATCTGGATAGATAAATTATAAAAAGGCTCAGGAGTGTAAATCAGAGCAGCATGGGCTTTTCTTACCAGACTGAGTCTATACTCTGTTCCTTAATATACCTCGAATGCTTCTTTCTAGATACTAATTTAAAACTCTTATATTGAGATCACCTCGTCAGGTGTCTGTGTGTCCCCCTCTATTCTGTAAATTCGTCAAGGACAAAAATCACAAAGCATTGATTTGGGTGCCTCTAGTACCTAGCATAGCGCCCACTCTATAGTAGGATCCTAATAAATGTTTAACTGTCTATCCCTTGCAAAGCCATGGCATATTTACAATAGCATTTGCCTCTTTGTTAAACACTTCTAACTAGAAGAGGAAAGCCAATGGTGTGGAGACTTCAGTGACACACACACACACACACACACACACACACACACACTCCACTCAACAGTGAAGAGCCTTTTCTTTAATTAGGCAAGTTTAAACAGCAGCATTTTGAATTATTAATGCACTCCCCTTGCCTTTCACATAAGCACATATTCAAGTAGATGCTTAAAAATAAACTCCTCCAACCTTAACCTACTTTGTAAAGTCATGTGTTTCAGCATATCATTAGGAAATATTAAGAAAGGAACTAACTAGCTAACAGTGATTATTTTAACATCTATCACCTCTGACCAATGTTTTTCTTAAGTAGACAAAAATGTCATCACTCTAATTGATGGGGTTGTACTATAATTAGGGACACAATAATATGCATAGTAAATGTTTAGATTTATAATTTAGAATACAATAATGAGTAAATGAAATATTTGAAGAAGTTGTTTTCAGGTATTTTTCCAAAAAAGATACGTGTTAGGAATTCCTAATGACAGCATACCTTGAAACCCCACAATTTGCTTGAGTTTCAAAGGCAGGGATGTGTAGAGCCTAGACTGTTCTGATATCTTCATAATGTGTTCAGTTTTTGTAAGTAGTCATTTATGTCAAAAGGTAACAAAGCATAAAAACTATGCTGGGGTGGCAGTGGTTTTATAAAACTGCCTCCATAATGAAATTAGTAATATACCTCACTGTTTGATAGCATTTCTCTTTAAGATGTTATCTACATGCACTTTCAAAACCCTGGAGGAAAAGATATTACATTTTAATTCTACGGATATACTACAGTAGGCTTTCTATATATTAATTGAAATTCCTGTGTGCGTAGTCAACATGATATCCAATGATTACCGAGACTAAATTTTGAAACTTACTTTGTTTTTACTTTGTGAATAGGGAAGAAAGAATGAAAAAAATAAAGTATGTGAATAAAATATAGCTATAAGAATAATCATCAGGATATTGCTTCTATAGGAAAAAATGGAAAGTATCACACATGTAAGAGGACATAGGTTATATAAATTATGGTACAGTCATGTAATAGACTATACTATGCATCCATAGAGCAAATGTTGCACAATTATATCTGCATCTTAAAGGGATGTAAATAGTTAAAGGCCAGTTTAATAATATGAATAATTCTTGAAAATATTAAAAATGGTAATATTTCTGACAAAATAAGAAAAAGCTGAGACTCTTCTGACAATAACTTTTTTTCCTTCCCTTTTGCTGCTCAACTACCACAAGTCTGGCTTTTGCCTCATTCACTTGACTATTCTCACTAAGGACTAATGCCATCTATAGTGTCAACTCTAAAATGAATGGACACTATTTGTAAAGGAAGGAGGAGGAGGAGAAAGAGGAGGAGAAAGAGAAGAAAGGAGGGAGGGAGGGAGGGAGGGAGTAATGGAAGGAGGGAAGAAAGATCCAAATTGGAAATTCAAAAGGTGGATATTAATAAGATTGCCCAAGAAAGCTTGTTTGTTTGTTAAGTAAATTATTTAGCATGTAGTAGTTAAAAATCTCTGTGGTTACAGTTCATAGCATTTTTCTAATAACTTTGTTATTAGTTAGCATTACCTAATGTGAAACATAAACCACTTGAAATACAAATTTTCTAGGAGGAAAACACACTCGATAAACTATCACTTTTATCAGAAATCAAAGGTTTCCTTTTTCCCTATACTTGAACCAACAAGGCAGATACCTCCTAATGCAATTTGGAGCCTTCAGGGGGTTTTGTTTCTGCATAATTAGCCACATTTTAATGCTACTGCAGAATACATTATCACCTTTACCAAGGATAAAGCAGAAAATAGGCAAACAAAACAAGAGAGTCAGTAAAATTGGAAAATCTCAGTTCAGTCTACCTGTGGAGGGAATAACCAGTCCTTTCTCCTGTGTTTCCCTTTTACTCTCACTCTATTATACTTACACAGGACATTCACTCTTAGTCACCAAATATGTGGAGGTTTTCCTCACACTAAGAAGCAGCACCCAATTACAATGGAGTGGGGGCATTCCCCCCTTAGCACCAAGCAATGCTTAGAGCATGAGCTGGGCGTCCTAGAATTTAACTCGCTTCTGGCACCATATACCAGGTGATAGCATCATATTCCACAGTTAAAGTTCAGTCCTACAAGATTGCTTCCACCCCACTTCAGATACCAGCCCCAAGTCCAAGTGGATACCTGTGCTTCTGATGTAATGGCTACAAACTGGAGGGTACAGTGACTTCCTCCAACTCAGAATGTCAGTCACACACCCAGATTATTACTTTCTCTTGACTGGCCAGCTATGAAACTGATTCCCACAGCTCCCTTTGGGTTCAATTAATTTGCTACAACAGTTCACAGATCTCAATTGTTACTTACTAGATCACTGGTTTATTATAAATCATATAACTCAGGAATAGCCAGATGGAAGAGATGCAGAGGGGGAGGTATGGGGAAAGGGCTGGGAGCTTCCATGCCTTCCCCCAGCAAGACACTCTCCTCACATCTCTACTCTGCCCCCATCCTTAGATAAGATCCAAAAGTCACCTCATTTACAGTACAAAAGATACCTTGTCCCTCTTATCACTTAAGAAATTTCAAAGGTTTTAGGAGCTCTGTGCCAAAAATGGAGATAAAGATCAAATACAAGCTCCCCAGATGATACTGAACCTGTATATAGACTATATTTTTTTCAATGCATAAATAGATATAAGATTTAACTTATAAATAAGGCATAGAAAGAGATTGACAACAACAACTAATAATAATATAGGACAATTACCACAATTCTATCTAATAAAGAGGGAATACGCAAATTGACCATCATACCATCACAAAGACAGAGGAGCCCATAGCCACAAAATGATGGCACCCAGTCCCCTCAGGTTTGCCAGAGTCCCCTAATCCTTTCAGCCCCTCTCAGGGGATGGCATGCGTGTAGTCCAGCTGGATTTGCCCTTAGCCCCCCAGCCACCCTGGGCCTGCCCAAGGCACAGGAAAGCCTCAGAGGGCAGCTGCCCAGCTGCCCAGCCACCCAGCGCCACTCGAGGCTCAGGCAACCAGGGCTGGTTGAGGCTTGATCTGCCGATAGTGGCAGCAGTAGAGGTATGATGGAGCATTGTCTTCCTCTGATCACCAGGTCACGTTCTGCCCCTGAGAGCTCCTGGACTGTGAGAAAGGGCAGGCTAGACTTAGGGACCCTCCTCCAGTGCATGAATTTTCATGCACCGGGCCTCTAGTATACTATAAGTTATATGAGTATGGCCTCTCTCAAAATATCTCATTGCCTGGTATTCACTTTTTTATTTAAAGGAATCACTTCATGGCGTCTCTTTGATGTATCTGAATTGCCAACATTTCTACTCTTGTGCTTTGGGACCATTATTAAGTAAAATAAGGATAACAAACACAAGTGCTGCAACACAGCAACAGGCCATCTGATAACTGAACCAGCCACCTGGCTAACATGCACAGTGTACAGACGGGGGACAAAGAGATAAAGAGATTATTTATATCCCAGGCAGAACAGAGCAGAACATGTGAGATTTCGTCAAAATACTCAGCACAATTCACAATTTAAAACTTCTAAATTGTCTATTTCTGGAATTTTCCATTTAATATTTTCAAACCACATTTGATTACAGGTAACTGAAACTAAAGAAAGTGAAACTGCAGATAAGGGAGGATATATTTCTTATTATCACTATATTCACAATATCACAATCACCTTTAAGTAAAACAACCTCAGACCCACCTCTCCTTTGTTTCCAGGATAGGTGAATGGGCAGATGGTAATTACATAAACCATCTCTTCTGACCAGGTCTCATTGCTTTGATGACCTTTGGGTTGCTAAGCAACTCTCTTTTTCTCTCCCCCATGTCTGTCCCACTCATAAGTGCTCATCAAACTCTGGCCAGGTCATCCCACGCAGTCCATAATAAAAACACAAAGTAATTCATGGAATTTCCACATTCCACAGGTTCTTTCATGCTTTAGGAACATTTTATTTTGCTCTCCTTTTTATTCTTAAACTCTGCAGAAATAATCCTGTAGTTGATATTGTTTTAACCTCTTACCTGCTTACCTTCCTTCAAGGAGTAACTTCTCGCCCTTTCCTAATGCTTAACATATCGTTTTAGAGTTTTTTTCATTCTTCCTCAAATTTTCAGGTGGATCACCTGTGCCTATATAACAAAATGATAGCACATCATACATCATTTTACTGGACAAAGGGTACTCTTTCACATAATAACCCTTAATTAAAAGCCCTGCCCTATAAAGGAGTTAGTATATTATTTTGTTTTTACAACAACCAGCATAAATAAGTTTAAAATGGTCTTCCCAGGGACACTTTAACAACACCAAGAATAACAACAAAACAACTCTAGTGACGGGAACTCCAAATACTATAGCAACCAGATGGGAGGTATTTTTGAACTGACAGGCCACTCTCTGTGCCTCAAATATTACCACTGGTGTTACTCTTTTTATAAGTGGGTTCATCCAGCTCAAAAGACTCCAATACCATTTCTTATTAATAGATCTGGAAGGAAGATTTGTGAGGAGGAATGTGTAAATTAGGGTAGGAAAAATTTTTCTCTCAAGTGTCAATGCCATGCAAAGAGTCAATTAAGGATACCTTGGACATGAAATCCAATTTTAGTTTTGAAGTTTTTAAAAAAATTTACTTTCAAAATAAAACAATTTTAAATTTTACTTTTAAAATAAAACAGTTTTTGACAAATATTTGTCAATAACTTTCAACATGCTAGGCCCTAAAGATAAAACAGTGAACATAATGGACTTAATATATACCCTAAGGTAGCTAAAAGTCTACCAAGGAAGATAAGATATCAAACATGTCACAAAAATACCATGTATAGAAAAATTCAGGACACTAAAGGAGTATACAACAGGGAACCTGAAGCTGTAATTCTTAAGAGAAAAAAATTTAGGTATCATTTCCTTGTAATTCTATTACAGTTTGCATAGTTTATTATTCCTCCCATAAAAACTACCATGAGGAAATACGTTTGAAAAAAGAGAACTTAATCGAAGCCCCTTTCTGATTCTTATTTGCATGTAACTCTACTCTTAATTTCTAAAAATGGTTAGAACTAGGTAGGTAATAAACATATATTGTAACTACAACATCTAAAGCCTATTTAAAGTATAGCTGTATAGTGATTGAAATTCAAAAACAGTATCAGAAGTCTTTCAGCATTTTGACAGATTGAGTGGATTTTTCTCCCCCCCAAAAAATATTTCTCAAGTACAAATAAGGCCAGAAGTGATTACATCTCCTTTTACCAAGGAAGAGAGGCTCATATGATGTCTCTGAAGAAAAAAAAAACGAAAATGTATCTGACAAGGCAATCAGGGTTCTTTTGTAACTTTCCAAGAACTAAAGATTCCAAGGTATAAACCTTTCCTTCACAGAGCACGTGCTCTGTTGAACAGGAGGACACAAAGACCTCTGTAGAGTATGATTCAATCAATATGTAAAGGAGAAGCCCATATATACACACATATATATACATATACATAAATAATATAGGCTCTATAAGTTTATATATACATATGTTTATGTATATATTATATTTTTTATTATTTCCATTGTCGGCATGACAAATGAATAAGTCAAAATAATTTTAGCAACTGCCTATGAATATTTTGATGCAAGAACACAAGCTTGATGACTCAAAACATTAAGAAGACATTATTTTATTTTATTGATTAATCCATCAATAATTGTGATTATCTAAGACTTGAGTAAAATCTGCTTCTATTTTAGGATTATTCAAATCCTCCCTTCCTAAAGGCCAAGTAAAGAAAGAATGGAAATGACAGCCATGGCTCTATTACTTTTCTCATTCTTTGATAATAGCAGGAAGATTATAGACATTAAAATTGGGTATTTTATTTTATAAAAGACTTCTTTTTTCCTAAACACTAAGGGGGAAAAAAAGATAGTGTTTGACAGCCAGAACTTTGAAGAATCATGAGGCAAAATATGCTTCAAGTTCAATTATTTTTTAAATGGTGCTAGAAAATCATTTTCAGAGTTAACTTTAAAAGGGTAGTCACAAAAATGACATAAATATTTTACATTGAGGTAAAAATAATGCTATGAACTTTAATTTCACATGAAATTATGCAGTTGAATACAAACAATTAATTATGTTTCATAGCAATATTACTAAGTAGAAAATAACACCACCATTAATAAAGATTAAAAGAAGGCTAACTATTGCACATCAGTCATAGTGAAGCAGCCTGCATAATAGTCCACGAGGCAGAAATGAAGCACTACTCTTAGTAAAAGGCCAGGAATATACCCCTAATGCATTGAGTTACTTTACCTCAAAACTTTTAATTTATCCTCTTCTACAGAGAAGCTAGAAAATATTAGGACATATATTTTTTAATGACATGTATTTAAAAAACTCACAAATTGGTGCTCTGTTATATTTTCTAAGTGGTTTCTAGGACTGTGTATTTTCATTCAGGATGGGATCACATAGAAGCTCACTGTTAGCTTCTTAAAATACCTAGAGGGTTAAAAATGGAAACTCAGTGGTTGCCAGGAATTAGGTGGAAGGAAGGATAAATAGGAGAAGCACAGAGAATGTGTTGAGTAGTTATAATATTCTATATGATATTATAATGGCAGACATATGTCATTATATATTTTTCTAAATCTTTACAATGTACAATGTCAAGAGTGGATCCAGATGTAAACTATAGACTCTGGGTGATAAGAATGTGTCAACATAGGTTCATCATTTGTAATAAATGTATCCTTCTAGGGAGAAATGTTGATAATGCAAGACTCTATGCATGTATGGGGACAGAAAGAGTTTCAGGAAATCTTTATATTTTCACCTCAATTTTACTGTGAACCTAAAACTACTGTGAAAAAGTTAAGTATTTTTTAAAAATAGAAATTCAACTCAGCAAAGTACACAGTTTTTTTAAACTGATATTTCAGTTGTGGGAAGGGTCTTCTGAATACTCTACACACTATTTTGAGTACTCTATGCATAAGTAATATTCAAATAATACACACACCTCTTCCCCCCCCACACACACACACAGATATTAGGAGTTGCCCAAGTCTGATAAACAACTATATTTACTCAACTTGATCCAAAGGTAGTTTCTACTGACTCCAAACAACTTAATTAATTTAAATAGTGAAGAATGCCACTCTCAGGCCAAGTATAGTAAAATAGTGTAAATTTTTAAAGTCTAGGTCACAAAACCAAATACAGGTTCTCCCGCTATCCAAAAGGATAGTGTTTCTATGAAACCTTTTGTAAACCAGAATGGTATATAGCAAAGAAGCAATTTCCATATATATAAAGCCTAAGTAACCATTAGGACCTGATGACTGGACGACCGGCCAGTAGCTATGACACACATTGATCATCAGGAGCAGACACTCAATGCAGGAGCTACCCTCTGGTGGTCAGTGCACTTCCACAGAAAACCTCTCACTGCCCCTCCACTACTAGCCGCCCCTCGTCGGCCTGATCAGGACTGGGCGAGACAGCCCCAATGGCCGGATTGATGGCCAGGACAAGTGACCCCACCCATGCATGAATTCGTGCACCGGGCCTCTAGTTAATTCATGTGGAAACATGTTTGAGCATAAACAGACCCCAAATAACCTACCAAATTGTATCAAATATTCTTAATCATGTCCAGTTTTATGCTAAGGGGAACACTGATAGATACCTTATGGCACATCTTGCTAAGGGCCTCACAAAAGAAATTGAGATAAAGCACAGATGTTCCCCATTCAAAGCTATGGCAGCATGAGCCTGAGATGCTGGGTGTGGTTCCCAGAAAGGAGCTGGGCAGGGCCACTCTCAATATTTGGGCAGCTTGCTGCTTCTATGAGGCTCAGTGCAAAACAAAGAAATGCTGGAAGTTATCTTCACTTTTCTTCATTTTTTTTTGAAAAGCATAAATCCTCTTCAGATTTCTCTCAGATATTGAAAACAGGTGCTAATCTAGATCTTTCATTAAAAGTAAAGTGAATTGAGGAATGGCTGTACACATTTTGGTTTTTTAGAGTTTGACTTTCCAACCAGCCTTGGCAAAAATGCTTTTGGTGAAGGAAGTGCTATGTACAGAGTTATGACAGCCTAAATAGCATTATAAGCATGAAGAACTGGACCCCTACAAAGGAGAGCTTAGAGTCAGGGAGTGCAACTAAGATGCTACTCCAAAGAGTGGGGTTCAAATAAGAAAGCATTATTCAAAATGAGAAAAAGGTGGCAGGTGTGAGAAACATTTCAAGCTTTTTCATGGAGTCAACAGAATCTTGACAAGATAATTTCCAACTTGTAGGAAAGATCAAATGTTTGTAGAGCTCGGCATTGAGAGCAGAACTAACAGGGAAGAGGGAAGGACCAAAGGCTATAAAAATGAGTTAAGTCAGGTCCCCAAATCAAAAGAAGATAAACCTGAAAAGTTGAACTAGAAATCACTTTCCATTTTTTTCCTAACATACTTCCTCTATGGTTTGATGCAATTAAATTCAACAAACTTTTCTTTATCCCTAAATGTATAAGGAACTGTGCTCAAGGTGGCATGGGAGGCAACATTGAAAGACTAAAGAATGGATTAGACATGAATAATCAATTTGCTCACAATATATAAGAGAGATAAATATATCCTTAACTAATGAATTTAATTGTACTAAGTTCCATAATAGAGATATAAGGTAATAAACAGTAAGGGAAAAATTAATTCTTAGCCATGTTTTAGAAAAATACATTAATTACAACTGCATTCTGAATAGTTACTTGATTTGCAGAAATGGTTGGCAAACATATAGACTTATACCAGGATACCAGGATGGCATTGGGACAATTTCTTTATCTCTGTGTGAATTCTCAATTTACTTATTCAGAAAGTCAAGGATTGTGTTAGCTTAGTGATCGGCAAACTCATTAATCAACAGATTGGCAAACTGCTCACGAGCTGCATGTGGCTCATGAGCCGCAGTTTGCCGACCACTGTTAATTCTAACAACTTTATACTTCTATTTAACTGTTATTGAAGGGGATACAGAGAGTTTAGAACAGAGAACATTAACAAGGAAAGACTTCCTAGAGATTATTATATTCTAAAGTTACTAACAATTCTTTCCATTACAAGCTGAGTTATAGTCATCTGAACTTTGCAAATTTTCAAAACTTTTCATGTTCCCAAGTTACCTGCCTTTAAGCTCAAAAGAGATTCAAAGCCAGGTGCTTGCACCAGCAAGCATTATCTAGTTGACATTTAGGGCAGGATTACTGAAAAATTATTGTGCATTTAGCAAGAAGGCTAATAGCAACTAGACACATAGAGAAATACTTCCTCTTTTTCATTTCTTCATTTATTCCAGTTTAAACTTTTGTGCCTTAATTTAGCCATATGTTGCAACAACTTGATTGTGGTTAAGAAAGGAGTACAGATTTCCTATTTATAGTAGAATCAATTGGCTGAGCTAGTCTGTGAAAGGAAGTATTCGAGATAAATGTATGTAGGGTTATTTCCACATGCACTGTTCGAAGACTTTTTCCAGAAACCTTTTACTCCCTCAATGCTTAAAATAAAGCACATTAAGCTTTCTAATTACCTCAATGCAAAATATATGATTATGTATATATTTTATATATAGATATAGATAGGCACTTTTAACAATTTTTTTTTAAATACTGCCTCATGTCTTCCTAAAATTTGGATGTCAGGAGAAAATTAATTTTGTATTTCTGGTGAGATGAGAAAAATTTTGATTTTATCTATCAAGTTTAACATAGACTTGTATATAAAATTTCAAAAACATACAGATGTTTACTCAATACCATTTAAAATAAAATTTAGTTAGATGTTAATATTCTCGTCTAGTCTTCTGGTAGAACTGTCCCTAAACTTGACTAATCTCTCCTTTTTGAAATTCTTTTTAATAGGCTTCTGATACAACACAATCCTGTCTTTATCTCCATCTTTCTCACAACTCTAGACTATTTTTCTTTCCTTCCAAATAATCAAAGCCCTATACTTTGGTCTCTCCTAAGTAGTCTTGCCCTATGCCAACCTTGATGCATTAGCTAATTCAAACTCATTTTATCCTAAGAAGGACTCTATATAAATCATTCCAGCCCAATTAAACTTGGCATCCTTTTCTCTGAAGGTTGTAAGAATAAACAGTAAGAAGAAAATACGATAAGAACCACATTTACTGATAGTTATAATTGGTTTAAATTAAAAATAACTATATAAATGCAAGTGAAAAAAATCAATATTCTAGTGGCTGACAATGTAATTCTAAGATAAAGCCTTATTTTTCACTAGCCTCAACCTATTTTCTATTAAAGGAATAAAATATTTACCTTCATTGATTATGATTTATATCATCACTCATCAGCCAAGCATGGAAGAAAAATATGTGTTATGTTTCTGTTAATTCTATGAGATCAATAACAATGACACAAATTATTAATCAACCTTTGATGATTTATTATTTATGCCATTGGCTATTAGATGCAAAATACTCTATGTTTTTTTGGTGGTATCACCTGCTGTTTTATTTTTAAATTGAACTTATTGGGGTGACAGTGGTTAATAAAATTAAATAGGTTTCTATAATACATTATCTGTATATTTTTTTGTGTGTTTGCTACCCCAAGTCACCATCCCAATACCTTCTTCTACCTCTCCTCACCCCCATCTCCCTCTGGTAATCATCATACTGTTATCTGTGTCTATGAAGTGTTTTGTTTTGTTTTTAACTAGCTTTCTCAATAACTAGCTTTCTTTATTTGTTTTTATTTTCTCTTTCTGAATATAAAAAAATCTTATCATCTTCAATAATAGCAATAAACATTTTTTTGGTAAGCTTCTAACAGCAAGGTTGTTTGCTAAAATGTAACGATGCAAAGATATAAATTCTCATCCCTCAGAGAGTTTACAATACACTGGATTTAAACAACACGCACCTAAATATATGAAAATACAAATAAAATACAAGGCAATATAAAAGTGGCAAGTGTATGTTCTTAGCAGTGATATGAGATTCTGAGAAAAGAAGAGCTTTCCTAATATTAAGACAAAGAGCTTGACAAAGGACTTAAAGCCAGAGCTTAGTGCAAAATTAGTAGATTTTGTACTAATGAAATAGACATCCATTTGCTAGGGAAAAAAAATGAAGAAATACTTTTGGCATTCTGGATAGAAGAAACACAGGAGAGAACAATCGATTATAAGAAAGGTGCTGTGAAACCAAATCAAACAACAGACAGGAAGGAGAAAGCAGGTCCTTTCTTCTCAGGAGTTGAGGATTTCTATCACATGGCATGATATTCCTCTGGCCTCACTTGCTTCTGAAAGGCTCTGCTCTTAACAGTTGAACAATTTATTGCCTAATTATTTCGTTTGCCCTTTTGAGGAGCCTCTCTGCAGGACACTTTCCCAGAGTGAGCCTACAAAAAGTGGGCCCCTGGAATGTCACTCCCCCTAGACACACACACACACACACACACACACACACACACACACACACATTGCATTAAAAGCAAAATAACCTTTTATCAAATGCTTTGTGACCATTTAGAATATTGAATTTGTGTTTTAATCATGGAGTTCAACAGGAATATAGCCAGTGGGAAGGACTTAATTACAAATGATGTCTTTCTCATGGTTGGGCTGTTGATCTCAAGGGAAGCTTTAATGAAGTGCGGAGCCCTCAGACAGAAAAGGTCAAATGGCTTCCCTCCCCACTACCCCAAAGTGCACATAGCTTCACCTTTATGCCAGCAGATGGTCAAGCAGGTACAATACTAGCCTGAGGTGGAAATTCCAGGGAACTGGAACTCACATGGTTGTAGTTCTCTTCAATTCAGTGGATAATAGAGCAGCCTCTTTCAGAGTTGGAGGAGGAGATGATTTTAAATATTAATGTATATTTCATTCTAAGTGTTGTATGCTGGAAGAAATGCCATTCTGCTGGCGAATTTATTACATATTCATGATATTTTAGATCAATATTCTTTAAATGGTGAAAATGTTCCTGCTATGTTTATAGTATGCACATATTTAAGTTTGTATTAGGTTAAGCCAGATAAAATTGCCTTCTTGGGTTGGTCAAAAATAGTTGAATATTCCATTTTATTGGGTTCAGTCTGGTTACTCAAATTGTCTAACAATTAGCAAAAGAATACAAAGTTGCATTTTATAACATCATTCTGATTTAATTTTCATTCTTAAAAAATACTTTTGTACACAATCTTTTCAAAATGTGCAGATTCATTATCCATTATCTCTAATTTTGTGTTTGCTTTTTTAGAACTGTTCTTGATTTTCCACTTGGATTTTTAAGCTTTATATCTCTACAGTAACCAGGTAATTGATAGGAATATGTGACATAAACTTTAAACACATAAGTCATTTTTAAAATATTTGGAGCATTTTTTTCTTGAAACTAAAAAAGAAAAAAAAGCTCTTCTTCATGCCTTCTCCAAAGTAAAGACAAAAACACCTCAATATGCAATGGAAAACATGTATTTACACATGAATTAATAATGTTAATAACTAGAGGGGATCATTATATACAGAACACCCTTTTGATATGGTTTTTCTTTAAAAAGATATTTGAGTCTTTTAATATACTTTTAACTTACACCTTTGTAAAATAGTTGATCATTAAAAAAGATTTGTATTTTATTTATTTACTCAATTTATTTAACCAAAGCTTATTATGACTTTGCTTGATACATAATAATACTGATTGGTCAAAGTAACGTGTTCCTTGGTAAAGCACTATTTAATAGAATGTTCATTAACAAAACACACAAAAAAATTTAAAGACTTAATGTAATTACAATGTAAATTTTCAATAATGAGTAAAAATGAGCCCCAAGAGAATGAAAAGGTACATTAATAATTAAATTAAGCCTGAATAACACTTAAAACACACATATTGATGCGTTAAGTATTTGTGATTAAAAATACTGGAGATCTTTTAAAAAAGACCAGCAACCAGGCAGCTTGGAAGGGGAGGTAGGAAATAGGGGTGAGGAAGAAATGACAAGGAACAACAAAATGAGTAGCTGCCATTATTTCTTGAACTTATCTCAATTGAGGTTATACCTGAAATTGAAAGAAAAAAAATTCTAGTGTAACTCATTGTGGTCTAAGTTGCAAAACAGATGTTTTTGTGTGGCTAACAATTTCTGAAGAGAATGCACTGTATGCTCTTAATGTTCTGATGAAATAAATATGGGAAGCAGACTCAAAATAAGGGAACAAGGGCCATCCATGGGCCAACTGATTTATTTATCCTCAAGGCGATTCCCAGAAATTAGATTTTTAAGCTGAAGGATCACAATCAGTATTTAAACCATCTTTATATGATCCCATAGCCATACACCACCAGTCTCACCACCTTTATGGAGCTTTAATATAAAGGATATCTGTTTTTAAGTCTAATTCCTTTATATTCCTTAAAATACATCACATTCTGGACATTTATAAGAAATTGCATAAACGTTCTTTTCATCCTTAACAAACAAAGGTGTATCATATTCATATTGGCAGTTAATGTATTGTAACAGCCCTTGAAATAGCCAAGAAATTAACGACCTAAAATTGCAAATCCTTTAGGGGCCTGTGGGGAGAAATAAAGAAACAAACAAACAGAAACAATGAAAAGAGGTGTCTTGCCTACTAGGTTTTGAAATTACAAGAAAGGTATCAAATATCCTCTTGGAGGATTCATTTTTAATTAATTTCATTTAAGAAAATAAATTGTCTTCATTTAGTGAGGGTTTGTGAGTAGTTGGTTAGTCTTTGGAATGAAAGCTTTCCAAGAGGCACGTGTTAAATTTCCAAAAATCCGAATGGCAGGCCAGGGCGAGCCGGGGCACAAGAACTGAACTGGTGAAACACGTCAAGGAAAAGCAGGAAGATTTATTTTATTTTATTTTATTATTTATTTAGATCTCTTTCCCGCCTCTCTCCAAAGAGGAAGCTGCCTCGGTGGTTTGGGATTTATCTGTAAGACAATAGCGCCGCTAGCCGCCTCCCGCACAGCTCCGCCTGCGCGCTCCTTCTCCTCCGCGCGCCCCTCCTCCGCGCGCCCCTGCAGACCCGCTTGTCCTCACGAGCTCCGTAGCCCTAGGGAGTCACCCGCCGCACCGATCTCCCTGTCTCAGCTGTTCCCCTGTCCCACGAACGACCCTTCCCTACTAGCTAGTGTGGCCGCGAGAACCCCTATCCCATCAGCCATCCCTGCCACAACCCCCCTCTGCTCCCTCATCCTCTGGCCCACGAGTCCCCCCGGGTCCGGCCGGCACCCAGCAGCAGCGGTTGTAATGAGCCCAAAGTCCACCCTGCTCCTCACCCAGACGGGTGGACAGGAGCCCGGAGCGTGGCCGAGAGCCCCTAGGAACCACCAGCGCCCCGCGCCCACCGCGCCCTGCACCCCGCCTCTCCTGCCCGCCAGCCTGCGCCTCGCCTTGCTGGGGCCCCTCGGGCTTGTTTGCTTGTCCTCATCCCCAGGCCAGCCCCGCTCCCTCCTCCCGGCTGCTTCAACAGCCTTTGCTTCCTGCGGTGTGTTTCTTTTTCCCCCTCCTAGGCTCCATCAAAGGTGGCTCTGTTATTGAAATATGAAGCCATTTCCTCTCCAAAACCCTTGGTTACTCAAGGCGGGAATCAATGGACCTATATACTCTCCCAGGAGTTATAAATAAATGTCTATTTGTTCAGGAGGTGTTTTCCCCCGTGGCCCAGCATCTTCCAGCGGTTATTTTAGGGGCGAGTGTGCGGGTGTGTGTGTGTGTGTGTGTGTGTGTGTGTGTGTGTGTGTCCGTGAGAGCGCCCTGTGCCCATCTGGTCTAATCCTGGGTATGGATCCATAAGCCAACCCTACCCATCTCGTCTGCCCCTCGCATTCCACACTCTATAAATAAATCCAGGTTTCTGAGCTCTGTCATCCAGGGGTACAACAGCAGTTGTTTGTCTGTTAAAGGAGATTCCAACCCAATAGCGGTACTGAGTCCAATAAACAAGAAAATAATACCTCTGACAATTGCAGCGGAAGGGCACCTCCAGTTTAGGAAGCCTTATCGGCTGTGGTCATAACTGCCTCCTTACCTGGCTACCCTGGATCTACTTTGGGGAAAGGGAGGCTAGAAAGCCACGACCTCTCCTACCCTGGAATTTCCCTTTTAAGGCAGAAGCTAAACAACAAAGCGAAAGTTCAGTGTCCTGGGGCGTCTGCCCCCCACCCCCCCCACTCCCGCTGGCCCACAGATCATTTCACAGAGCCCCTCGCCCCAATCCTTGAGGACACACCTAGGAGCGGTGAGGCTGCAGGAGGTGTGGTGTGGGTGGGGGCTTGTGGTTGTAGCTGTTGCTTTCCCTGTACTTGGGGATCTGAGCAGAGGAGAAAGTCATCTAAGAGCTGCTGTTTCTCAAGGTCTGGGCACAGAGCTGCCCCTCCTTTCCTCCCTGAAGTTTGCATGAAGTGCACGTTGGGCTGTAATTAGGGGATCTGGGAGGAAAACTTTCCTGGTGACGCTTTGCTTTTCTTCTGCTCTTAGTGGGAAAGTGCCTCCCTTCTTCCCTGGACCAGGACCTCTGCCATCCAGAGCCACAAAGACACATTCTACACACACACACACACACACACACACACACACACACACACACACGCTCACTCACGCGCGCGCGCACACACCCTTGCCCAGAGACAAACTTAAGGTGAGGGCAAAGAGCTTTAGCTTCACTTGATCTCCAGGCTCCAACTTCAGCAGGACTTGGGAGCATCTGAACTTCTGGATTTCGGGACAAGGTAAAACTTCCACAGATTTTTTTTTTTACTCTTTTGGCCAAACCTTGGTGCCTTTAAGATTTCAGAAAGCAATACATATCATGATCTATGTATACATTAAAATAAATTTTCTTATTATTTTCTCTTGAATTTAGTGTGACATCTCAATTTTTTTTTTTAGGATTCCTGTCACATAAAATACTGTATTGCAATAAACAAGCTCAGTTAGAATTGGGGTGAGGATTAACTTTAGTATCCTGGCATTTTCCAGTGCTACTATAAATCTGGTAGAAGTCTGGTTTCCAAGTAGTGGCTTTTTCATCTGTATTTCAACAGGCATTTTTATAGCACCTGAGATGAAAAAAAAAAAAGAATAGTATAGGCTGAAGGAAATGCTGAGGAAGGGGACTGTCCATTCCAGGCTTATGAGTTATGTTTTAGGGAATTTCCCCATAATGTATACCACTTTAACAGCTGGTAGCTCAATTTTGAAAATGAAATGTATGTTAATAAACACTGCCTTTATAATTATTCAATGTGTGAGGGTATATTTTTTTGAGTATCATATATATATGTGTGTGTGTGTGTGTGTGTGTGTGTGTGAAAATAAAAGTTACTATAGTCATAGATAATGGCAATTAGGTAGATCATCTTTGAGATGTTAACCAATTTTGGTCCAGGCCTTGCCAGTTTACTGTGAATTTAAGATCATAGAATTATGATGTATTTCATATATTGACTCATATTGATAGATAATGTTAATACACAGCAATTTGTGTTATAGTTGTTAAGATTACTTTTAAAAGTCGATTAAAGGAAATATGTAAGTGTTGAGACTTGTTTACACCCTAAGCAAATTTGAACTTTTGGGGGCTTAAATGAAGTTGTTTTCTTCCCTTGAATATAGCTGTTGTGTTAAAAAATATGATAGTTTATTATTTTGAAAATAGATTATTTTATTCTCATTTATCACTGGAAAAATACACAAAGTGGCCAGTACATTTGGGAATTTTTAGGGTGGAAAGTGTTCCTGTACATGTTCCAGTGTGATGTCATAAAATCAAACATACTGGCTGGCTTCTTGGAAGCTAACGGTTCTTAAGAAATAAAGCCTGTGAATTAATTTCTAAGTGAAATGTAATATTTATTCATTATGAATGTAGTTTCTGGTAAGCATTTATATTTGATTATTTCAGTGTACTTACTTTGAAGTAATTTTATACACACTTCAGTGACTTCAATATTTTAATGGAATCATAAAATGGGAATTTTGTTCTACCAAAACTATAGCATAGTAATTCTCCTTCGATAACTTTTAATGTAATGTTTTTTAATCTTTACATCAGGTTTTAACTTCATTTCTATTTATTTCTACCCATAAAGTAAGTTTTCCTTCCATTCTGTAAAATGGAATGTATGACAAAGGTTTGATGAACATCTAAGCTTTAGACTAGTTATTTGGGGGCTATCTGTTATTAATTTAATTGTTTAAGCTAAGAGAGAATGACTACATTTTTGGTAGTCTCTTCATAAAATTGAAGACAGCTTAAAGTAGAAAAACTAGATATGGAGAAGTAGTTTTGCTTACTTTTAATTAAATGATCAGGAGAAAACCAATGGTCTCCAGAGACCAGTGGTCCCCAGTAAGAATGTACCCACAACCCAGTATTCCAAATAGAAGGCCAGTGAGCCTGGACTTTCTATGAGAAACAAGAAAGAAGTGAACATCATGTTCTTATAAAGAGAGCCATTTATGTCAGCAAGACCCTGTCTCTCAAAGAAGTGATGGACACTGTAATTTAGAAGTACTGAAGAGACTTTCACAGATGAATCAACTCATTATACACCTAGTGGTTTCACCTCCTTTTCATTCCTTTTGGAGCAAGTAACACATCCAGAATAAACCCATTCAGAGTATGCAGAGTTTGGGGAGATGGTTGTCCTGCTTTTTAGCTTTCTGGGTGTGAAATACTGGTATTTTTCTGAGTATTCGAAGAAGTCTTTGAAATCTTCCGTAGAACTGCACTTCACCTTTGTAAAGATGAACAAGAGTCATAGTCAGAAAATAACTCCCCTTGCCAGAAAGTACTAATTTTCTTTTATTTTCATGCATGTTTTATCTTCCAGATTATATTTTTAAGATAATGATGTTCTAACAATTAAAATTGCAATAAAATACAAAACAAATTTGAAAAAAAACTTTTACATTATAGTCTTCTGTTGCCTCTAGTTAGTTTTCCAACAGCCTGGATTTACTATTAGTCACCATAGTACCTGCTCTATGTTATTAAACGTACTTAGTCTGTTATTTAAAGGAAACAAAGTGTTGTTGGGGAAATAGGGAGGGATGGAAACCTGACTATACTTAAGATTTTAATCAATAGTGTTTAAGGAGGATTAGAGGAAGCAGCTGGTTAAATAAATATTAGGTGTAGAGTGGATGTGATGGTATAAATTAATAATGCAGCTCTTTATTTACACCATGAATGGGAAGGTCTGTGACGGTTCAATGTGTGAAGCACGGTCCCTGGGTGCCACCTAGTGGATGAGTCAAAGAATGCGTTCTCAGCAATCTCGTATAAAAAAATTCTGAGACTTCCATTCTGTAGACACTGCATGCAAACTGTAGACATTGGGTAGGTGCTCAGAGAAAAACTACAGCAAGTGGCTTTTATATAATTTAAAAACCGAGGCACCACTTAACGCTTGATTAAGTTCCCGGTGTTTGCATTTAAAATAAATTTACTCTTTGTTGGGTAATTTATCATCAACTTTTTGCCTCTATGATACAATTTAATAACTGAAACTTGCTTCTGATATAGGATTTGTGTGATCATGACCTAGTTCAAAGAGGGTGGGAAGAGGTTGAATTACCAATCACCTTTTTATCAATAAATTTCTGAAAATGTATTGTTTTCGAGTTTAAAAGTTTAGCACACAGTATCACATATTACTGTGTACATATTTAGATTTTTTCATTATATATAAAAATATAATAGTAAAAATTGCTTTTGGGTAGTGAGGTTTGCTTCTTATTTTTCCAAAATATTGCTCTCAAACTCTAATAATTAGCACATAGAACAACTTCTTCTGTACTTGTTATTCATAGGTAGTTGTGAAGCAGGTACATTGCTTCCATTAAATTGTCATAATGGGGATAAAATCCTAGACAAGAACAATTACTAGGAAAGACAGTGTTTGAAAGAAGCTTCAGGATATCATGGAAGATTAATCCATCAGAATATTAAACTGAGAGTTTTGGAAAACTTTTCTCCAGGAGATATATGAATTATTACTCCAATTGGCTCTCAGCAAGATCTATGGCTTAATGGTAATGGTGTTCAGCACATCAGCATTAATCAAGACCAGCTCTGAAATTCAGATGGGAAGGTAAAATGCCTCAGTCGGAAAAAAAATGATTAATTTGTTACTTGCTGAGTCTAGAGGTAGAATCCATAAATCGGCCTACCCAGGTGGAACGGAAGTTTCCTATTTAGGGAACTTTGGTTTTGTGTATGGCAGTGAGCACGAAGGAAACTGCTCATCAAATCACACTAGCACTATGTGCTGCAGCTCTCACTTTATATCTAGAAAATTAATTCTAAGGGTTTTAGAATCAGAAAGTCAAAATTGATGAAGACGAATCTAAAATATCACAAGAGCCTGAGTAACAGAAACAACAAAAAGTTCTGGGCTCATAGTTTTTGTTTTCAGAGAATTTTGAGCAGGCATCTTGAAAGTCATTTTCACCTGGTTGCTGTCTTTTAGCTGAATGGATAAGCGCTTTCTTTCTTGGTTGTGTGGACACAGATGAGCCTGGGAGGGCTGCTCTGACACTCCAGGGCTCCAGGAAGGCTATGCTTCCAACAACGTGTCTAGTTGGACAGACAGGAAAAGCAAAAAATTCACTTGCACATGGTCTCTGTCCTCCAGTTTGCACAGAGTGAGTTAGTGCTCACTGTTTGCACCAGGCACCAGGCACCAGGCACCATGCTAGGTGTTGCAGAGTAATTGGCTCAAGGAGTTCACAAGCTAATGAAGAAGACAGATGGACACACATCATGAATCACTAGTAAAATTTGCCAAGTAGGTGCAGTTTGCCTTCTTAATCTCCTGAGACTTCTTCCTTTGAACTTATCCAAACTTTCCACCCGCCTCTATCTCATAACCTAAGACTCCTACTCTCCACCTGTCAAGCCAGGGTATCTGATACTTCTCTGGTTTATTGATTTCTTGACTGATTACACACATAAGTGTGAATGAGTTTCACTCATACATTTACATTTCAAGCTTTTTATCTCTTTAAAATAAATGTTTTGTTTTCTGTAAAAACAAAATTCCAAACATCTGGACGCCTCGCCATTTTTACACCAAAGGGTGTAATTAAGTTGATTTACTTCTCCATGGTCTTCAATCTCCCAGGGACTCCACTCCAGAGGGATTCCCTCAAGGCCAGTTAACCACTGACTCCTAGCTAAAGCTGATCAACCTGTCCTTCCACCCTGCCCCCATCCCCAGGGGCATCTAAACCCATACTTTTGAACAGTTCCTTTTCATTTTGCCATAATCTACTTTCAAGTTCTCTCAGCCCTCATTACCATGATTGGATTGCTGTCCCTGAATAAGTAGACCACCTATGGCTTGTTATATTCTACTCTTTGAGCCTTTATGCCACCTCAAGTATCCAGGTCTAGAGGAAGGGGTCAATGAGAATTCCTATATTTGGTCCAAGAATTCCTCTAAGTCAAGAGGCTAAAAGAGGAAGAGAGGAATATACACAGGGCAAGCACAGGAATTAGCTGCCACATTGGAAATACTGGTCAAAGCCAACATCTTTTAGAAATATGTGGACAAATACTTAACTGCACTTGGTTTCAGAGACATTTTGACATTGATGCTTGTTATAGATTCTGGAAAATTAACTGAAGAAAAATGAACAGTGAAAATTTGCTGTAATCAGAGTCATTTGTTTTAATTCCATTTTATGTTTAACATATGGCATGACAGTCATGTTTTACTAACTGTTTCAGATTTGTGTTCTCTTTGATTCTACTTCTTTGGTTATGTTTGGTGCTCCTATAAGATACTGATCTGGTCTTATAGCATAAAGGTGTGCTTCCAACTTTTTAAATTGCTAGGACTGATGGACTGGATTGAGAGAGGGGATTTCCTTCCCTTTCTACTTTGTAGCCTAGAGGAAAGGGATCATTTGCCTGCATTAATCACCACATGGTGTGATATAAATGCCAGACATTGTGTAGGCACCCTATAAATGCTTGTCTTCTATCCCAAGTGCCTATATTTCAAATGTCTGAACACCTACAAAGCCCACACCATTCCCTGATTCTGTCTTTGTGTCCTTATCAATTGCCTTCCTATCTTTCAATGGTGTTAAATTCATAAACTCTTCTCAGATTTAAATAATACTGATTGGTATAAAGATTATAATGTAATTCAAATTAAATGATAATTTTAGCAAAATTTAAGGAAAGTGAGACTGGAGATGGAAATAAATTTAGGAGGCCTTGGAACACTATGGGCACAATTTAATAAGGCTGCATTAATTAATAGAGAGAAGTCAAGGATAGTGTGAATGTTTCAAGGGCAGAAGATAACATGAAGAGGGATGCAATTGATTAAGATTGGGAATAAAGGAATAAAAGTTTCTGGAGACAACAGTGAGTCTAATTTAGAAAATGGGAGAGCCAAAAACCTATCTGAGAAGTACATCTCTTAAGCATAGGGGAGAAGTCATAACTGGAAATAGACATTTGGAAGTCTTTGGTATTAAAATGGGAGTTAAAATCATATGGAAGAATACTATAGAACAGAAAGAGTCATCCACTCTGTATTGCCAGAGCCAAGCACTAGACACTGAGAATTGCAGTGGAGAAAGTGTTAGGGTTGCTGAAGGAGGAATGCATCAGGCCAAAAGTGGTGAGAGATTATACATTTATTAGGTCATCTGTATACCAGATGGACTGAGCCCCAAAATGGTGCTAGGGCTGAGCTCCAAAATGGTGCTCTCCAAGGACAGGGAGTCAGAAATTATAAAGGACCCCAGACGGGCTATTTCTGGATGGAAAATTCTCTGGGCAGGTCTGGGGGGTAAGGATAATGGTCTTAGCAAGTGGAATGTGATCTAAGCAAAAGAGAATATCCAATGTGAAGTTGCCTAAAGGTCAGTTCCCAGGGGAAGAGTATTGATTCAATTATTTGATCAAAACTAACAATCCAGCTTTTTGCTTTATGGAATAAGGATGAAGGTCATATCTTCAGTAGTTACTTCCTGCTAACAGGGAACATAGATATAATAGGGGGGTCGACTTTAATAATAGTCAGCTAGAAAACTGTATAGATTCCTCATGGCTGTTGCCAAGGGCCATAGCAGCATGATTTCCCTGAGAGACTGCTTGGGGAAGGCTCAAAGCGGTCCTGAAGGAAAGATGAAAATGGCACAGAATACATGGGCCAAAACTGAGGATGAGGAATAGGAACATTAATAGTCCTATGAAGGGAAGTAGTCAGGTATACCAATTTATATTGTTTTAGTCAGTAGCGCCATGAATTTGCAAACTATGCTAGAAGAGTAGTTAAACCTACTATGGCAGTTCCAAGCCCTGCTGTGATGCCGAGGAGAAGAATTATCTGGACTGCCCTTTTGTGTCAGATATAATGGGTTACAGGGACAGGTAAAGACTGGTTATTGGGATCTACATCTATATTGGATGAGAGATAGATAGAGTACAGGTTCTTGGTTGGGAGGCATATGTATATGTTTTCCCCACAGAGGAAGAAAAATCTTGGATCGTGGAGACAAGCTGAAAAGTGTAGGGAGAATAGGTGAACTAAAAGATGTGAGGTTTCTTTTCCAGTTCTGTGCTCCAAGCTGAAACAGTCGTCGCCATAGTGCTACAAGTAAAGGGTGACAGATGAGTGGTTGAGATTTTATTGCAGTTAAAGTGGGCAGGAACGCAGGAATGGGCTGTTATCCAAGAGAAAAGTGAAAGGGAAGGAAAGGAGCAGTTGATGCCTCAGGTATGGATGGTTGGATAAGAAGTAAAATGGACCAGCTGTAGGAAATAACCATTGGATTCTAAGCAGACAAGGTAGTCAACCCATTGGGACCAATGGCCGGCCATTTAGTAGTTAGTTCTAGGTTACTGTGGTGTTGGCAGCTGATGGGAAATGGACTATTATTATATTGCCCTGTGACCTTGTAAAGTATAAAAGGGCTTGAGCAATTAATGCAGTGTAAGGATGATAAGATCCACTGAAGAGGAGAGGGAAAGGCAGAGCCAGCAATTCCTGGCTAAGGTGGTATTGGTCTGGTTTAGGAGGGAATGGGCAAGGTTAAGTATTCGTTCAAGATGAGTGGAAGTGAGAAAGTTCCTTATGGGTATAGGAAAGGAGGGTTGGAGTAGGATAAGAAGGAGAGCTAATCCCCACTTCCAGGGGAGAAAAGGGTATGTTCGTAATCTAAAAAGAAGGAAATCTCATCCCGTAGAAAAGTGGTGTTCTGGGGACCAGTTTTAATTTGGAAGGCAGAACCATGGGATATGCCCGGATAGTTTAGCTGCAGTTGGGGTAGTTAGAGGTACCCAAATAATGCCCTTGCCATCAGGGCTGTAAATTATTTGATGAATGGATTTCCTTTAGGAGGACCCAGTCCCCTAGCTGTAGCAGAGGAGGGGGGATGTCTCCCGTAAAAGATTGAGGGAGGACCTGATCAGCAAGATCTCTCAATAATTAATGGACAAGATTTAAAATGGGGACAGTCTCCTAGAGGAGTTTGTGAGGAAGGGAAGTTTCTTAATAAGAAGGCTCTTCCATACATGAGTTCAAAGGCACTAAGAAAGAGGGTGCACGGGGGATTGGGGTGGGGAGGGGGTTGCCCTGATGCGCATAAGGGCTAGAAGTAGAAAAGTTGTCCAAGTTTCCTTAGTTTCAAGAGTTAATTTAGTTAATTGAGACATAAGGAATTCACCTTTCCTACCCTGCCTGAAGATTGGGGCCAGTAGGGGGTGTGTAACTTCTGGAGGGAAGGATAATCATCTCAACAAGTGGAATGTGGTCTAAACAGAAGGGAAAGTCTATTGTGAAGTGGCCTACAGGTCATTTCCCAGGAGAGGGGAATTGATTCAAGTATTTGACCAAACGTAATAGAAAGAATGGCTATTTTTTTATGAAGAGCACCATCTAAGAGGTCAGGAAGCTAATGCTCAAGACTGAAACTCCCCAATGGCCTGCAGGATACAGGTTATATAGGGCAAAATTACAAGAAATCCTCAGTTAGTGGTTAGGCAGCGTGTTGGGAGCTGATAGTTTGAAGGTGAGGTAAGGGTGATGAATCAGGTCTTGAAGATAGCTCTGAGGGTTTTTTCCCCCTCTGTCTGATCTTATGGGAAAGTAGCCCTAAGGTTTGTTCCAACATCATTTAAGATGCTATTGTCAGTCTACCAGAGGTCCAGATCCTGTGACCACTAGGCAGGTGTTCTGTTGATTATCCAGGGGAAAGGAGAGGTCCTGAGGAGGAGGAAGAAGAGGAGGAGGAGGAGAAGGGGGAAGAAGAAGAGAGAGAACTCTTTTTAGAGTTTGGATTTAAAACTAACTTTTTTTTTTTGAGCCTAGGTCTCTACTCCTATAAGTAATCAAATGAAGTAAAACATTCCTTAACAGAGCACAACGCTCTGCAGACCTAGGCTCCACCATTTGGGACTGTCCTTGGACCTTAGGCACTAGGTTCACCTGAGAGTTTTGGCTCAACTCTTCTGGACTGGGTTTGGCTCTTCGGTGTTAGGGTCATCCGCTGGGAACTATCTTACCTCTTCAGGCCTAGACTCAACTCCTTGGGGCTACACTAGGCAGTTAGGGGCTAGGCTCTGACCCTCTAAACAGTTCTGACCCTCTGAACTGTTTGGAGTTAGGTTGGGTTCTCTCGAGCTAGGTTCAACTTTTTGGGACTAGGCTGAACTCTTTGGTCTAGGCTAAAACTAACTTTGATCAAAGTCATAATAATCCTTGATTTTAATGCTTCTCTTTCTTTGGATCATTTCTCAGTCTTGAGGGAGAAGGGGTGAAGATCACTTTAGTTGCTTCCTGCTGAAAATTCAGAAGCAGACTTCAGGATTAGAGAGATGGAACTGTCTTATGTTTAATTGAAAACATTTTTCAGTTTCTGATCTATCCTGAATACTCTGTACCTTCATAATGTTTGCTTTTTCCCTGGGAGCACTGTCTTTAGTCCTAAAAATGAAATATTTCCTCAAAGACACATGACCTATAACCATTAGAAAACAATATGCTAAGGATTATCAATAAAATAACAACCCAGGAAAGAGACCTCCCATTCCAGAAGTTAACCAGGAAAAGAGATCACAGTAGGTCTTCCTTTCTTGCATCTTGTAACTAAGTAGGCTTCTGTATTATTCTATTTTTTTTTCTGAGTCTGAACTTCCCCAGAGGTATTAATGTAGATGTAACATATTGTGTTACCTGCTGTATAGACTACTTTTCGTTTTGCCTGCAAGTAATCTATTGTGTAAGCATCCACAGGTGCTGAGGACTCTAAGGAGATCTGCTGGAGTGTTAGAGTTGAGCAGTAGAACAGGTTAAATGGCTACTGTTCAATTCCATAATATCAGGTATTTAATAAGAGATATGTCTATGAAAATAAAGTAAAAGCAAAGTCTAAGCAGAGCAAATTATAAACCAGCTTCTGGCCTGGCCGATGTAACTCAGTGGTTGAGTGTTGACTTATGAACCAGGTCACAGTTCAATTCCTGATTAGGGCACATACCAGGGTTGTGGGCTAGATCTGTAGTGTGGGGAGTGCGGGAGGCAGTCGATTGGTGATTCTCTGGCATTATTGATGTTTCTGGCTCTCCCTCTCCCTTCCTCCCTGCAATGAATGAATGAATGAATGAATGAATGAACGAACCAACCAACCAACCAACCAACCAACCAACCAACCAACCAACCAACCAGCTTCTGAGTTCCTAAGGCTGTCAGTTGGGATTTCCAAATGTAAGGCTACAAGCATCTTTAGTAGTTTGAAATGTCTCTGATGACGTCGTCAGGTGTCCAGGAAAACTTTCTTCAGGGCTTATACAGCATCAGTCACAGATTGTTCAAATGTGAGTTGTGGCAATTTTCTCAATTTTATATCAAGCTGTCCATTTTTAGTTCTCAATGATTCCTAGACAAAGGAGCATAGAAAAGTGAAATATGTTTGGCGAATCATTGCAGATATTGGAAGGAACTAAAAGAATTCAGAATCCACTCCATTTTATAAGGGAGAGGGGGAACACCAAAAGCCAATGAAAATAACTAGTGTCTAATATCTATAAAATATATTATAGTTTTGTATTACAATGCTATTGTGTTGAAGCATAAATTTTCCCTCTCTAATAACTCCTTTTTGGCCAGATAGCCAAATTCAGACTAAGTTATTTGCAAACTTGTATAAGGCCAGAAAGAATATTAATTAACCATGTAGGCATTTTTAAATGTGCTTGATTTGAATCACCCATAAGGAACTTTCAGATAGAATTTATATGGCCTCTCAAAGTTAAGAAAAAAAAAAAGCCAAGACAAGAACTTGCTGTCAGATGTTACCTGCAATACCTTTAGATGTTAGGTGAGTTCCTCTCTTCTTGAGGTCCCCAAATATCTCAAGGTACAAGAAGTGACATTCTTGACTCTCATGGTAAGGCTGCTGGAAACCATGTGAGCAATATTAGACCAATATTTCCAAGGGTTTGTATTGTTTTTGGTAAGTCAGACTTAATTCCTTAAAGCTGTCTGTTCCTATCCAAGTCTATGCATTTCCTTCTCAAACATGACCTTCCAGTCAAAACCTTGATAATAAAATTCAGCTTTCAATTATGTCCTGTTATAAAAAGAACAGATTCTTATTGATCTTATGCAAATAATAAATTATTTGTCTTAATCATTTTATAATTACAATTATTCCTTAGAGTTCTAGAAATCTTTGTGCATTTTAAAGGTATAATATGAAAGTTTATTCTCAGAGACCTGTATTTGGGAATAAAGAATCCTCTCTATCTTTCTGAAGATGCCAAAGTATCAGAGTAAAACAATGACAAGAAATTAATAGATATTATTATAATGCAATTGACAAATAAATTTGCTTTTTTCTGCAACATAACATTTTAAGATACCAACTAGAATTACAAATAAAAATATTATATCAGATTTTACAGACTCATGGAGAATATAATCTCCTGAAAATTCTTTTTTAGTAATAAGAATATATACATAAAAGTACGATATAATTATTTTTTTTTTATTTGACATAGCTTTCCATGTACTCTAGTATATCAAATAGGCCTAATTTGTTTAAATTTTATCTTTTATAAAGAGAGAGAGAACAAATCTCTGAAACATACCAGGCAACCACTGGAATTACCCAAATCCATATCCAGATTAAAATAAATAATTATAATCTCCTGAACCATGGGAAGTTTGTCAAACATATTTTACCAAAAAGATCACATATCATTTTGAAACAATATTAAATTATCCATTTGCTCCAAGTGAAAGTAAAAGATGCCAAAGATAAATGTAGGTAACCTATTATATCAAAACCTCAGTTCTTAGGATTGAAAAGACTGTTTTCTTGAGGGATCTAGTACTTGATTAAGAAAACAAAAAACACAGAAATGTATCTAAATAAAATATTCAGTCCTTGCTTTCTAAGCAGAAAACTTTTCATAACACCTGGTGGAGAACAATATAGGAAAACTTTGTTCTTGTCACAGTGTGAAAGAACAAAGTATTAGCTTACTTTAGGTATTTAAATTAACTTACTCAACTACTTTTATTTTAATGTTTTCAGTTTTTCCTTTCTTATGATTCCTTCTCCACAAACCTCTATAACTTTCCTAGTCCCTCTTACTCTTCTTACTTATTCAGAAATAACCAACTGTATTTTAGGACAAACAACTTTCTTTTAATTCCTTAAAAAATGTATTTTCATGCCTTATATCATCCTTCATTGAAAACACTCACCATTTCCTTCTATATGAATATAAATGCATAACCCTTATAACCTTATTTTTTACTGACAACTAAAATGTAAGTAATCAGTATTCTTTATATTGGCTAATTTATAAATCATAACCTTTAGAAAAATGTGTTATTTTATTGGCAAAGCAAAAAAACAAAAACAAAACATTTTCATTAACTTGTAAATTTATCTTTTAGTTTCTCTGTTGTAAGGAGTCTATAGTAAGTAAAGAGCCTGGCTGGCCTTGCTCAGTGGTTGAGTGGTTGATCTAAAAACCAGGGTTTGATTCTTGGTCAGGGCACATGCCCAGGTTTCCGGCTGTATCCCCAGCAGGAGGCAGCCCATCAATGATTCTCTCATCATTGATGTTTCTGTCTCTTTCTCCCTTTCCTTCTTCTCTGAAATCAACAAAAAAAAATATTTTTAAAGTAAGTAAACTTAGACATGTCTAGCAATGAATGTTTCAGTAAAATTTTCATGTTATTCGGAAATATCTAGCTATTTAGTAATTTTTCCAAAACTTAGTAAAATTCTAAAGTTTCAAGTTACCAAGAGATTTAGAAAACAATTTAAGTACAAATAAATTTAATTATTGCTAAAGAGGTAACCTAAAAGAAACATTTTAATCCAATTAACATTAATTTAATTGCTTCTAACAATTAAGTTTAGATTACTTATAACAAAAAATTTGCCATACCAAAATATTTTTCTTGCTGACAAAGTTTACAACACAGATAATATGTGCTTATTTGACTAATAAACTCAGGTAGAATAAAAGTATTATTTAATGCTGGTGATTTTAAAGATATGCCTATATTACCTAACCAAACCAAACTAACCAAACCAGCTTTAATATTGAATATTTTCCCAAATCATGTGATCTGAAAAGCATTTGGATTAGTTTGTTCTATTTTTAAGAATTACCATAAAACCATTTGTTTAAGCCAATTTAATGTTAGAAATAAGCAATGCCATTCAGCAGTAGAAATATGTTATATCTACAACATACATACATAGATATATGTCAAATAGACATAAACAGAGATCTCATAGCTTTAATTTTAATCACTAGCTTTGTATCTAATTGTTCAAAACTAAGAGGAATAATTGGAGCCAAAATATATTTCCAGCAGATGGAATAATTTATTATTTTGTTCAGATGACCAAAGCTTTGCATATAGTAAAACAAATAACATATTTCACTCACTCACATTCCTATATCTTCCCCTCCCCTCCCCCAACACACACACACACACACACACACATACACACACAATACTTTTAGATTTAATTTGCCAGCTTTAAACCAAACTCAAAATTGGTTTCAAGTTAAAAATAAAATTCCATGGCTGAGTCAAGCTTCTGCTGCCCACTCCTTCAAGATCTGCTGAAATGTGGAAAAGTGGCCAGAGTTGGCCCCCAACCCACGTGATGCGACACAGACTCCACAAATAACAGATAGTTCCAGTAGTCAATCCTACTTGCTCATTGTAACATCTCAGCATCCTTTCCTTAATACAGCCATTAGGGTGATCTCCAAACCAAGTTAAATGAGTGCCTCAAGAGCACAACCAAAGGAAATAGGGGTGTGTCCCTGAGATCACCCCCCACTTGAAGTTACTCACCAGTAAACATCTAAACCAAGTACCCAATTTCTCTCACTGTGAAATGAAAGCACTGAAGGTCAGGCATGCCCAGTCAGCGGCGAGCCCTTGCAGGTCCAGCCCCGAAACAACCAGTCTAAGCAGCTGCTCAGACAGACCCTGGAAGATTGCTACCAGCCAGCGGTTTCTGAAGAGGGAGCAGAAAACCCGCCCAGGGCCCAGTCCCTCCCTAGTTGCCATTTGTGTTTCAGAACAGAAAGAATTTGCCCATCCAGTGCTGACAGAGCCAAACACTAGACACCGAGCATTGCAGTGGGAAAAGATTGGCTATTTTATCTTGAATGGCACCACCCAGGAGAACAGGAAGCTAATGCCCAAAGCTGAAACACCCCAATGGCATGCAAGTTACACATAACATAGGGCAAAATTATAACAAATCGTGGGTTGGGGGTTCACAGTCAAGCTGAGAATTGGCTGGTTGGAGGGGAAGTAAGGATAATAAATAATTTCTTCAGGTCTTGAGGGAAGGTCTGAAGACTTTCCCCTAGCATCCCTGTCTGATCTCATGTGAAAGTAGCCAGGAGATTGCTCCACCTGAGGGCTCAAGAACTGAAACACCACTTAGATCAAGAGGTTGTCCCAAGAAACTAGAAACACCAATCAGGAAGGATATAGGTACCCTATGTTCATAGCAGCACAATTCACCATAGCTAAGATTTAGAAATAGCCTAAGTGACCATCAGCAGATGAGTGGATTAAAAAACTGTGGTACATCTACACAATGGAATACTATGCTGCTATAAAAAAGATGGAACTTTTACCACTTGCAACAGCAACTTTTATCACTTGCAACAGCATGGATGGAACTGTAAAGCATTATGTTAATCGAAATAAGCCACTCATAGAAAGATAAATATCACATAATCTCACTCATACATGGAATATAATGATCAACATAATTTGATGAACAAGAATAGATCCAGAGACAAATGGTAAGGGAGGGGGTGTTAGCAAGCAACCAAAGGACTTGTAAGTGTGCATATTAGCATAACCAATGGACACAGACACTGGGGCAGTGGAGGCTTGCCCGTGTGGTAATGGCTGGAAGGGGGAGTCAATTGGGGAAAAAGACATATGTAAAACTTTAGACAATAATAATAATAAAAAAGAATAAATAATAAAAAAGAATAAATCAGCAAGTGCATAGAAAACAACAACAACAACAACAACACACACACACACACACACACACACAAAGAGGTTGTCTTTTGTCTACCAGAGGCTTGGACTCTATGACCATTACTCAGGTCTAGCTATGTCTTCTGCTTTGGGAGTTGCTGATTATCTGGGGGAAAACTAGATCTCTGAGGAATATATATATATATATATGTATATATATATATATATATATATGGAAAGAGGGATATGATTTCTACAGCTAAGATTTAACACTAAATTTAATCAAAGTCTTAAGTACCCTCAGTTTCAAGAGGGAAGAAAAATCATCTCAGGGAAGAACAATGGCAGATGGTGGACCAAGAACTGAAACTTTGAGGAAAAATTGGTAAAATGCATTTGGCATTATTTTAACCTTTATATTATCAACTCTAAATGTGCACTGAGTTTTATAACATCAGTGTTTTATTAATTCTTATATCGCAGAGTTTTAGTCCTCTGCAGATAGAAGGTATCAGACATGTTGGTTGAATTAAATGAAATTAAAATGTCATTTCCCAGCCTTGATGCTCTAATGAAAGATTTTCATAATGATAACCCTGAACCTAAGTAAGACCCCAACATGTCTGAATTGTAGTTATTTATTCAATTTTGCCCAATACTGAGATAGCTTTAAATATATGTTGGTGCATTTTTTTTCTTGTTGTTTAAAAATCAGTAATCAATGCATGGTGTAAGTGGTAATTCACCAGAGTACTTGATTAACCTTAGCCCATGTTGTTTAGTTTAGCATATAAATGAGTTTGCCACAGAATGTGACTGAGTTCAAGTCCATTTTTAATTATTTTCCTGGTTCCTTGATCCTGAAGACCTCTAAATCTTAAGATTAGATTTGAAGACCAAAATCCTAAATTTCTATGGTTTCTCAAAATCACGCTTTTTTCCCCCCTAACTTTCCTTTCCACTGTCCTTGCCACCCCACTAGGTTGGCCATGTAAAATACAACAAATATTTGAACAATTTTTAGTACAAGCATATGTCAAATATTGGATGTTATATACTTATGCTAAAGAAACTATTTGTTATCTTAAATTCATATTTAACTGGGTGCCCTTTATTTTACAATGACTAAATTTTATAACCCTATCTATTCTAGAATATGGCAAAAAAAAAAGAATTTCTCCATGAGACTTCTAAACTCTCCTTCAAAATGTCAACAAATGAAGTTACTGAATTTACTTTCATTAATGAGATAAGTGTATTAAAGAGATAAAATAAAATTATATAACTACAATATACCCACAAAATGCAAATTTATAAAACATTTATAACTATGGTGTTTTATACCCTATATTGTAATAGCTATCTTAAGAATGCCAGAAAGGTACAATAGTGATCATGTTTTAGTTTAAAATATTTTTAAAATAATGTGTATATTATAAATTAAACTTTTACATGTTCACCTTTTCAAGTTGGCAATAATGACAAAACAATTTTAAATGAAAGAGCACACATTTAAAAATATATATAATGTACAATGGATATAAATTCTCAAATATTCTAACTGCAGAATATCTAAAAGGGATCTTTTCCCTTGTTGATATGTTATATTGTAAATGTGCTGCCACCTTGTGATGTTTTGAGGTATGGCAACTTAACTCAGTACATTCACAAATTACCAGATTGATAATTTGATTAATTCTAAAATTATCCTTCAAGTGCTTAATTTTTTTTTCATTTTAACCAAAATTTTGATATGTTTTAATACCAAAGAAGAGCTCTCAACTATTAATGCAATTATTTTCTAGGAGTTTAATATGTTATCTGCAAACCAGTATATCATTCTTGTTACTAAATTGTGTTATTTAGTACTATATTAATTTCTGTTTTATGGATGGATTTAGTTTGCATCTGCATGTGTGTTCAGTTCACGTGACCTTTCAGCTTGAATTTCTAATAAACTGTAACTCAATATGTACAAAATGGAACTCATTATCTTTCTTCTACCACATCATGTAATCTCTAAATGGATACCAATACCATATAATTTATTATCCAAACCAGAACACTTTTGGAAGTAGATGATATACTTTACTAATTATTTCAACTAAATAGGTGTAAGCCAATACTAGCTCAAGCAAACTGGTCTCATTATATATAAGTAATTCTAATCACCAAATTAGAAAATTTGGAGTTACAGACTACTGGTTCATCTAACTGAGTGGGAGCCTCCATCCCAGACTTCCTATATTCCTTCTACCTATTTTCTCCCCTTTGTCTTCATTTTCTTCTCCGCTGTCCATCATACTGGCCGACATTCTCCATGTCCTTGTCCTATTGTCTGCAGAGGGATCGGCCAGTCAAAATTTTCTTTTCAGGGAAAATCGAACTATTCATTTTCTCTGCATTTGATCCAAACTGCTGTAAACTGCTAGGAAAAACTTGTATCACCCTGAAGAATTAGGATCACCATACACCATCTTGTATCTGACTTCAGCTGGTCCTTAATGCTGGGTGGCCATTCTACTATATTTCTTCAAAGTGTTTTGCTTCTTGATCTTTCTGTAGCAGATGTGTAAGCCGCCCTAATTTATCCTGAAAATAAAAGCCAGCTATAAAGAACTACCTTCTCACTGTCCTGCCACCAGAACTAGTCCCTGATCTCTCGAAGCCCATGTTCTTTTTACTCTTCTATTATGAGGAAAACCAATCTCCTTTAGCTCTAGACTAGAGGCTAAGGTGGATCTTGCCCCCTGAACTCTAGGTTCCTTATTCTTCATCATCTAAAAAACATCCATTATCGGGGGAATTGAATTTGTTAAATGATTGTTTATTTTCATAGTTTTCTTTTTCTGTATGAAAAAGTTGGGTATCATGTTATCAAAATCTCTAAACTGAAATATTATAACCAGAAGTTTAAACATAAATAGCAGAATTAAGATGTAGAATCCAAATATCTAATGGTAAAGTTAATATTAAGATTAAAAGCATAGCATAAGAGTTAATGGATATATTTAATATTTGATTTTGCTTCTAATGTATAAGAAAATGTATTTCACTTTTCCCCCACTATACAGTTAAATATTTGAAAAACATTGAGACAATAAAATCTGTTTCAATACTTCCCCATACATTTTAAAGAAAAAAATAACTATTTGAACAGCTAAAAACAAATAAAAATAAAAAATAAATAAATAACATCCACTATCAACTAGCCTTTTTCCCTCTTGTATCTTCATCTTTCCCACTCTGGCTATTTCTCCCTATTGGCATTTAATCATGGTCAAATCTTTTTGTCCTAAAATATATAAATTTCCCTACTCTCACATACATTCTGTCTCCCAATCTTACTCCTACCAGAGCCACCCTTCATGAATTACCTCTGCTCACTCTTCACCCTGTCAGCCCCTCCACCCCTGAACTTCGCTCTTTCCCTCACCTGCTCCACTGAAAGGCTCCTCAGGAGACTCACCAGGAACTTGTTTTCGATGTTTCCTTGGTGGCATTTAATGTTGGTGGCCAAGTTCCCTTCACAACCACCTCTTGGCTTCTTCTTTGAAAATGTTTTTATCTTCATGGCTGATAGTATTACAGATGTCCCCTCTGTCTTTTCCCATTGACCCTCTCTAACTGGCACCCGCCCCTCCCAAACCCATTGGCTTCTGTGACATCGCACTCTCCTGGCTTCCTCTGGACTTCTCCGAGGACTCAATCTCCGTCTTCATTTCAGACGTCTAAGGAGAAGCCTGCCTGCTCCTTGGCAGCCTGCATTCTGACAGCCCGGGGCACCATGCCCTCACTCTGCCTCCCTTTTCTCCGTGTGTCCTTGCATCTGCTTCCCTGCATTACACCGTCGTCACCTCTGTGCCCATGACTCCCAGGTCACTGAGTCTGTCCAGAATTTTCTCCTGAGTGTCCAAACCTCAAGCATCTTATGACTAGGAGGTCTCATAAGCATCTCACACTCCATAGGTCCCAAGTAAACAACTTTTCTTTCTCTTGTATTTTGGTTCTATTTCCTCTCTACTTTGTTTCCAAAAATAAAAGCATGGGAGTCATCATGTTTTTTATTCTATCTCATAAATATCTCTTGACTATACACACCCTTTTCTGTCTCCATCAGTATAAACCTTATCCTTTGCTACCATCCTCTTTGCCTGAATTCTACAAAATCTTACCTATTGGTCTGTGTCTTCAGTCATGTCACTTTCTCAACCACCACCCACTCCCGCCCGCCCTGCTCCCACTGAAGTTAAAATAGTCTTTCTAAAGCATAAGTCTGTAAATATTTGCCTATTTAAACCCTTCAATGTCTTTCCTTGCAGTGAACATTTAGTGCAAATTATTTAATATACTTTGCAAGGTTATCAGTGATCAAGTCTAGCTAACTTTTCCAACCTCACCTCTTCTCATCTAAAATAACCCAGTATACCATCTAATGGGATCAAATAACCAAAATGTCAAGACAAAAAATAGAAACAGATTTATATGAGATATAAATATTAGAGTTAGCAGATGCAGATTTTGTATGAGTAATATGTTTAAGAAATTAGATTGTAAGAGAATTTTTACCAAAGAACTGGAAATGACAAGAAAATGATTCAAATGGAAATTCTATAACTGGAAAACATAATAGCTAGAATTAAATAGTCCATGCATGAGTTTCTGTCTTTTTAAAGCATAAATCTAAATATTTGAAAATAGGTCTGAAAAAAATAACCAGACTGATATCTGAAAGAAAAAAAAAAGAAGAAAATTACTGGGTGAGAGGTGGAGTGAAGAAGTAAACATATTATGTGGGATGTAGACATTGGCATCCCAGAAGGAGAAATAGCAAATGGGACAGAAACAATTGCTTAGAAATAATAGCTTGTGACTGAAGCACAACAGCCCCAATCGGATAAATAATAAGTAATCAAAAATAAAAAGTAAAAATCCCATGCTCAGGCATGGCATAGAAAAACTGCTGACATTTCAGACTCTTAAAAGCTTCCAGATACAAAGGACTTCAGATCAACTAACAAGTAGCAAAATTAGCTATTTGGAAATATTACTTCTTTCCACTTTAGCAAATGCCAAAAATCAGTGGGTTGGCTTGTCTGCATTCTGGGTAGATATTATCTGCGTGCTCTGCTGTCTCTGACAGAGCAAAGTCTTCCTGCACAGGGGGGTGTAGATGCACCTGGTGTCCCTGAGAAGCTGGATGGAGATGTAGATTAGTGGCAGCCCATTCCTACAGCTTGTTTTTAGATGCTGTACCCATCCTATTGCTACATAGGAACAATTACGGAAACCATCTGAGAGGTTTGTAGCCCTCTTTAGCACTAATGTTATTATTCATTTTAATACCTCATATTTCAAGAACTGGAGAAAATGCAAATACCAATTACTCAGGAAAAAAAAAACTTTTAAAAGAATAATTCAAAGATGGAACTCAGTAAGTAATGTTAAAAGATAAGATGCCACATGCATTTTACAATTAGTTATTTGAACTGAAGCAGGGACCCAATGGATCTTTTGAGCAGATTCAAACTAGGTATATGGCTTACATTTTTATTTCTTTTTTTTTCCTTTGGAAAGGAAGATGCTTCTGAACTTTGTAAGTTTATCACTATTTGATGTTACTTTAAATTATAAAGAGGAAATTAGTCTGATGATTGAGAAGTGTATGATCTATGCAGGATATTTTATAATATTATAACTATTACATTTAATGCACTGGAAGGCAGGCCTTGGGAGTAAAAGCAAAGTTATCACATAGATTCTGATCATTTCCAGAATATCTATCTTCTCTTCCCAAACACTCAAGAAGTTCAACTTCTCTAATTCTTTGCTAAGCTTTTTTCTGGGACAGGACTCCCTTTCGTTTTATCCTTCCCACGCAAAATAAGGCTCACACTAACATTATCAATATAACATTTTCTCCAGGCAACCTTACATTGTACTGCTGCCTGGAATTAGTCACTTATTTCTCAATTCTCTTTTAATATTCTGTATGTACCATTACTTCAGTTAGCATTATTTTCTATATATTTTTACTGTAACTGTTGAAATATTTTTCTTTCCCTAATTTATAGCCTCCTTGTTAGCCAATTGTTTTATCCATTTCATGTCCTTCAGAGTTCTGACCTCAAAGGTTAGGCTTGGAATCCAAGTTCAAAGGACTAATCTGTTCCAACTTTCCCTTGTGTAATATAATTGAAAGATGTTTGTCGATCTGCTTCAACACCTGCAGTGGCAGAAAGTGCTATGTTTCATGGGCAAGTAGCTTTTCAGGACTTACCAGAAAGTTCTTCCTCTCATTGAGCAAAATCAGCTTCCTTAACTTCCATTCATTTTTCTAGTTTTGCCCTGTGAAGCTACATTGAATAACTTTAATATCTTCCCTGGTTCATATCTGGGAAATTTATTTTTAAATGCAAAACATTATGTTTTGTTCTGTAAAATTTTATTATTTCAGGCACACAGATTTCTACTCTGCAGATCACTTTATTTCTTCTAGCTCCTGAGCCACATTGCAATTACTTTTAGTATTAGCTTTATCACTCAAGTACAGGTTTTGAGTCTTGAAATTCCAAGACTAAAAGAGGAAAAACTCATTTATAATAACATGACTTGAAAGCAAACCTCTTGAATTGATTATACTCAGAGAATTATAGAAAGGAATAAGATAACGTCTTTGTCACTGGAAAGGTCTCTTTTCATTAAACAAATATCTGGAACAGTAGAGAAATGCAAAATAAATGTCAATGCAGAGTTGAAAATCTTTATTTTGAAAACAGAAAGCATATATTATCTGTATTCTTACTGTGACTTTATTTCATTCCTAGAGGCCCGGTGCACAAAATTCATGCATGGAGATGGGGGTCCCTCAGCCAGGCCTGCACCCCTCTGGGTGCCGATTTAGTCCCAATCACACATCCCTGTAGTAATCTGAGACCACTGGCTCCTAACAGCTTGCCTGCCTGCCAGCCTGATTGCCCCTACTTTGCCCCCCTGCCAGCCTGATCAGACCCTAACTTACCCCCCTGCTGGCCTGATAGCCCCTAATTGCCTCTGACTCAGCCCCCAGCCTAAGCCACAGTCTGGCCTCCCTCTGCAGAGGAGACCTGGCAGATAAGAGGAAGGCGCCACCCCCATTACCTCATTACTGCTGCTGTCACTGCCGGCCTGAGGCTGGGCCCTTTCCAGCCACCCATGGCTGCCTGCGCCTCGGCCCTTTGCAGCCTCACACCTGTCACCACCTACCCTCCAGCAGCCAGCCTTGCGATTGGAGCCTTGGGACAAGGGGGAGGGCCTGAGAGGTTCTCCATGCAACTCATGGTGACTGGTTGTTGTTCGTTTTGGTCATCTCTCACTGCCTATCTTGCTGGCCTGGTTGCTCCATGCAGCCTGCCTGTTTGGTCGTCTATCCAGTTGTGACAGCCCCTGGCTCTTTATATATATGGATGTATTGTTACTATTTCAAATTAATCTTCAGGCAGCAGAATGAAAGGAGCATTGTACCATCATTAAATATCTGCATTCTCAAACAAGTCATATCAAAAATTGAAACCTAGCTTAGTCTGATAGTTATTATTAATGGTAATGCATTAATTGTTCAAAGGTAAAATGAAATAGTTTGATGAATTTGAGATCTAAACATTAAAGGAAAATGCCAACTCACTTATAAAGCAAAATGAAATCTTAACTTGCATTCCTGTGTATCCTTGAAAAAAAAATGCACCCCATCCTACCCCACCCTCATCATATCTTGTCTGAACCAGCATGACAACATTCATACTAAGAATAAAAAGTGAACAATCTGAGACTCCTGGATAATGATAATGCTTCTAAATTCTGAATGGTAGTAGATTTGCTATAGTTCAGTAACTGTCCCCTCAAACTGATGGGGGAACGAAGATCATTCAGAGATAGGACATCTGTAGTAACTGGAATGCCAGGTTGACAACACTTTAAAGATCTTGCTCCCCTTTTGTCTCAGACAGGCAATCTGCCTTGATCCTTACCTTTATTCTGCACGCATGGTGCATTTTTTTTTTCTTTTGGCCCTTTTTATTCAGATTTTCTCTTTGCCACTGGTTTTATGAAATACAATTATGTGCCTTGCTTCAATATTTTTTCATGTTTCTGGTGATTGAGTTTTGTAGAGATTCTTGAATCTGTGGGTTTATAGTTTTCATCAAATTTGAAAATTTTCAGTTTTTATTTCTTCAATTTTTTTCTAACCCCCCTCCTTTACTTTCAAACCTCTACGTACCTATTTATGTGGACACTTAACCTGTAGTTATGCTATTTTCTCTTTGTTTTTCAGTCTACTTTCCCTGTGCTTTATTTTAGATAGCTTCTATTTTAATATCCATTTCTTTAATCTTTTCTTCTGTATTGTCTAACTTGCCATTAATTTCATTCAGTAAATTTTTCATCTTGAACGTTGCTTTTATCTCTAAATTGTTTTCTATGGGTCTCTTGGAAATGTCTTTTCCACAGCTCTATTTAATATGTTCAATAATTGTTATAGCTTCTTGAACATTTGGAATACAGTTTAATTATTTTATGTACTGTATCTATTACTGATTCTATCATCAGTATCAATTCAGAGTCAGTCCATTGATTGCTTTTTCTCTTCATTATCTTTTGGGGTATTTTTGTGTTTCTTTTTATTCCTGCTAGTTTTTTATTGGGTGCCATAAAATTTGAAATTTGCCTTATTTGGTGCTGACTATTTTTTATTTCTTCAAATACTATTATGCTTTGTTTGGTGATGTGATTAGGGTACTTAGAAACAGTTTGAGTCTTTCAGATCATCCTTTGAAGCTTTGTTAGTGGTACCAGAGTGGCATTAGTTTAGTGTTAAAGTAAAGATGCTTGAGTAAAGATGTTTGTTAGGACTCTAAACCAATGCAACTTGAATTATGAGGTTTTCTATTCTGGCTGCTGGAAACAAGTACCATTGTCAGTATTGTGTGAATGCTAATCTTTTGGGATGATTATTCCCTGAACTTGGACAGATTCCTTACCCACATGCACTAATCAGTCTTCAATTGAATATTCCAGGGACAGATTCTATAAATCTCCCAAGTTTGCTCTTTATGCTACTCTCTCCCCTCCTACCTCCCCCTCCCCTCCTCTCCATTATTCTATGACCTTTATGATCTCCAGCTTCCCTAGATTTCCAGAACTCTGGGCTGCTTCATCCCCTCAATTCAAGTTGTCCAATGGGCTCTGCATACATTTCATCTTGCTGCACTGCAAATGTTTTTTAGGCAATAAGCTGGGATAATCTTACAGCTCACTTCATTTGTTTCCCGTTAATCGGAGTTTATTGTTTTTCTCTGCCTAATGTCCAGTATCATGAGGGCTGTTTCTGTCTAATTTGTCCATTTTTTTTAAATTGTTTTAGACAGGAGGGTAAATCCAGCCCCTCTTATTCCATCTTCATTGGAAACTTAAGTTGTAGATGGTTTTATTTTCATATTTTACTTCCTTTTACTTTTCTAGTTTCTCTCAAGTAGTACACACATACCTATAAATATTGTGACATTAAAAATATGACTTTTATTTCTTTTTTTCTTTATTGATTAAGGTATTAAATATGTGTCCTTATCCCCCAATTTTCCCCCAATTTTCCCCAATCCCTCCCCAACCCTTGCCCTCAGCCCCTTGGTGTCTTTGTCCATTGGTTAGGTTCATATGTATGCATTCAAGTCCTTTGGTTGATCTCTCCCCATTACCTCCACCCTCCCCTACATTCCCTCTGAAGTTTGATGGTCTGATCAATGTTTCTCTGTCTCTGGATCTGTTTTTGTTCATCAGTTTATGTTGTTCATTATATTACATTGTGGTACAAAAGAAGGAATTCTTACCATTTGCAACAACATGGATGAAACTGGAGAGCATTATGCTAAATGAAATAAGCCAGTCAGAGAAAGATAAATATCATATGATCACATTCATATGTGGAATATAAAATATGTGACTTTTTAAATAAAATAAGCAGTGTACTATTAAAATATTTATTTGTTAATTAATCATATTAACATGCCTAATAGCTAACACAGAACTACATAAATAGTACACTGGCAAACATTGACAGTTAAACTCATTAACTTACCAATATCCAGATTATATGAGACTAGAGGCCCAGTGCACAAAATTCATGCACAGGTGTGTGTGTGTGTGTGTGTGTGTGTGTGTGTGTGTGTGTCCCTCAGCCTGGCCTGTACCCGCTCCAATCTGGGACCCCTCCAGGGATGTCCTACTCCCCATTTAGGCCAAATCACAGTAGGATAAGACCTAAATGGGCAGTTGGACATTCCTCTTACAATCCAGGACTGCTGCCTCCCAACCACTTGCCTGCCTGCCTGCCTGATTGCCCCTAACTGCTTCTACCTGCCAGCCTAATCACCCCTTAACCATGCCCCTGCCTGCTTCATCAATGCCTAACTGCTCCCCTACCAACCCAATTGCCCTTAACTGCACTCCACTCCCAGACTGGTTGTCCCCAACTGCCCTCCCCTGCAGGCCTAATCCTCCCAACTGCCCTCCCTGCAGGCCTTGTTGCCCTGACTGCCCTCCCCTACAGGCCTGGTCCCCCCAACTGCCTTCCTCTGCCAGTCCAGTCATCCCTAACTATCCTTCCCTGTAGGTCTGATCACCCACAACTGCCCTCCCCTGCTGGCCATCTTGTGGTGGCCATCTTGTGTCCACATGGGGGAAACCATCTTTGACCACTAAGGGTGGCCATCTTGTGTGTTGGAGTGATGGTCAATTTGCATATTATCTCTTTATTATATAGGATATTTCCTCCTAAGGATAAAATCATAGGCACACAAATATAGTAATTTAGGAAAAGAAAATGCAAGACCTGTTTTGAAAAGAAAGACATGTGACTATATAAAACCCATATCAATTAACCCTAAAATGTTACAATGGTACCTATTAAAATAGCATTTATTTGGCTCTAAATATAAATTACCCAACATTTTTCTTATTCTAGGTTCCAATGTATTCTCAAATATTTTTTTATAAAACCTTTTAGTCCCCATAACAGATGTTTCTTTCATGACCAAGCAGCTAATGAGAATTCCATGGCCTAAATGCTCCACTTTGAATAACATCTTATGCTTTCTCCAAACTCAGAAACTCATCACACTCCTAAAACTTGTTTCTGTATCTATGACTTTAGCTTTTATGATCTTCTTGGGTGGCTCATTTTTTTCCCCCTGGCATTTCTAAACCTCAAATTATGAAATAATGTCTCTAAAAAAGGTATCAGAGATTTCTAACTATTTTCTTCCTTTGGGTGTTTTAGGAGCAAACAGAAAAGACCATGGTATTTCCATAATTTAAAATTGTCTTTTCCATTGTATCCAGCCCAAACAGATAGGACAGAGTACTGATGCCAGGAATGTGTCCCATGCAGCCTTTCTTTTTAAATAAGGTAAAGATTGCTTCCTCAATTAGTTGAAACTTCTGGGTGGTCTTTTAAAAAATACTTCTTTGAAGAAAGAACTAATAATACTGTAAATGTAAAATAACATTAGTCCTTTAACTTTGAAGCTAAGGAAGAATGAATAGAAATTTAGTGCTTTTGTTTATTCATATAAAATTTCCTATCTCTGACTTTTAAGAGGGAAAATTTCTACATAAATCTAGTAAAAGACATTTTTATTTAAAAAATATGTGTATATAACTGGGCTTAGAATTAGCCAAGTTTAACTAATTGTGTATGTAAACTACTTGGTTTGCTTCTTTTTATATGTAAATAGATGTACATGCACACATGCTGCATTCTGTATTAAAGTCAGTGTATGATAAATTTAAAAGATCTGGGAATGTATATTACATAAAAACGTCTTTTATTTCTGAGAAAATTGGCCATTTTTGGCCTTACTTCACACATTTGATTCTTTCAGCCCTGAAATCACCCTTGTGTGTTCTCTTGATATTATCCTCCCATTACAGTTTGCCTTTGGCAAAATGCTAAAGTCGTTGAAGTTGCTTTTGTGGGCATGCCATTTTCTTCCAAACACTCCCTTTTCCTTTTCCCTCTTTTTTGCTTGGTCAGTTAAAAAAAAAAGTGTATTTCAGTTGTGAGAGCATGCACTGACCTTTAAATATCCATTTAGGCAGCTGTGCCCTCCCGAGAAACATAGGACAGGCTGACAGTATTTGTAATCTTTACTACGCAGACACCCATAACTGGGATTTTCATTACTACATTGGCTGTGTCTAAGGAACAGTTTGACAGTAAAAGCAGTCACCATTTAGGTGCTCAGAATGTTTAATTTTGACCTTGGCTAAATCCAGTGACCCCCAAAGCCTCCCCATCCAGCCATCCCAAATAGAAAGTATAGTCAAATCTGTTACAAAAAAAACAAAATCTTCTACAAATAGGACCTAATAATTGGGATGACTGGCTAGTGGACTGAGCAAATTTAAATAAGGCAGACTGTGTGCTCATTGTAGACTGCAAATCCTCCAGGCAAGCTCATTCTAAATGGCACTTTTGGCTGTGTAAATACAGTGTCTGTACAAAGAATTGTACTTAAGCCTGAATGCAGAACATTGAGTAAAATTCCCCTTGGTGCTGGGGATTTTCATCAGCTCTTGACCAAATGGGCATTCGTTGGCAAATGAATACTGTCAGGGCTTCAGTTTCGTTTTCTTGGCTTGTGGCTTTACTAGTGGAATTATTAGTAGCTATGCTTTTCTGTGCTTAAGGAGAAAGACATTTCCTGCTCTGTTCATCATTGCCCCAAATGCACCATTTTTTTAGTGTTATTGTCTCCCCAGTCTATCTTAATAATTCCCATCTAATAAGCTTTCCTCAAGTGCCCATTATCCAAAATTTAAAGAAAAAAAATGCTGAAAGCTGCATTTGGCAAATACTATTCCAGAAAATTATCCAAAATTGTGGGTGCCCACAAAGGAGGTCAACAACTATTTGTTTTTCATGTGCATTTAATTATTGGACAGAATTTGATTTGCCAATTATGCTAGTATTTTGAAGCAACTCAATTTTATAATTGAGAATAAGGAGTTCTTAAAGTGGGGACTGTGCCAGTGAGCTCATGCCAGACCTATTGTGGGCACCAAAAGTTCAACTTTTTTGTGAAGAGAACCAACTAAAGAATGACAGGAACCATGCTGCTGCATAGAGATAAATATAGGTTGTGTTTCAGAACAGACAGCCAAAGAGGATGGTGTGATCCAGTGGTGACTGAGATGACTTCTTGGACAAAGTATTTCTCCTGTTGCCTAAACTGTTCACTCTGGAAGATAAACCTTTGAATCAGAAGCATTCTTAGAGAAGCAAGAGATTATTAACAAACTAAAAAAAAAAGAAAAAGAAAAGAAAGGAAGTGTTGTTTTCAAAGGAAGAGAATCAGAAAAGAGCTAACACTTGGGTCAGGACAGTGGGTCTGAGGTGGGAGAGCCTAGAAAGGTAGATCTGTCAGTAGCTAGAATATCCCAGACACCAGCGTGTTCTAAAGAGAGAAAGAAAAATGATTGAAAACAAAGGAAGGAAGGAATAAATAATAGAGCAAATTTATGTGGTCCCATCTGCCTTATTGTGTGACCTAGAATTTTTATCTATCCAATATTTGCACCTGAAGGAAACCAAGGGGGTAAAAGAAGCCTTTAAATGTTTCAGTTGAAGAGCAGTAATTACAAATATTATATATAAATGCATTTGAGACTAAATATTTTAAAACCAAAAATTAGTCAATCTTCTGTTTTCTTTCTTCTTTTTTTCATTACATGAATTAAAGAATAGGATGTTCTACACATTAACATTGATAGAAATAAATTACAAAATAATCATGAGGACATTCTTCCAGCCTATGTGCTGGAGATTCAAGGACTGATAATATACAATGTGAGCATTGCTCTGACCATAGCAATTGTACTTAATTGGGGAAGTTAAATGTCTAATCACATTAGGATGACACCGATGCCATCCATTGGATTTAAAAAGGTCATTTCTGGTCATTCTATAATGTTCAAAGATATTTGGGGATATGGGTTGCATTTTATATACTTGCCTTTAAAATACTGTTGAGTAAATGCTTTAAATAAAATGTCAGTAAGTAGCTATTCTGCTTATGCATATGGCTAAACAGAAATTTGGTTATAATGGCTATTTTTCAAGGACCTTCATAAACTATTATTAAAAACACAAATTGTGCTCAAGTGATTTCCAACTGAGGGCTATGCTTTTCGCCTCAATGGGAGAAACAGCAAGCAGATGCATCCTTGGGCCATTGACCACATACAGACAGAATATTTGCCAATTGTGCAGTCTTTAAAAATTGATTTTGACTAGATCAGATCACTGAAGTTAATGGTGCAATGAAATTGTCTTTTCCTCTTTTCTTCTTTTAAACAACTGGTTGCCCTTTTTATACATTATGTTTTATATTATTTTTAAGTACATTTCCTCTTTTGTTTATATGCCAAAATAGCCTGCTGGTGTGGCTCAGTGGTTGAGTGTCAACCTATGAACCAGTAGGTCATGGTTTGATTCCCAGTCAGGCACATGCCCAGCTGTGCGCTCCAGCCTTAGTGTGGGGCATGCAGGAGGCAGCTGATCAATGATTCTTTCTCATTACTGATGTTTATATCTCTCTCCCCCTCTCCCTTCCTCACTGAAATACATATATATATATATATATATAATAAAATACCTGTCACCTTATCTACTTGAACTTTGAAAACAGCCAACTTAAGCCTCTTTTTAATTTTTTTTTATCAATGGTATTTTTACAGAATGAAAGTTTTCCCTTGAAATTCAGGAATGAAAAAAACAACACACCCTTCCAGATGTGGACAAAATAAACTTACCCTGTCCATGAACTTCTCATAATTTAAATGACCTTCTTTTGTTTTGTGTCACTATCATGCCACCTGCTTTATTGACTTCTCCGACCCTTTACTTCTCTAACCCTTTGGTCCAGCAGTAGACCCTGGAAGCTTTTCTAGTTCACTTGCTGAACTGTGTCTCCAACGGCAGACATGAGGTGAGAGGTAGGATATATGCGTATGTTTCACTGGATTTAATGCATTGCATTTTCAGTCAGCATTAGCAGAATGGAGAGGTGACACAGATGCCTGTGAATGTATTCATTGCTATAAATTATTATCTAAGATCCAATGACATTGAGCCTTCTTACTTCATTGCTGCTATTACTATGAGCAATTCAGATAAAGTATGTGGATTTCACTACAGTATCTTTTTCTCTCACACAAGCTGAGAGATTTCCATAAGCTTGGCAGCAAAAGACAAGCAGAGTTTGGAAAGTCTTGCTAAGGTGATTGATTATATGTGACTCTGGTCTTTTTGACCCTTCCACTGTTTTACCACTAATAACAGCCACTAGTACCTGTCATACCTTTTCCTAAGATAGCAGGCAAATAATCCTGCAAGAGGTGGATCAAAGGGCATGATCCTTAAGCCAATTTTAAGTTAGGAAGCAGGAGGAAATGAGATAGGCAATATGGTCTGGAGTCTTGTTCTTTTCTTTTTCTCCTATTTGACTATATTGGTTTTGAGTCTGCCATTGGTAGAGCACCATTCCAAACCCTCTCCAGAGTACCAGAAGAAATGAAATAGGAAATGCTGATGCACATCAATCCCACTCTCACTAAGCCTTCAATGGTTAGCACTGTGCTTGTTATCCATCAGCGTGAAAGTACTCTATCAATAAAGTAGGCTGGGCATTAGTGGTGGAGGTAGAGTTGGACAGTTACCAAGGAGAGTCCATGTAAATGCCTTAAAAGCTCTTGTACTGTATGTTTTCCTACAAATGAACTTCAAGAACATATATGGAAATACTTGTAGAAAGTTATAGGAATTGTCTCCTCTTGGCCAACAGTGGTCCTTTTATGTCAGAGTAGATTATACTTTTCAAATGAGCAGCAAACTTGCAAGATTTGCCCATGATAGGTTGAGATTGAGGCAGGTCAGAAAGAGTAACAGCGATCAACACAAAATAAAATTAACTCTCATTCACTCTCCCATCAGCTGTATTTTGGAACACAGAAATGCCAGTCTCTTTTGTCATTCACTGAACACTTACTGGAAAGTCACTAGATGCCAGGACTATAAAAACTAATCAAATATACTTTTTGTCTTCAGGTAGTTTCAACTTTTGTAACACTTTCAGGTGCTTCATCATTCATTTGAAAAATTATGTGATATTTTTTCTACATTTGTATAAATTGTGATTATTTGTTTATTAGATAAGTTTTGCATTCATCTTCCTTTGTAAGCAGCATATACATGATATGATTAGGACAATCTTCTGTCATGTGCTGCTCTAACACATGCAATTTTAGGGCATTACTATGAGATATGTAAAGATAAGGTGAGTAACGTGTGGTGGATGTGGCATTTTGTCTAGAAGAACTGCCAGCACCAGCCTGGTCTGGTTACCATTCCCTCTGATTACCCTCCTCTCCAATCCCTCTGAGCTAAGTGCAGTCATACAAGCAGCCCAAGCCCTCTCAAAGCTCATTTCCCCTGCAGGTGCTACTCTAGTAGACAGCAATATATGACCCCTCCTCTCTATCTAGCTCTCATCTTGCAGATCCAGCTGAGCAATCATCTTCTTTGCAAAACCATTCCTGTCCCCTCTCAGGCTGGGTGGGGTGCCTGCCAAGGCAACTGCTTTGCACAACTCCAATTTTGCACAATTCCCTTTGCCTAGTGGAGAGATCCTCCTCTTTCTACAGAAGCATCCTGAGTATGCCTCTGTGCACTTGGCATCCTGCTCTGTTATACTGCTTCACAGCCTCCTAAAGGGAGACTACTTTGGGATCTGATTCTTTTTCCATGTGCCTGGCATAAAGTGGTGCCAGTGGATAATTACTTGGATTGTGGCTTCCTTTGGCACAGTACATAATTTAGGAGCCCCTGAGATATGTAAAGCTAGGTTTTTTTCTCCCTGAATCTGTTCGGATTGTTCACTTAGCCTTTCTGGCTGTTATTTTTCTCTCTTGTGATATCTGACTTTCAGGCCATTTCTCTCATTTCCAGTGGCTGTGCTACTGGCTGACTTTTTAGAGGTCCATTAGCACTAAGAGACATTGCTTCTCCTCTTCCCAGATCCTGCATTTTCTTCTTCCACCCCGCCCCCTTGCCCTCCTGGTCTTTTTCTAAGCTCTTTTTTCGACAGCCCTTCTCCCTCAGTTCCCTGTTCTACTCCTGCTTCTCCTTCTCTTTCATGTTCTCTTCTGCTTGCTTCTCATTGGTTGGAGCTTTCACCTTTTAAACAATTGCCTACAAAAGCATCCATTTTTAGAAGCCATTCTCTGAACCAGCCATTGACATTGTTTCTGTGACATTTATGTCTTTCATAGTTCTCTCAGTATTTGCTGTATTGTATACATTAAAACTTATTTTGGGGAATGCAGCTATTACCTGAATCTGAGGGTGATGATTGACAGCGGTGTGTGTAGTGTGTGTGAGGTTTTTCTACAACTTTTGAACAGCAGTTCCTTTTTTAAAAGAGTTGTACAGTTTTACCATTCCCCTTGCTTTCTAGATCCTATATTCTCAGGATGCCATTTCAACACCTGTATATAAATCCATCTATGTATCTGCTAAGGTTAACAGGTAGAAGAGTTTATTCAATAATCATTAGTACACAAATAACCTTCAACTGTCATTTGCCTAGCATTGATAAGAATTGAGGTCTTTAATATAATTGCTCATGGAATGACCTTTTTTTTTTTATGGAGATTATGGGAGAGAGAAACTTTGATTCTATGGTTGCTTCTTCTCTCTTGACATTGACTGGACCCACCCAGGAGCTCTGTCACTCTCACAAGCATGGACTTGATGCTCTCCATAATATTTTACAAAACCATGGTCAAGTTTGAAATAAAAAAGACCCTGGAGTCAGCTTTAACTGACTGGCTTAGCTTCAGTGCCTGTAAAGAAGGTGGGTCCAATGACCTTAGTTTGCAGAATGAACAAATTCCTCAGCTAGAGAAAATGTAAATGGGATTATTAAGTTTTAAAAGCTTTAAAAAATACTCTCAAAGATTACTATAATGTAAAAGCTTATTAAAATAAGTTCTGGGTTTGTGTCTTGTATCACAAAACTAATTTGAAAGCTTGACTTAATGAGCTTAACTGTCAATGTTTGCCAAGTTAATTGGAGAATATTGTGGTTTTCCGTTTTGTGCTGTGTAGACACTGGGGCTGAAACAGGCTTTGCTCCTCAAAAGCCAATGAACTGAATTCTGATGAGATCATGCTTTGACGTGGGATGTGGACCAATGGTAAACTTGCTTCAGGGTCTTGGAAAATATCTTAAAAGTGACAGCCAAGAAGGGTGGGGACTACGTCAAGCTGAGAGGAAAGGTTCCTGCTGCTATAGATCACTAATGGTTTTATTTTAGTTTTTATCATGACTTAATTAATACAGTCAGATACCTCAGTAAATCACCGATCATAAAATCCTTCCTTGTATTTAGTAAAAAATCAGGTTGACAAATATTTAAAATCTTTCTACATCTTCTCAGAGTCTGATCACCATTTAAAGCATATGTGAGTTTGTCGACTAGTTTAGAATTACATGTGGGGTGCAGTGGTGAGCTTAGAAGTCGACTTGCATATGTAGAAAACTTGTTATTGTCACCAAAGTGTCTTGTAAGATGATTTGTAGTTGCATTTTTAGATCCATTATGAATATAATGTTTAACTGACAGCTGTTGAAATTTTGAACTTTATTAGAAATGCTAAAATTTTAAATGGAGTCTTAAAATATTGAATTTGTAGCTTAATTAGAAATATCTCTGATTTAATTGAAGTTGATGTTATGATCAGTTTTCTAGCTATATAGTCCTTATTTCTAAATATTTTATTTTAAAAACTTTTGTATTCAATTATAAAGCCTAAAATTAAGATTTGTAGTCAGTAGTGTGGGTATGAGTTGGATGCTGGACTCATTTTTATGTAATCTACATTTAAAGCAGTCCTAACAATTGCCAATTTATTTGTATTTGGACTTTAAAACAGAGAGAGGAGAGAGTTCTTGTCCATGGCTTTAAATGATATAAAAGAATAATAAAAAATTGAAGTTGTTTAATTTTATTTGCTTTTATCTGCTTTGCATACTTTTTATTTGTTAGTTAGAAAACTATGAGATAGCAATCTAAGTTTTTATATATGTGTGTGTGTGTGTGTGTGTATACACTCTTTTATGTTTCAGAAAAAAACTGTTTACTATACATTCTTGACTAAAAGTGGTCTTTCATTTTCTTTAAAATGACCGTGTTTAAGTTCTATTTGAATTGCAATTCACTAGGAATAGAGTTCTTAATTTAGTGCCAAATTCCTTGTCAGTATTCAGAAATCATTTACTATTACTGATAATGACAATAAGTTATTTGATTTCATACATTTAAAAAAGTATTTTCAAAGTGTAATTATGCAAAGTAACCATCACTTTGCTACATCCACAAGCCATGCCCAATCAGGAGTGAGTATGCAAATTAATCCTAACCAAGATGGCTGCAAGTAGGAGGGAGGTTTGGTTTTCCCTGGTGATGGAGGAAGCCAAGCTTTCCACACACCCTGGCGGGCTCAGGCCTCCATTCAAAGCTAAAAAGTTTCAATTATAGAAGATAAATAAATCCCAACAAAAATGGCAGCAGTCATGGAGCTGGAGAGAACAGGAGGCTAGGTTTGCCCCTAGTGATGGAGAAAGCCAAGTTCTGCAGCCCTGGCCTGTCTTGACCTCCACTTAAGGCTAAGTTCCAATTATAGAAGATAAATAAATCCCAGATAGCGGGGCCTCCACTTGGATACCCAGGGGGTGTGGCCGGCCTACAAACCACCATAGGCCCCTTGCCCAGGCTGCCCTACGCCCCAAGGGAACCCCCATCCTGTTCCAGGACACCCTTCCAGGCAAAAAAGCTGGCCCCAACCCATGTACCAGGCCTCTATCCTATTTAATAAAGGAGTAATATGCAAATTAATCATCTTTTCAACACATAAGATGCCTGCGCCCATGTAAACACAAGATAGCAACCACAAGATGGCCAGCAGGGGAGGGCAGTGGGGAGGGACCAGGCCTGCAAGGGAGGGCAGTTGGGGGTGATCAAGCTTGCAGGGGAGGACAGTTAAGGGTGACCAGGCCTACAGAGGAGGGAAGTTGGGGATGACCTGGCCTGCAGGGAAGGGCAGTTGGAGGGGGCCCAGGCCTGCAGAGGAGGGCAGTTAGGGATGACCAGGCCTGCAGGGAAGGACAGTTAGGGGCAATCAGGTTGGTAGGGAAACATTTAAGCATCAATCAGGCTGACAGGGGAGTGATTAGGGGCTGATCAGGATGGCAGGCAGATGTGGTTAGGGGCAATCAGGAAGGCAGGCAGGTGAGAGTTGGGAGCCAGCAGTCCTGGATTGTGGGATTAGGCCTAAATGGGCAGTCAGACAACCCTCAGGAGTCCCAGATTGGAGAGGGTGCAGGCTAGGCTGAGGGACATGAATTTCATGTACCAGGCCCCTAGTTCAATATAATGCTTTGTGGTTGATGTTACCAAGATTTTTGATTATGAAATCAAGAAAGAATGAATCTCTAAGATGATGTCCTTCCTATACAAATATGCCTCCAAGATACATATGCCTAGTAAGAATACTCTTCGATTGTTTTGCTAGAGTTTGCAGAGATTACTTTAAGCCAGAAACAAACAAAATTTTTTTTGAAATTTTCATTTTAGTAAAATTACATCTAGCATGTGGGCTCATTGCTTCCATAATTTAATCATTATTATAAAGCCAATATACCATGGCAGCATTTTTCACATTAAACTAAAAGACATTCTAAAGTAGTCTGAGAAATGGCAGTATAACTAATTTACATTCTGATATATTTAATCATCTTTTAAGAGTAGTTCATGAAGTGCTTTGATTTTTTATGATATTTGATGTGTAATGACAGAAAATGAATGCTTTCTCCTGCATTCCATGAAGGATGCATTTTAAAGAATAGAGCAATGTGTGGGCTAACTGGTTTGACTCAGAGGATAGAGCATCAACCTGCAGACTGAAGGGTCCCAGGTTCGATTCTAATCAAGGACATGTACTTTGGTTGTGGGCACATCCTCAGTAGGGGGTGTGCAGGAGGCAACTGATCAATGTTTCTAACTCTCTATCTTTTTCCCTTCCTCTTTGTAAAAAATTAATAAAGTATATAATAAAAAGAATACAGCAATATAATATTTACATTGATTATAGTCTAATTTTTAATGTTCTATAGTAAAATTGTGACTTTAAGTCATTAGAAGTAGGATAAGTTTCTCAAAGATAAATAGAAGGAAAGATGTTTATTTTCTTTTACTATCACCATTATTGTCAAAATATATTGCTTAACATTATATATCTTTTAAATATATTTTATTGATTTTTTACAGAGAGGAAGGGAGAGGAATAGAAAGTTAAAAACATTGATGAGAGAGAAACATCAATCAACTGCCTCTTACATACTCCCTGCTGGGGATGTGCCCACAACCAAGATACATGCCCTTCACTGGACCGAACCTGGAACCCTTTTGTCCACAGGCCAACGATCCATCCACTGAGCCAAACCAGCTAGGGCTTAATATATATTTCTTGACTTACTCCACTAACAACTATCTGTTTAAGAACCAGACTATTAATTTTAAGAGACAGGTTCCCTCCTGACCCTGGAAACTTAGAAATCTCATATAGCTGGAAAACATTTGAGTAGGTAGTAAGAACACCTACAGATAGTATACAGACGCAACTCACAGAAACGTTCCAAAACTACTGCACCAACTTATACTACACTCTAGGGCTTGGAGACCATGTATCCTTGTCCAGCTATTATACCATATTTTTTCTCTAACAGATGTGAATAAATTATCTGCTAGAGTTATAACTAGAATATTGGAATATAGTGAGAGCAAATCTAGGATTTCTTTAGCATGACCTGAAAAGAATCTTAGTGACTGCCTATATAAATGCGTAGTGGGGGGGAAACATTTTTAAGTAGCCATGTCACAACAAATTAGTGTTTCTGTGTATACATCCTATCTCACCCGTATGATATGGCTAATCATGCAAAAGGCACTAAGAACATACCAAGACAAGAAAGTTGATTTTTACTATAGTTACAACTTATATTATTTCTTTCCTGTCATATGAGTGGATTTTGACAACTACATGTCCAAGACTATTATCCTATTTGAAGAGATTCATAATTAAAGAAGACATACCACAAAATTGGAGAGGCATATTTTCTCTGCCAACTCTCTTAATAGTGGGAAAATGAGTCAAATAATGAAAAATAAATATGCAATACTATACTTATTCTATCTATAAATTTTATTTCCTACCTCAGTGTGAACTAGGTTGGAGAATACAATTTCAACTGAAGGTATTGTGTGCAAATAAATATTGAATGAAATGTTTACAACTCCTAAGCATCGCCTTTAGGATAGGTTTTCATGTAGTTTATAACCTAGGAATGTCAGAATCCTGCTATATGTGTTTCATCTGTTTATTTGTTCAGTAGTGCCAGACTATTAATTACCCCAAAACAAACAAACAAAACAATAGTCCAAGTAAGTCCTGCACTTGGTGTGTACTAGTACATGCACTGTTTTCCCCCTATACCCTAGATATTCAAACACTACCACTAAGGAGTCCTTAACTGTGCTTTGACTAAGTGAAGGGTTGCAGAGTTTATCCTAAACTGTAACAATATTCTCTAAGAGAAAGCTGGTGATGAATAACCAGACAGGAGCAAAGTGAATAGAAATGTTACTTAAACAAACATTATTGTTGTTATCCTTTTAAAAATCCAGGAAAGGTTTGCAGAGGAGTACAGTCCTAAAACTCAGCAGGAATAGAAGGGAGGGCCTGATATCTCCAACAAAAAAATAAAAAATAAATAAAAAAGAAGCACTAATATGTGTAAGGCTTTGATATTTGTCATCAGATATTCCAGTTGATGGATGAAAAACTTGAAGCAGTTGAGTACAGTCTACAACTATAAAGTGACAGAGCAAGAAATAAAACTGGATTCTGCCTTTTCTTCATTACACCCTCTGCATAGCTCCCCACATGCCTGGGATAGCCTCAATTTACATGTTACTATTTTCCCATCTATTTATAAATATTCTCCTGTTCACTCTGTGCTCTGGTTCAGATGATGAATCATGTGATCATGTCACATATCAAATAATGTAATAAATATAACAATACATAGAGAAGAGAGCAGAGAAAAAATAAAGAGTGATTGAGTCAGATTTATAGGCAATGAATGGAGAAATATAAATAAATAGGAAAAACAAGAGAAAAAAATAAAAGGATGGAAAAGTTGAGGAGGAGGGTGAAAAGAAAATGAGCTAATTACAAAATGCAGAGGAGAAAGAGAGAAATGACTCATACATTTAAAAATGCAGTTTATTCTGAGAATCATGAGGATCCTAGATTCAACCTCTTAAGTTTTACCTCCATGGCACAAATCTATGACTTTTTTGAGACTTCTGGGACTTTAAAGTAGGAAAGAAACTATATAAATAGTAGAAATATCTATAATAAAGTGATACTAAAAAAAAAATGGTCATTTTGAAATGACCTAAGCAGTTTCTATACAAGTGGCTAATGTGTACTTCAGTGGTAATTATAGGCTATATTACAAATCTTAGAGATTTGTAATCATTCTTAGAGAAGCCATCTTAGGACATTCTTGTTTCTGGGAATTATAACACAGTACTCGTTTTCTTGTGGCATTTTTCCCCCTCAAACTCAGAGACAGTGTGCCAAATATCCCCTTTACTATTCCTTTGCTCCTTTTTTATTGCCCTTCTTCTTGCTTTTGAGTGGCCTTTTCTTCCTCTTTACTTACCTCTTTTAAAATCTCCTCTATAAATTCTTTTTTCACTCCATCCCTATGCACTTTCCACCACATTGTTTTTAGAGAGCAGCAATGGACCTGGTACTGAAGCAATGAGGGAACCTCAACATCAGACATGCTGAATTGTCAAAAGTCCAGAGAGACTCAGAAAGTGTCTAAGACTGTTACAGTAATATGATGGTCATACCAAACTTAGAGAATATAAATCAAGAAAAACAACCTTTTTTAATGCCAAATATATTTTTCCAATCGTTAGCCATTTTTGGATGGAAATTGTAAATTGAATCGCCTAGTATTCTCCGTTTTTAGTTTTATAAACAGCAATATTAGGAAAAGTTTATAAAATAAGAGGAAAGTATCCATCTGTCTGATATTTTAAGAAAATAATTAGCATGTTATGTGCTTTTCTTTCTAGTGTTTTAATCTAACAGTTTAAAAAATAAACACATATACACTGTAGAAAAATTTTTTAAAAAATTAAGAAAGAAAAATTAACATAGGCAAACATTGTTCCCAGGTATTTATGGACTTTCCAAAGCTCCACTGCAGATGAAAAACACCTGGTAACAATTTTTTTATTAATTTTTTTGGATGACACTGGTCAACAAAATTATACAGGTTTCAGGTGCACAATTCTACAATACAGCATCTGTACACTGTATTTATTGGGTGCTCACCACCCCAAGTCAAATCTCTGCCCACCACCATTCTTTTATTTTTTTAAACCTCATCCAAGGATATGTTTCCATTGATTTTTAGAGAATAGAAGAGAGAAGGAAAGACAGAGGAGCTTGCAACTGAGGTACTTGCCCTTGATCAGAATTGAACCCAGGACCCTTTGGTTTGCAAGCCCATGCTCTATCCACTGAGCCAAACTGGTTAGGGCTCCACCCCATTCCTAAAAGCTTTGACCAGTGAGCCTGTCAGACTCCTCTAAGGGAGGGTGGGCTTGTGAAATACTGATCAATAGGCCCCACCCCTACTTTCTGATTCAAGAGATCCTGGGTATGGTACAATAATTTGCTTTTTTAACAAGTTTCCTGGCATTTCTTCTGCTCCAGGACCCATACTTTGCTTTGACACCTATACTCACTCCAGATAGTGAACTTTTAGAACTCACCTGCCTCTAAATGAAGTTATCTTTAGGTTGCTATTTTTCTCATGTTTATTCATAAAAATTAGTCAGGTTTGAGATGGGTCATGCCAACTTGAGAACACTAGTTTATTTAGTTTTTATAGTTTTTTGAAAAATACTTTTCACCCTGGGGAGAATTTATTATTATTATTACTATTTCGTGGATGATGACATTGAGACATGATGTAATGGATACAAGACCCAGAGTAAACTTGTGTTTTCTTCTCCCTGATCTAGGACTTTTTGTAGCTTCTCAGGTAGCCAAAGGATCATGCCCAGGGCAAGAAAGCAATAGACTAACCAGCCAGATTAGGAGGTCACTATGATGACTATGGCTGGACACCTTATTCAGGGCATCATAAGTGTTCTTTAGTTGCTTCAGTAGTTTGCACTTCAATAGAACAATGCAAGATGACAGGGAGAGTGCTACCTTCACAGGAAGTTTATAGAGACTTCTTGTTGTATAGTTGAACAAAGATTTTTTTTTTCAATCATGGCTTCTCTCTTGAGCATTGGGTATAGTCCAATCAGGTCTGCATTCTTCGACATTGTGTGAGTAAATCCTGGGGCTTATGTAAAGATCCAGTTGTCCTGCACATACTAAGCAATTCAAATGCATCATTAGTCTGAGGCCTTTGGCCATCATTTGGGTCAGTGGCCTGACTTCTGGATTGTATATACCTATAGAGTTAAAACAGAAAATAGAGCTAACCAACAGCAACAAAGCAAACCGATGACCCAACATAAGGTTGCCATTAAAGAAAAAAGTAAGGATAAAATAATCTATAATTTGAAAAGTCTAAAATTTATAATTCTATGAAATAAAGGTCTTTTTAACAGCAAAACAGCAATAAAGTAACTTCAGGGGGAAAAAAGAACATTTTTTTTAATTGAGTTAATTTAACCCAATGGAAAAGTACATTTTGCAGGGTTTTTTTTTTTTTTTTTTTTTTTGTTGTTGTTGTTTTGTCCATTTCACTGCACCACTGACCAGCTTTTAGGAAAAACTGGTCATAGATCCTCTTCTGCCTGTAAGTAGATCAAACTTAAAAGATATCAAGAAGGAGATGATTCCATCTATTTTAAAATAATTCTGTCAAATAAGATTCTTCTGTTTAAGATTTTGTGGTTTCTTTGCTCCTTCAATTTCTAGAAAACTTTACATTAATTCTCATAATTTTAAACTAAATTTCAAGCATTAAATTGAAACAGGTTTAGGTCATTATACCCTTGATGGAGGAAAAAGTAGCTCTTCTCCATCCTTCATATAATAAGACATTTAATCTTTAAATGGAGTAAAATCTCTCTCAGATCTGGCTCCTTTAGTCCTTGTAACTGGTCCTCCCATTCATCCTTCCTCTTGGCCCTCAGGACAGGGCTGGGTGCCAGGCGTTCAGTGAGGAAAGCTGAGGGACTTAAACTCATTGGTGTCTTGTGCAAACAGGGTTGTGATCAGTGCTATACACCCACAGCTGGTGAAGAAGGATGAGGGGGGCATTCGAGCTTGTGTGAGTGAAGCTTTGAAAAAACATGAGAGCTGGCCATGAAAGCTGATGACATTCCTCAGGGCACACAAGATAAAGGGGGTGCAGAAGGCAGACTCTGGGGAACACTGCCTGGACTCCAAGCTCCTCGCTTTACATGCTGGGGACTTTACTGCTCTAAAGTTTCCAGAATTGTGAAAGGTGTATACTAATATACTTACTTCATTGAGTTGTTCTAAGAAATAACAGTAGAATGTGTGAGACTTCAAGGAGAGTACCTAGCATGTAAGGAAATATGCAACATTAACTCTCTGGGCACAGGAAAAAGTATGCATGCCTTCCACTTAGGCTTATTTATCCATTATCTAACACAATAATGTTAAATAATAGATGCAAAGCCTCTTATTTGGCCACCCGTTGTTTGTATAATCTCTTTTAAAAGTAAACTAGTAACCTTATTTTTTTGTTCTGTGTGAAATCTTAGCACATTCCACATAAGCAATGTAGAATAAAATAACTTGAAATCATATATATATATATATATATATATATATATA